>CM022542.1:9343432-10543432 GCA_012273795.1 Dendrolimus punctatus | reverse complement strand
ATTCAAAGTAGGGGGCGCATGGGAGCCCGCGCGTGCCCCTCTCAAATAAGTACAGAGAGGCCTGCCCGGCAAGGGGCGGGCCCACGACAGCCGAGGTCGCGGAAGTAAAGCTCAAGCATATCCCGTGACCCCGGCACATGGCGTCACGTGGCACCAAGGGGTTTTAGTGGGTATTCAGGCTCCTCTAGCCGGCGAGTCCCACACTCCCCCGTCGAAATATCCCCGGCGGGGGGTCCGCAAATGGATTTCCCCTTGTAAAAAAAGGTGGTAGGGTATGGGTCGCTAGGGCATGCCGCCATAACAACTTTGAGCTGTGTTCCGGTATTAGTGGCCAGGTTCCAGTTCCATCTATGAAGCCAGCACATGGTTAAAACCTTCAGTGTTATAAATGTCTATAGGCGGTAACCACTATCTATCATAGTTAGGTTGACAGCCCGTCTGCTGTACTCCAGCAATAAAAAAATCTATAAAATTATAGATGTGATATATGACGATATTGGTTTTCGTTGAAGCCTCATTTTTTAAACTTTAGAACGCTAGATCGTTCATTTAGGCAATGATAACACTTTTAAATGTTCATTCAATTTATCAATAAGGTACTTGAAATGAGAAATTCTTAAGAAGCCAATATTATGACTATTAAAATAAATCCTGGCTTTAGCTAATGATGCGTTCGGAAGATTCAACCAAAAACAAAATATTTTTATAATATTTAAAACGTACATAAACTTCATTTGAAGACGGATAAAGCCTTGTTATTTCTTAAAAATAAAATATTTCATATAGATTGCTTATTAAAAATTATGGCTCTACCACCGCTTCCAAAATAATTGTAAGTATTTGTAGTTTTTGAAGAAAAAACTAACGAAAAATGTTAAAAGGTTGTAATGAGGTTAAACCTCTCATGAACATTGCGCATCTCGTTACCATTATAACGTAGGAAGTATTTACTTTGAAGGTAAAGGAAAACATCGTTAGTTTAAGGGGAACTAACGGTATATCCGCCACGATTGTGGCATTGGTTTCACACATCTTTTATCTTGGTGTGTAGTTTACTTGCTGATTTCCCTGATACAATCTTGACGGGTATTCCTACCGTTTGGTCCACTAAAAATATACTCTGATTCAGCAATCGGGAGTTATTTATGGATTGCTTATTACATTACATTTTTAGTATGTACTGATACATACCGAGAAAGAAATGCGCACCTGGCTTATTACCCTTCCCGCATTTAGGGATCTTTTGCTTACTTCGTGTTTAAAAAATGCAATTAAATAATAGCCTATTGTTATTGTTTTCGACTTTGTTGGCCGTTCGCAGGGATAATTAACCAAATGTGCAGATTACGGTTTCCCGGAAACCTCAGTCCACGCGGTCTTTTTTTGTATTGTATAGTTAATATAAAACAATGTCCGAACGGAGGGATAAGGCAGTCATGCGACGATTACGATACTAGCAAGACGTGTGTACATTCGACCAGTTATATAGTGACCGACTTTGCGCGTGTTATTGAATTGTGCGCTTTGTACTAGTAGTGTCTAGTTATATTTGTACGTATGCTATACGTTTTTTATAGTTCTAATAAATTCTATAGTGATTCCAACGGCATTTTAATTCGAGTCCTGCGTAACTCGTAACAGTACATACAAAAACAGAATGTGGGAAATCTGATTTTATATAAACAAAATAAACACATCAAAATACATATATATGATACAAGTGTGCTAAGCTCGTCATTACAGTCGAGGCGGGATTTTCAACTTAAAACGCTTTATTGAAATTAAAAATACGAGTAGCTGTAATGAAAAGGAACTAGTGCGATACTGTTAAGTTACAAGCAGGCGTGTGTTATTGATTGGGCTGCTTATGGCCATAAAACAGTGCAATAAGTACCACTTCCCGAGGAACTGTTGAAAAAGTTTCAGACAAGTGACACATAATAAAATTTAGGATCCTATGTAACTAGGGTTAACAAAATTGGGTTCAAAACGTAAACTGATAACGTCAACTTTCCACTCGTGGCAAAAGTAGCCTTACATAGTATAACTAGCTTCAAAACTTTTTCGTCCAAGGGACAAGGGTGGGACAGAATGTTTGTTGGGAGTTTTCGGCTTATTTTGTTCCACAAACTTACCCTATAAAGAACTTGTCATATTTACATATGAAAAGTCATTTGATAAAACGGTTTTCGTTGCTGAACTGTTTGCACAAGACTCGTCCGTGGACTATATTAGATGATATTAACTCTCCAAGTTAAACAATAGTTGTTAGATGGTGTAGCAAAGTTCACAAATATTTATAGGAAGAACTAGAGTCATCCCCGCGACGTAGGGTCGAACCCTAATAAGTATGTCTATTTTACTTATATAAAAAAATATATAGGTTTTATTCATGGCGAGTGAAACCGCGGCCAGAATCTAGGAGATTAACCTACATTCACATACATATTAACCTTTTTTAAAAATTTACTATACTTCTTAACTATACGTGAAAAATTAATTAATATATCTCATACTTGTAGTTACCAGCCAGTATGATTTTTAATTTTACGGAATATTTATTTAATAAACTTTGTGATTTCGAATAGGGGCAACAATAAATATATTATGTTTATAATATAAAAATGCTAGCGTGTGTATGTCAACCCACGGAAACCGCTTTATTATTCAAAGGAGGACCACCTGTAGCTATGGGGCCACTCAGTGCGAGCAGGATTCGCCATAATAATGGAGGCACAATGAAAGCCATCAAAATCATTCACAAACCAGATCATCGATTGAGCGAAGAAACCAAACTTAGCTCCCCATCGCACACTTCATCCCCGTCTCTTATTAATACAGCTGGCAGCCTCTTAAATCTAAGAAAGATAGAGAGAAAAGCAAAGTCAACAAAAATCCTCGTGAACCCCGTTTGCTCTGATAGTATCGGCAGTAGCGACGATAGCAATCGATCTAAAAACGAATACTCCAAATGGAATGTTAAGAAAAAACGTCTGAAATCAGAAAATAGCAAATGTCACAAAAAAGACGAACGAAAAAGTGATAGAAATGATCCAATTAGCAGAGATGGGGCCAAGGAGGATAAAAAATCTATAACTTGTTTCAAAATGAAAAGTTCTGATGATAAATCACGTTTGGATGAAGATCGAAGATCGGGCAAAGAGAACTGTACAAACGAAAATGCTAGTAATTTAATAAGCGTAGAGAAGCCTGATATCATAAACCATTCCAAGAAAAGTAGTAAAGAAATTTTAGTTGATGAGGGTACTATGACAGATCAAACGATGAAAACTGACCAATTGAAAATGGGAAAGACTGATAGTGCTATAGCAATTAAGAAAATGGAGGTAAGTGATATCTTTTTAAATGATGTATCACGCATTACACGTTTTATATTTCAGTCCTTTTGAACTCTTTTACTGATTTGTAAAATATGCTTGTTCTATGTAACGATTTTATTAGGTACTAAAAGAAACAAAATACAATTCTCAGTTGTACAAGAAGTTCATTATCAGAATTTCGATAGACACCGCCTGTGCGGTTCAATCTGTATGCTAATGAAGCAAGCGACATTCTAGAAGCCCTCTCAGCTTTTCATCCTCATTACAATACATCTCAGTGGATTCTGATAATATTAGGTAGAAAAATTCAATACAGCATTCTTCAATTTCTGGGTAAATTCAATTCTTTGTGGATTGAGTTAGGTTTATTTTCCAATAATGATATCCTCGAACTGTGAAATAAACTCTTTTCCACTAGTTTTACTAAAGCGTTATAAATATGAGTTCTTCATAATAATGAGTTCAAAAATGCCGTGAACAAATAGTCCCATTGTAAGAGGTAGTCATTGAATGTAAGTAATAATAAGAAATTAGTTAAGTAGATAGTCGTTGGTGACGGTAGCAACATATTACTAGATTGACCGCCTGCCATTTTGCCTACATGTTTAGAAAAAACGAAAGATTATAAATACTTTGTCGTATTCTCGTGTAACAACCTCGTAAAAATGTATTATATGTTGTTTATTCTTAATAATATAAATTTACATATGATCAGTAGTTCATAAACAACTTGTAAGTTAATTTAATGTCGTGCATTGGCTCCGGCTGAGTATTTCTATAATTTCCATGTCGCTATATGAATAGTCAAAATATACATTTATTTCTAAAAGAACCGGGTCATGGAAAGTATGTTATTTATGAACAGCGGAACAATAAAAAATGTACATCATCATTAAATGTTATGTAAAGTATTTAAGATAGGGAGAAATTCGATAAGGTCTTTGTTATTGAAGGTCGTAAAGAATTATAAGTTCTTGTTTGAAGCAGGTATCTTTTAGTTTTAAAGAAGGCAAGGCTAGTTTTGTTCAGTTCAGATAGTTGTTTCCGGCACATTTCCGATTTTCGAATGTATGTATGTATTACTTTGAACTTGTTACCTACATGTTTATATACATATACAGCAATGTAGCTAAAATTATAATATTTTGTTATATTATAGTTAGTCTTATATAATACAGGTATCACGAGAGTTATCTAATTTAGATTTTTTTTTCATTTTCAGAACATAAAATATTCGTAAATTTATTTAATACCTACTTAACTTACAAATGTCCAGTGTTTTTATGTTTTATTGTTTTTTTGCATGTGAAATTAATTGATCGTAATTGTGTTAGATATTGAAATTTCAAATCTACTATGTAAAAGCTAGTCTAATTATAGTTGCATATATAGGACTCGATTACTTACATATTTGACTCGATTACAACATCCCAAAACGTTTAGCTCTCCAAGTCTCCGCTGTAATGCCCGGGTTACACGAGGCTAGTTTTTTTGCCATTGCGAGGTCAGAACAGCAAGGCAGGATAGTATACGTAGACTCTAGCTAGCCATCTTAGCTTGGAAAAACAAGCCTCGTGAATTCCGGGCTTCATCCTATTAAACCTAGCCTGAGATCGTAGTTTACTAGCCCAAAAATGAAGCTAGTTTTGTATACACAAACCAGAATCCTAGCTTGCTAGCTTACTAGCACAAGCTGAAATCATGATGATTCCAGTACGACTCTAACACGTCAACAATTAAATGACAGTTTTTGACGTATATGTGTGTTAGTTGGTTACTAATCAACTGTTGAATAGTTCTTTGGGTTCCAGCAATAATTTAAGCACAAGTGTTAGATGTGTCATGTTTCATCGACTTGGCTCAACTTGTAACTTAGATGTTGCTCTAGGCCAATCATTAACGAATCACAGCCCGACTAATGGAAGTTGGAATGTTCAATTGCTATTCATAGAAAGCATTCAGTATATATCGGTTCGCTTGTTAGTTGCTGTCGTAAATTAAACTTATCAGACTTTACTAATAAACGGACTATACGATTTGAATGAATAGTACGTTCTCACTGTGTCTATATTAGGAGTGATACTCATCCATTTATATATATTATATATAGATAAGCATATACATGCTAATTCTCTTGCGTCTGTTTGGTATTGGGCTGGGCAAGACATTGGATCTCAACCTGCTATGATCGTGACAAACCCTTTCACGTCAAGAATTTTAATTAATCTTTTCCTACATACATACTTATTTTAAAACGTATCTCAATTACTTAATTCTATTTCACTAACTATATACATATCTCTTGACTATTCTCTCGCTTTTTGATGATATATTATTTGAAACATGTATTTTAGAGCAAAGTAAAAAAAGAAACTGGCCTTAAGCCTATATTAGACGGTTCATTTCAGTCTTTCAATTTGAATGAATCAAACAAAGTTATCCATCCATATAACCATAGACTTGAATCGTTCAGTTTCATTGAATACCATCGTGTCCTGTCAGTTTCGACCAAATTTATTTATTCTATTTGGTTAATCCATCTAAGACTTAGTCTTAGACTCATTTGATGTAAAAGATCATGTGTAAGCATAGCAAGACACCTGCGGAATATACTGCGCAGAAAGTTCGGCAACGGAAGGCTCGGCGCTAATCTGAACTTGGAGGAATTTCGGCTGATCTGTCATAGGTAACGTAAAAAAAATTTCGAGCGTATTTAGTGGAGCTTTCCGCGTGGAAGATTCGGGAGGTGTTTAATTATTGATTTATTTATTTTCGCTTATTATACCTGTTCTTTTGTATAGTGCAGAGACATGGTGCCTATACAAAGCAGACGATAGGAAGCCACCACCTAAGTTGTCTGAGGTCAATCCTTAACATCAAATGGCAAGATCGCGTGCCTGATACTGAAGTTCTGCGCCGTTCTGGAATGCATGGAATGGAGGCTTTACTCATGCAGCGACAACTTAGGTGGTGTGGGCACATCCTTCGCATGGAAGACCACCGTTTACCCAAAGCAGTCTTCTTTTCGGAGTTAGCAGAAGGTAAACGGAAACAAGGTGGTCCGCACTTGAGTTATAAGGACGTGCTCAAGCGTCATCTAACTGCATGCGACATAAATCTGACAAAATGGGAGGAGCTTGCTATGAAAAAGACATCTTGGCGATCCACAATCTTTAAAAAAGTCAAGGCTTGCGAAGAGAAGCGCTTAGTAGATATGGATATCAAACGTCAAACTCGCAAAGAGCGACCCAAGCCCTCCTATAGCTATACGTACAACGCCGCTGGGCAACTATACTGTGCGATATGTAACCGGGAATTTAAAAATAAATTCGGTCTGACATTAGGGCCCACAGGCGGCGAAATAATGACATTTGAGGGGTCGCCGTTACCGAAATCGGTAAGGAGGACTATATATTTATTTTCAAAAAGTTACAAGATTTTACAACCAATAACACTACGTTGCATTTTGTCGCCAGAGTTCTCGTAGGTCATATTAAAATATACCTTATAACTTCTGTCTTAAGTTAAGTCACTTTTTTTTATAAATTATTATATAAATTACATAACTTAAATGATTCGTTTACCCAATTTTTGTATTACGCCTTACATTATTTGCCACCAATATCTAAAGTATATATACATAAAACGTCTTGAAAATTCGTTCAAAACGTTTCTATTATACATAATACAAGCGACACATTAGTGTGTCGCTAGACTAAGTAATAAAACATCAAAAACCGTCAGAAAATTGATTTGTGACTGGAAATTTCAAAGTTCAATTTTTTACTAGGCTATAATTCCTTATGCTTCTAGTCCACGCCAGAAGTCTGGTTATGTAGGTTATGTGTCTAACCTTCGACGTTAGTGCTAAGGATTATTTCTAGGTATTACACGAGAGACACGTTCCAAATTGTTCGCCACATTTATATTCTGTGCTCGCTGATTTTCCATAATTATTTATATGAATATTTATGAACATTAGCTATTGTTGTGTCTAGTTTTATTTGTTTTCGTAGTAGCCAAGTAATGATTGACGCTACAGGAATCTTGAAATGTGTAACTAAGATTTTCTCACGGCCTGATCACATTACATATTACAGCTGACCACATAATTGTGTGCATATTCTATATAATGTCAAAATTAAACTTAAAATGGTCATTCCGTTCCAACCTTACGCTGAAACCTGGAAAGCATATAATATTGATTCGTCTATGGTTGTAACACATCGTTTTATTACTGAGTGTTTATTGCAAAGGCTCCTAAATAAAGCTATTAAAAACACAGGTTAAATATGTGGTTTTTCTACGTAAATTTATTATTTTGACGTGTGAATAATTGAAGTTTACTTTGTTGCAGGTAAGCATTCGAATAATGGTTCCCGTGTAAGCAGCGAGTACAAAAGGTATTTCATTAGCAACGTTTATTTAACAAAGTCTTAACAATACAAATGTTTAGTTCATCGTTTCCATCATAATATTAAGTAATATGTTTTTAATTATACAAAGGTTAAAATCTATTTATAAAACTAATACAGAATATAAAGCCTTTAGAGTAGAATGTAACTGATATCCATATAGGCATATATATAAATAATAATATTATATATACCTACCTAATAATATTAGCCCGCAAAAGATCCAGCGCTGCATTCGAACCTTCCATTTTGGTGGAATAGATTAGTGGCTTTCATAGATCGATAATCCCAATACGCCGATGTTCTCACGACGTTTTCCTTCAGCATCAGTACGTGGTAATTATAAAAATTAAAAACTAAACAACTGCCTAAGCGTTGTATGTTTCCCGGGCAGGAATTGACCTAACATTGGAGTAAGACACGGGTTGTATTAATACGCTACAATGAATACACGATTAGCAGTTGCTTAATAAATTCTATAATTACTTTGCGTCTTTAGGTAGCAGTGTTAATGTATATTAAGTACCTACACTATTTTTATGGTTATTTAATGGAATAATACATCTTAAGAGAAGAATTATTAATAAGCAAGATTTCCCTTTAAATTAACACCCTTGCAAGAAACTAAACAGTTAAACAAATATCTATTGAATATATCACAGTTTTACAACTGAAAACTACAATCCACCTTTGCACCACTCTTGATGCCGTAAAAACACGTCCGAAAAGAGCTCCCTGCCGTTCATAGGTAAGGTAACATAATTACTGTGTGGTGAACACAATATTGGGTTTACGTTCGCCTACAACCGCAGTTGACACTATATGCGTCAAAATGTTATAAAATGTCAAATATTATCTGCACTTTCCCAGACAAATAATGAATAGTGTCCCATGTGTTTATTTGGTTAGAGTAATACACGATCAGATTGCAAAATATGGTTTAAAGTTTGTACGTTATTAAGATTATTTTATCAACAATTTTAATTGTTATGAACATTTTGAAAGTCTTTGTCAAGCACACAACGTTTTTCAAGAACATCCGTCTTGCACACTGTTTGGATTTGGAATGAGCTGCTAGCCAGAGCTCAGTTCAAATCCAGCTTTTTTCTCAGCACTAGTTATGGGGATTTACAAGAAGGCGTCTATTATGACGCCTTGCTGAACGTTTAAATTGACGTATATTTTTCCTTCGAAGTCGATAGCGTGTTAGTTTTATTTTTGGTGTTGTAAATGTCCATAGACGACGGTAGGTAGTCGCTTTCCATCAGGTGGGCCGATAGCCTTTCTGCTGTGCTCCAGCTATAAATAATGCATGACATTGACGTTTGACGTGATGGACATGACGTTACATTCACAGACTGTGTTTGATATGGTCTGTTTAAATGTAAGCAATGAATGTTATGTTATGTTATGTTGTTATGTTATTATGTTAAAGTTTATTTTTTAATTTTATAGACTTTAAATACGCTTATCAAACATCTCCATGCGTACAAAACGTATGAAAAGGAGTACAAAGATTTCCCTTGGCTTGTTAATATAAATATGTAACGGTAAACGTGATTAATTGAAAGTTATTAAAAATTACCCATAATTATTAATAATTAGCTCATAATTTGATAAATGTGAAATAAAAATAAAATTGAAACTCATCACGTTAACAGTTGTTATTAATAGACTACTCTCGTCGGTAAAAGTAATAAAATAAAATTCTCGAAGTTAATTTTCCAGTAGGTATTTATTTAGAATTCCTCAGTACTTCATATCTAAATAAAACTCGACATGAAAAATCGTTTATTCTTTGGTTTTGCTTAAATCGAACAAGAACAGATAAAAAATATAGAATATTCCGTAAAACCAACATTAAAATTTAAAAAAAAATCTATTACTTTGTTCAACAGGTATATATTGACATCACAATACTTATAAGTACTGAATTAAAGCAGTAAATAAATGTAAAAATCTCGCGCATTCCGCATACGGCTCTTTAATCCCCGCCCTCATCTTTATGACTCGACCTAACAGAAATACACTTATCGTACGTTATTTCTGAAAATGTATTACATTTATAGATGCTAAGAAT
Source organism: Dendrolimus punctatus (assembly GCA_012273795.1). Classification (NCBI taxonomy): domain Eukaryota; kingdom Metazoa; phylum Arthropoda; class Insecta; order Lepidoptera; family Lasiocampidae; genus Dendrolimus; species Dendrolimus punctatus. The sequence goes on along the minus strand of CM022542.1, from coordinate 10,533,596 downwards.
TATTTATAGTCACCGATACATGTGATTATTTTTTTACTTTTACCTCGACTTTCGGTAATTATTAATAATGAAAGACAATTATTAATGACAATTCAATTATTCACACTTACCGTACCATATACATAGATAGTACCTACTCTAGTTACGTTGGCAGTCGTCGTAGAGAATTCATACGAGGTGTAAGCCATTTACGCACCTTTAAGTACTGCCTAAAATTAACATTCCAGTTTAAACACAGCGAAGTGCAGTAAAGGTAACAATATCCAAGTAACTCATTGTTTATGTTTCGACGTAAGCGTTTTATGGTGCGTTAACAAAACATTGTGTTGTCGAAATAGAACATTGGGGCATGATTCAATGAATGAAAGTAATTGCCATATATATTTTTTTATGCAATACCTGTTATTAAAAACAACCGAACATTACTTTTTTATTGCTATAATATGTGGTCGACAAAATAAAGGAAAAGATGGAGTCATGTTGTAAAGAAAGTGAAATAGCTGGCCGAGGATTAAAAAAGCTTCGCCGATAAGAGCAAATCTCTTAAAATATTATGATGATGATGATGTTACCTCAATATAAATATCAGGTAGATTCCAAAACGTATAGCTAGGTAAACATTACGATTCTTTATTTATATTGCGTAGCTCGCAAAAGAAGATGGGCCACATACTGAAAACTGGTATGGTGGTGGCCTATAGACATTTGCAACACCAAATCTGAAGCTAACGTGTTGTCAGCCTTTAGAAACGGGAAGGATGTGTAGGAGGTGTAGGATACGGGGATTAATGGGATATGTAATAGATAGCAACAAGATAAGGATAGGGGGAAGGGCAAGAAGGCCATCGGAACACTCATTCATCGAACGAAACACGATTAGTAACAAAAAGCGAAAATAAGAAAAATCGGCTTTAGCGATAAATTTGGCGATGCATACAAATTTGTATAAACCTTTTTGTTATCTTGAATTGATAGAATCAAAATACAATTGTCTTTTTTATAGTACTTACGTATAGTGTTCCGTGTTTTATACACCCAGTTGGTGACACCTGCTGCATTAGATGTTGCTCTGGAAGATTCATAGATAGACATAAGAGTAAAGGTATGCTTCAAAATATTTTGACGCTTTGTAGTGTGACAGATGAGTTTCTTAACGACTTTATTACTATTTCATTGACATAGATATTAACTTTTATCTCTGTAAATATGAGACTTTTAAAAGATAAATATTTGAGGTAGATATACGAAACGTAAGATTTAACCCACTGTCATTATTTTGTGGATTTTAAAATTTTGTCTCCTAGATGGCCTATTTAGGTTTATACCTCCATGAATCTTTGCCTAAATTCATGTCTGACTTGAGTGACTACTATAAGTTTACTCGTAAACTAGGTTCTCGCTTTAACACGAATAAAAATAAACACGATATAACACTGAGCATTTTAGAAATGTTTATTTTTATAACCGCGCCTAAAGCCCGTTTATGTGAACATAGCGTCTTTTTAAGGAGAAGGCACAGTCACCACCTTTGAAACCTCTGAAAAGAAAGCGGGCCGAGTGGTGAGTGGAAACGTTCATGTTGTTTGTGGGTCGAGGCCTTGGTTTTCTCGGTCAAAAGTCGTGAAATAACATGGTTTGTTTCGAAATTCCGTTCGTTTCAGTCTTTGTCAAAATAAGTCCTAAAAAGACTTCAGTATAATCTGTCTTTGAGACCGACGACTCTTTAGATATAATTATATCTGGGCACTCGTTCATAGACCTTAGTGAGGTAGTATGAAACTCGAGACGAGTGCCGCATACCCATTAAAATCACCCGCGTGATCTTCCAATCATCTAAGCTGTTTACATGGAACAGTAACTTAACTAAATCTGCGATGCTAGTAGGTGTGGGTCCATAAGCAAGCCCCTTCCATATTTTTCCATATTTCCAACTGTATCTCATTTACAAAGTGAAAATTTTGCTGATGTTTATATTCACTGTACGGTTTAAAAAACCTAACGAAAAGAAATCTGAAATTATCGATCCAACAGTACTGTGACTTTATAAAAGGTTTTTTACAATTACAACAATAAATTAGAAATATGTCTACGATAGAATAATATTCTTTACACTCCATTACTTTTAAGAAGAAAATTAAAAAGTGAACATAAATTGGCGCTTACAAAAAAGTTTTATCAAAGCAAATGACTTTATTAGAAGCCTAGCGCTGGCACTTACTTAAGAACACCTGCAAAATAAAGCCTTTATCAAAAGAATTTTGTATTTCAATTAAAACTTTCCATTTGTTTGAAAGAGGGAGTTATTTTTTCCTTATTCAATTTCGGGTATATTCTTTGTAAAACTCTGCTGGCTAGCAGTGAAATTATTTTAAGATGAGTTCACATTTACGGTTGATTTTGTGCAAAGTCGTGGATTTTACGTTGATTATTTTAATAGGCATAGAAAAAAGAATAAGACCCAGGAAGAGTTTTCATTAAATAAATTAAGGAGAAATTGTTACTGTCATCGTTATTAATTTGTCGCGTAAGCTTTGTTCTTTGTATGTAATTTGATTTGATAAACTCTTTTTGCAATTAAATAACAGCTGACATTACGCTACGGTTCTAAAGGATTGGAGCAGTGGTGAATATATATAATTTTGTATAAAGAGACTGTTATTAAGAGGAGAATTTAATGAGTTTAAGCCCAGGCCGCTTTTAGGTAATTGGTGAGTGAAATTGACACGTGTCAGATATGCTGGCTCGTGTAAAACATAGCATAAAGTTGCACCTTATTTTGATAATTGTCATATTTGTAATACAAATCTGCAAAAGCGGCTGCTTTGAGGCCTATGATCTCTTAAATCTTAACTTGCAGTGCAGTTAATCTGAGGATCTGATTCAGAATTACGGGACCGTTTGTCTCATCTGTTCTAAAAACCTTAATCTGCGTAATTAACGCTTTATAATTTTCGGCCTCTATAGAAACTACGAGTAATAACATAAACACTTTTTAAATACAGTGTCCGACTACCAGTAAAACTTTACTGCAATATTTAGTAATCATAAACATTTAATAAGCTTCAAAAACATAAACCATCTTTCTAGAAATTACCCCCATGTAGTAGTATTTATTTCATAATTTACATTTATTTCTTTTGCAGTAGTGGAAAATAACAAACGCTGTCACTGGTGAGTATTAGCGATGGGGGACTCCGAGATATCTATGATGATACAAAATTACATTCAAATCATCAATCAACTGGCTCTTTAACTGAATAATCTAGATGTTTTTAATTACTTTTCATGTCTCGTTCTCATAAGTGTGTCAATAAATCTTTCGAGACTGACTCGAATACGTTGATTACTGCAACCGAGCTAGACTCGAAATCATTGACTACCAGGGTAGCAGGTTTTAGGGTGCGAGATGTTCTCAGCAAACCCTAAGCATTACCTCTGCCGCTTCTAGGCTAACTAAATTGCGGCACTGTGGAGTCCAATTGTCTCCTGGGCTTTAGGTAGCCCGCAGAGATGATGTCCGACGCTAGTCACCAGTCCAACCTGAAAGTATGCCAAGGAAACAATCATGATCTATCAAGATGTTGGCACAATCGAAGTAATCTTCTGATCAAATGAACATCTCGTCATCGTGATTCACTAATAATAATAGATTTGGAAAAGTTTAACTAATCGGCCCACAGGTTCTTTCCGATTTCATTATCTTAACTTTTCCGTGTCAGAAATTTAACAGACCTTAAAATGTATAGTCATAGAGCATGTAGTGTACATATTAGCACAAATTTCCCCCAAGTTAATATTATTAGAATTTACCAATCTACTGAAAGTACCATGCAAGGAAATAATAAATGAATTCACAAACATTATTATCCAGTGCATCGAGGTTTAAGTTCATTAAGTCTGATGAAGTTTGTTTGCCGGCGTTGTTGAGTTGTTACACATTAATTCGCTGGCCGACGGTAATCCAATAAAAATATTATTAAACTCGAGCATTTACACTCATCTCCGCTTTGATTATGTTGGAATTTTCAAGAAAATAAGTTATAACAACTTTGTTGGGGATTTAAGTTATTGTGATATATTCAAAACGGTGGTTTGTTTATTTTTTGTTTTGAAGTTACGTTTATTATTGAAATGAATTAAAGAATGAAAACACTTTATTGTTCATCAAAATTAAAACTACATTCTTAAAAATAGATACAATAAATGTTGAACAAAGGGCGGGCTTATCGCTTAAAGCGATGTCTTCCAGGCAACCTCTTAAACTAAGGAATATTTTCTATACTAAATAAGTTAAATATCATAATGAACCTTAAATAATTGTGGCGAGACAAACCTTTTCGCCCACTGCCTGGCAGGCGAGATTTTAGACAGAAAGATTGTCAATTGTGATGTGACATGAGATACAGGAAAAAGTCGTCTACAAAATGTACATATTTTCATTTTTTATCATATCACATATAAGTTATTATTAATCTCACCTAATGTAAATATTATATCGAATTATATATTTCGTAAATGAACGGGTATTTATTTTTCCTACAACGACCCGTCATTAATGGTAACCCCTAGAATTTGAGCACAAGATTTTCAACTTGCAACAATTTGGTATTGTATATTCGTCGTTGCCGACTACTCAAACTGTTTGGGCTGGAGTTTCAAGCCTAGCGATCCCCAGGCGCGGACGTCTGGGACTGCTTCAGCGGGCATCCACAGCCCGCAGCGCCGACTCCATCTTCAGGCGAGGAGTCTAATGTGGTAATCTTGGACCACTGCAGTTCACCTCCACTAACCTAATGCAGCATCTCAGGATCATGGGTGATGAGCTGATTGATTCCCCTTCACATTACATTATACTAGGTCTCTCGACTGATCCAAGGAGGAGTACCTTTATTAATCGACGGTCACCTTCATTAATCGATGGTCACATTTACGTATGCATTGAAAGATAAGATGAATCTTTGTTGAAGTTGTTTGATCCATTTTGTAGGCCTCCATAAACAAGGGTTTGAGCATTGGCCTAAATATTTCACTGAAATGCAGGGATTCCAAGATTGCTGGTAAGCTACATTTTTTTCAAATATTCCATTATTTGCTACTCTTGTCTGAGATCGGTTTGCATTGATCCATAACACAAGCGTTATTTGTTATGTAGCGGCCAAACACACGCAAACACACATACTGTGTGCGTTTGTTCGTTTGCTGATTTTTTTGTTATTTTATACTCAGTACAAATTAGCATTGAAAATCATTTTCTGCCACAACATTTTGAAATACAGAAGAGAATTTGACTAAGCCCAGCATTTTATCACTAAAGTCGAGTGCGGTGGCAGCGGTTATTTCAAGGGTACTGAAATTAATATCCCGGGCGTCTGCTTACTTATTCAAGGCATTAGGCCGACAACAGATAGACAGCGTTTTGGTACAGGTTCAAAACTTTTATTAAGGACATTATTAATAATATAAGCCTTGAACATAAATACAATTTATGAGCTTCTTTTGCGACCTTAGTTTTTAGCTAGTCCTAGTATGTGTGTTTCTTATTTTAGTAAGATTATTTATTATTTACATACCAATTTGTTTCTATTATTTGATAATCAGCTAATTTAATCACAAAAAGCGCAGGTGACTGTCCCTAAAATGATATATTTCTTGTACCGTATTTGGTACTTGGTGGTAGTAAAATTAGTATATGCTTATTTTTAATAACATTTATATATACATCAATTCTTCAAACGGAAGAGTATTACTTTACAAGTCATATGTATATATACTCTTCCTACAAGTTATATGTATATATACCTTGTCCTTGTTCTTGTTCGAGGCTGACGAAAGTAATATATCAAATAGGAATGTATCAAAACGATACTTGCGGGGACAACCCCAGTAGATGTGGATCAACCTAAACAAACTCGCCAGGAATATTAATGAGAGAAACAAAAGTACAATAAATTAATAAATGGAATTGTATAGTAGAAATGTTTTATAGTTTAGATATTTTTAGTGGTTTTAATTACTTATACCATTTAATATTAGCATTTTAAAAGTGGATGCTGAATATTATGTGATTTTTTTTTTCGGAAAATAGCTTAGTTTTATCAAGATAATGAACTACATAGTGATATAGCCGCGCTTGGCATTGGAGGATAAATACTTTTAAATTAATGCGGTAGATACGGTTTTAATGTCATTTAAACTATTGTTTACAAATGACGACACGTTGATATAATGGTAGGCTACTTTTTCATAGCTTGAAGAAGGCAAACAGACAGACGGCCCACCTGATGAAAAGAGGTTACCGTCACCTATGGATGTTTGCAACACCACGGGTGTCGCCAACGCGTTGTCGACCTCTAAGAAATGTTATAGCGCCCTTAAAGAACCCCATGTCATAGCGCAAAGGCAAAACCGTGGCGGGAAGTTTTCTCCAGATCGTTGTTGCACGCGGAATAAATGTTCTAGAGAACCGTTGCGTAGTTGAGCGTGGGATCTCAAGGAAATGAGTGTGAATATCCCGTGGCTAGCGAGCGGTGCGGTTTTATAACTGAGGCATTGGCACCAGACCAAACAGTTCCTCGAAACACTCCCCGTGATACAGGCGGTAAAATACGCAGAAAGACGCAGTCTCTTCGAAGGCTAAGCGATTCTAAACCAACTGTTAGTATGGGATCGTTGACGAAACGAACGGTGCGATGCTGGATGGAGTCAAGGGCGTCAGTCTGGTGCTCTGGGCCCATATATCTGAGCAGTATGCGGTTCTTACTGGACCATACTCCATATGCGGTCTGATTTACGCTTGTACAGCGCAAGTCGTTGCCGTGGAATTAAGTACTCCTTGGACTGGTTTAGCACACCAAGCTTTTTGGAGGTAAGACTAGCCTTGCCTACCAGATGACCCCGAAACTATTCCTATTGCAAATATATAGAATCAAGATGTTGATTGAATTCAGCAGTGAAAGAAAGAAATACGACTACATTTTATAATTAGTGTTAAATGAACTTTAACTATGCAAGTTATTGTTACGCCTTTATTTAGGCTAATAGCTCTCAACTGCCTACTTATTCAAACAATTCAATTAAAAGTAAGTTTACGGGTCGTCATTCGAAAGTGCTTAAGTGCCTAAGTTAAGAACATTTCCCTTTAAGCCTCCTATTTTCATATCCTGGGTAATGAATGTTTATATTATTTGTTAATGTTCTTTCAAAATGTGTTGTTGTTATGACTGGAGACCGCACTTTAACCTATCGTTTATTTATAACATAAAAGCAAAGTTTGAAAGGGAAATTCTATATATTAAAACAAGAGCATACTGGGAGTATTTCTTTTATTATTTCTCTTATGGATTTATATTTATAATATTTATCTTATGGATAAAATTAGAAATGAGGATATCCGTAAGAGAAGCAAAGTAACGGCAGTCGGGCGGTCACGTCTGCCGCAGGACCGATGGCCGTTGGAGCCGACGAGTCCTGGATTGGAGACCGCGTCTCGGTAATCGTAGTGTCGGACGCCCTTCAGCCCGATGGACCGACGACCTGTGCAAGGTCGCCGGTAGGCGCTGGATGAGGAAGACAGTGGACAGGAAAACGGAAAGATTCAATTAACATACATATTCGTTAATCTGATTAAATAGTCTTCACTTTTTCAGTCAATCAATCAATCCATCATTTATTTGCTCAAAAACATGGTGTATTCATGGATCATATTATGTTACTTTTAGGTACTGTATGTAGATAAATTATTATTTAGTCATTTCATTAACACACAAAATCCTTATAATAATAAAGCATAATCCTCTCGATAGAGCAGATATGTTAAGCTCTCAACCCAATGTCGTTGTAACAACGACCCACTATTTTCGGCGGCGTAATTTTCCAGGGAAGTACTTCAGTGACCTCGGCGTGAATAATTCATTGTTGAATGAGAACGCCTACACAGCGTGTCATCTAAAATAGTGAACGCTGTCCAATGTTATTCCACATCATATTTTACGAGTTTTCCCCGTTCAATGCGTTAATAGTAAATAGGGTATCCGAAACAAATCCTATGTTATTGACACTTTCGGGATTTGGATTTTTATCATAAGTCATTTTTTTCTTTGTTTATTGTTTTGTGAATAGATTTGAGTTTTAACTGCGATATTCCTATTAGCGAATATGCCTTACATATACAAGCTTTTATTTAATTTGCAATGGATGTACCTATATGTATGCAAGTTCAGGTGGAATCTTGCAAGTTAAATTTGACCAACTTCCAGTTTCCGATTGAGCTGAAATTTTGCATACATGTGTGTATCGCGTGACAATGCAATAATATGAACCATGGAGCTGATCTGATGACGGAGTCGGAAGGTATAGCCATAGGAACCCATGTACTAAACAAGATAGACCCGTCGTGGTTGGCTCGTTTTACTTGTTTTGGCTAGCACTCTTCTGCTACATGATATCCAGGATTTCAAAAGCTTATATTTAAAAACTTTTTAAAAAGCTTACTTATTAATGTTTAAAACAATTTATCCACTCTGAAACCCGCGACCAAGGGACAATAATTCAAATATGTAATTTTATTTTAAGTTTTATTTTGGTAATACCTTGTTGTTGTACCTAATGTATACTATAAAAATATAGTATACATTACGTAATTCAAACCTGTCCGCCATGGACAAACATACTGCGTATCGTTTGTCTGATTTGTTAATGTTTTAATTTGAATTAATGTCTGAAATGGTTCGATGTAATTTAATTTTATTTAATCAAACCCCTCGTTACATGAAAATTCAACAATAGATTGTGCTAATATAAGTTACTGTTAGTGTGAATTAAATACATGCCTTTTTAAATCCCAGTTACACTACCCTCAAGCTTATATAATTATAATATTGGTTTGCCTATTCAAATTTTTGTTAAAATAGCGAGTTGAGTGGATTAATATTTTAATCAAACCTTAAAAAAACCTTAAAAATAACTGCGCTAATTGATGCGTAAATTACATGGAAAATGGTTTTAAAGCAATGTATGGATGATTTTGCGTAATTATCACACTGTGATTACTTTAACCAATTATTAAAGAATAATAATGGGTAGCTATCGATTTTATTCCAAAATATTTACCGAGGTTCGTGGCCCTCTGCATTTATTATTTCTGTTCAAAATGTTTTGAATATGACACACATAATATGAAAATCAAGAAAAATGAAAACTTAAATGCTCTAAAAAGTAGTTATAATTACTTACAACAGCCTCGGAAACCCAAGGTATAATGATTAGCAATGCCCTAAATAATAAATAATTTTGTAGCTTACTTGATTCTCTTCCCAAAATTAATCTTCTTAGTTTTAATTAATTGTCATTCTAATGACAATGTCTCCATATGTTCTTGCAAATTACTTAAATAAATTTCTAATGATAAACAAATCTTTGTAAGGCCATTGAAAATAAATGGATATTCTCATAGATTAATTATTACTATGGAAGTAAATATTATATTTGCGTTCTAATTAAATTATCTTTTCAAAACAATTCATTCATATTTTTATTAATATGATTGTACTAAGAGAGAGTGATTTTGTTTGAGTATTCATCCTCTCTCATGACTTTAAGAATAGCTCCATTATTATAAAACTGTGTACATCTATAATATTATGAAATTCTAAACATGTGGTATCTGTACATTGAAGCGATTTAAAAAAATCATCTGGAATAGACTTTGTAAACAACGGTCCAATTTTCAGATTTTATACCGTTCTGGTATTATGGGACGTTTTTGTGTAACGCTAGGACATTGATTGGATTGAGGTCAGCTGCCTTGCTCAATTATGTACGTGGGTGTTAACATTTTGTATCATACTTTCACTATATTTCCCTAGCGAAAAAGTTACTTAATATACTAATGTACATGTTTCCGGCATCATGTAGACTCTAATTAACACTAATGCTACCGTCGAGTTTAAAACATTTGTTTTTAATAAAACCAAAAACATTTTTGACTCTTTTTATTCTTGTATTATATATTGGTTATATTGTTGTACATAGTCCGGTATTTATTTGCTCTAAGTTTTATCCATATCTAAATTCTGATTAAATGTTTATGAAATACATTATGATTGGACGTGCATTAATTCCTTTAAATGCAATTACTTTTTTCTTTTAAACACCATTTCACCATACCGCAAAAAATATTCTGGTAGGCTTTTAATCAAAGTCAAATATAATCTTCTTATCACAGCCTGAATAATCAGATACACTCCAGATGTTCTACATAAGTTTAATTCGATATACTCTGAGTATTGTTCCGTTTCATTAGAATTTATATGTTATTTCAATACAAAATCATAACATAATATCGCATTAAAGTTCTTGGCACAAAACCCAAGATTCTAGCGGTAACTTTTTTACTATTTTGGTCAATGTGATGAGAATTATCTAAATGATACAAATTCGAAACTTTGTAACCTACTACTTAGTCATTCAAATTAAGGTCGATATTATAACCAATACAAGGTTTCATTTTATGTAGTAATTCGTAATGTTGGAAGTCATAACATAGAACTTAAAGAAACTTATGTTTAGTAATTTGGTTGTCGACTTTGTTGTTGCCTTTAAAATAGGTATATAATATTAATGAAAATAAGTTTCATTAAGAGATTAACAGTATTTCTTTCTACCTCTAGTGAAGTAACAAAGTCGAAACAAGGGGCGTAATACTAAAAATACCACTTTTGAATACTCACTTTATTTAATTGACATATATAAAGTGAGTATATTTATCTATATCTATACATGATAGATAATGGTTAATAAGATATGGTATAAAGTTCCTCGTTATTTGTACCCTAATCATTTTCATGATACAAACCTGTGGAAGTGGTTATTGTTCTATTGACCTCAATAACAAAGCTACTCACTTATTTATTTATTTCTTCTTAATTATATAGTGGCCAATTATTAAATTCAGTTATACCCCAAAACTCCGAAAACTCTGTAGTGTAACTCATTATGGTTGATATTGAGATGTTACAAGTTTCCGCCTTCCCGTCGAAAACTGTAGTTTAGTTTCATCTTTAGGGATTATTGTACGTGTTTGAAAACTTGTTTCTGCAACTTCCATACTTTTGTTATTGCTGAAATATTCTTTGATACATCTTTCGAAGTAAGTTATATTTTTGCGAACTTTTGTTTGAATTTCAACTAGTTTTGTAACAAGGCGATTGTATTCAGTTGAGGTCAACGCACCTTATGGCTTGTGCTTAAGGAACTACATTATTTATTTTTGAATGTATAAAAATAAAACTCTTTGTGGATACTTAATTATGTAATAGATTTTTGATAATAAAGATTACATGAAGTGTTTTGGCTTGATTAAAGTCGATTTATTTCGAAAAACAAAATCTATCACAATTACAAGAGTGAGAAGACAAAAAAAAATGTTGCTAATACTCAAAATTCAAATTTCTCGCATCTGTCAAATAATATTATATTTTGTTGATAAACTTTACAGACAACTAGATCTACATACATAGTTAGTAGTAGTTTGTTTAATATATAAAATCATAAACACTAACATTACAATGTCCAATTTATATAATATTTAGTATAAAACTTTAAAAAATAGTTAAACATTTGTCATAATGTAGGTACATACGTATCCTATTACGATTTTACTAGAATGAAATATATCATACACCGAAAAAGCTCGGTGATAGGTTTTTTCTTCATGGCTCCATAAACTGAATCATGACACGTCAATATTGATACACTTTCCTAGATATAAAGTTCCTTCAATCAAGGCGTGTTTGCATAAAATCGATACGGCAAGCCATTAGCTTACTTTCCACTATAGTATTATCTAGTTCTAGCTACTAAACATCGCTGTTTACTAACGATTACCTCGCTTCTGTTAGCTATTCAAAATCAAACAATTCATACGGACCAGAATGGAATAGTCAATAAATTTGATTCACATGAGCACTTCATGTTTTATACGAGGCTATTCGTAGTCATCATAATGACTTTGATGTTGGTTGTATTATTTGCTGTAAATATTTCTCATTGTTCAAAAAGTATATGAATTTAATAAATGTATTTTCAATAGAGAATTGTCTTTGTTGTCGAAGCTGTGGATTTTGCTGAAATGTTTTTAGGCGTTGATGGAAGATTTAAAAGACGACTGATTTGCTATTCGATTGACTAGGTTGCTGTATTATTATAACTAAAGGTGTTAAATAATACTTGTACCGAAGAGATAATATTTCAACATCAAAGTAAATCTCTGTATGAAATCTATTTAAAGTTGTAGATATAGGCAGGTATATTTACAAAACATACTCAGCATATGCGGCAATTAATAAAAATCATCAAGTAGGTGAATCCAATAATTGAAACGCTTACGGTCAACGCGGTACAGTCTTCAATGCGCGCTTACCTAATCGAGAGATATCTTTTCCAGTCGTCAGAAGTTTTCTGTCCTCGTATTTTTCACACTTCAGATACAAATAACTATTGGTCACTACAAGAGATTAGTTTACACTTCAAATATCACTTATTGAAGACTACTAAAATAGAATGCAATTTCGTTACAACATCGTCAAAATCCAATTAATTAATAAAAATAGAGAATGGACTAATAGCGAAGAGCCTTGACCGACACATTGAAAAACTATCGCTTGGTATCTGGATGAAGGGCCGGCAGTCCTGCTAGGCACAGCCTGTATCGTGAGGAGGTTCCTTTTTTTTTTTTTTTTTTTTACATGGGGAAATGCGTTGCCGCACCGTCAGCCGCGCGGGGGATCATGCGCGGCCGGTGTGTGGGGCTCCCCGACGCCGGTTCAATACGACCGGCTGCCGGTATACCCACTAAAACCCCATGGGAGCCTTCCTTCCGCCTAGCGCCGGGGTCGCGGTACATGCGTGAGCTTAACCCGCAACCCCGGCAGCGGCCGGCCGCCTCGTAAACAGAGGCGGCCTCTCCTGGTGCGGGGGAGATGGGTCCGCCTGAGGGACGCGCGGCTGCCTCTCGCGCCCTCTCGCGGCATTAGTGCGGGCGGAGGTCTATGTTGATCCCCCAGACCTCGACGCCCGCTGCCGCCGGGAGGGGGAGGCTGCAAGGAATACTCCTGCGCCATCACCCCTCCCTCTCCTTCCTCCTCCCCCCGCCGCCTCGCGCACTCAGCAGCGTCAGCGGCGGGGGGGTGTCTTCGCGATGGGGGGGAGGGGGAGGCTGCGGAGGATTCTCCTGCGCCATCACCCCTCCCTCTCCTTTCTCCCCCTCCGCCGCCTCGCGCTCGTAGCAGCGTCAGCGGCGGGGGGGGCTCGCGGGGGGGAGGGGAGGCTGCGAAGGATTGCTCCTGCGCCAACACCCCTCCCCCTCTTCTTCCCCCGCCCCCACCGCCTCGCGCATCGCAGCGTCAGCGGCGGGGGGGGCTCGCGATGGGAGGAGGGGGAGGCTGCGAAGGATTGCTCCTGCGCCAACACCCCTCCCCCCTCTCCTTCCTCCCCTTTTCCCGTCGCCTCGCGCACACAGCAGCGTTGGCAGACGGGTCGGGGAGGATAGGTCGCCTGTCAGGAGGCGGTGGTGGGGTGGACATCACCACCGCCGTCCTTGACAGCCAGCGGAGAAACCTCGACGCTGGCGGTCGCATCGGAAAGGAGGGGTATTTGGGGAGGAGGTTTGGTAAGGAAGGGCAGGCATTGGGATTTGGAGGCGGAAAGGTGGGACACCACTATCACGGAGTGAAAGGGGAATGTGACAGTGGCGCTCGGGGCCCCGGGGACGCATCCCCTGTGCCGCTACCTGGACGGGGAGAAGTCCAGGGCGGCACCCCCTGGGGGGGTGAGGAGGTTCCTGTCTCTGGAGCCTTAACCACCGGTAGCTTGGACCCTAGGCACTACTGCCAGCGGAAATCGATGTTTTACACTTTTTTTTATATATGTTTTTTTCGTATATAATATGTAAAGAATTTGAAACCAAATAAATATGTATAATAATAGAAAATGAAAGCAATATAAAATTGTTCATTACTCTTAAATGAATTAAGAGAACGTGAATTAAGCTTTTCATTTTAAATTACCCTCTAAATGTCTTAGTGCGGGCAAGTGTATTAGAGGACAGTTAAAAATATAGCGTCATTAGCCCGGGTCTTATGCTAAACGAGTGAGAGTCTTAACGAATTCCAAAATAAAAATGTGCAAATAATTTTGTTGCCGTCAGCATCCATATTTTTCCCCTAATTGCAACCTACAAAGTATTTAGTGACTTGAAATGTCTTAAACAGCTGGCATCACATGTAATTACTTGAAATGATGTATTTTCAGAAGGATAACCAAAGGAAATGTTTCTATCTGATTGGCATATTAATATATTGTATCATATCACATGAACGTATTTATTCTTGTAGGGTTCTCTTTAAACGAAAATATTAATGTAAATTTTGGAGTAAATTGTATGAGTAACATTGATATTATAATACGTAGTTTACGAAACATTCCGACATTCTGTCCTCTGTAGATACTATATTGCATTGAAAATTTTCTTGCGTCTTTAAAGATATTAAATAATATCTTTAATCAAATAATAGATAATAATTTATGTATATAATAAGATATATTAGATGTGTAGTAGTCAGGAAGAATATTAGTATTGTATAGAACAACATATTCAAAAAGAGCATTACGTAGCAACTACCAGGGATGCGAGGCAATATATTTCCAGCACAATAAAGGCGTTCCCATTTTTCTAACAACTTATTGCGGTCACATAGTGGACGTAGAAGTACATAGTAAAGCTAAGTGCAGAAAAGTGTCGGGATGCCTCAACCGCATTCGTGGTCAAAAGAATGCCCGCAATAAAGTTTGCTTTTTCGCTGAATAGCGCTAAGCTTTAGCGTCCCTACTATGTTGTCTAGTACTTAGTGAGCGTTATGGTTACACTTATTTATCTCTTCAGTAATATAAGAAATAATTGATCTGCAACGCAAAATTTTTGATAGTAGATAGATGTTGTGTGTTTTAATTTTTTTAAACACTGATAGTTCTATTTTTTTACCAAAATTATCATTTGTAAAAATATGGTCTTTTCTAGTTCTTTTAGATTTAAATAATAAAACTTTACATAAAATAATCATTTTTAAAGTATTGTTTATATAAAAGACTGTAAAGATATAAAGGAGTGTAAATGAAATTGTAATAAAAATATAAGGTATTAAATAAACATAACTATTGCCAAGTTTATTAGAAGCAGATTGAAATTACCTTTTTTAATATTTATCTATCTTAAAAAATTACAACTAATAAATATTGGTCACAATTCCTACTGACATTATAATTATTAACTCCTAATTATGTAACTTATTGAGTTCATAAACTTTCAGTGTGGTCTTTCTTATTATGACCAATCGTTATGACCTTATTATGATCAATTCAATATCTACCAAATATAAATAATATAATACTAATATAATATCTACCATGCCACGCTTTTAGATAACATTTCGACTCCGGC
Source organism: Dendrolimus punctatus (assembly GCA_012273795.1). Taxonomy (NCBI): domain Eukaryota; kingdom Metazoa; phylum Arthropoda; class Insecta; order Lepidoptera; family Lasiocampidae; genus Dendrolimus; species Dendrolimus punctatus. Next base: position 10,518,103 of record CM022542.1, on the reverse strand, counting down.
CATTGTTATTAAAAATACTTATGTAGAGTAAGAATATAACTTAATTAAAAACACAGTAATTGTATACTTTATCATCATCATCATCTTCAGCCAAATTCAGTCCACTGATGGACGTAGGCCTCCCCAAGTACGCGCATTGTGTACTTTACATTTTATTAAATCGATTATATTTATAAAGAATAAGATCCATCAAATTGTCACCCAAAAGTTAAGTTCCCGAATTTTCCTCTTGACATAAAGAAAGCCAATTCAGTCCTATTGAACGCTTTTGTGTAATAAATTTGTATTGTAGAGAAAAAATAAATGAAAGCTTCTACTTCCGTATATTTGAATAATAAAATAAACAAAGGCTGTTTTATTGTGATGTTGAATTATTTGAAGGGCAGGCTTTAAAACTTGAACGTGCTGAGGTTATTATTACGACAGACCAATGTTGTTTGATTTCGTTAATCGACTTTAAAATACAGAACTCTGTTTACTCTATTTAATTGTCTGATCATTGTAATTTGTTTGTATTAACGGTATCTACGGTGTAGTGTTCTGTAAGTAGGCCTGCTTAGTATACTAAAACTTAAAGGTCATCAGCTCGATTTCCGGCAAGGCAAATTTTGTTAACGAAGTTGCTTTCATTTTCTTTGATCTGGGTGTTTTAGACTCCAATAGTTGTCTGCTGTATGTTATCCATAATACAGGTTTGAGAATAGAATAAAATAGAAAACACTTTATTGATCACCAAATAAACAATTACAGAATAAAAAAAATTACAACAATGTAACGGCAAAACAAAAGGCGGCCTTATCGCTCAAAGCGATCTCTTCCAGGCAACATGACTGAGAGGATACTTAATATACAATGTGTGTTTGTTTGCTGACTTATTTTATATCTCTATATGATATAATGCATTAAGCTTTAAAAATATAATTCTCTTCTCAATCATAATAGTTACATTGAACAATCTTTGATACTTAATGGGTTGATAAAACATAATAAGTACGTCATTATTTATTTTTAACTATCAACTATCAAGCACCGATGAATAAAGGTGTGGAAATTCTTATTCTAGCCTGCGCTTGAAGAATTTTTCACATGTTACAAAAGCCGTGAGACAAAAGCGAGTAATAACGTCAGTGGAAAGAATGGAGGCAGAACAAAACGGTTTGAAGTGGCCAGGGTTGATCCATTGTTGTCTTGAGATATTACAACCGCGAGCGAACACATGAGCCGTGCTTCAAAAATTTTCTTTTGTTAATTTATTTTTGAAGTCAAAATTTGGCGCGTGGGTGCTAATCTCAACCGCCTAAAAAAAAGAGGAGATTCTCAGTTCGTTATGTAAATATATTTTTTAAGTATGTTCAGCCATGACTTTTTGTATTTGAACTTATTTCGATGTTTTTTCTGTGTTGGATTCAGTAAGCTTAAATTTTTATATTTCATGTTATGCATATATAATTATAATGAAAAAAAAAAAAATGTGTATTAACAAATAAGTTTATGGAAATAATCATGGTAATAAACGAAATATACACTGTTTTTTATAGTTTTTTTCTTTAGATATTATGTAGTACAAGTATATCTGGTCATGTTTTGCTGTTATATTAAATGGCTCGGTATTAATCATATATGGTAAGCAATATATATAATGTTACGTAATGATATTATTTTTTTTTTTTTTTTTTTTCATATAAAATATATAATGTACATATGGATATATAATGGATGGATATATAATATATACCTAAGTATTATGGAGTATATAATAATTATTTATGTCGAAGCGAAATTGCTGTCATTCTATTGATTCGTTTGAAGAAAGACGGTAATAAAACCAGATTTTTTGTGTCCTACCTTGGGGTAATGTATAATTTGCATAATAAGTTACTATAAAAATATTTCCGCTTCGTATGTAAAGTAAGTACGGTAGATGGCGAAATAGTAAGGAACGCGTTCAAATAAAATTCTTTTGTAGTTGTGGGAAGGAAAATATATTAAAAGGCGAAGCTAGTTTATTGCACGCGATAATTCGACTTTCAGGCTTCTTTCCACTATAAGCTATGAGGGAGGAATCTGGAAAATTCTTTCACAGTTTCCTTTTTAAAATGGAATTTCTAGGTTCAGTATAACGACGCGAGTACATTGATAAGTACAAATGTTCTTATAAATAACGAAGAAGATAGTGATATTATGAGGGAGTTTTATATGACACTGTAATAACGTTTACAAACGAATGTCACATACAAAAAAATGTTTGTTTTGATTTCAAACTTTAGTACATTTCATTCGAGAATTAATTTGGTTATAATACGTCACCAAAATTAATATTACATGGATTATTTGATTGAGATTGGTGAGGAAGAATTTCTTCTGAAATTCATTTTCTTCTTAATACCTGTGATGACGATGCAAAGCAACAAGAGAGAGCCTGCGCTCTCTTCCTTGTACGCTGATACGGCCATAATTTAAGAAAACGTGCAGCTGAAACGAGCAAATAGCTAGCTTGGCTTTGAAGTCCTGGTAAAAGTCCTAGAAATATTGCCTTGATGTTGTGAAGGATGTAATGCGAAATAGTCTGCCTTCGATATTTTTAACTGTCTGAGAATAAGGCAGGTTAAAACTACGAAACGGAGTAGAAAGATCACTTTAATATTATTCCGGGATCCGAAACAACAATGAAACAATTCTGCAGTTATTTTGAAAAAAAAAAATATATATATATATATATATCGTAGCGTCCATTAACTGCAACTATCTGTTCTTTTATGAAAATAAACGCGTTTGTCCACGATCTCGCCTAATATTACACAATGATGCTGTCAAAGATGGAGCACGCTTACCTAGAAAATGCCAATTCGCACGAGACTTGAAGATTCCCGGATTACTTTTCGGGAACACGGGTTCTGGTATCGCATTCCACAGCTCTGGCGTACGCTGAAGGAACGCGGAGGTAAAACGCTTCATTCGCACTAAGGGAGTTTCCACTGCGCAGCGTTAGCGTAGATCAGAGCGTCTTGTCGTCCGAAGATGGAACGTTGTAATCCATCTACGGTACGGGGAATCAGGTCGAACAGTTTAACCGGACAAATAGACTAAAATCTAGCATCGATGCTGTACGCTTTAAAGCCTTGTAGTGACAACTGGTCGCTACCAATCAACCTCTTGTCTCTTCTCTCAATTTACTTCAACGCTTCAAGCTGGTAATTAGTTTAGCCGTCCCAAAGGTAAGAACAGTCCATGAACTGAACAACTCCATGCAAGATTATGGATATGAAGAATATATTATATTAGAAGATATATTAAGTACATTGCTACATAAGTCTATTACGAGGCTTTACATTGCTTATTGACTTTCCATCGCTTCTCTAAATGAACGACCGGCCTAAACACCATTTCCATTATAACAGCCAACTGTTACCTTGACCGGATCGCGTGCGTCTATTGTTTTGGGAATTACCATCTATTACGGCTATGTATGATTTATGAATTTTATTTCTTTTAGTTAGTTAATAATAGAAGTTTATGTGGTTGAAATAGATTGATGGTTGGAATATGACTTTGTATTTTCGTTGCTTGTACTATTTAATTTAACAAATGGACTCTACCCGCAATGTTGTACGCGTTAATTGAATGACGAAAGTTTTGATCTCAATTATATAAACCTCAATTTCGAAATTCGAATTTCATAACTTCTAATACAATATAATCCAATGCAGTACAATACATTAGTATACATACGTGTAAAGTGAGTAAAGTGAGGTATTTTTAGTAAGACCTAAAAATCTCAGTTCGCTTGTCGACGCGTAGGTCGCATCAAGACAAAATCTCCGTATGACGAGTTCCAATAGGTCCAGGTCACTACTTTTTAGAAAGTCTTTTTACTTGTAACATTTTTTGTGCCTTTGTGTGCTTGTCAGTGAAATTCGTTACATGGTGCTCGTTTTGTTATACTCATACTCATATTCACTACCCTCATTAAGTCTCTAGAATATGAAATTCACTTTCAGTAGATAGTTAAAGTAATATGAATGTTTAACAAGTCGCTTCACCGTCAAATTTGGAACGACCTTTAAATTTTTGATCTAATTTCTATTTGTGTTGTTGATATTTAATTTGTTACATGAATTTAATTATTAAGTCACTGGAAGCATCTTACACCTAAGGATACAGGCTTGGCCCAGTATCCAGGCTTCATTTTAAGGCAAAAGTACATATTTTGGTGGTAAAATTCTTTTTTTTAAGGTTAAAGTACAGATACTAAGTGTTCTTTACTTGTTATACGACAAACTCAATAATAATAAAAAGATAGCTGTCACAGTTTATAGCAATTATTATAATATTTATATTCAAAAAATCTTTCATTGATTTTTTAGATTTTGAAATATCTTCTGATTTTTACTTTATAGTTTTTTCGTATTCCGTGGTAAAATATTGTTTACAATAAAATGTATTATCACTCATTAATTAAAAATATTAAAATTAAATTAATTAAATTAAATTATTAAAATATTACATTAAAAATACGTTGGAAATGGAAATAAAAGCTCTGTTATATTTCATTAATCAAGTATGACCAGTTCTTGAATTTGTCATCTTTAACACAGAGGCAGATAGATAACCCATAGTGAAACCATAAGAGTTTCTGTTTAAAACCTAATAATCCACGATACAAAAAACCAACTCAGTATTCACAGTAATCCCGGTGCAATAATTTATGAAATAAATGAAACACCTCCGAAAATCAATATTGAGGTTCATCCCGTTTTTCTGTTTATCCGACGTTGATATACGTTTACACTTTTTTTGCTGTGAGGTTACGACTTACAAATTTATAAGCCTAATGAGCCTTGACACTCGTACATTGTGATTCATTCTTGATACATGTAAAATGGGACAATTCATACGAAATGAGCGCTTTCTTGGGAATTATTAGCCCACAATTGGCTCGATGCTTTGCATTCATAATTCTTTCCATTTTAAGGAGTAACAGACTGCGTATGCAGTAAGGTGGATTTGCGAATTTCACACATTAATAATGTCGATATGCATGTTTCTTTACATTTCCTTTCACCATCAGAACGTGATTATTGTAATCAAAAAAGAAAAGAGAGTAGAGTACGTCTTAAAGAGTTAGGTCGGAAAGCTTACCTATATAGTGCACGCTCTCTCTATCATAATTTGAATCTAGGTCATTATCAGGACAAGAGTGCTGTGACTAATAAATTATCAAAATGAAAAGCCTTTAATTGAAACTACGTTTTAACGGTTTTAAGCGCGGCATTATATTTAATTATTTATTTTTATTTCAGTAGCCGTAATCACGGTAGATTAATTATATTTATTAATTCTGAAAAGTCTGGATTAGGTTAACAATTGGAACCAGTAGGTGGCGCTGCAATCGGGTTCCATTTTTTTCAAGGCTGGACACTCCGGGACCGCTAGTATACTTATATTTAAATTTTTAGAAGTAGCCTCTGTGGCATAGAACTCCCCCAAGAACCGTAAATTACTGGCAGTTCTTCTTTATTCTTTTGTTAATTGCTCGATTTCGAAAAAACATCTTCCAATCCTATCTGTGAAATCCCTATTTCTATCTTTCGGTCACTTTTTCTTTAATTCTATATTCTGTAATAGATTCTAGAATTTCACTTTGAAAGCTGTTTTGGTATGCTGCCAATTTTAAACCTGTAAAGTTTTTGCTATGAAGACTACAAATCCTTAAAATTAAATTAAAAATTGTTTTTCATGTTTCCATTTTAATTTCCTCGGTGGTTGCTTCATCTCTTCATTTGAACCCTCGCCGTTGAATACGTTTAATTACTTTTAAAGTGAGGGTTTAAAGCCTTTTAACTCAAAGTTATTACATACTTAAAATAAGCCAGCCACTTCAAATTATTAATTTAGAGTGGCTTTTCCTGAGGCCACTGGCCACGTTAACTTCATATTTCTTGGAATTCCTTCTATTTATCTTCTATTTATTATATATGTTCTTCGCTCTTAAAAGGTATTATGTATCAAAGTGAATAAATCAGGTCGTTCGTAAGGATAGATTGACGAGGCTGTGAGGTACTGGAGTATATAATTAAATCTCGTAAAATACGCTGTTAAAACGATGTACAAATAACATCTTATTTTTATTCTGTTTGGAGCCAGAAAAGTGTCTCAGATGATTTGACTATCAACTCTTTTATCAGCCAATTTCCATTCAAATTTACTATGCGAGATAAACAATATTTCCGCTGTTTGTTCACAATTAGGTAAATAACACATGTTACAATAGATTCCAAAATTAATAACATAACTTAAACTTAATTTTATAATGTCTGTTTTCCTTTATCTTCTTCCTTATTTGGGGCCGCACATAATATCTTTTCGTTCCGTGTTATTATGACATTCGATCTCTGTCACGCCACAAATCATCATACCACCCTTCACACAACCCACTCATCTCTTTCTTGGTCTGCCTTAATATTTGGACCCGTTAGTCTTCTAGTTTAACATTGTTTTTCACATGTTAATTTTTAAGTATAACCATGAAAATAAATTTTAGCTACTGATTAAACAATAATTCAGCATTAAAAATTGTTGGTGTGCAGTTTACAGGCAGTAGAAGTGAAACTTCAGAGAATATACTTACAGATACTTCTTCTCTAACTTTGATTAATATAAATATATGTAATTCTACATCCGTCAACATTTTAATTATAATTTAAAATAAACTTCTTAAGTATCCCTTTCAATTGTTTACTATTTTAGTCTAAAAAATATTATTATCAGTTTTATTACGGTCCCAATTGGACCTACGTTTAATCATCGGTCTTAGTGACTCTTATGTGTATTGCACAATATAAAACCCTTATCTCATTCCCTCGCAGGCTTAGTCCTATAGATTTATGTGTTTTTCTCGTTTTTGTGTCGCTTTTTCTTTTCATCGAGTTTAAAATCACAACGATTCTAAAGAAGTTTCACTTCAAAATCCATCAATCCCTACTTAGAGTTGCCTGGAAGAGACCGCTTTGTACTTCTGTGTGTATACGCTTTGGTGTACAATAGAAAGTTATCTGCCCATCTAATTAATGTGCTATTATAATAATAAATAATAATAATCGGCAGACAAACACACATCATATATCCCCAAGCTAAGCAAGTTACGCTTGTGTTATCTGTAATATACAATGGCCACTCTGGGGCCGATCCAGACACCCAGACTATACTAAATAACAGAAAGTTCGTTTCCGAAACTAACCATGCCAGGAATCGAACCTGGAGCCTCTGCGTTCCAGCGAGTTCGGCCTGCTAAGACTTAGCCCGCTCAACCACAGAAGTCAAATTAAAAATTCGATTTGTTATACTTATACAAATATAATTTTATATGCTTGTACGAAATGCAGGAAGTTGTTACCTTTTAGAGGTTGATAAAGTAAAAGAATAGATGATAGAAAGGGTCTCCAGTTACATTTTCTATCATCTATTCTATTCGGTGTTTTAAAATTCCTTGCTTTTAATTAAAAACTCTGTATTATATTGAAACTGGTTGCAGTAAAGCACAACTCAAGAGCCTAGTATGAGAGCCGTTCTCAGTTGAATTAGAGTGCAAAGCAGTAGTTTTGTTCTAAGCGAGTAATTAATTCAGAAGAGGGTTGCAGAGCCTTTGAACCCAGGCTGGTTACGCGAAAACTGTTAACTGTTTCTGAACTATATAATGCAAATATTTCTGAAATGGACTCGCAAATAGCGGAAACTTTGACTACATCAGCTATTAATATTAAAATGTTTCATGATAGCGAACATTTTATAAATAGCTTCTGCCCTCTATAGTTAATTTTTGATTATTTAAGAGACTTTTTTTGCAATAAATCATATTAATCACCCTTTCCCTTTTGAAATGTATATGCATTTGAAAAGAAAAGGTTTATTAGGCATTTATTTTTCTTCATTAACTGAGATAAAGATTGTTTCTTAAATATTGGTATAAAATATGTTTAAAGTGAAACTTCTTCAGAATCATTATGATTTGAAACTCGATGAAAGGCAAAGCGACATTGAAAAGAGATAAACACATAAACCTATAGGACTAAGCCTGCAAGAGAATGAGATACGAGTTTTACATTGTGCAGCACAGATTAGAGAGTCAATAAGACTGATGTCGAAACATAGGTCTAATTTGTACGAAATTAAAACTGATAATAATTCCTTTTACACTAAAATAGTGAAAAATTGAAAGTAATACTTAAATGTTTATTTTCAAATTATAATATGTTGACGGATGTAGGCTAAAGGAATTATATTTAGAAAAAATGGAAGAGGAATTATCATGCGTGTGAACTGTACACACATACATACAAGCGAATCTGACTACAGGTCATAGTTTAGAATTAATATTGGGTTAATCAATTTTGTTTGAAAAATATTAATTTTGGTAAATCTGAGAAATATGTTAATATGTAGTTTTAAATACACACATACCTATGTTCGAGATGTAGTATGTGGAAATGCAGATCAAACGTTTTTGGCAAGTGCATCGTTCTTTATCAGTTTCAGCTTCAAAGTATAAACTATTATATGGAATTGAAATTTAGTGGAGATCATATTTTATTAGATGCTTTCTATTATACAAAAAGTCAAAATCGACGGTTTTCCAACGACGTTTAATCTTGGAGTTTAACCTTTTGTTGATATGCGACATATGTTTCACTTGAATTTAAATATCTCAATTAAAGTATACTTAAATTTCTGCTTTCTCTTAAGAAATAGTCGTTAAAATTAAAGGCTTAAAGGTCATCTAACATCACTTTTAATTCGTCGTATAATCAAAAAAGGCTGAAAGTTGTTTTCGGTAACAAGCAAACAAATTTAACAACATCCACCATCCGGATGATCTCTTAAAGCCTTTACTCGGATTACGCTTGTGGTTTCGTATTTATTTAAAACATTTAATAATGTGATTTTAAATTCCTGCAAGGGAAAAGTGGCTTGTTTTCATTACTTAAATTAATTTCGAAATGTTAAAATAAAGTTTTATTTTTGTTACTGAAATCAATTTCTGTGCGAATGATTTGAACGGGTTAAAATAAGGACCAATGAAAGTTGAAGTAACATTATTATTTCTATGGGCAAAGTTTATCAATTTGGACTGTTAGAACTTATAATTACAATTTTGCTACAAATCAAAATTTTAAACTCACTTTCAAAAATAAGAAAGTCAAAAATAGATTCCATGTATGCAAAAGTTGTGATAGATTGTCAAACTATCAAACTCTTGTTCAATATATGGTTTTTTAATTTTACTCCTGATAGTTATCTAACCTGATAGTTTCGACAGTTTTTAGGGTTACGTTTAAAGCCTGTTGAAGTCCTCATGTCTGTCCATTCTTGTATATGTCTATCTCCCGGTTCGCCTCTTTGTAGAGCTTATAATAATAAACAGATAAACGGACTGATGGACATAATGCATTATTAAGGATTTGTTAAATTTAAGAATGAATACTCTGTTTTAACTATCATTTCCAAAATTAACTGTTACTTTTAAATAATTAATTATTTCATAATTTAATTCTTCCTCCTTTGGACTAATGGTTTGAATATTTATATATGAAAAGGGTTGTTACAGTTTTTAGATTTTTTTGAGATATTTAAGAAGTTGAACCGTGACCGGAAAGAAAAAGAAAATTCACTAAGGCCGCCACTGAGCATATCTTAATGGTGAATATAGCCGTGACTAGTAAATAGTAGAATTATAAAATAAATGTAATTTGCTTCACGTTGGACGTATTATCATGAAAAGTAGATCACAATTGCCAAGTACCCTGAAATAAAACTATATAGGGTCAGAGGTCTTTTTAGTCCCAGTGGCACTTATTTGAATAAAAAAAATGAATTTAATAGTTCCTAAGAATGGATGAAATATAATCAGAGGCGTACAAAGGAATTAGCGTGAACAATAAATCACTCAAATTCAAAGGGGTAATAGCTATAAAGGATTAGTATCGGTTTCGCAATTATATTTTTTAGATATATAAGGCCTGGAAATAAATCTTTAGGCCCTAAAAGAGACTACAAATAAACGTTTCGTATTAACTTAAGATCTGAGATTAGTAAGTGCTTTACAATACGTAGTGACGTGTGGATAAAATAAATCGAACAGAAATTGCATGCTGGTATTTGCATGAATCCTTTGACTTTAAAAGTGCGATTGTAATAAAAACTTTATACTTACAACTATAAACAGTGTAAAAGCTAGATGACTAGGAAATGACCGTCACCGATAAGATCATGACGAATTGCAAACGTAACAAGTATTAGACTTTAAGAGGAACAAATACAATAGTGTTCCATTAGTGCGCTGGAACGTTCATAAATTATTCATAGAAATGCTAGGCAAAGGGGCTTGCTCACATACACATTTTCACATTACGAGGTCGACAAAAATTTGTTTACTTTTCTGTATTATTCTTCTGAGGTGTGATGTGGTTTCATGAGCAAATGTACACACTTGGAGAGCATGCTATAATGAGCATACTAGGTGCCTATAGTAGAATTATTTTCTCCGTGCAGTTTGGGTCATAAATAATTGGAGCAGTGAAGCGAGTATTTCGCACTCTCTTCCACTCACGGGCCTTATGGGCAGGCATAGTGATACGCATTATTATTGTCGATAAGCGTTATCGATAGTGTGTTTAGTTTTGTCATTTTGTGGGTTAGTGATATAAATGAAAGAAAAAATAGATAAAACAACGTATTTATTAAAATAATAATAATATTATTTAAAATATATTATTAATTAGGTATCTATATCCTATGTATTAAAAAACTATAAGTACAAAGTTTAGAATGTAACAAGTTATATTAAAAATAAATATAAATACTTATATCTAAGTTTAAAATTAACACCAAAAAAGATAATAAAGATTTTTATAAGAATGATAATCTTTCTTTGATAAGAATGAGTTTTTATCGTTAATGGCGTTGCGCCCGCGCAACATGCTCACCGCTTAGCCGGGCTGAGGCCGAGTTTGATTTATGACCCAAACTGCACGAGAAAATAATTCTATTGTAGTAGCAAACAAGCATGCTTTTCTAGTAGCATGTGTATTCCAGCCTTAAGTATTGAAATTACAATAAAATCTTGTTGTGTTACATTGATTTCACATTACAATAAACTCATAGTAATTAAATAAATGATTATTGTTTCGTAACACCTTAATTGTTGTATTTGCCCTGACATATATAATAAGTTGCAGTTAATTATTGATTATTAAGGCGACATAACCAAATAGTGGCTAAGTCGATGTAATAAAACTAACCAATATGAAAGCAATTTCACCATTTAATGTACCTCTCCGACTTGTTTATACCCACACGAAACAAAACAAAAGAAACTTTGGCTATAGTGGTTTCTATCGTGACTTCATTTCGTGTAATGAAAAAGAATCAGGTTAATAAAATTATGTTATAGGTACGAACATAAACAACAAACGGTCGTAATAAAACGTTCGTCTGGCTTTTAATTTGATTGCAGTATTACACGCGAAATACATTTCTATTTCTAGTTTTGAAAATGCACTAAAAGCTTTTCATATTACGCTCATTCGCGACTGGCTCTCGGAAAATTTAATTAATTGCACCATTTTGAAGTTCTCAAGGTTACTGTACTCATTGATGTTTTCTTACCTCCTGAAAAGTGGATATAAAAATAGGACTTCATCTGGACCAGTGTTTAAGATGTAGGCTGCGGCCGAATGCATCTTATTTAAAGCGTTATAAAATTATGCCGTTAACACATAGTCACATTAGTGTATTTAGATTTGCCAATACCTCGACTGCTGTATTCTTCACCTCTTAGTTACATATATCATATGATGATGGCTGCCCATACCTTCTTGATTAATATTATAAAGTAATAGCTTTTTTGAGACATAAGAATATCTAGTGTTCTAAAGCTATACAAGTCGTATATTCATCAACATCATGATTGCAATCGAAATATCTAAATAAGTCTTTAGTTATTATATGTATGATGAAAGAATGACTAAACAGGTATACAATGCAAAAGTGGATGAATGCAGAAGTCGCGGAAGGCCACGACATACCTTCCACGATCAAATTGATCGTGTACTAGCAGAAGGTGATGTCAGGAGCCTCAAGAACAGACGAGCGTGCATGACAAGAGCTATGAATGCCAAAGAAGCAAGTGAGGTGTGTAAGAATAAGCCTAAATGGCACTCTGTTATACGTGTCTACCCCGCAAGGGACCTGGCGTGAATTTATGCATGTATGTATGTTATTATATTGGACTATAAAAGAGATTAATGAAAGCAGATAATTATCGAGCACAGTTGAAATTCTCCATGTAGTTATTTTTTAAATATTTATGCTTATAAAAACTATGATTCAAAATAAAATATTCCTAACACAACATTGTATTGTATTACCAAGGTTGTATCATTACGTTCGTTGAAAGCAAATAACACAATATATCTTTCCGTCAATACATCAAGGCTCGAAGGGATAGCTATCAACAAGTGTCGACACATATAAATCTTGACCGCGGTTACCCTTGATCCTGGAACTCCGAAATTGTACGATCACTCTTTACAGAAATTTTGGATGCATTGTCAAACAATATATTTTGCCAATTTTACATTCCTAGTACATTTACGTATCGTATACATTCTAATAGATTTAATACATGTTTAATATATTTAATTGCAGGACACTAGTTTCTACACATTAAACATGGAGTAGACTGTTCAAGCTGTTTACATATCATATCATTTTATAGCTAGATTATCTTCGGAAGAATAGGTTTATTCATATGATGTCTTACTAGTAGGCGGTAAATCTCTCTTTTGACATGGTAATGTAAATTATCTTAATTTTGTTTAATCGTCGGCTGTCTAAATTTTGATCAATCTTAGACATTATATGCCAGTTAAATTTTTGTTTATTTATTGCTTTTGATCGCGTATATCTTGCATAGTGATTATATAAACTAATAATGCCTTAAACTTAGTAATATTGTAATTAAGTAAAGAAATGTTTGTCTAAATATTGCACCGGTTTATATCTAAATAATCATTTTCGATTTTCCCAAATATCTCTTTTATGATGGTCACCCTAACGTACCACCACATAACAGTGAATTTTCGTTTTGTGGTCAATACTTACATATATAAAGTGCTTTGTGAATCAAACAATACAGAACCATATTTCTTTCGAGGTTAGCCTTCAAGAACGGCAAAGTAATATTTTCTTATTAGGACAACGTGACACGGTTTTAAGCAGCTGCTTTCAGGACAGGCCTCTTGAGATTTCCTCTTATATCCGAGGACGCCATTAAATAATTGCAAAATTGAAATATTTTGCCAAAAAATAATTAATTAGATTACGATCTAAAAAGTCTATCGATTTTAATATTTTAGAACGATATAAGGACGACTTCTGTGGCCATGATTTCAATGATCAACAAATGATTATACATATTTAATTGTTTCTTGTATGAAAGATATGAATAAAATTAATTTAACTTATTAGCCTAGGCAGGCCATAATATTGTTATAAAATAATATTTGATAACATAATAGTTGTTCTGTTTAATAAAGACAGAGTTTATACTTTGTGTTTATTAACATTTAGAAATCGTATAAGTGCTTTAAGAGATTACATTTTGATATACAATTATAAATGTAAGATAAATACTGTACCAGATTTTTCTACAAACAGACAATAACGGATGTGTCAAACTCGCCAAGCCGTCGACAAGCGTGGTCGGTGTCTTTAATAATTGGGAGACGCCAGCCCTGTAGTGGGATGTTTGTGGACTTACGTTATTTTTAAGTCCTCTTGGTCCTTCGAAAGTATTTTAGGTACGCATTGGGTGCCCGTGGAGAAGTGTGAACTGATTTTTCTGTTATTTTTAAGTGTTTCAGCCAGTTTACAAATACGAAGTATCAGTTCGTCCATTGTCAGGAGCCTTAAGAACAGGCGAGCGTGCATGACAAGAACTATGAATGTCAAAGAAGCAAGTGAGGTGTGTAAGAATAAGCCTAAATGGCGCTCTGTTGTTCGTGCCTACCCCGCAAGGGACCTGGCGTGAAGTTATGTATGTATGTATGTATGTAGTTCGTCCATTCGGCTGTTTTTATATCTTTTTCATAAACTATTGTATCAAAATGGATGAATTTTAGAAGGAATATGTTATATAATTACATTTAGCACAATTTTACTGTGAAATTGTGAAAATAACACAGGTGAAGGGTGGCTGCCGAATAACTCACACATAGAACAACACAGTTCAAGTTCGAGTTAGGCATAAAATATGTAACTGATACTTATCTTTTTTCAATGTACCTTATGATTTTTTTTATTTTCGAACACGAGTAAAATCAAAATGTATATATAGCTGAACTAAAATGTAAAAGTTCGCAAATTGACTGTAACCGTAAGTGGTTGATTCCTTAAGGGTATAATAAGTGAGTGGCAGAAGCTTTTTACCATGAAATGGGTCTGATTTGTTACCTGTACAAATCACAAAATAACATAAAAAATGAAAGTTGTAGTAAGAACGAAGCGTCAGTAAATCACGGTGCCCGACAAGTTTAGTTGTAATTTATTAACTACTTATATTTTCCGTATACCTTACCTTATCCACCCCATAGGAAATGTTTCAATGAAGTGTTTTCAAGTACATTGATAAAGTTTTCTTTTTTATATATAAGATATAGTTTGAACTGATTACAAAAATTATAATAATAAAAAAACTGAAAAAATAAGAGTATGTGCTAATTATAACTGAATTCGGACAATAAGTTTGTATGTAAGTGAAACTAAATTATATATTTGTGATTATTGATTGTACAATACACCCTGGAACTTACTACGAAGTCCCAAAATCCAGATGCAATGTTTGGGAGTTAGTGGAGTAACTTTGGCAATTTATATATATGGAAATTTAACTTAACCACTTTTTTATTGTGGGAGTGCAGCAAACATGCAGAATGCCCACATGATGGAAAGCGGTTACCGTCGCCGATGGACATTTGTAACACCAAAGGTGCTACCGATTTACTGCCGCTCTCTACAAAGAGACTAGAACCTAATGCAAGAACACAACTCAAGGGTGTTATGGCGGCATACTCTAGACCAGAGCGATAGTAATTCAGTAGCAGTGAAGAGTGGACTGTACTTGAGCGATACAAGCAGGAGCTGCGTGTCACGGAAAGGAATATTCTTTGGTGGATGTGTAGAGTCACGCAAAAGGATCGCGTTAAGAACTCCCGCATCCTTGGCAACCTTCACATCCGTGACATAGCAGACAAACTGCAGGAGAGTCGCTTACGCTGGTGCGGCCTAGAAACTAGCCGGTTTCCGTAAAACGTTCTGTGGGGAACAAATGTCTAGCTATGATGCCTCCGCCAGGTCCCGGTCAAAGGGGTAGATCCAAGAAATGCTGGCTTGACGTTGTGAGGGATGAAATGCGTACCAACGGTCTCAAAACAAGGGATGCCGAATATCGAAGTGGAGAAGAAAAAGTAGGAAAGCGGACCCTGGGCGTCGAAGTGATGGCTCCGGACGCAACCGGGACTTAACGCTCGGATGACGAATGTAGAATGTATTATAATCTGTTCTCTCACTGTGCTCTTATAATACATATTTACAAGCAAATTTCCCAGATATAAAATGTAAAAGTATCACACTAATGGAAATATTTAGAAAGTTCCAAGCATTCTCCCCCCTTGTTGTCGTATCATTAAATTGGCATTATGAAGATTAGGTGTACAATTTTGCTGATTATTATTTTTGAATTAAATTATGCTTGGGAAAAAATAAGCCTGCAAATTACGGATTCATTTCTTTTACTATTATAAAAATAATGAGGGCGCAAATTTGAATTCTAATTAGAGATAGATATTTACAGAATTTATATTTGGAAAGAGATTTATGTCTTCATCATAATGAAAGCTTTAAGTAACAAAGTAGACAGATTGCTGACATTAGAAGGACATTAAAGATTAATAATTCGCGCCATAATTTATGGTTGTTTTTGTGTAGCAAGATACTGACACGTATTAGATATTTTTTTATATACTGCGTAGCTTTGGACAGCTGTAAGCACGATACTTGGCGTAAATTAAACTAGTCCTTCGTACTGGTTCAAGACTAATCTATCCTATAAAATGGTAGTAATATGGATGAGCTAATATGCAAGGGAAAATGCCCCCAACAACCGCTTGCTCCGTTTTCATAACTAGGAACTGACTACTAGAAACTATAAGTTTAAACATCAAAATAACAAGTGGGCTGTAATTTATAAATATAATGTATATTGACTAGATTATAATGTCAAATTTTATCCGTGCAGGAACGGAGAAAGAATACAATTTCCTGCGGCCCGGCTGCCTGTCGTAAGAGATGACAAAACAACCCACAGCCAGGTGGTAGGGTATTTTCCCGACTACCACCCCTGGTCTAGAGTATACCGCCATAACCTTGATTTGTGTTCCGGCATTAGCGACCAGGTTCCAGTCTCCCTTAAGAGAGCAGCAGCGCATTTGTAGCACCTTTGGTGTTGCAAATGTCCCGAGGCGATGGTAACCGCTTTCCATCAGGTGGACCGCAGGCTTGTCTGCTGAACTCCTACAATAAAATAAATACATAAAATAGTCAAGTGTCAATTCCACGAAGTATAAGACAAATGTTACATATCTATTATATAATTATCTATAGTGTCTTTAGAAGATGCAAGGATATATGTTTCTCATATATTTGTTTCTTTTTTTGTCAGTTGGGGGAAGGGGTGGAGCTGACGTTGGGCGAGCTGCGCGCGATGGCGCTGCGGCAACAGCAGCAGATCGACACCCAGCACCAGCTGCTATGCGCCAAGGAGCAGCGGCTGCGGTACTTGAAACAGCAAGAGGCCAGGCAACATCAGGTAACTACTTAACTAGTACCTTTTTGTGCAGTTAAATTGAAACATATGACATATTTATGATTGATTGTTGAAAACATAGGAATTAGCTAAGTGCATATTAGACCAAGCACATTGAAAGGTTTCGTAAAGGTGACGAAAGTACACTGATTTTTATAATGTAGTCAATTTTGTATAATTGATATATCAATATATAAAACTCATTATAGGTGAACATAGCTTGTGATTTAATTTATTCACTGTTATTTAATTAAACTTGGGATGACGTTAGTACCTTGGAAGATGGGCCTAAGTGTGGGGTGTTACTTGCGTTGACACTCTGGCGGCGTCCCTCTTTCAAGTACGTCCACTATCGCCGGTTCTGCTGCAGCTAAAAAGGAGGCCCTCAAGCGCCGCAATTACGCCGCCATCGGTAATAGTTATATATTTGCTGCGTTTGGGGTGGAAACTCTGGGTCCATGGGGTCCTAACGCTCTAAAACCGTAGCGAGATGTCGCCGACCGTTTAGTAGACCTCTTAACAGACCAAAAGGCTGGCGTCTATTTTGCTCAAAGGCTAAGTATTGCTATTCAACGTGGTAACGCCGCCAGCCTTTTGGGAACGTTCCCGGCAAGTGACAGTGATTTGGGAACAATATTTTATCTATATTTTTTTATTTAGTTCTAGTTTTTAATTTAAGGTTTATTTTTCATACTATAGTTTAATTTTAGCATTTAATTGTATTTTAGTTATTATCTATTCAAATACAACAACGTTTATTAAACTCTAATAATAAAAATAACAAAAAAGTGTAAGATACTGAAATTAGCCTTTCTGTTTGTCTATGTCTAATTAATGTATTTGTGGGCTAAACAAGCTAGTTTATTGGTAATGCTTGATGTGACCACCTATAATTATATTTACCGTAAACATTATTTGGATTTAAGATGTATCTTCTGTTGATTATCCTTAATAACTAAATAAATAAATCAAAAACATATTTATCGAAAGTACTCCATATCTCAAAAATAAACGTTAAAAAAAATTTCATTAGTTAAAAAAAATGTTACTACAATACCGTAATCACAAGTCATTAAAAGAGTTAATTCATATAACATTTTCAAACCGATTTCTTCATAGAATTTTGAAACAAAAATGTCTTATAATTTGATCATAGCTATAAAACTGTACTCTAGAGAAATTAAGGCAGCGTCACTTCAAAATTCGTGCACAGAATTTATTAATGTTGTATATTTTGTTACGGTTTCGTAAAGCTAGCATCACGTACATTTCAGTCTATTACAGTTAATTACTATAGTGCTAGTACGAAATGAGTTTTCTTGTCTGTTCCCTATGTTATTTAGAATCTTACATTGTTTCTGTGATCAATGTTATATAATATGTAACTAAGTTTCTGTTATTGTGATGACTAGCTGTGCCCACGACTTCGTCCGCGTAGACTTTTTTCTCGTAACTCAAAAAAGGTATCCTAAGTTACTCCTTACGAGTATAAAATTCGGTATCTTCCAGTGAATCTCCCGTTAAAATCGGTCCAGCCGTTTCAGAGATTAACGGGAACATCTAGATAGAAAGACTGATAAAAATTCTAAACATTGCATTTTCGAAATCTCTGAATTATCCCCTGTATTTTTATTTATTATTTTGACATTAAAAACAGACACTTAAATTTCTAAATTAGCCTCTTGTTCTAGGTGTTTAAATTTCGTTGAAAAATAATGTGTACAAAAAGTTACACTAAAAGAGAAGATAATAAAAGACTGACTATTCTATTCAGAAAAAAATATGTAATAAACTGAAAATAAATTAAAATACATGTTCAGTGAAAAGTCAGTGTCTTATATTTCATACAATTATTGCTTAATCATGACAATTATGAGCAGAACTTATAGTTTTACTAGTATAAGGTACATATTGTTACAATGACAACGTACAGACCGATGGCCGTTTCTTTATCTTACTAATCGTTCACTTGCCTAATCATGGGTAAAAATTTGATACTATATGTTTGGAGCTTATGTCAAATTTAACCGAAAATAAGGCAAATCAAAGATTCATAAGATATAAGAACCGGTTGTGAGAGAAAACATTGCAAGACGTGTATGTACATCTTATATTATTATAGTCTTGTCTTGTGTACTATATAACTTCACATCATAGTAGCTGTATGGTGCCATGTGTAATGTCCATCTGTAGAGAAGTCAGCTGAATAATTTAGGGCGTGATAGTCACTGCCTATGTGCCAACATCAAGCCGACTTAAAGTAACCACTACAGTATTCATGTGGTGAATGCTGACCACTAATGGATATAATCTGATATAGTGATTAATCTAGCATATATGCAATGCTTACAACCGATTTTATATCCGCTTTTTAAGCGTTATAATCGGTTTTAGTCAACTAATCCATCCGGAGTGAGAACACGAAAAAGAGTGTTATGTAAATCTGTTATAACCGGTTTATTCTCCTAGAATTACTTTGTCTGTATGATTACTGTATCTTTTTTTATTGCATAAGTTCAGCAGACAGGCAGACGGCCCACTTGCTGGAAAGCGGCTACCATCGCCTATGGACATTGACACCAAAGGTGCAACAAATGCGCTGCTGCTCTCTTAACGGATACTGGAACCTGATCCCTTATGCTGGAACACAACTCAAGGTTGTTATGGCGGCATACTCTAGACCAGGGGTGGTCGCCATCCAGTCGAATATAAATATATCTTTGCGTGGCACGAAAAAAATCTATATCTCAAGGATGCGCTTTAAGGTGTGCAGCAAAAACCATTCAAACCGGTTTAGTCAAAAACCTACATAACTATCTGTATATGCCCGAATTTCAAAAGAATACTTTATGAATGTATCCGGGCATCCGCATAAAACCGCTGTTAGCAAATAGCTCAACTTTGTGCGTCCGTTGCTGTGTATTTAAAAAGTAATAAATATGAGTACATATAACTTACATAGCACGTAGTTTACATCCACTAGCACGCTGCACTTTGCACAATCCCAGAAAACAAGTCGAAAGTTCACTGGGCCGGCCTTTGATATTGTATTTGTTTCATATTATGTTTAGAAGTTAAGTGTCCCAGGGTTCGAAGAGAAGTGGTGCAGCCGCGCCGTCGCCGCTGCATTTCGCGCGTATTCGGTGTTTTGGGGGGAAGGAGATAGATATATATATATACATTACCATAGTAGAAGGAGAAGAGTTATATGTAATGAATGAAAGTGTATGTCTGGCAACCATGCTCAAAATTCCCGCTTAAATAATAAACACTATCTTTTGTTACCAATAACTAAAAATTTGAGGTTAAAGCTAGAATAAAACTGAAAAGAAAAGCTTCTATACTTAGACGTAACTTCTTTGACTTTTTTCCGATTTTCAAGCTTTGGCATATACGTATTAAGTTATCATATTTACTTATGTGTAGGTAATTTTTTCGAAGTTTACAAAATTTTAGATAACGAAAAAAAAACTAAATTGAAACGTGAATATATTCTAGTAAATGCTTAAATTAGCTCTCACTGTATATTATCCTAACATTTTAATAAAGATTCCGTCCGCTACTGCGAAATTCCAATTGAATACTTGAATCGAATACTTTGAAGTTTTACTTACTACCCACACTTCACTTTAATGAAAAAGAAATTCTTATCCAAATATTCCTCATAGAATATAATCTAATATTAATTTAAATAATATTGTATACATACTAGCTTCTGCTCGCGACTTCGTCCGCGTGGAATAGTAAATACAAATCCGTTTTTGTGTTCCGCTCCTATTGGTCTTAGCGTGATGATATACAGATAAATGAGCTAGAACACTGAAAGATTTTTTTCAAATCAGACCAGTAGTTCCTGAGATTAGCGCGTTCAAGCAAACAAACAAACCATTCAGCTTTATGTATAAGTGTAAGTTATTATATAATATCTTCATTATTAATTTATTCTACCTTGCATAAGACATATTGCATTTATGAAACTGATGTATTTAAATGTAGTCAAAAAATTAAAGAAAAACATACTATTACTCAGATTTAATAAAGATAACGGCCAACCGCATGTAAAGTGGCTGATACCGTCATCTATGAACATTTACAACATCAGAGATGTTTTTAAGATTCTGCCTACAATGAAGAAATTTTATGATACTTTAAACAAGCCATATCGTAGCGATTTCCGTCTTACATTACATCAGCTGAATTTGAGCATAAATTCTGTAAATAACCTTATTACAATATGTGCGTATTTATGGATATACATCTCTTAAGGGCGCCTTATGGTGCAAATATTTAAATTCCAGGAAATGAAACCTCTTGTGAATGATGAGACTGTGTCTTGCGAGGCTTGGCTTATCAAAATAATGTGTAACTTAAGTTGGTATCATTATACTAAGTGTATGGGTACATAATTATATCTTTAAATAGAGTAGATTATAGTCAAATTAACAAATAGATTATTGTTGTCTTTCAAAATGTCATAGCCTCTTAATTTTATTCGAGTGACCAAAGACAGGATGTCATTACTATAACTATCTTAGTTGAAATATGTATAATGAACTCGAACAGCAGTTAATTATTGTTGATACAGTAATGATCGTGATATTTTAAAAGTAAGATGATATCATGATACTTTAAAGGCCTTACTTTCCAAATGTACATATATATAATTGAAACCCATGTATATAGTCACTCATCACGATATCCCATGGGTCATCCCAGACGGGAATGAGCTAGTAATTAATAATTTATTACTAATAGAGAGGATATATAGGATATACAGAAAACAAAAAATCGTGTTTTCTATACACATTGAGATCCATTATCAGGTATCGCTGTCATACTCTTAACGCGTTCTCATAACTCGTAAATATAAAGTTCTCGTGGGATATGAAATTAAAATTTACGCGGGTACAGACACAGGAAAGCCCTAATTATTTATATAAAGTTGAACGGACCAAATTAGACTGTTAATTAAAGCCTTCCGACAGCCTCTTTGTGAACTGGAAGACAATTCTCGAATTTATCCTCCCCTATAAAGATAAATAAATCAGAAATTTCCGACGATTATTGTAAGTATTTCTAATAATTGTATTGCAAATAATTGAAGATATAATTTCAAATTTAATAAATTGACTATTTATGTCATTTTTCAAATTACAACTGTTGTACTCATTGCGATCATTTTCCATGCGGCTTCGCTCGAGTAAACTTTAGTTCACATTCAAATTACACGTTAAAGTACACATATCATATAATATGCGAATATCATTATAATCGGTTCATTTACAAGAAAATAAGGAAGAACTCGTACCTCTTAACGTGGTAGAACCATATTGGAATTATCATCTTCATTATAGCTCACTGGGTCATCTCGATCGGTGTGATACCACGCTCTAACAGTATATCGGCGTGAAATAGTTAACCTCGAGAGCTCCTCGTGCGTTCTTGTGAGTTCTGACAGACCCCTATTCCAAGCCTCAATCTTATTTCCTCCCTTCTATGCTCCATCCTCCTTATTTTCGAGGTGTAATCGATCATGTACACCCCACCACTTGGGAATAGCAGTAGGGTAGTGTTGGATTCCTGATGGCACGCTTAGACTTAAGTCAGGATCGCGGACACCGAGATTCATCCGGTGGCCCTGACGGCGCTGGCTCAAAGAGCTCCTCCGATCATAAAAAGAGCGACTGTCCTTCTTTATTCCTTCCTATTAGACGTACGTGCGAGAAACACAACTCTATTTCATTCTCCTATTATTGAAATACTGCTCCTTTTATTGAATTCTAAAAGAGGACAACGTGTTGGCTCCGCCCCTTGTGTTTTGTACGTGTATAGACTATGGAAACCACATTCTTTGAGATTATATAATTGTATATTTCTTTGGGTTTGGGCACCTGCTGTTTGCCAGCTTTGCAAAAAAAAAAATGTGTATGTGTGTGCAATTCACACACAGCAAAAGTGAAGCTTCATAGAATATATTCGCAGATAATTCTAATAATTATAATTCTGTTTAAACATAAATCTTAATTGCTTTAGCGTACATCTGTCAACATATTATAATAGTTCAAATTTCAATTAAAACTTCTTAAGTACCACTCAATTTTTCAATGTTTTAGTCTGAAAAATATTATCATCAGTTGTCGATCTAAATAGGACTTATGTTAAACATCGGCCTTATTAAGTCTCTAATCCGTGCTGCACAATGCAAAACTCGTATCTCATTTTCTAGCAGGCTTAGTCCTATAGTTTTATGTGTTTATCTCTTTTTAGTGTCGCTTTTTTATTCCATCGAGTTTCAAATTACAACAATTTAAAAAAAGTTTCACTTTAAAAAGTAAGAAATATCAAGAAATATTTAACGCTATAAAAGTGATAAAAGCAAAGTTGTAATAAAAAGATAATATCAACACACCTTATTTTTGGGCAATTCTGTTTACTTTACAGCCTTATTTATTGTGTGAGAAGAGTTTATTTCTTTTTCACCCAGCGATAAATATCGCATTAGGCTAACGCCAGCCCCGGCCGGCCTGGGAGATTTATTAACACCGGGGAAAATTTAATTTTTCCCTCCCTTATCTGTTCACAATTTCTCCAAAGAATTCCGGGACATTTTACCCTTAATATCGAGCTCTTGTCAGTGACTGCTTTATAATATAACAATAATATGATACTTGTATCTATCGAATAACGTGTCAAGTGTCGTTAAGGCTAAATAACTGTTTCTGCCTATTAACTGAGGAGTTTCGCGGTTTTACTTTTTTCTTATTGCACGAGTTCAGCAGAAGAGCAGATGACTTTTCTGATGAAATGCGCCTACCATTGTCTATGGACATTTGTAACACGAAAACTGCTACCAATATGTTAACTAACTAACTCCGTTGGCTCAGCAGCCCAAAATGTGTCCTGACCTCCGAAACAAGAACACACCACTAGTTCCTGTCCTATGTGATTTCTTCTAGTTAAGGGCGCCTGAAGCTCACACGGGTCAGTGTCCACTCTGTCCCTCCACCGGTATTTGGGGCGACGGCCAGTCGAATCCGAAAAATAAGCCCTCATCACGCTTTGATCCTCTACCATCCGTTCCACGTGACCGAGCCAACGGAGGGGGTGAGATTTATCTCTCCTAGTATGTTAGGAACGTTTGATTCCTTCGCCTCTCCACTTCTCACAATTGCGCTCCGACACATATCGTAGACTCCTGACACCTGCACACACTTCATCCTTTACGTACTCTTTTACAGTGCAGCTGTCAAACTCTGGAATGCGTTGCCTCTTACTGTCAGAGAGGCCAAACATTATCTACTTTTCGGAACTCCTTCGAAAGCACTATCTATCTTTAAATATTTTATATAGTAATACATTTTACTTATTTATCTATTGTAATATTTTAATATAAAGTGCTTGTCACATATAATGTTAATAATATATTTATCTAGATGTTTGTATATATATATATTACTATTTTATTTATATATTATTAAATTTTAATATGTATATTTAAATTGTAGAGTCCTATATTTTCTGCTCACCTACATCGCCAGAAGAGTTTTTTGCTAGGCCTAAGATGCTTTAGCGATAGCCGCTGTTTGCCATAGTAATTATGATTTATTTGTACTTGGTGACATAGTGTTATTATCTATCTATGTAGGCTGCCAGGTCTACCTAATGGCTGGAACCTACCGAACCGCTCATGGTTGTTATAGCGGCATATTCCATACTAAGGGTGGTCCACCCAGACGAGAAAATACCTACCACTGGCTATGGGTTATTTTGTCGCCTTTGACGACAGGCCGCCCGGCCGCAGGAAATTATATTCTTTATCCGTTCCTGCAACGATAGAACTCGACTACAGTTTGTCCTTACGTATTTCGCGATAAAATGTTAATTACGCAATAGCAAATATAAAAAAAAAGTTTAGTACAAAACAGATTAGTCTAATCAAATTAACCTCTGTTACACCGAGTTAGTGTTAGCGACTATGTCATGCAGATGTAGCTAAGCGCTTAATGCGTTATTTGAGATTCGACATTTTTATTTATGTTAAACACTGATAGATAGCTTATATACACTAATATATCTAGACGCTGACGTATTAAATTTTAACGCTATAAATAAGCCATATTTGGTCATTGTAACTAACACTAATATAGGTGGGGCAGGGGTATAAAATAAGGCACATAAAAAGATGATAAGAACATTCTGTAAGACTACATGTTTTCAACTTGACGGTATATAAATAACTGTTCCTATAAATTGTTACTAATCTTACATAATTATATTAGAAATAAAACGAAGTTTTTCCATAAAATTTATCGGTTCCTCCAAATATGAACTACCAAAAATTTTACCAAATATATTTTATTTTACTTTCTTGCAATTTTTCTAACGATAATTTTAATATTGTATCCATTTAATAAACTTATCAACCATAAATCCACAAAAAAAAAACAATAAATCAGGTTTCATTTTATTGAAATTGACCATAATAAAGTCAATCTTCTTGTCTAATAAACAAAACACGTAATTACATGGTTACATGAGAATGCAACCATGCTACATAATAGTCGTGGTAGCGTAATGGTTAGCGCACGCGCCCCTAAATCGAAGGGCGCGGGTTCGATCCTGACCGGAACGCATGAACTTCTTAGTCAGTTTTCTGATCTAATGTGCATATTGTTACAATTACCACGTGTTAACAACGGTGAAGGAAAACATCGTGATACAACCCGCACATCGAGGTAACCGAAGTGTCAAACCTGCCAAGCCGCCTTGGACAAGGGTGGCGGGTATACTGTCCGTTTTCCCCCGATAGTGGGAGGCCCGAGCCCAGCAGTGGGAGAGTTATGGGCTGATATTATTACGATATATATGAGAATGCTATTCGTCTGAGTTGCGTTATTCATTGAGCAAGAGAGTTTACTTCCTTTAGCTTCAATAATTATAATCAAATATAAATTAAAATCGGGCTTTCAAAATTTATACACAATATAGGGTTAACAAAGGGCATCTTTGCTGCTTAAAGATATCTCTTCCAGGCACTACATTTGTCTAGTAACTAATTTTATTTTTGGAGAATAACTACTATACTTTAGTATAGTAGTTATTCTCCAAAGGCTTTAAATCCGGTACGGATTGTACGAGTATACACTCTTTTAATTTCTAAATAAATAATTATTATCAATTCATAATCTCACTGTTTTATTTTCCAGGTAGCTGTAGAAGGTGAACGGCTACGAAGGTTACGCGAGCGCGTAGAAGCGCAAGAATTGAAATTGCGGAGGCTACGAGCGCTACGGGGGCAGCTTGACCGTAACAAGCAAGCCAACATTGCTCTAAGTAAGTAAATATTAGAGTTTAATAATATTAGCCTAACTTTATTTTTATGTATTTCGACTCTTCTTACGGCATACAAAACGATTCGTAATTTTGGAAAATTTGCTTGAGACTTTGAGCACACACCTCGCGTAACGGATGTTTCCCAGGTTGTCAGAAATTGTTTCTCTTATGACAACAATTCTATTTATATAAATAATATTATGTTTTATAAAATGTTGCTATCCGTCGGCGGTGAGGCTTTGGGGCTTAAGACACCGGAGATTAAAGTTCTAGTAACCTCTTTACGTCACACGAATTTCATTTTTTTCCCCTTCCCCGTAATTGTCATAGCTGGTCACATTCATGAGACTCTTCGCTCCCTAGTGTGAGATCACATATTTTGCAATTTTACTATAAGAAATTATTACATTAAAACACCAGTTCCATAGTTTTATTTCCATTTAAATTATTTTTAATAATTTAAACACTGCTAATACAGATATACAGATAGAGTTGGATATATATTTTCAAGTTTTTGGTTAATATTTCCAATTTCATGTTTGAAATTTAGGAACAACTCCTGCCCCTTGTCACAGAACGTCATATTTTGTCGTCCCCCCTACACCCTTTTAACGTGTTGACGTAAGTTATGGATTTCCCTTTACAATTCGTGTCGTGTCCAGTACTACTTACTATCTTATGTCCCTTGCTCTTCACCTAGAAGCCTAGCTATCTATTTAAATCTATGTTTACACATAGGAAACTACTCTCATAAGTAAAATTTATCAACGTATATAATTATACATATTAGAGAGCTAATTAAAAAAAACATAAATTTAAAATATAAAGATACGTAATTCTAATTACTATTTAAACAATATTTATTCAACTGTTTGACCCGTTAGAGTCATAGCTAGTAAGCTACAACGCCTCTACGAAATATAATTTACATAAATACAACATGTATGTATTTTAGATTGTCACCAAAATAATTTATTCACACTCAAACACACACGCTCATACACACACACATAGCTATATATTAACCAACCAAATTTTCAAATTATTATAAGTATTTCAATTATTAATTTGCAAGAGGCGAAGGCCAGGAGTTCCATAGTATGGGATTTATTCTCAGTTTGGGCTCCTGTCTCCCGTTACTTATCTTTGTTGATTTCTAATAACTTTAGTTCATACAATTATTTATACCTTTTTATAATTTCGCAAAAAAATTCTTGTTGTTTTTAGTATTTAAGGGAGAAAAATAAACAAACATTTCATTTTTAAAACTTTCAGTTTTATATGAAAGTAAAAATATCTGTATTTAATTATCAGTTAACCTGTTGATTGAAATGACCGTACATATATATTATACTGAGTATAGAAAATGCGACATATTGCAGATGATCAATGAACATTAATTTATCATGAGCTAGACGATAGTGACGACTGACGACCGATCGATGTGCGCGTTACATTGTTAGACTGGTGACCGTGAAAATTTCTAAAGAAATACTTGTCTGTCAGCAAATTTATAAAGACTAGTATTCTATGAGCCATTATCTTATCTATGCCAATAAAATTATATGTCTGGGATTTGAAAACACCAAACCAAAATCTAAATGAAAATTGCTGTTTACGTTATACCTTATGTCTCTCTACTTCATTTGGGAGAATGTTCGTGTGTGTGACTGTGACCAAATGTGTCTTGTTTATAGCGTTAAAAATAACGCTAATAATGATTACGTACTGTACTAATGTAGCTACATTAGTGGTATATAGATACGTTATCTCTCAATGTTTAACGACATTAATAAATAAAAATGTCGCATCACAAATAACGCATTAAACGTTTTTCTGTGTGAAACGATCACTAACATTATCCCAGATGTAGCAGATGTATAATTGTAAAGGAATATTTTTATAATTTGGGTGTTAGTCTCACTGAAAATTTGTCTCATATATTCATATTATAGTTCGAACTAGAGATGGCGATACTATAACTTAGAAATCATTATTCAACATTAAATAATAAACAAATGCTAAATAGATTTACTATATATTAGGTTTTCACGTACGATCTTCTCGATACACCTGTACTGAAACTACCCTTGAAGCCTTGCGAAAGGTTATCGTTGTATCTGTTATATAATTAATTAAATGTAATATTCCATGCTAAGATTGCCTGGAATAAATTGATTTAAGTGATGAGACGGCCTATTATTTTCTATATCTAGTTAAACTTTTTCTGAAAATTTAGTAGACTTTTACTCTGTAATAGATACAAGTCGTTTCAAAGTTCTCGCTCGTGATCTGAACTGGTAATCGTTATTTCAGTTTGGTATTTGTAATATATTTGGAATACTCGACGTCCCTGATACAAAAACAGACATTACATCAAATTGAGAACTTTTTAGACGGTTCCTCAGATGAAAAGCAGTTACCATCACCCATGGACATTTGTAACACCTGTTTCGACAAGGACCAATTCACAACTGCAGTTTATTACCTTCCCGCATTTGGACTTCTTTTGTTTACTTTGTGTTACAAACTTGTCATTAGGTAAAAACAACCCATCGTGTATTGTACATTTTATGATAGTCATTAGCCAGGTGTGATTCTTAAAAATTCATTCCATGCGGTCGAGTATTGTATCGAGACATATTGTATTTGTATAAAGAAATGCCTGAACGAAGGGGTAAGGTCAAGCGATAAACACAAGCGAAGTAAGACGTGTGCCGATTTAGTGCGGACTTTGCACGTGTTATTGTATTTTTACCTGTGTTATACGTGTTTGTATAGTTCTAATAAATTCTGTAGTAATTCCAACGGCATTTTAAATCGAGTCCTGCAACTCGTAACACACCAATGGTACTACTACTATTATGCTATCGCTCTTTAAAGGGAGTCTGGAACCTGACCACTAATGCCAGTATATACTCATGGTTGTTATGGCGGCATACTCTAGACCAGGCGTGGTAGCAATACATATGGCAAATACCCCACCATACCACCGTCGCCATTATCATCTCAATTCATTCCTGGGTTGTCTGAAGATCGCTTTTACGATAGACCCCTTGTACATAGTAGATATAATTTAGTCTTAAGTCATGATTGTATTGTGTACAATAAATGTTATCTATCTATCTATCTATCTATCTACCTCCAGGCTGTGAGTTGTTTTGAAGCCTCTTATCTTAGCAGCCCGGCTGTTGGAAACTGTATTCTCTCTCCGTAACCTCCACGCCTATAATGTTGTGAAAGGGATAAATAAGTATAACGTGTCATCTACTGTCTCCAGGATTCTGAAAATTAACTTTTTATGTATCATTAGAATTCGAAACACAAAAAACATGAATAAATTAGTTTATGTAACATACGTCGAATGCCAAATAGTACGTGGTGGTTGAAACTAGTGTTGCCATATGTACCGAATTCTGCAAGATTCCAAGTTTAATAACAATTTTTTGAGAGGTCACGATATTATGTACTTTTCATAGAAATCTGGCAATTTACAGTAATATCACACAAAGAACATCAAAAGTCATTCGGAAAAATAGCAACTTCTCAACAGACAATGAAGTTTTAAATCAAATCCGCACTAAAATAAAATATATACCTGCTTACCTAAACCAACTTTCTTGTTATTAATATTTATGTAGTTAATATTATAGTACTTCAAACAATAACATAAACATTTA
Organism: Dendrolimus punctatus; assembly: GCA_012273795.1. Lineage (NCBI taxonomy): Eukaryota > Metazoa > Arthropoda > Insecta > Lepidoptera > Lasiocampidae > Dendrolimus > Dendrolimus punctatus. Next base: position 10,488,172 of record CM022542.1, on the reverse strand, counting down.
TGCTAATATACCTCTAAATCGCAAAGTGAGATTGTTTAAATGTTAGTTCAAGTTTGTCGGTAGTAAACTTTGATTTCATATAAATCGACGTATGACTGATGTATAACATAGGTGTGTATATGTTATCTTGTGTTCCTACGGTACATATAATAAAGTACATTAACAAAGCTCGAGTTTCAATTCTCTCTCTCTCTCTCTCTCTCTCTCTCTCTCTCTCTCTCTCTCTCTCTCTTTTCTTTCACCATATACCAATTAATGGGTCGGCACAATATGTCTTTTCCTTCCACACTCTTCTATTCTGACATACATTTCTGTCACACCACAAATCATCATATCATCCTTCACGTAGTCCATCCATCTTTTTTTGGTCTACCTTTACATCTGTACCCGTCCATCTTGTAGTTTGACATTCTTTTTGTCACGTGACTTTCATCCCTCCTCATTATATGCGCATACCAACTTAGTCTTCTTCCTCTCAATTATTCAGCCACGAGTGCAACTTCCACAGATCCCCTTATGTACTCATTTCTCACCTTATCCATTCTCGTAACACCAAACATCCATCTCAACATTCTCATCTCAGCTTTGTGGAGACGTTTGTGGTTTATCACTTTAGTGGCCCAACATTCGGACCCGTAAAGAATGAGTGGTCATTTGGAATTGAGAGTAGCCATGCTGGTGTTATGGTCATACTTGTCTAATACGGCTAAAGAATGCTTATGATTCAAAGTTGCTATTTGTCCAATACCAGTTTCCGACATTGACACATTAATCCTGGTAACATTAGGTAAAAAAGTTTTCAGTCGACCAATAAATGGGTCACATTATTTTATCGGATCAAGAGCGTTCTATTTACAAGCAGACGGACTGACATTGAAATTGTAATGAATGTTTATGTTACATTGCCGACGGACTCATCATAATCTTTATGTACAATTTGTTAGGTAAATGTTACGTATTTTATTCTTATATTCAACCACCAAGAAACAAAGATTCTTTCAGATTATAAATTTATAATGTTATAAAGAGGAAAGTTTTATATTTTTGTATGTTTGTAACGAATTAACTCAAAAACTACTGGATGGATTTCAAAAATTATGTCACCATTGAAATGATACATTATCCCAGATTAATCTAATATATAAAATTCTCGTGTCACAGTTTTCGTTGTCATACTCCTCCGAAACGGCTTGACCGATTTTGATGAAATTTTTTGTACTTATCCGGTATCTATGAGAATCGGCCAACATTTATTTTTCATCCCCCTAAATGTTAGGGGTAGTCCACCCCTAAATTTTTTTATTTATTTTTTAGACAAAATTTTTAATTTCTATTTTTTTATGATACAACATACAAAAATACATACAACCCTAGATTTTCAACCCTCTACGATCAACCCCTATTTTTTACCGGGCAGGACGACGTCTGCCGGGACAGCTAGTATTAGCTATATTATTACTAGGAAAAAAATAGGAATCTCTACTAAAACTTTAATAATGTAACGCAAGGTGTAAAAAAATAGTGTTTGAGTGGGTCCCGGGTGGTTTAGATTCACAATTAGACTCGATAGGTGGCGCTGGAATCGGGTTCTATATTTTTATTTTTTATGATTTTTATTGCCCGAAGTAGTAAAAGAACTTAACGAGGCAGACAGCCTACTTGGTAGAAAAGGTTTCCGCCGCCTATGGACTTTGGCAACACCAATGGCGTTTTCAACGCGATAACGACTTCTATGAACATTTCATAAAGCCTTTTCCATAGCACAGAGGGAAAATTGCGGCGAGCCGTTCCACCTAAATCGTATTAGAGATGTTAAATTCATGTTTTGTACTAAGATATGCCCGCGACTTAGTCCAAGCGTGACTTGAAATTCTCGCGGGATTCCCATTGTAAAAAATCACACATTATATTAGATAAAATTTACAATCAATTAGTTAAAAAATGCATTGTGATTCGAGTTTTATTCAATCTGGACATTTCAAATAATTCGAATACTCCGAAAAGTAGGGCAGATTTAAGTCGTTAAGTTTTAGCTGTCGATCAATGAAAACCGCATCAAAATCGGCCAAATAATTTTTACATGATTTCCGAACAAACAGTTAAGAAAAAAAAAAAGAGAATCGTGTCCTCCATTGTTTATATATTATAATCTATTTCAGCTTTTTTTTAAACAGCTTCAATGTAAAAACACGGCATGTTTAGAATTTTATAATATTATAGATATTGTGTATGTATAAGGCTTTCAAGAGAAAACTAAGTGACATGTAATGTCTACTAATTGTAACTATACAATATTTTTTTTAGTTTGTTTCTTCTTCACGTATTTGATAGTGATCGCAATAAGGTAGGTTCTTATAAACCATATACTTTCAATAATTAGATAAACATTGTTTAGGTAATTTTATATTTGTTAAATACTTAACTTTATACAAATTCTAAATTTATGCAAGTGAAACCTACAATTATTAAGGTAGAATTATTAAATTCTAGCTATTTAAGGAAAAAAAATACTGGTGCTATCGATTTAGTCTAGGATATTAAATTATCAGTTGGTCAATGATAAAGGCACAATTCTCGATTGTACGCCATTCCAACTGTCCGACGTACGATCGAGATACGAACTACGCTATTGACATTTTCATTAGAAGAATAACGTTTCGTACGTGATATTTGGGACGAATTACAAATAAGAGGAACGAAGACTTTATAAGGAAATAGGAGAGCTTTTATAATATACTTGTAGTTATACGTTACGAAGATATAAAAAACTAGAATTTGCGCGTCTCATACCATAAATAGCAGCTTTATTTTACTTACACAAAAACTTAATTTGGTTTTTTACATATAATAATAACTAAGAAAATAAGTCCATATACTATAGTCTACATAACTACCCAGAAAAACAGAGGCGAGTTAAAGCCGACCTGATTTAAATAAATACAATGAATAACATGTTGTTTATGACAACTAAGTATTTGTTAGTGAACTGAATAAACACGATTGCAGCGCCATCCATTTTGTTAATCCGTTTATTTTAAGGAAACTTCTCTATATATCGGGAAGAAAGGTATCCTAAGTTACGCCCCGGGATATAAGCCAGATCTGTGTCACGTTTCATTTAAATCTGTTGAGCAGTTTTCACGTGATGCTCTAAAAGACAAATAGACGGAAAGGCATAGCTAGACAAAAATGATACAAATTTCATTTTCACAGTCTCTTAGTCCGAGTTATCCTCCTGATTTCTTTCACACTTTTGTACACACTGTACAAACTTGAACCCTCTACAGATTTATTATATTATATATAGATAGATTATTCTTAAAAAATCTTAAAGTAAGCCGAATACTAAAAAGGCTATCTTATAATGTCTTAAATGTTGAATCTATCTTCTTATAAAGAAACTTCGTGATTACAGCCACTGAAAATTAAATTAAACAATAAACATAAGATTATAATAAAAAATCGCATAAAAATCCTAACCCGCATTTTACCGAAATAATAGTTATGATTTTTTTCCGTCGACACAAATAATGGAAGCATTATAAAAGCTTTATTATGTAAACTAGAGTTTACCCCGCGGCTGCGCCGCGGGTTAACCTCCAGTGCGTGTCTCTTGTTTAAAGAGCAAGTGCTACAGCTTATATTATATTACAATGTTTTTATGTATTTGCCCACGGAAGATTCACTTCATTCTATATCGCTAATTATATATACTATCCCCGTCTATCTGTAAACAAAATAAAATACAAAACTTGACCAAAAAGGCCAAAATGGTCTAAATGACCAAAAGACCACAGTGACCGACATGGCTAAAATGACGGAATAGGAAAAAACGACCAAAAAGGCCAAAATAATCAAAATGGTCAAAATGACCAAAGAGGCCAAAATGACCATATAGGCCAAAATGACCAAAGAGGCCAAAATGACCATATAGGCCAAAATGACCAAATAGGCCAAAATGACCAAAGAGGCCAAAATGACCAAAAAGGCCAAAATTATCAAATCGGCCAAAATGACCAAATAGGCCAAAATGACCAAAGAGGCCAAAATGACCAGAGGCCAAAATGACCAAAGAGGCCTAAATGAACATATAGGCCAAAATGACCATATAGACCAAAATGACCATAAAGGCCAAAATGACCATATAGGCCAAAATGACCAAATAGGCCAAAATGACAAAAGAGGCCAAAATGACAAAAGAGGCCAAAATGACCAAAGAGGCCAAAATGACCAAAGAGGCCAAAATGACCAAAGAGGCCAAAATGACCATATAGGCCAAAATGACCAAATAGGTCAAAATGACCATATAGGCCAAAATGACAAAAGAGGCCAAAATGACCAAAGAGGCCAAAATGACCAAAGAGGCCAAAATGACCAAAGAGGCCAAAATGACCAAAGAGGCCAAAATGACCAAAGAGGCCAAAATGACAAAAGAGGCCAAAATGACCAAAGAGGCCAAAATGACCAAAGAGGCCAAAATGACCAAAGAGACCCAAATGACCAAAAAGGCCAAAATGACCAAATAGGCTAAAATGACCAAAATGGTCAAAACGATCAATAAGGCCAAAATTACCAAATAGGCCAAAATGACCAAATAGGCCAAAATTACCAAAAAGGCCAAAATGAAAATTATCCCTTGTCCATCCTCAGTATTTAATTTACATACGTGCCGAATTTCAGCCAAATCGGTCCAGTAGTTTTTCCGTAAAAGCATAACAAACAAACAGACAAATATCATGTTATCCCGGAAACTATCCCATTTTTCGGGATAAAAAGTATCCTATGTTCATTCTCGGTATCGAAAATGTATATATACTGAGTTTCAGCCAAATCGGTCCAGTAGTTTTTACGTGAAAACGGAACAGACAGACAGACAGACAGACAGACAGACAGACAGACAGACAGACAGAGTTACTTTCGCATTTATAATATTAATAGGGATTAAGTAAATATATATTTTTTTTTGCATTTGGAAAGCCGGAATATAAATTGAACTTTATTTATTATAAGACCTTTTTAAATAATTATCAGGTAAATAAAATTTTTGTATTTAGTAAAATAAAATAACTGGATTTAAGTTCCCGAGAGATTTTAAACAGTAACCAGAACCCAAGTTACTTAATTCTTATTAACTTGGACTGAACGCAAAAAAAAATATGAAATTAAAAAGAAAATTGCAATCAAATCATTATTGTAAAAGATTTTATAACTAAAATACACTAGATATTTGTGAGCTATTCTTAGCTATGTACTTTGGAAACTAGTTTCCAATGTTAACATCGTCATAATCTCGTGCATTCGAGAGTCCTCTAGACCTTTAGACATACCAGAATTCTCCAGAATCCAACAGAGGTTAATTGAAGGCTATATTCGAGATTATTCGAATTCAGTTCAGTCCAACGAGTTATTACTACTGAGGTGCAATGCGAGTTTGTGTTTGCTTGTTAATTCGTATTTTTTTAATGGATATGTCAACTTTGTAAACACAGAAGTCAATACTTGCGTCAGATTTAAACTAAGCTCAGCGTTTAGTTGTTGAGAGTTAAAAGGGAAATGGAGATTTTCAGTTGTGTATTGCATACCATAATGACCGTATTACTTTTGTTTGTTCTATACTGCTATTTATTTTTAAAATGTTCAGAAACCATGTTATAAAAAATAAAATATAATTTGGGTGTTAACTAATTGGTTATATTTCGTTTATGTGATTTTAATTGTATGAATAAAATTACTATAGAAAAATTTATATTATTTACTATAATTGTAGTTTAAATATAGAGAAGATATAAACAACTCACATTTTAATGTGAGATAAAAATGTTTCTTTAATTAGTTAAAATTATTAATAAGCTCTAACTACAGACTAAAGTATAAATCTATTCATTTATTTAAACTTTGTAATCGGGTGGGTTTGCACGTGGGTTACCTACAGGCTAACGTAATCTACTTAATCCATGACCAAATGTATATATCTAAATCTAAATGTATAATTACTGTTTGGGATAAACTAAAGTAAAAATAATAAATAACGGACTATATTTAATTTTAAATCCGCTTATTCCCAATACCGTAAATAATGAAAACAAACGTCGAATATATAGTCATTTACACATTATACTTAATGGAACATAATATGTACATACATACGTATGTATATATCAGTATGAACTTAAAGATAGGATCGATTTCAGTGGTCTTATGCTAAGATTACATTAACAAAGATTTATAATTAAAAAACAATGTTATTATAACCAAATTAATTAAATTCATAAATTAGTATTCTGCGGGGCCCGCAGCGTAAATAAGACGCTTAATATTGATCCTGATTGTCACGACACGAAATGGTTACAGGTGTTCCTAACAACCCTGCCTAAAAATACCCTTTGAATTTTAAAATGTAATATTAAACATTTCTGTATAATTTAATTTGAAGCAAGAGAGGAAGGAAATGTTAATTTAGGACTAGAATCTAAAACAAAAGAAACAGTTAGATGGACAGATAACACTTTAATGTACACCATTACAGAAAACTTACGAACTAGTATTATTCTAATTGTGTACAAAGGGCGGTCTTATAACGCGCTCTTCCAGACAGCTCGTACATACAACTATAACAAATATTATTAGGTCTGAATAGACCCTAAGTCGGCAGAAATATACTAGGGCTTATGTTAACTAGCGCTCATTTTTATATCACGTAAAAATCATATATGTAATTCTTCAATTATTTGAATTTAATACAAAGGACTTAAATATTTATAGTTCTCGGAAACATGATCATGTATTCTGTTAAAACTTTTAGGCTGGTGTGCACCAAAGTTTAACCGAAGGTTAAAATAAATAAAATAATCGCCAGATATGTATGGAAAAACAGTGATTATTTTTGGTTAACCGTCGGTTAAATTTCGGTCCACACCAGTCTTAATCATTTTTTTTTGTACCGTGCAGGAACGGAGAAAGCATACAATTTCCTGCGGCCAAGCGGCCTGTCGTAAGAGACGACAAAACAACCCACAGCCAGGTGGTAGGGCATTTGCCCGACTGAATGGCTACTATCCCTGGTCTTTTTTTTTTTGAGGCGAGGGAAAATGCCTAACCGACTTACGCACTCTCTGGGCCGTCACTAGGAAACGGCACGCATCCACAGGGGCGGTAACGCTAGCAATTGTATGCTTTATTTGCGCTCCGTCCGCGATGTATTACACAGAGGAGTGTGGAGACTCCGAGTGATGCCGCACGGGCGAGCAACCTCAATACCCACTAAAACCCCCTGCTCCCTGTCGACCCTGGACTTTTCTTTGTGATGGAAAGACTGAGATATAGAACATAGTTACGCAACAGTGCCATTCCCTGGTCTAAAGTATGTCGCCACAACAGCCTTGAGTTGTGTTCGGACATTAATGACCAGGCTCCAGTCTCCTTTAAGAGAGCAGCGGCGCATATATAGCACCTTTGATGTTGCAAATGTCCAGAGGCGATGGTAACCGTTTTCCATGAAGTGGGCCGTCTACAGGCAATATATATATATATTATAAATAATTAGAATATTGTTAAATTGGAGTCGCGCTCTACGTAGTATGATGTATTTAGATTTTCAAAACAAGAACAAAAAAGAACCAAATAAAAAGTATAAAATAGGCTAGAGGATAAAATAGTTTCCGATTTATTCAAAAGAGTGAAGAAACGGCTTGCTTAATAAATAACCATGAACATTTTATGGACCATCGGTTTTCAATGATTCGTGAAATTTGCCCTGTAACCACAATTTACGTTATATAAACGGATAAAATCATATACTTTACGTATGTTTTGTCGCGATATACTCTTACAAAAGATTAGGCAAAAATATACTCCATAATGAGATGCTAACAATACATGATCCATGAAATAAAACACAAGAACATTGATTAGATACTTTAACGAAACATAGTGTTGTTATTATTAATTTCAAGATAATTGACAGCACCGATTTTAGTTCTGATTTCAGACTACATAGGTAATTATTTGTTATCGTATACTAGCATTTATCCGCAGCATCGCTTGCGTTAATGTTATCCCATGGGAACCGTACACTTTCCATAAGTACTACCCTATATGTTTGCTATTCCAGACTATAAATATAAAAACCCATTCAGCCGTTCTGGCATAATTGAGCATATTTTCACATTTATAATATTAGCATAGAAATATAATTCTTATAGGCTACATGCGTCAACATATTATTATATTCAAAATAACTCCTTAAGTTTTACTTAAGTTTTTCACTGTTTTAGTCTAATAAATATTATTATTAGTTTTATTTCTGTGAATCGGATCTATGTTTAATCATCGGTCTTAGTGATGCTCTAATCTGTGTTGCACAATGTGAAATTCCTATCTCAATCTCTCGCAGGCTTGAGCCCTTATAGATTTATGTGTTAACTCTTTGTAGTGTCACTTTTTCGTTTTATCGAGTATGATTCAAATCACAAAGATTCTAGAGAAGTTTCACCTCAATAAAACTGAACTCTTTGCCTATGATTTCAAATTGAATTTTGTCGTCAGCCTATCGTCATCCACTTCTGTGCGTAGGCCTCCCCTAGTTTGCGCCACTTATCCCGGTCCTCAGCTGCGCCTTCCTTTTCTATTTTTTTAACGAGGGGAAATCCGATTGAAGTCTAACCGCCGCGGGGGAAACGCGGTACCATTGAATGTAATTGAAGTGAAATCGGCTATTTATTCTTATTCACAAATTACCGTTTTTAGATTTTATGCATCTATCTGACTGTTTGTTTCAAATATACTCCGAAATAATTCAACGGTTATTAATATACTTTACTTTTTTGTATGTTCCATTTAATATCTTATACTATTGATAAAATATTAATGTTGTTACGAGCTACAGGACTCGAATTAAAATGCCGTTGAAATTACTATAGAATTTATTAGAACTATACAAACACGTATAACATAGGTGAAAATATAACTAGACACTACTAGTACAAACTGAACGATTCAATAACACGCGCAAAGTCCGTCACTATATCCGCTCATCGAATGTACATCTAGCTCGTATCGTAATCTTCGCTTGTCTGCTTTCTCTCCCTCCCCCCTTTCGGGCATCGTTTTATACGAGACTGTACAATACAAAAAGGACCGCGTGGACCGAGGTTTCCGAGAAACCGTAATCTGCACACCAGTCCAATAACAATAGGCTATTGTCTAATTGCAAATTTTAAACACGGAGTAAACAAAAGAAGTCCAAATGAAAGGAAAGGTAATAAACCAGGTTTATGGCAGGCAGGTGTGCATCCACTTTTTGTCGGCATGTAACAATATGAACAATAGTTTGCTCGAACTAAGTAGTGAATAGAGTTACTAAAGAATAAGTCACATTGTTTGTTCATTCTCAAAAACAGCTCAATAGCCCGATAACATCTCCATGTAAAAAATTGCAAAAAGATCTACCCGAAACAATCATAAAGTTTAAGTTGTATGAAACAACAGCTTCTATTTTCCGTTTGCCTTTACAAGAATCTAAGATTATAACAGCTGAATAAACAATCAAACAAGTACCTGTATAATCATTGAATCTGCGGTTTTAATTAAATTAAACGTATTTTAACAAAGCTTTGATTAACTTGAATGTTTCGAAGATAAATTTGATTAAATAATTATCTTTGTTGGTAGTTTCATTATTGTCGTGTATTTACTTGGAATCAAGTTCAAAAGTTTTCCATTCAGTATGAAGTAAAATGTATTCCTTAGTAAAAATAAGTAGTTTATATGTAATTCATTCTAGTATATTTCACAATCGTTCCTTCTATATTATAATTTTAATTTTTTTTTAGTAGAATTACATTACATGTAAAAACTTAACTATTTATTGTATTCTACCATAGTCCTCAGACTATAAGTAGAATACTGAAGATCACTCTTCTATGGTATCCAGAGCTGTACGTTTCCTGATCCATACTATCGTTGCGAGTAGCACACTCTATCACTAATCGATGATCATTTGATAATTTGTAAGCTCATGCTCAGAACGTCAAGCTCACAGCAAACGACAAACATATAACTCACTGAGGTGATATTCGGTGACATTCCGTTCCCCAACCCATCTAGAATCGATCGAATTCTATTATATAATTATGAAGACACTCTTTACACGATTTTATTCAAATCTTCTACTAACTTCATTCTATAATCGTAATATGTATAGTTACTTCAATAGTGTATACTTTTTAATTATGTATGTTGTAGTAAAAAATAATTCATTGTATATTTTATTATTATCGTATAAAGGACAACTACTAGCAGTTTAATTTTGTTGTTGTATAGATTTTGTAAAAAATCAACAATCGATTTTGTGTTTAGTGTAAGGAAAAAATGCTGTAGCTGTTTTAATAAACTGAACGACTATAAAATAATAATTAATTTAGCTAATTAGAATGATCGTAAAAGCCTTTTAGAGGAAAAAATAACAGCACTAATTTCATTTATATCTAAAACCCTCTTAGACACGTCATTACATGTTTTACAGTATACAACAGACAAACCTTTACCTAGGATAAAAATAACACTTTACTGCTACTCACGATAATTATCTCCAACCCACTTATTGGAAAAAAAAACAAAACCGATTCTCGTATCGGCTGTTCTGAGCAGCAAGACCGATATCTGTGCAGATTGTTCGATTTAGAGGGTTTATATCGAATGAACATAGAGCTACTACACTCTGTCCGGAAAGGGAGGTCTAATAGGAAGATTTTCCATATTTAACTTATGTATTCAACGTTAAATTTCACTAACGTGGAAATGCGGCAAGCATTTTAGGCACTCTCCCCTCCGACAGCGACCTGGAGTCTATTTTTTACTTATAGATTGTTATTTTGTTAATTATAGTTATATTTATATTGTAGTTTAGTTTAAGTATATTAATTTATCATTAGTTTTATTTATGCTATTTTTTAGTTTAATTTATTTAATGTTAAGTAATTTACTTTTAAAGTATTTAGTTAAGTTTTTATTCGTATTATATTAATTTATATATATAAATTTTATATTAAATTATATATATAAATTTATGTACTATATATAATAAATTTCTAAATAGTTCTAGTTTCTGTATAAAAGTGAAATGGATGTAGGTGTATTTGAACTGTTTGCAACTAAGAATATTCAATTATTCATTCATATCTTTACTGTAGTATTTTTATAATGTCTTAGTGTAATAAATATATAGTATAACTTTATAATTATACATTCACGATTTTTTCTGAACGCACAACTCTCATATAAATCCATATTGTAGTCGATTTAAATTTTTATTTTTGTCGAAGCTTATTTCATGTGTTTATTTCTTGAACTACGATGTCGACATTTTTCTACAGTTTCACTTGGTTTCATAGGCGCGATATTGCAGTCCATTTCTCTACTTAGATCTTTGTATTTTTAGACCACGTATCATGATTCTTTACTTTCTTCAACCAACCTCTACAATAAAACTTTACTCAGTTTCTCGGTCTATGCCTGGAGAGTATCATACACCACGTCTGCGGTGATTATTTTTTAGCTAGGTTCAATTTAGACTTAGACTATACCAAGGAACAACACATATAACTAGATACTCCTACCCGCCTTTATCAAAACTGAATAGGCACTCGATTTTATCTCACATTTAAGCAGATATCCAATTACTTAGCAACGACCCAACGCTCAAAAGAATATTCTCTTCTTAAATGACTATTGTTAGAATGATAATAAGACACGAATTCAGATTGATAGGCGCTGTTATCCAAAGCATTATTGAGAGGATTTATGAATCGACTCGATACAAAATGCTGTATCATGAATATTTGAAAGGAGACTAATTCAAAATACCATATCTTCCAATAATACGGCATTTTTAAAATTATCAAATGAACTTTTAAGGCATGGCAAAATTCAAAATGTCACATAAAAAATAATTTAATATTACACTTTCCATTATATTTAGGTGTTCGATATTCTTGGATGCCTTATTGATTGTTTTATAATTTTACTCCCTTTTCTTTATCAAATACGTACTCAAAGAGGTCTGGTCCAAAAAATTACATTATTTTGCTCATAGTTTATTTTTCCTTTCAAGTTAATATTCGATATAACTATGTAAGTGCTCGATTTGTTATTGCTAACAAATGTGTTGTTTTGCCTTATCAGATTTACTTTTCAGTCTTCTTCCTTCAAATGTTTTAACTTGTACTAGTTAAAATATTATATCCATTTCGTTAGAATGGACGCTTGTCCAAAACGGACTAACCGGATTCAAACCTTATTATTCTTGATCTGCAGTTTTTCTTGCGATGTTTTCCTTCATCTTCAAGTAATAATTGGAAGAAAAGGCGCGTTTTGCTAAAAACAGAACCGAAGCAGTGCATTTTCTCGACCAGTAATTCAACTCACACCATTTGATCGACATGTGCCACTAAGCCGTCTTTATACGCATAAGCTAAGCTCAAACGTCATACAATACTCATGATATATTTTTACATTAATTCTTTAATCCAGAAAGCTAATATTAAAATTCTTTTAAAAATCGTAAACGACGCTTAAAATATCCAAAATAGTCACAAAATGTAGCCTAAATATTTTAATGAAGATGGAAGCAGGTGGGCACGGCCCAATGCGTCCAGGGGTCGTAAAACTAACAGGCTAGGCCAGGTCAAATGTAATTATCCACGTCAGACTGCCTTGCCCTAATTTCTCATAATACATTTACACGTCTTGTATTCACCAAGAGTCGTTTGGTTAGCTTATTTTTCATTTAAACAAAATTAAGTTTACTACAGTTCAACATGAATTGATTAATGCTTGAAATAACAATAGATGAAACAATTAGTGAATAGATTAATATTGCTTACATAGTTCGTACTAGAATTTGGTCCTATTTGAACTAAGACAGATTTTTTACATAGTGAGAGTATTTCAGTGGAAACACTTGTTTAATGTAGTCAGTTAAAGCAAGAAACATTGATGATATAATCATTTTATAATTGTTTACTGTAAAAAAAAATGGAATTATAATATGATATCGAAACGACTCATTGACTCTTCAGGTGATCAGAAAGCTGGTGCCGACAACGGATCAATATGGCGATCCCGCGAGGAAACGTAGCCAGCCTTCTGGGCACCTTACTCATAGAAGACGGTGATCTGGCTCAGTATTCTACTTATAGTCTTGAGTGACTATGGGTAGAATACGATACAAATAAGTTAAATTTTGTTACATTGTATTCAATAGTTTGTAATTTTATATTTGTTCAATTTATTAAATTATTCACTAAGTAGAATATGATTTATATATATAAAAATATGTAAAAACAAACAAGTATTCAAAACAGCACTAGTACAAAAATATAGCTTACAAGTTTTGTTTATTTTTACAGTGAAATCGCTCTCGATCGATATATCTAGTTCACATAAAATATTACAGAGTAAGGTCACATAAAATTCGATTTGCCCGTTCTTCGTACCAGCTTTCAAGTGACACCGCGTTTTCTAAACTGAGGTAAATCAATAAAGTTTAGTTCTGTTGACTTTTTCTTTGAATATAAGGAACGTTGGCTGTTTTAAAATGTACACCTACTCAGAAATAACTTTTACAAATTAATGTTGATCCTGGAAAATGGCAATTTTCCGTGGGAAATTATTAAACTTTACTTGGGCAAGGTTGAATGAATTCATATTTTAATATTATATAAAAATATACTTTCGATAACGTGGTCTTAAGCTAGCGATATATCTGCCGAATATACAGCGCTGAAAGTTCGGCTAAATACGCTCACAGTGTTTTTCAGGTAACCTATGATACCTCAGCCGAAATTAAGTAGCATTCGGTGTAATGTCGAACCTTTCGTCTAGCAGCTATCTCTGTGAGAACGCATTCAATGTATTTTGAATAGCAATTAACACACTATGCAATTCGTTACTCGACCGGAAGTTCGGTGAAGGTAGTTAAATCATTTTGTTATGTTCCGATACTTTTACGGATCTTAAAATAAATGATTTTACTTCTTCATATTGCCAACATTAATAAAATTAATAATGCAAAGGATTAGGTAGGATTACATGATATATAATCAGATGTTAGAGGAATAGTGTCGTATATATGTATATGTTCAGTATAAGTCTTTCGTACTATTTTCCATCGCGTAACGTGCTGAACTACACACGGCGTAATTTCAAGTATTGTGGTTTCAAGTATGATGCGTTTGGTGTGTCGTAACATGTGAAATTATGGTGACAAAGCATTTTTTTCTAGAAGTGTTGCTGGGGAATTTCTTAACGCTTCTTATCCTTTGAATAGCGATATAATATTGCGAAGCGGTGTACATAGAATAAGAAGTAAATTTAAATTTTGACTTACATGTATGACCTTCAAAGTGTTCTCCAGTGGAACTTATTTTTCATTAAAAAAACTGAATTTGAACTTTGAATTGAATACTAAGACCTAATTCAATCGTCGAACTACCGGCACCATACTTTTGGTAGGTGTGTCGTTACGCTAACAGTACGAAAGAAAGACCTTACGAATAAAAATCACACAGTAAAATACATAACTCTTAATAGCTCTTATGTTCTGAATAACTATATGAAACCGCACATCATTCTTCTCTCTCACTAAATATATTTTTAGATCGACAAACGAAGCAAAATTGTGTTAACTTGAAAATTTGGTCTTTAGATCAAGAAATCAATGTTTGCTCATTCACGACTATGTAGTTCCCACTTCATCTTAGTACTAATTTTATTATATTCTATTGTTGTTACAATAAAAGTATTATTTCAATTTTATTGAAATATTTTTTAAAAGAGATTCGAGCACAAGCGTATATTTTACGACTCGCTATAACTTCCGCGAGCAGCATCGATAGCTCCAATCGTGTTTTATTTGGATTTATTAAAAAAATCCAGCCAACCATGTTATGATTTCATTTGTATCTCGATCGGTTGTTCCGAGTTGTTTTAATAAAATGCATATACCATTTTTAACGTCAAATCGCCAATTCAATCATTTAATATCGCAAAAACTATTAGAGAAATTACAATCTATACAATAACACAATTACATGTTTCCTGTTTTAATTATTTTTCAGTTATTATCTACATGTATGTTATGGTCAATCATCTCGACTTACGCTTCGATGGGACTGCTCGATAAACGCGTAAGTCGAATTTGCGTAATCGGAGTACATACAATAAATTGGAGCGAGTACGTAACGAAAGTGTTCTGACGCTCAAACAAGACAAATCGACGAGATTTGGAAAACGCGTAATTCTGAGTTTTATTACTGTATATTTATTGTAAAAATAAAATAATTTGGCCAAGGTAGATGGAATGCGGAATTATGCGTCTCTTATTTGAAGCACTACAAATAATAGGGATGATATGCGTCTTATAATAATGAATACCGAAGACTCGGCGAAGTAGAAACTAAGAAGTTATTAATTAATACTACGTATAATGCACGTACTGTCACGACTTGAATGGAAAAATCTCACATATCTTTTTGCATTCTTCTTATAAGTCAATCTGCTGATGTGGTCAGACATAATGTTGCAATCGTTCATAGAGTTTTCACTTTCTAGCCATCTGCATATTTTTCTGCTTAAAAATAAAAGACGAGAATTATAATTATAATTGCAATAAACATACATTTTATGTACGCAACTAAATTTCGATTAGTCTATTTATTAGTAGTCAAAGTCCCATTTGTTCCCGTCTCTAGATGTGGCTGCGTCGAAGGTTTTTGCAACCACTCCCTACATTAGCCCCCACTTACTAATGTCGGAGTATTAGTGAAGTGGCCGAACACTACGCCTAATCACTTTACAAGTTTTGCCTCATTACGCTAATTGTGAATTTGTGATGTTCACTGATTTAAGTTCAGTTCATAAGCGTTTTTATAAACCAAAAGTAATCGTTATGTTCTGTTTGAGTGTTTTTAACTAGTTCACGCGGGACTAGGAATATATTCATATCTTTTGAACTCTATAAGATATCGAAATGAAACAGGTACAAAGCTTTAAGATCAAATTCCTATTTTGATCAGTAAAATTGTCATTTAAATCCGTTGCATAGTTTATAGTAAAATCATGGTATAAGAAGACTATTTTCAAGGGTGAAACTACGATTTTATGGTACAGATGCTTTAAAACGCGTCTCTATTCTATGTCGGTGTTGTCATGAGTCTTGGCTAATGTACGTCAGAGGACTATAAAGGAACATTGATGTGTAGGTACATAAGAAGGTTAACACGACACCTTCATTAACTCCATATACCTGCCTAGCGCAATTATTATGTCATGTTAGTAATTTAATTAAACCCCTCCTCAACTACCTTATGCTGCCACGGTTTACACGATAGACACTGTTTTAAAACATTTGTCAACAAGTTCTAACTATTTTTTGTGGGATTTTTATTTAATTAAAACCACGCACGTCTCACTCTGAACATGTATATTTTTACTCTCTTTTAATCTCATGTGGACTGTACACGCACAACATTTCTATTTCTCCACAAATAATAAAAACATAGAAAACATATTAAACACACCGCCCGCCAAGAACATACAATGTTCTTTACTCAGCTCAAATAAAAATAAAAATTATTACACATAGATATTAAGATACTCGTAGATAGATTTACACAACACAAATAATTAGATTCTCAGAATTAAAAGCTCTACACATAAGAATTGAAATTTGTAACTATGATTGATATTAAACTTATGTTCAATTAATATAGTAATTATTATTTATCCGTCCATTGTAACACATAAACAAGATATACAGAAATTCTTTACCATAACTCACTTAAGATATCTAAACAATTTTATGAACACATAACTACGAAACAAAATTAGTAACTTAGGCTCTACATTAAATACACACCGGTTATTAACATAAAAAACAAAGCTACATAACAATTCTCTTTCAACTCAAATATTCTATAACTCACAATATTTAGTTAGTTTATACACCTAAGTAAAACGTTTATAGTTTTTTTTTTCTAAATACAAATATACAAAGAAAATTAACGAATTAAAAGCTGACCTAGTGTTAGTGGGAGAGGGTCATTACATCGTTACATAGTCAAGGAAGTGAACGATAATTTACACGCGGTCCGGCTTGCACTAACATTATCTGAAAACTTAAAATATTGTTACCGATCCAGATCTAACTCCTCTTCCAGGTTGTAAACCAAATTGAAGAGACCACATTAATTCACTGTAAACTACTCGTATTTAAACTGATTATTTTGTTAACATTTCATTATAATCCGAAACAGACACGTAATTTACTCCTCTTTTGTACATATTTTTTAGTATTTAACTTTTTTATCTTAGTTGTAAATTCACAATCATGTATCTTTTTAAAGCACGATAATTAATTCTAACTCCTTCTCATAAACATAGTTAAGTAAAGTTATTTGTTTATTTTTATGTAGTGTCAAACTCACAACTCTTAGTAAATCTATATAAAGGTAAAAATGTAGAACACAATCTTCACTTTTTAATAAAATAGTTTTCTTTTCTTCTTCTCTATATATGTTATTTATTTCCGAATGTTATTTTGTAGTGAAGAAATAACATATATGTAAACTTCGCGAAGCATAATCCGCTAGTTTCTCCTCTGCTGGTATATGAATCCTCTGCTCATACTTTAATATATTTGTTAAAGAATTCATTTGATTACTCATGAAAGTAAAAGATATAAATGTTTCACCTTTCAACTATCCTAGAACGATTATGGAATTTATCCAGTTATATAATTTCTGTAACACTTTAAAAAATAAGTTTTTAAGATTTTTATCAATAATTACGGAGAGAACTATCTACCATAAATTGTTATTATGATTGATAAAACTAATCTCTTTGTTACTTGCTTCTTATAATTCAAAGTACTGAAAACGTATTGAAGTTGTCTGACACTTTATTCCAACTCACAACTTCACGACTTTAATAGATTTATTTAATTTTGTGAAAGAAATAATCTTGATCTCTCTCATTTACTCATCTCATATATATCTCTAATAACAATTTAGTATTCCAGTTTTGAAACTCACACTCTGCTGGTGTCCTCCACACATTATTCTCTGTATGTATTTGTAAGGAATCTACCCCATTATCTTCTCTAGTCGAAACATCGGACATTACTCTCAATTTTGTTTCTCTTTATATTTTTCATGATGGCATATTCAGGAAAATAAACAGATTTAGTTCTCTCAATTTCATTTTCGCCTACTCTTCTCATTTGATTACGATTAAAATACTCTAAATTGTTTTTGTTACACTCTTCTCTTAAATCTGTTCCTCTCAAATAATTTTCCTCTAGATTCTCAACTCTCTTGAATGCTATATCTCTTAGGTTACCAGTTTGATTTACAAACTCCTGTGCAGCCAAAGGCAATTTCGCTTCAGTTATTCCTTTCTCATATCTCTCTCTGTAGTTGAACTGATAAGCTTGTCATATCTCTTCTCGCTTTCGTTCATCTCTTTTCTCATTAGGTTTGGTTCATTTTCAGTTTTAGAATATTTACTCATGAAATCATCTCCTTTCACACATACATGCATACTTGTAACAACGTTCTCTACATCTTCAGATTGTTTTCCTATGCTTCCAGACAATATCCATCCGAAGATTGTATTTTGGGCTATCAAATTTCCATCAGGCTGTTTTATTACTCCATTTAGCAATATTTCACTATACACATCTGCTCCTAGTAACAAATCAATTTTGTTTGGCGTTTCATACATAGGATCTGCTAAAAACAGGCTTTTAATAACCGACCACTCAGACACACTAAGACTGGCTGGAATAAGGGAAGTTAAAGAAGGTAAAACAAAAGCATTTATTAAAATTGACTTATCTGGATTACGGCATGACTCTACACGAAATGAAACTATGTTTTTAATACTCACACGACCTTCACCCAGACCTGACACAAAACCACTTACTGGCTTACATATAAGTCCTAGATGATGGGCAGTAGCTTCAGTAATAAAAGAAGCCTGTGATCCCTGGTCTATCAAAGCTCTTATAACTAATTTACAATCAGAAATAACATTGTGTATCTTAACACTAGCTGTTGGTATTAAAACAGGATTATGATGTATCGCTCTAGAAAACATGGAAGTAATATGTGTGTCACCTTCTAATGCGTTTGCTCTCTCAGTATGTTGTGTTACACTTGATGATATTGCCGAACACTCAGACTCATTAATTTGTTTTGTTACCTCAGTGTTCGACTCTCTCTCAAAGTGTAACATAGTATGATGCTTTTTATGGCACTTCCTACATCTCATTGCCTTTTTGCATTTTAAAGCTATATGCGTAGGTGACAAACAGTTAAAACATAAACGATGATCTTGTACAAAGCTCGCTCTATTCCTCGGTGTCATTATCTCAAACTCCTTACATTGGTTAATATAATGGTTATTATGACACACAGCACACTTAATTCCACTATTTTGCTGCTTACTCTCCACGGACGTATGAAATGATTTTGCTTGAATAATTGTTTTCAAAGATTGTGATGAGCGCACTATATTTGAATCTACCATCTCCAATGATCTGAATCTATTTACTAAATAAGCTCTCAATTGATCCCAGGTAGGTAACTCTTTGTTATCTGTATTAAGATGTTGTTACCACAATTTTATAGTCTCAGGATCTAATTATGATACGACGATATAAACTATGATTGCATCCCAACTTGTAGTATTAATCCCCATATTCTGCAATGACTGTAAACAGGATGATTTAGTATCTAGTAAATGTTTTATAGACTGTGATGACTCTGTATTAATCTTCTTCAGTGAAAACAAAACCTTTAAAAAAGCATTACAGTTATATCTCTTGTTATCATAACGATCAACTAATTGTTTCCACGCTCCGTCATAATTAGAATCAGTTACTGAATAATTCCTCAATAAATTTAGTGCTTCTCCCGTTAAATTTCCCTTTAAATAATGTAATTTTTGCACCGACGTAAGATTCTTATTATTATGAATTAATGAACTGAACATGTCAAAAAATGTTTGCCACTCCTCATATTTTCCGCTAAATGTAGGTAAGTTAATGCGCGGCAACTTGACATCGTAATTATTATTATTCACAGCCACGGTGGATGTCGACGACTCACTCTGAGGCGGTTGGGAACTGGGTAACAGTGACTCCAAAGATTCACGTAAACAGCACTTATATTCTATATATAACTCCTCAAAATTGTCATATATGTTTTCCGTAAAATACGACTCTTTTTTATTTTTAGATAAAGAAACTACATTCTTATGACCTTCTTTAAACTCTTTAAATTGTTGATCTAATATTTCCAGTCTAGTTTGTAAATATGGTACCTTAATTCTCTCTTTTGGTGATTTCCGAAAATTACTCTCAGCTCTCCTCAGATTATCAAACAACTCATCTTGTAATAGTACTAACTGCTCGATCGTGGCCATCTCGATTTACGGGTTTGTTAAAACAAATGAATAAATGTTATACTCGCAAAATCTCCCAAATCACTTTAATATTTTAGATTTTACGTGATTATTACTCGAAAAATAGATAATACTCAATTAGTTTAGTTTATTCACTCACTCAATATTTCAATAGTATAGTTTTATAATCACGCAATTACTCAAACTCAACTCAAACACACGGAACTCATTGACAATATTTTTTCACAAAAGAACACAACACATATTTTACAATAAAACTCACGTTCATTCGGCTCGTTCTGGACCAATATTATGTTTACACGATAGACACTGTTTTAAAACATTTGTCAACAAGTTCTAACTATTTTTTGTGGGATTTTTATTTAATTAAAACCACGCACGTCTCACTCTGAACATGTATATTTTTACTCTCTTTTAATCTCATGTGGACTGTACACGCACAACATTTCTATTTCTCCACAAATAATAAAAACATAGAAAACATATTAAACAGGTATAACGATATAAATAAACTACTTTATTATTCTTATATTTTTTGTTATTCTTGCTGCTAGCTCTCCTTCAATATTATTCAAGCTTATTATTAGTTAAGCGGATGGCTGCATGGAAAAAGGACTTCACACACACAGGATAAAAACGTGTTTCTGGAGAGCTGAAGTCATTCTTCTCTCGTTTATTATTATTTTAAAAATATGTATATTTAAGCCCAGGTGAGGCCGCATATGGAGTACTGCTCACACTTGTGGGCCGGGGCATGCGCCTACCAGCTAAATCCACTGGACAGTATTCAACGTCGAGCCGTTCGCATTGTCGACGATCCCATACTCACAGACGGTTTAGATACGCTTGGCCTTTGGAGAGAATCTGCGTATTCTACTGACTGTACAATGGGAAATGTTCCGAGGAACTATTCAGGATGGTGCCTTTGTCTTCTTTTTACCACCGCACCGCACGTCATCGGGTAGGCGTTCATTCTCATTTCCTTGAGCGGCTTCGCTCTTGTACGCAACGGTTCTCTAGAACGTTTTTTTTTGCGCAAAGTGGAGTTTGGAATGAGCTCCCAGCCGTGGTTTTTTTTATATACCCCATATTAAAAAAAGGGTTTCATAAAATTTCTTCGAGGCTGGCAGCGTGTTTGTTACATATTTGTTGTTGCAAACATCCATAGGCGACGGTAACCGCTTTCCATTAGATAGGCCGTCTGCCTGTCTGCTGTACTCTAGCTATAAAAAAGAAATTGAGATCAAATCAGACAATAATTTAAAAAAAATTGTAACTGATAAGGAACTTATTAAGGATAAGTTCCTTATCAGTTACTAATTTAGACTAAAAGAATACATAATGATGTTCTTGAAACATGTTTAGCCACATATATTTTACACACATATATAACTTCACGCCAGGTCCCTTGCGGGGTAGGCACGAACAATAGAGCGCCATTCAGGCTTATTCTTACACACCTTACTTGCTTCTTTGACATTTATAGCTCTTGTCATGCACGCACGTGTGTTCTTAAGGCTCCTGACATCACCTGCTGCTAGTACATGATCAAGTTGATCATGGAAGGCGTGTCGTGGTCTTCCGCGATTTCTGCGGATATTTTATTGTGCAAAATTCTCGCTGTCTTTAAGGATTTTAGTGTAATTAGTATTTATTAAATTTAATTAAGCAACATTACGTAAGTAGCCTTCTATGTAAGTAATAATTTGACTAGCACTCTATTCAAATCAGACGGTAGGATTTTCATCCCATACCGTTCACACATTTTAAAAGAACTACAAGTGTGGTGGAAGAATTTTAAAACACAAAAACTGCATGTCTTAGAAGAGATGTTGATATTTTAACATGGGCTATAACATTCACCTAAATATTCCCAGATAAAAACGAAGGTAAGAAACATTTCGAATTCTGCATAAGTGCATAATAAAAATAATGCACTGCTGTCACTCAGTTCTATCAGACTGTAAATATTTATTTTTGCGTTAACAGAGGTATATCTCAATCAATTTCGACAAGTCCAGGAGATCAGAAATATTTTATTTCCTTATCCTCAAAGCTTTTTGTTTTCGAAAAGTCTATTTATTTAAAAACGGTTCTTCGACTTCCTTTACGTGACCCGAATACTTGGGTGTCCTTTTCGTATTTTCGGAATTCTTGTTCTATTAAAACTTTATTATTATTCCTGTACTTATGTTCTTTGTGCAATACTAGAATCTAATATATCACATATAAACGATTATAAGTAAGGGCCTGTGTGTTAAAGTATCTGTTTAAAGAATGTATAGCTTGGACGATGATGTTCCCATTGAGACTACGTCTACGAACGGGGCTTCTCTTACAGATAAAGCTCGCTTTATTGTCTTCTATAATTGAAAGGTCGGGCGTATTTCCGTTCTCGGGCTTTTAAGCGCTACTCAGCTGGTCCCTCGCCCGGTGAAATATGTTGGTAGCATTTTTGCCTCTTAATCCTTTACAATTTTTCAATTGCTGAAACTCATTTAAGTACCAATTAGTTTAATTGTTATTTCCACAGAACAAACTCAATATTATAAAGAGAATATTTTATTATTTTCTCTAAAGCAACCAAAACATACTTCTAATGAAACAGTATTTTTTGGTGAATTTCACATTTGATATTATTATGTAATTATTTTGTGTATGTTTACTAGTGCAGATATTAGACGGATCAATCAAATTATAGCAATCTGGTTGAAAGCCAGGTAACCATGGACACGGTGGTATAAAATGACACTGAACGTGTTGAGTTTATGTTTGTGTAAGTATATATCACTATGGTTGATTCATCCAAATTGGCAAACAGAAATGAAGTGTCTGAATTCGGCTAAACGAAATGGGAAATGATGGTTATTATTTACAATTGTTTTTAATCGACTTTAAAAATAAGAAAATTCTCAATAAGGCTGTATATTTTATGTATGACTGTTACGTGATTTCTTCGTCAATTCTGAACCGATTTTACTTTTTTGAAGTGACACTTCTTTATCGGCGTTGGAAAAAATATGACCGTAACTTTTTTCGGTTACGCGCCATCTTGTTTTCTTGTCAGACAGAGAAGAGGCTTTATTTATTTAATCAATTTCTGTAAAGTTGCATATAGTAGATCATTTTTCGAAAAATAAGGTTATAAAGAAGTTTCACTTCTTACGTATGTACACTAGTACACACACACATTTTTTTTTAATTCGACACAGTATAGTCCTGAGGTGGTCCGATAGTCACCAAGTTATGATCTGATAAGTGAATCCCAGGGAAATCGAGAGCAACCCTCAAATATTATTAGACACGTAGGCGTTTAATTTTTTTTAATCCAAGTATTTGCGTTATTAAAAAGTAACTAACTAAATCCGTTGGCTCAGCGGCCCAAAATGTATCTTGGCCTCCGAGACGAGAACACGCCACTTGTTTCTGTGCGATTTCTTGCCAGTTATGGGCTTGAATCTCACACAGGTCAGCCTTCACTCAGTCCCTCCACCGGCACTGGGGTAACCGACCGGGCATCGCCCATCCGGTCGTCCCAAATAGTCCCTCTTCGATTAAAAAGTAGATGATATAAAGAATAACAAAAAACAAAACTGACTTTAATTGAGACTAAGATAAAAAAAAATCTACCACATCTTGATGTCTATCTATTCATAACTTCAACTTTCCACGAGGCTAGGCGTTAGAACATACAAGACGAAATATATTCGTCGGGCAAAGTTTTAGTATGTACTACTTCAAAAAGCGAGAGTGTAATAAATTTATTATCATGTTTTGTCTTGTTGGCATTCTCGTATCATAAGGACGTAA
This sequence comes from Dendrolimus punctatus, assembly GCA_012273795.1. Classification (NCBI taxonomy): domain Eukaryota; kingdom Metazoa; phylum Arthropoda; class Insecta; order Lepidoptera; family Lasiocampidae; genus Dendrolimus; species Dendrolimus punctatus. Next base: position 10,463,878 of record CM022542.1, on the reverse strand, counting down.
TTTCGCGTATAAACCCTATGAGTTATGGTTTTCTTGGAAAATGTGAACACGCAGAAGATTTGCGTGACGATAATTTATAATTATATTTTCCTTGTTAAGTATACATTTTTTCTATAAAATGTGAGCGTAGCCCTGGAAATATAAAATCTATAAACTGATTGCAGCGCCACCTACCGGGTCTAATTGCGAATAAATTAAACCATACCGGGACCTACTCAAACACATAAAATTTCATCAAAATCCTAGGAACCCAATTCCAGCGCCAAATATTTTGTTTAAATTGACATTTTTAAATTCGTAATATCTTTTGAATGGAAAGTTCGATTTGAATAATTCAAAAAGTAATGTACTGGTATTGAGACAGTCTTGAATACAAAATTATGTATTTGGATAAGGATCAATACAAATAAGGATAATATGGTCTGACTTTGGTCGGCATTTCTATCAACTTTTAAAATGTAAAAAAGTAGTTATCGTGACATAACTACATAGTTGGACATCACGTATCGTAAATTATAAGTAAAGTTTTTTTTGTGGATATTGATATGTTCTTTAATATTATAAAACTTTTTTGTTCTACTATCAATAGTTTCCGCAGTGCATGCGATGAAGGAATTTATTTAAGTTTTATTAGGGGTCCCAATTTTTTTTGTAGCAATAAATATAGACTATATTGCTCATGGATAATGTAGCATTCTAATGGTAAAAGAATTTTTGAAATCGGTCCAGTACTTCGAAACTTGAAACTTTCGTTACATACATACATACATACATAACTTCACGCCAGGTCCCTTGCGGGGTAGGCACGAACAACAGAGCGCCATTTAGACTTATTCTTACACACCTCACTTGCTTCTTTGACATTCATAGTTCTTGTCATGCACGCTCGTCTGTTCTTAAGGCTCCTGACATCACCTTCTGCTAGTACACGATCAATTTGATCATGGAAGGTGTGTCGTGGCCTTCCGCGACTTCTGCATCCATCCACTTTTGCATTGTATATCTGTTTACTCATTCTTTCATCATACATTCTTTCCACATGCCCGAACCACCGGAGCATTCCTTTCCTTACCTTCACCCCGACACTCTCTTTCAGGCCAACTCTCTATCTTACTTCGGTATTACGAACGCGGTCCGCGAGCGTCACTCCGCAGATTTTGCGCAGTGCTCGCATCTCGACTGCGTTTACTCTACTTTCGTGCTCTCTATTCCATACCCAACTCTCGCTTCCATACGTGAGCGTAGGTACCAGCACCGCGTTGTGTATGGCAAGCTGGGCCTTCTGGCTGAGGTTCTTAGCGCCTAGAAGTTTACAAACATATAAAAATACAAATGTAGTATTTTTAATTAATAATGGAAGTAAACATAGAAATAATCCACAGTCGAAACTTGGTTGGTCCGTTAATAATTCAGTTTGTTTTCTTCGTCCACAGCTAGTGATTTGGAATCAATACGAGCACTTTTTAATGAAAAGGAAAAGGAGCTTTCGGTGGCCGTGGCGAAGGTGGAAGAGCTGACAAGGCAGCTCGAAGAACTGAGACGAGGAAGAGTCCAGCCGGCGCCACCTTCCGCCCATGAGTTGGACAAACTTAGAAGAGAGCTCATGGTGAGTTTCGTACGATTATTTATTTTAGTCATTTTGCTCTCGAGCGCATTATAATTACGACACTACGCCTGCAGATGTTGTTAACTTCAGTAAAATTTGGTTTATATTATAAAATAATACACGGATAAAACTTAACCTAAGTAAACCTAATTTATTAATACATATTAGTTATATTGTGTTCTACGTATAATCTTTTAAGACTAGAATATTGAGCTTAGGTCAACGTCTTCTGTGGGTCAGGTGCCAAGAACGCTGACTGTCTGTTTGTTTTATAGGGCTTGTGGAGATATAGGTTCCTCCGGTACTTTTTATTAACAGTTATCGCTCAATAAATGACTTCCTTAAGTGGTATCTTAGTGGCTAAGGCACTCGTCTTACTGTAATGACGTAGGTTTGAATGCTGTTTAGGAATTATGCACTGCTTTAGCAGTTTTTGTGATTTAATATGCGTACTTTTACAGTGACTATACGCAGTCAGCGTCAAGGAATATATCGTGAAAAAATCTGTGGATCGAGGAATTAAATACAATCGAACTTAAACTAAGTAAACCTTAATATGCAACGCTTTATTAACGTCAACTACCTTTATAGTCATTATTCAGAGTCTATTATACAAGCGCAGGTCTAGGAAACCAAGTTTTATTGTAAGTAATTTATATTCCAATGGTAGGACATTTTTTATATCGATTGGATTCATTAATTATTTTTGATGTATGTTACATAGATACATACGGTTATCTTGTTTTTTTTCTATCAACCTGGAAACGTTCGACCCGAATTAACCTACCCTCGTGCCTTCGTTAGACTGATCAGTCCCTTATCAACGGCGGAAACGAATTGATGAAAGCAATTTTCACAAAATTCAAATTTACGGCCAATTATACCTTTGGGCCAAAACTGAAGGACTTTATTTAATTAAATACGAAAAATACTCAGTTACATATAGGTAGTGTTTCAGAGCCAGTGATTACTTTTAACTCACGCAGTTTGGATATTGAAAAAAACTCTCGCCCTCGATGAGAAGTTCAATCTTCTTTTGTTAGACTTACACATTCAACTACGCAACGGTCTCCAGAACGTGTATTCCGAGGATAGCTATCTGGAAGTATCTTCCCAAGGTTTTCTCTCTGCGATTCGACATGGATTTGGTTAATGGTGTTAAAATATTTCATCACCAAAATTATTTTATAAATTATATTCATCAAAACATTTATAGAGGCGTGAGAGAGGCAGACAATAAAAATGAATGAATGCTACGATTTTTTGTTATTTCTTGCTTACTTGGACGTTTTTATTAAACTGATTTAATTCGAATGTCAATAGCTTAGTATACTGTACCGATTCACGGCATGGCTATGAGTTGCTAGTTAGCAATAGACATAATCATCATCATCAGATCATAATATGAGTCGTTTGCAGTATTTTTTTCATTATCTACGTTGAAGCTAACTGTTGAAGCTTTTTTTAATGGCCCGAGCACAAATACATGCACTGCACATACTTTCTCAAGCGAAGAAAAGTACCCTAGTATATGGTTATAATATACAGCAGACGATTAAGGGCGCGGTTCCAAACTCTCAGACCAAAGTATATAACGCAGTTTATTTATAAAATTTTCCCTCTCAGAAATCGAATCGGAATTCGCTGCATTCCAATGAAGCATGCGAACTAAGGTTTCAACCACTAAACCGCATTGCATTACACGCTCACTTCACAAACAAACCAAGAGACACAAAGAGCCTAAAAATTAATAAGCTAGGCACAAAAAGGAAAAACAACACACATGGCACTAGTTAAGATAATATATATAGGTACCTATAGATATAAGGCACACACTGCACATGCACTTTCTCACAACACCAGCATGTAACAGTTTACATTAGTATAATTTTAGTATTAAAATTAGAAAAAAAAACTTATTCTTAAGGCACACCACATAAAATCACAAAATTAATGTCACCCACAGTAACAAAAATAAACAATAAGCGAGTATGAACTCTAAAAACTTTCATAGTAATTAAGTTGTAAAAAGGGTACGGAACTCGAGTCTGTAGATTTGTTAAAAAAAAACCCCACTAAAGGCAGTCAAGCGCAGTCAGTATATAAACTTTACAGCATATGTTTACGGCAGTAGATATCTACTGACGTCCTTGCATAATGTTCTGTTAAACACACTTTAAAGCTTAATTAACATTTTATTCTACAAAAGTTTCTTTATTTTTACAGCTGTAGCATTTAAAAGCATTTTCCTCCATACGTTAAAAGCTTTAGGAATTTTCTTTATTTTGGCCGTGGTACACATTAGGTTTTCAAACAAGACTGTATTAACATATATTACTATCTCTTGGTTTTTTTTACAAATTTTAGTTATTTACGTTTCGAAGTACTTTAGTTACTGTATGATGCTTTTCGACCATTCCACAATGCATGAAGACAAAAGTCTTTGAGCAGTGCGTCCTCTCTGTCCTGACCTTCGGGGCCGAGACATGGACACTGACGGACAATTCACTCAACGGGCTATGTAGCGAGCTATGTTGGGTGTTTCTCTTATGGATAAAATTAGAAATGAGGATATCCGTAAGAGAATCAAGGTAACCGACATAACTTACAAAATTAGCAAATTAAAGTGGCAGTGGGTCAGTCACGTCTGCCGCATGACCGATGGCCGATGGAGCAGACGAGTCTCGGAGTGGAAACTGCGTCTCGGTAAACGTAATGTCGGACTCCCTCCAGCCCGATGGACCGAGGACCGTGCAAGGTCGCCGGTAGGCGCTGGATGAGGACATAAGAGGACAGGGATGAGTGGCACAGGCACAGTGGACAGGTATGCGTGATGTAGTCAACTCATCGACTCCCTTGATGTTGCAGATGTCCATCAGCGACTGCAACCGTTTGCTATCAAGTGGACCCGTTTGCCAGTTTACCTACAATATAAAAAAAATAGTTTTAAAGTACTTACTCTCACACTCAGAGCTTAATAAGGGTCTCTTATCTATAAATAGCCGCGATTGAATTTCTTATTTTAATACTTGTTTGATCTTTTTAAATTCACTTTGTACTATTTCTAATTAAGGAACACTTGCTTTGAAACCCTCAATAATTAAATTTGTTTTAATTATTATTCTTCATTTAAAGCGGATAGATAAAATTTATGTGCTTAAAGTCTAAACATTAACCTTCGGTAATATTTGCGCAAATGGGTGTGCTTGACCGTAAAACTAAACATTTAATTCGGGCCGAACCTAAAGCCACATAAATCGTAAAAATCTCAATGTTGTTGTTGTCCTTGACATTGAAATGTTCTCTGAAAGGTTAGAATAATGCTCTACACTAAATGCCTCCTTTACATTACGCCCATATCCACGGCAACAAATAGGAAATTGTCAAGGGAAGTAGACAACGCGGGTATGCTACGTTCGAGTTATGTTTTCGCTCGCCTATTCCTTCTTGTTGGAGGTGGTTATCAATTGTAAAAGTCAGCTAATTAGCTGATGTTCACAAAATAGCCACGGCTAAATTATCAACCAGTTCGTCAACTGTTTAATTTTTAACCGGCTAATGAATTACTATTAACAGAATGATTAAGTTTTTGGAATTTCTGTTGATTATCCACCCCTCGCTACCGTGGAAGGAGCCATAATTTAAACGAGTTTTTGTTGGTCTCTGTAACCATTTTGGCAAAAATGCAACCTTTATGAAATAAATCATCATGTAGGCTTGTTGATCTGTCTTTATCTATTACTGCCATTTTAATCGTAAACTACTAAGTATATACACAAAAAAATACTGGTAGTAATAATAGTAGCTGCAGTGAAATCTCGAAAAAGTAAAGATAAGACGGGATAGTTGCCGTATGTGTTGGAGTTGAAAACATTTTCAGTCTATTTGGTTATGCGATATTAGTCAAGTCTTGAAAATTATAACGATGTTTCCTGATGGCGTTTTAATTTAAATCAACGGGTGCTCAGATATTCGCTCCCGAAATCATAAACTATGTGACTCCTCTCTAACTTTTGATGTGTGATCTAGAAATATCTGTTTTTTTTTAAGTTGGTTAATCTCCTAAATACTTTTAGCTGAAATTTGTTTTAATAATATGGGCGCATCAGTAGTTCGTTTTTCATCAAATTGATCGTTAGATTGAGTATTTTCTAATATTCCGTCTTCCTTTTCATTTCTCTTATGGGGACCCCAGAACTAATAATATCTATTTTCCTAAAAATAATTCTTTACTTATGACTGAGGATTAAATTTTACTATATATGAACTTGGTAAAGACTATACGAAGACCATCTATTCGTATTAATCATAGACTATACTTGTCTTAAACGAAGGTATCTACACATCTATGTTTCGGAAAAACATAATAACTTTTACACACATGAGATTATCTTTGAACTATGACGTAGTAACACGTATCCAGTTCAACACGCTCGGCGAGTAATATCTGACGAGAGCCAACTGGGTTGCGGGCACTCGGCCGTGTGACTATGAGCTCGTGTGTTGGACTTGATACGTATGGCTATTCTTAAATCTTTTCGCAGCCATCAGCTGTCTATAACAAATACGGTTGTATATAGACATATTTAGCGGTATTTCGGAAAAGCTGAACAAGTAGGCACACGAAATATTTTCGTGATTATGTTGCACGTACGTAAAATGAGTGATAAAAATCCCTAGCAGTATATATAGGTATAAATTGTCAAATAAGAAAGTTAAAAATGTTACCAAAATATTGGAATGTTTTCTGATTGTTACTTTTGAACTGTCCAACTTTTACTTTATGTTCCCAGGACACTTTAAGCACTGAAACGTTGTAATGATTTAATATTCAAGTCAAAAAGAAATTTGGGAAACAAATCAAATCAAAAATAATAAAAGTAAAATTCTGAATTAATTAAAGTACACAAAAATAAGCTAATTTTTTCTAAAATCAGTACAATCTAATTATTACATACTGGCAGTTCCGGTAGACGTTGCTCTGCCCTGAAAAAATAAAAATCTACAAACCGATTCCAGTGCCATCTGCCGGGTCTAATTGTGAATCTAAACTAGACCATCCCGAGTCGCACTCAAACACATAAAATTTCATCAAAATCCTGGAACCCAATATTCTAGCGCTAAGTATTTTATTTAGATTCACAATATCTTTTGAATGGAATATCCGATTTGAATAATTCAAAAAGTAATTTACAGGTATTGAAACAGTCTTAAATATGAAATGATTTAGTTGGATAAGAATTACATAGATAGATAGATAGATAACACTTTATTGTACACCATTACAGAAAACTTACAAACTAGTAATAATCTAATTGGGTACAAAGGGCGGTCTTATCGCTAAAAAGCGATCTCTTCCAGACAACCCGTGGCAAGAATATTCTGATTAGGAGTAATTAATACTCGTACAGTGGTTTAGATAACATGGTCTGATTTTTGTTAGTATTTCTATCATAGTTTAAAATGTAAAAAAGTAGTATTTTTTTTATTCTGTTTTTTTTGGGGGGGGGGGGGTTATCCTTGGACATATGATTTAAGTTTTTTTTTGTATATATTGATATGTTCTTTAATATTGTACAACATTTTTTTGTTCTATTATCAATACTTTCCGCAGCGTATGCGAGAAATTTTATGGGTTTTTTTACACCTGGGTTTACATTATTGAAGTTTTAGTAGAGTTTCCTATTTTTCTAATAATAACTATAGCCTATACTCACTCAAGGATAATATAGCATTTTAATGGGGAAATCATTTTTAAAATCGGTTCACTCGTTATTTGGTATATTCGTTACAAATATGCAAAAATGCAAATCTTAGCTCTTTAATTTTTATAATATTAGCAAAGATATTTTTTTTTACATTTATTTTTATTATTCTTTATAGACTTAAAAATGAACAGGAAGCGATATCAGGTCGATTAACTATTCGCTTTCTTATTTCTCTGAGAATAGGTCCCTTTCGGCATAAAAGACACAACTCTCTCGTCTGGCTCACACAATGCCAAAGAAACTATAATATCGAATTCATCGAAGTAGAATAATGAGGCATGCTTTAGGCGTTAACAATGCTCCTCATATAGTTTTTTTTATATCAGACAGAATTGAATCGGTACCAATGTTATATCTGATATGTACCTAACTCTGTCAAGAAATAGAAAAAATATTTTCTATTATCGTCCATGTATATCGAGCAGTGTATTGCGATTTTCGGATGGCAATAATTTTTTTATGATGAAAGTGTTTTGGTAAATTATCCACTGTCCAAAAGTTCAATGGAATGTGTAGGAATAAGTGTTATTATTATATGTTCGTTTTGTCAACCAAGAAACTTCTTTACCACTCGTTGATCGAACATCATTTGCACCTCATAGGATTACAAAGTATATTTTCATTTGTAAAATCTAGGCGATTGTATCAAATAAAGAAATGGTGTCCCTATTCCAAACTTCGACCTTTGTGAAAATTTAGTTAATTACAAATTGCTGTCCATAGTTACGAAATAAAATATATGATTAATATCTGCACATTAAAGTACTTGGTGCTTTATTCTAATTTTCGTGTATTTATGTAATCGACATTTGGATCTAAGTACATACATTTTTTGTTGCAAAAGGTTTATTTGTTTTAAGACTTTCAGTTTTTTATTCAGTAGGGTCTCTTTACACTACAAGTTTTGTAGCAAATTATATTCCAGATTTAAATCTATATCTATGACAACACCTTATTGATCACCAAAGCATAGATAAACAGAAATACAAGATATAGTACAAAGGGCGGCCTTATCGGCGGCTTAGTCACTATTATGGGATATAAATGAATATTATATAAAATAATTATTTTCAAAGTCGCAGGCAATAATCTTGACTTGACCGTAGATGATGAGTAAATCTTTCACGATCATGACACTGGTTTTGACCGTAATGCGATTAAGTAGCTTCGATGTGTTGATACAATAATATCTGTTTCTAATTATGCGACTAATTTGTATTAGGGCTGTGGCACTGTTCTTCCCTAATTTAATTTGGGAGTGGTCCTAGACCACACGAGGCTTTAGCTCGAGTAGAAAGAGTAGAATAGCATTCATTTTGATATAAATTATAATTTATTATATCAAAACAAAACGCTATTCTCTTTCAACGTTCGAATCGAATTTTCTTTTAATTAAAATAAATTAAACACCTAGCGGCCAGTATTTATAATATACTACGTTATGCTCGCGTCTTCGTCTACGCTTGACTTGTAATTCCTGCGGGATTTCCAGGCAACAAATACTGCAACATTTAAAAATGAATCTAAGTTATCGTGTTAGTGAAAACTGTGTAGGAAGCTGATTTTTATGCACCTAACACCGCACCAGGGTAAATTTCCGCAGGATTCCCGGGCAAAAAAATAGTACACATTTTGTTACATATAACATTTGATATCAATTCGTAAAAAACTCACATTGAAATTCAATTTCTTTTTACCTGACTGTTTTAAAGCATTCCCAAAAAAAATCCGCAAAATTCCCAGGATAAAAGTAGCGCGGATTTTAAGTTTAAAAATTTGCTGATTATGTAGTGTAGTCCAGTTGATTTTTTTAAATATATTTAATGCACAGACACGACAAGTTTAGAATTTTATAGATATATAAGCAAATAAATTTTAATCCACAACAGTGGTCCCTTCTTTGACGTCAATAAAAATTGTTTACTTGGTTATCTTTGTCCAAAAGCTATGTACAAAAAATACAAAAATAATATTATATTTTGATAACAATATCAAGTAATAACTAGAGCGTATAAAGCTAACAATACTTATTGAAATTCTAAGATAGACTTAAGTATAGACGCCCTGTATTCTTGATCTAAAATAATCTTTATGAAACATTTAATGTGGATACTTTTTGTTATGTAGCTAGGATTTTCTCTGCAGCAATTTTGGAAACATATCGTCTATTCATCTACTCTTCTACCTCACTGTACTATCCTGTCTGGCCTATGTATGACGTATTTTTAAACGTTACATGAAAATTGAACAATATTAAGGACTGCAAATTTAAGATTGAAAAATCAAAGTCACTCTTCATATTTATATGGATCAAAGATTATAATAATTTTGTAACCTAGCTAACAACACTAAATTTAACTAACATGTCTCGAGCCATTTCCTTTTCTATCTAGAAGGATGATCCTCTCTAGATACCCCTTGTCATTAGCGCTAAACGAATAGAATAGAAAATTAATTCGAATGACATATCATTACGCTAAGTATTCAGAACATTCCCTGCGGCCGGGTGCCCGAAGAGGTGACAAAACAACCCACAGCCAGATGATACGGTGTGTACCCGTCTGACTGGCTACAACCCCTGGTCTAAACTATGTCGCCATAACAACCTTGAGTTGTGTTCCGGCATTTAGTGGCCAGGTTCCAGTCTCCGCACATTTGTAGCACCCTTGGTGTTGCAAATGTCCATAGGCGATAGTAACCGCTGTCTATCAAGTGGGCCGTCTGCCTGTCCGCTGAACTGCAATAAAATAAAATTTATAAACCAAAATACACGAAAATTGATCAATACTAAGGACTGTAACTTTGAAGTTGAACAATCAAAGGAACATTTCACATTCATATCTATTCAGGATACAAGCGTTATGTTTTTCATCCTAGTCAACAACCCTAAAGTTAACCAATACGTCACTGGCCTAATTCTATTTGTTCGTTCTAGTGCCAACACTTTGATTCAGTTACGAGTTTGACAATTCAGTTATCAATACGAATTTCAAGGAGTTGTATCTCCATTTATTAATCGAGTGCTTATTGTATTCGCGGTATACGGTATATATGTGAACATTTACTACTTTGAAATGGGATTAGTGTGAGTTTATTTACAATGTGAGAACAGTTTCAGTGCAACAGGAAAATAATGGTAAATTCTTGTTATGACCTTTTAAAAAAATACCTGGGCATATGACTTTAGGCGTGTAAGCTTCAATTATGTTTCAGAACATGTTTTATAATATAAATCCTCAGACAATATATAATAAAAAGACTCAAGTAGTTTATTCATTTTCGCCGGAATACTCACATTCTCACTCTCTCCTCCCTATTTATTTACTCCTAATAGTCCTCAGTACTTTAAGGAGCGTTTTAAATTCCTTGCCTATCCACTACCCACAATTTGTACCATGATACCGCATGCACACACTTCATCCTATTATGATATTTTTTTACGGTGCAGGCTGTCAAACTTTGAATATGCTGCCTCTTACTGTCAGAGAGGTCAAATCCTCACCAACATTTAGAAATTTGCCAGAAAACACTATTTGTCCACAAATAGCTATTTCTGATTTACGGAATATAATCATGCTAAGACATTTATTTATTATAATAACTTATGTGTAACTGTATATATATTACTATGTACATAATATGTTTACATGTATTTGTATATTGTTGTTGTTTGTATGTATTTGTATATTTATTTTTTAAATTAGTTTAAGTATTTATGTATCTATTGCCTTTTTCCTGCACCACCTATTTCGCCTAATTCAATTTCTGTCATTTAGGTTGCATGGAAAAGATCGCTTTGAGCCATTGTATTGTCTAGAAAATATTATAAATATGGTCTGTTTTTGTTATTGTATATTTTGGTGTGCAATAAAGTGTTATCTATCTATATAATAGATGAAACCAACGTGAATAAAAGTAAATGAAACGTGTGCCAAACATATTATTGAATACATCATAATCTCCTTTATATATTTATATTTTTTAGTCTATATTATACCTATCATAGTCTATATAATACATTTTGTTACCATTAGAGGACGCACTTACGTCCACAATAAATTCTATTATTTTATTACCAATTACAAGTTCATTTTCATGCATCACTGTGTGCAGCATAAATTGGTGCCTATGCCTTAATCGTATGTTTACCAGATTTCGGTATTCTGTTAATCCAACGGCATGCCCGTTGTATATTTTGCACGTCACTCTATCTTTGTAAATATTTTTAAGCGCAAAATTTCGAAATACATGTTTAAAACTTGGCGGCCTGTAGTAAGAGGCAACAAAACATCCCACAGCCAGGTGGTAGATTATTTGCCCGTCTGTATGGCTACCATCCCTGGTCTAAAGTATTTCGCCCTAACAACCTTGAGCTGTGTTCCGATATTAGTGCCCAGGTTCCAGTTCCTTTTAGAGAGTGGCAACACATTTGGATTACTTTTGGTGTTTTAAATGTCCATAGGTGATGGCAACCCTTTTCCATGAGGTGGTCCTACCTGGCTGCTGAACTCGTGCAATAAAATAAAAACATAATATTTCTATCAAATGTAGGCCGAAGACAAGGGTTTGATATATTGACAATGTGAGTTACGGAAAATGGTGTTATTCTACTTATTACGTAACAGTCGCAGTTACATATATACCTATCTAATCTTATTTATCGTATATAAGGGTCCTTTTATTTGATTCTTTTTTGTCAGCTTTTTCAAAGGACCGTTTGTCAGTTACGCTAGTTGCTTTTTCTGTGCGATATTCTTATTATCTTTGTGGTTATGAAAGCTTTTTGTGGTACTGTTATTTGTTGTTTTTGTATGTTGTTCATTATATTTGCCTCTGTAATGTCTTATTAAATGCTACATTATGGCATTATGAACTACTGTTTTGACTCAGAGTCAAATAATGGCCCCTCAACGTTAATTGATTATTATTAACAAAGACTGAATCATATGTGTATAATAACAGCCCATAAACGTCCCCACTGTTGGGCTCGAGCCTCCAATTTTTTTATAGGAGTATGGACAGTATACCCACCCACCATGCTTATCCACGGCGGATTGGCAGGTTTAACACATCGGTTTTCTCAATATGCAGGTTTCGTCACAATTCACATTAAGCACGTAGTAATTATAATAACATTAGGTCAGAAAACTGTCCGAGTGGTGCATGATTTCCAACCGCAATTCGAACGTACGCCTTTTGAGTTTGAGATGCGTGTGCTAGCGTTTAGCAAGAACAGAATCTTTGTAGTTATGCTGTCTTGTGTGTCAATCTGTTTGTTTTCCGTCTTTTGTAAATAGTACTTGGTTTTTAGGGGTAAAATTTGGCAAGAATCCATTGCCTACTAAAAACACAATGAAAATTCATTTAACTTCAAATATCGCTTTATGCGCGATCTGAGGCCTTATTCTCAAACTTACTTACTTACACTTAACTTACTCTTTCGTTGTTGGTTTTTGTCCGATCAGCCCGAAAGAGTCAATTAAATTTCAGATACAAGAAAGAACAAAGATTTGTTTAAAATTACAATAATAAAATCTATAAAACAAAAATAAATGAAACACACAATGGAAAATGCACTTAAAGAAAACAAGCAAAAGAAGCTCGAATACGAACAACGAAAGACGTTTGAGAGTAAATCGTCTGAGTCGAATTTGGTCAACTTTGTTTTTTCCTACTCCACCGCCACTCCAAAGTCCGTTTAAGAAAAACTATCACATGGGTACACAATTGGGTAATTAATACAAGTTACAATTAATTGTAAAGTTATTTACATCTACTAATAAAAGGCCCTAAAACACCAAAAATTATTCTATCATATAAAGTAATAATTTAAAGTATCGTGACAAAAAATATTTTAGTTACTGATAAAACCAAGAATATGATATTAGACTCGTTGAAGAAATGGAAGTCGTATGAATAAATGAATCTTTATTATCACGTAATTTGTCGATAATAGCTGGTAAACAATGCAACTAGAATTATCGTATCTGAACCATGCTCGTGCACCTAAGAGCCTGCGAGGTTTTGTAAGAAGGTAAAAAGTATCTCAGTTGATTTATTATAAATTTATAATAAATAGAGGGAGGGGGCTCCCTCTATTTATTTTCAAATAAGATTGTGATAGTCATACCCTTATTCTCTCTAGAAAGAGTTCATATGAAATTTTTGGATCCAAGAATCAGGTAATACACTAAGTTTCATAAGAGCAACACTTCTTTCTATCTTAGTCGTTTAATTAACTCGTTCACGAAATTTACGGTGCCAATCTACGAAATTGCCTTTGAGATGAAACTTTCTCCCAACATTTTGAGTTTGTCAGGCCTAGCAAAAGACGGTTCTATTTTATGATCCGCTCAATATCGCTTAAAATTATTTGCTTCAAATATTCTGATGTTTAGTGAAATTCCTTAAATTCTGCTTACGAGAAAGTATCTCATTTACAGATATTGCTAGAAATTAACGAAATATTTACGACATTTTGCCGTTTTAATATCGGCCAGATGGGCTTGAATTATATACCTAATTGAATTAGCACTTTTATATTGAAGAACTTTGCAGCATATTCTATAGGCAATGCTTACTGATTAATTGCTGTAGGTACAAATTCGTAACTTAGTTATACGTTAAAATAATATAAAACATTAGCCATACGTCAACCGCCCTAGACCACTGGCAGACCAGGGTCCAACGTTAAAGGTTTTCTTCTTTTACGAGCCAAATAAATATCCAATACAGTATCGCTAAGGAAGCCATTGAGTGGGGGAAGATATGGACTTTCCTCCTGCAAATAAAGCTCCTGCACATACTGTAAACGTAATTACAATTGCGAGTTACTGTCCTCGGGGATAATATTATTCGCCACCCGATACCAACCAAATATTTCCGAGATGAGAAGCTTAGATGTTCCTCGCGCAGTCTTCATACTACCCGTACTTACTTGACACTCTGAGCAAGACGTTCGCTTGGAAATCTCCCCGGCAATATGGTAGAGTTCCCGCTGTAGTTTCATGGCAAGCCCGTTCTGACAGTAGTTTACATAAATCTGGAAATCGCCATGGACCCCATGCCTGATTTGTTGTTTCAAATCTCAAATGCACGACTATGTTGCACAAGATTCTGAAATTCATATGTTTGTTGCTCTATTATCTCGTTCAACTCTGATGACGCTATTTAAAAAAAAAAACCTGTTAGCATATTATATAGAAAGGAAACTTAAAATAGCCATTTAATTTATTTGTTTTGATTAAGAACAAAGAAGTCGTAAATAAGAAACCAAACAACTCTATTTAATTGATTTGTGCCTCAAGTTGTAACAGAAAGAATTTCGCGACGACAAATATTTATTTGTCACCCAAATTAAGACAAATCTATCTAATTTTGGACTTTTCGTTGACTCTTAACTGTCTCATAATGAAAATTAACTAAAACCTTAATTGTTCGATAATGCAGAGCATTTTTATAATTTAATTTTTCTGTTCAAAGTTGTCGTGCAAGTGACAAGTGCAGGTACAGTATACACGTGATATATATAATAGCGTTCAATTCTCTATAAAGATTGGAACAGCGATTTACCATTCAACCAGTCGTATGAACGGTACAAAAATCAGAAGAAGCAAAAAAATATTTTCCTGTGTTATTCTTATGGGAATTTAAAAAAATGCGATGAGGACAATCTTAATATTAATATTAAGGGCTCACCTTTTCACAGAAATTATTTTACACCCAAAAGAACCTTTTGAGCATGCTTGGAAAAAAAAATTTTTTGGATCGTCCTAATATATATATATATATATATATATATATATATATATATATATATATATATATATATATATATATATATATATAATATGTATATCAATTGATTTACAATTTAATACAAATGCGGTGTCAAAATATCATAGATAATTAATTCTAAGTTGGTTTGATTAGCACACTGGAAAATTTTAATTTCATAAACTGATGAGCACAACAGATTATAGTCGATTAACCATTTATAAAGTCTGTTCCGTTTCCTTTTAGTATAAATATTTCTTTTGATTTCTTTCGTAACAAAGCACATATGGAGAGAAAAAATAAATCGCTCTTAATGTTGACCAGAAAGTCTATTGACATGGAAAAAATCATTCGAATGGAACTGATTTAGCTTGAAAATGGTAAAGCGGGTAGATGAATCAGGGTTATAACGAGCAATGTGTTTCAGTTAAGCGCGGGATCTGGACGAATCAGTCAAGTGAAAATGGTTTAGGAATCATAACGTCTCAGCTCATTTTCTGTTACGACTTCTTATAATTTTATATTACACGGTCTTTTAAACACAATGTAATTGAAGATTTTTTGACCATAAATTGTAGAAATATTTTTTATTTAGTAAACTGTATTGTGCATAATCTATTTAACTAAGAAATAGTAAAATATATAATTAATCAGTAGAGTAGTAGGAGTAGGTACTGTTCATAATCTGTAAAATACAAGGACTAACGCCCAAGCAGTAGTCGTCTTTACGGTCGTTGTTGCTTAATTTGTATAGACTTCCTTCTAAGGCCGGTTACAGTGTTCCACCAACCGTCAGTGCGTCCTGACGGTACGCAATAATCGAGCGTCAGTTTGTTACGTTCAGTACTCTCCTGATCAACAAACTGACTCGACTAGTACAGTCGGTACACGAAATGGAAGCGTATGCAAAAAGTTTGCGTTTGCGTTGCAATCATCGCCCAAAGACCATCTCAAGGGAAGTGAAAATGAAGAAAACCGTTTTTTAATTACTTTAGAATCATAAGTTTTGATAAATTATCAGCGAACTTACAAGAAAACTTAAAACGTCAGAACTTATTTCAACATTGTAAGAATTTATAAATTTTGATATAAATGACAAGCGCGACTGGCGGTCGGTAGAGCACTGAAACCGGTCTTTAAAATGCAATCTTACAGACTGCATATTGAAATTGGAGAATCTACCACCGCTTCCATAGCAATTTTAGTTACTGTTAAATGACAAGAAGCGACGCAACCACATTCAATAGTTATTAATAATAAATAAAGTTTTTTTTTAAAATTAGTATTTGAACCGGTCAATAGCTTAAATGGCCATTTTGGATACAGGACTGTATGCAGGTGAGAAACTACTCATTCTACACATGTCGTCAGCTAACTTTTCACTACTGGACGTAGGCCTCCTCGAGTTTGTGCCATTTATCGCGGTCCTTCGCATTTTTCATTCAGCTCACCGGCCACCTTGCTTCGGTCCATCTGACTGGAGGGAGCACTACACGTCTGCCGGCGTATTCTTCACTTATTTTCTTTTTAAATTTCCAGTACCGCAACAAGTTGAATGAACAGCAGAATGGCAGACTCTCTGCGCAAAGGGCGGCCCTGGGCGCCCGGCAAGAGGAAATGCGAAGCATTGATAGGCGCGTATCCGAGCTGCAGGCACGGTTGCTGCGAAAACGCGCCCTCAACAGGCAGTTAGCATCTCAGCATCGACAGCCACAGCAGAGGTAATACAGAGTTATTTTCCAGATTCTTAATAAATATGTCAAGATTGTCATATCCATTCATATATTGATATTTTAGCTATACACGTATTAAATATAATATATTTAAGGAAGCTGTACATATATATGTATCATGCCATACCAAAATCTTTAAACATCATAGTAAAAAAATAAATGTTGTACGTCGTGAGGTAAGCGAAAGGTACCCGGGTCTCGTGCTAACGACGTAGCATCAGGTTGGTAAGTATCTGATTACCGGCCAGGATTTGAAATCACTTAGTTTTTCTGACTGATACCTACATACACATCGAGAATCCTGATAAGGGAACCCGCCAAACCATCTTGAATAAATATGACGCTTGTACCCCCATTCCTTAAAATAGGAAGGAAGATCCTTGCTCAAAACGGGTCACGTAGAGTCTCACATAATTCGTATAGTAGTAAACGTATTCTCATAATGATTTTTCAGGACCACTAACGCGACACCTATAAACCAACTACCCAACTATATATCCGGTAACACAGGAGTCAGCAGTCAACCAAAGAATCAGCAAGCACGAGGAAATGTCGCCGCTGTAGAGCCCTACAATCATGTACCACACGCGCAAAGCGTCACCCATAATACAAATTTCCAGGTTAGAACGAATTTACTTTGCTTTTTTATAAATTTCATAATCGTGAATATGTATCCAATTATAATACAGGTGAAACATGTTTATTTCAAATTATTATCACCGGTAAAATTACACCTATTACTTTATTTCTTTGCATTTTACTAAGGATTTTAAATCTTGGTCATGTAAATTCGTGTAAAATTCAAAAATGAATTATTATGTCATCTAAATTATCCTATTTCCATAAGTGCAAATTATATATTCATAATAATAATTTATTTCGAAGACCTTGTGAACAAGCTAACTTCTAAAAAATAATCACGCGCTCAGTTCAGTTCTTATATTTTTTTTAAATTTTCCAATAGCTAACAAAGCGTCTGGCATGGTAGTATGTATATTGAAAATTAATATAATGTTCGAAAATATTGTTTTAGGCTATGAAACAGAATGTAATACAAAACAACGTGCCATTAAAACAGCTGACTCAAAGTGACAACATTCATAACCATATAACTCAAGAAGCCCACTACCTACAACAGAAGCAAATGATGAATCCGCTGTTCAACGGCTATCAGCACACGCAATCACAAGATCCTCAGTATCAAAATCAATACATCAATAAACACGAAAATTTTAATGTTCAACAAGGCATAAGCAATCCTTATGATCAGAAGCCTGTACTTGATATAAAATATCAAGATTATTTAAAACAACCTCAATATAGTCCCAATAGTACCAGTAGTTCTAACAGTAATCAAACGGGTAAAGAACTTAAAATAAACGAGCAAGAGTTTTTACCAGAGTTCGCTGCTAGTAAGTCTGATCCTAAATATCAAACATTACCATATAATATAAAATTTCCTCAATGTACCAATGGAAAATTAAAACCGATGTTACAGGAAAAAGCAACGAAGATAACAAGAGTGCAATCAATGTAAATCATATGACAGTGCATTCTACACCTTTGTCGGTTGTGAATAAAAGTCTCGCTACGCCTCTAAGTCAAACGGAAACATATCAACAGGAACAAGCATATCAGTTACAAAAATCTGATTCTTCGAGTAAATGTAACCAAGAAGGAAAAGAGAATCATGCATATCAACAGAATTCTAGACTTAGTCAGAGCAGTCAGAACGACAGTTCCAAGAATTCTAAGAGTCAAGGTAGTAGTGCTTTGAAAGGCAGTTCACCGAGTCTTGTTTCGACCACTGCTAGTAGTTCTTTAGGATTTGGGGTGAGTTTATCTTCTGTTATCTCTAAAAAGTATTTTAGTTCATTCGTCAAGTAAATATGTGTGACCATGGAAGAATAATACTGGGAATAACAATAACCCATAATAAAAGAACTTAAAAAGTCCATAAATCATACTTAACAAGAGAAACATTCTAGCCTTTCTTCTCCCGCATCTTGATAGTGGTGACATGTGGCGTATAAAATGCAACTGATTATCAGCTCACTATAATACTGAGGATTATTATTTCTAGCACTCTCCTTTCATGTCTGCAACTGATTCATCATTTGAAAAATAGTTATAGATCCATATTCTAGAATCATAATCACTTATATAAAATCAGAAAAAATAGTCTTATAGCCCTGTAATACTTCGCTCTTTCATAAATATATATTTTGTTTTGGAGACATTATAATTTGAATGGTTGATGCACATTATTATTATTTCCAATACAAAACACGAAATTATGGAGCGACGCTCAATTGTGAATAAAGTATAATCTACACAATTAGCCCAGTCAATTAACCAAGTATGACAGTCTACGCACGATATGGTTCCGTATCAGTGATAAAAGTTCCCTACTTTTGCTATTTGGGCCCGGGATCCTAAACAGAGATTTACCGAAAAAGACCATATCTCCAAAATTATGAATCTTACTAGATATTTCTCAACATTTTTGCATTTATAGTTTAAATCTCAAAATTTTACGGATCGAAGACCAACAACACAACAATTATTGACTTTAAATATGAAAGACATTTAAATAAACTCAGGGAACCGTACTGACAATTGAGTACAAAAAACTTTTAATTTAAGATGTTCATAATGAATATCTTAAATTAATTACATTGAGTGTCGTTCGAACATATTATACTTACGGCTGCACTCAGAGAGCTAAAAGGGCGAATCATTAAAACAACATTTATTTTATTATTTACCTTAAAGTAAAGTTTACAACTTATTCTGTACATAGCTACTAAATAAGGTGAAATAATGACCAAAATAAAATACTAATTCATTGAACATATAGAAATAATTTTCTGACTCTGAGTTCGGTTGTCAGGTACATAATTATAACGCTTGATCACATTGCTGTTCACAATCGTAGATATCATCACCTGTAAATACCATCATCAATGATTCATTCCAGAAGCCCGTATCGAGTGTAGCACCTACATCAGTACAGGTGGGCAGCGGTAAACCATCACCCATATACCAGACATCATCCACTAAGATCCAACCCGTCCAACCGCAAACCGTTCAGACTCAAACTATCACGTCATCCGCCAATCATGTAGCTAGTAATGTGGTGACCTCCCAACCCCAGATCGTTAGGAACACCGCTTCTGGGCTGTCTACGAGCACGGGCAGTTCTAACTTCAGTGGTCAGAATGCGTCTTCGCAAAGCATTCTGTTGTCACCACCTCAAAGTGCCAGCACGCCATTGTCTACGCCTGATGTCAGTACTGACAAATCGCCCAAACCTGCCCTACCTCCTAAGCCTAGTATTAAGGTATGTTTGTCGATTCATTTATTTAAATAAATAACAGTCACTCATTGACCCATTACATATATTCCTTGTAAGTTGGTAGGATATTATATATCGTAACGTAAAGGTTTTCATTACCACCAACATAATGTTTTGGATACTGTCACGCACCCGACATTCAGAAGACCAGAAAAGCTATCGCTTATTCGTTTTAAGTTCTAATTATTCTGTGGACAATAATATAATTTGACTTATTGCAGTGACGGTAGAATCAGTAGCATATAATATCATATTATCTTATCTGCTGATCGTGAAGGAAAAATCGTGAGAAAAATGCATGTCTAGATTTCGAATAAAAAATCTACTATTTACACATCAAAATTTATGGTAATAACTTCACACTTATAGCTCCGTTTTCACGTTCATACAATTATGCTCTATCCATGACATTTCATTTGCAAAAATGTTGTTTTCGTATCCTACGATCTATTCTATAAATTATGTTTGTTGTACGTGTATAATTTTATATAAAAAATATGTTATTACCAAAATATAAAGTCTATGGTTGCAAAATACCTATATAATAAATATGTAAGTATAAAATATATTAATTGATTTTTAGACCCCACCAAGACAGTCGGTGAACAACGAGACTGGTTTCAATCAACTCGATAATCAAATGCCCACAATACCCTTACCAGACTTAGCGAACGAAAATGAATCACAGCAGAACCAAAAAGAAAATAACATTAACAGCAATAACGATATGATTATAAAAGCACGCCCGTTAACAATACGAAAACCTCCAATGAGCGAACAGCCTAAATTAAGAAATTTGAATAACGCCAAGAATGGTATAAGTGTCAGTATAAATCGACGTATAGAGATGCCACCAGCGTTTTTGTTCCCAGAAATGGATCATTTAAACATCGATTCTTCGCCTAACGAAATACAAAACGGCCTAAAAGACAAAACGAAGCAGAAAGACGAAATTGATAGATCTAATGATAGAGAAGAGAGTAAAGATAGTAATACTGTATCGGATATAACGGAACAGATCAGTTCTGTTGATTTGAATGGACAGGATTCCCAGGTTGAGAATGTGTTAAGGAGGAAGAAGGGTAATTTAAAACAGGGTGGTAAAGCGCCTTTAGCCAGGCGGGTGAGTTTTGATCCCCTCGCACTACTGTTGGATGCCAGTTTAGAAGGAGAATTGGAACTTGTCAAGAAAACGGCAACACAGGTAAATCAATTTATTAAATTCAATTTACAGTCAATGAAAGTTTTACCATGAGCGAAGAATATGACGAATGGTACTTTAAACTGGTGACTTGATGTTTAGATTAACTTTATTTGCTAGATGTCTCTAGTATGGATTTATCATTTTAATTTGTTATCTAAAATACGTTTTTAGGCCAAATAAATTAAAAATTGAAAGTCTTATGTTTCTTTTTAATTTCATGATAAAACAGATTACGTAATAGAACTGAATCATTAAAAATCACATATATGTTGGCAGATGAATCTGTCCTAGTAAAATAAAACGTAGAAATACATCAACGTTCTGGGATTGTCATTCCTAGTGTACTGCTTTGGTGTTTTACATATTATAGTAATATAAATGAAATTTCAACCAGAAGGTAAACTAAAGTTACTATGACAAAATGTTGAAAACGAAGTGGGATCTATCAAGACATGAAACTGCGAGAATATCATACTTAGTAGGTATTTGTCTTAAAATACCATGACAATAATTATGCAATTAAGGCTACAAAAATCGTTTAACAGCGCTTTAGTCTTATAGAACAGACGCAGACTTATAGAATAAAAATATGTTGTGTTTGAATAAAAAGCGATGATTTGTAAAGTTAACCATCATACCAATAAATTCCAGGTGCAGAATGCAAGCGCTGCAAATGACGAAGGGATCACAGCTCTCCATAACGCCATATGTGCTGGACACTTTGAAATTGTCAAGTGAGTACTGTTATAACATTTTGCTATGCGACTTTGTAACGCTTTATCTACACAAACTCAGAGTCCTTGTAAATAATAAATAATTATCATAATTATTATTTTAATCAATTGTGCATCTTTGCACAATAAATTAATAACATTTACCGTAAAGGTTTATTTTTAAATAGAATTGCATAACAAATCCCACCTGAATGAAACTCTCAACCAATCTGATTTCTTTAGTCTATACTATAATAAATCTGTAAATGGTTCGAGTTTGTACAATGTGTTTCAAAATTTGAAATAAATCAGCTTATTCGGGCCAGAAGATTCAGAAAATGCAATTTTTAGAACTTTTGTCTGTCTATCTTTTCAAGTATCATGTAAAACTAATGAACGGATTTAAATGAAATTCGAAACGGAGTTAACCTATATCACGGGCATAACTTAAGATACTTTTTTATCTCGATAAATGACGTCGTGTCCGTGGGATAGACAATAATAGTCAAAAAGATAGCGATCTCATCTTTTTGGAAACCACTGAACGTATATAACTGAAACTCATCATACTGCTGGATTATAACCCGAATCAACACTTAGACACGTTTTATCTCGATAAAAGATGTTGTTTACGTGGAATAGACGTACTAGCAAAATAGATGGCGCTACAATCGCGTTTTTTCAATTTACTAACAAATACCTATGATGTCATAAATGTCATTCATTTTATTATTTCATATCAGGTTGGCTTCGACTCATATCTATATTTAGCAGAGTAGTTGTATAGACTATGGACTTAGTTTCTTTGTTATTATTATATGTAGAAAACCGAATTAAGTTTTGTGTAAGCAAGATAAAGCTACTGCCTGCTCTAGTTTTAAATTAACTCTCTAATAATCAATGTTATGGCATATTTGCAGATTCCTAGTGGAGCTCGGTTGTGATGTAAACGCCCAGGATTCTGACGGATGGACGCCGTTGCATTGCGCTGCGTCTTGCAACAATCTGGCGATGGTCCGATTTCTTGTTGATAATGGTGAGTAAAAAAACGAATCCGTTCAAAGGTTTTCTGGGAGATATTGCTTCTAATAATAAAATCTTCTATTTTATTGATAAGTCTATTTATACAAAAATCTGATATGGCCGTGGCAATCACGTAATGAAAGGTTCCTTAGGGCGAACATGTCCACTGTCTTTATTATTAACTACAAAATCTTGATCCTCCCCTTATTATCAGTCGAAAATTTGAAATAAATCAGTTTTCCAATTTTATTTGTATTTTAAAATGTAATGGTTTCCCTAATAGAGTATATTTCTGGAGAAAATCACATAAATGTGTTTGATGTCTGATAATGAATCTAATGCTCAAGACTTTTTTCACTTATACTGTTAAATAATATTGTATTTTAAAGTGTTTTTATAAAGCTGATTAGACGATTCATTACTGTCTTTCAATTTTGGTTGAGTGAACCAGTCCAAGTTAACATAAATGTTACGAACTCTTTCGTATTTATTTTTGAAATATGTTCTGTTACATAGTTTGACTTTTCTGTTTACTTGGTAACCAAACATATATGTATTTTTTCACCATCGTTGACCAGCGTATTATTTTTCAATATCCTTACCTACTAAATTCATACTGTCCCTAACAATAAACTTGAGTCATTCCTGGAATTTAGACAAAACGGTCTCTGGTAATAAAAAGTCTAATAAAAAGCTTAATTTAAATTAAAATGTAAAATGTAGTATTCTTCTTCTATGGTTAACCATGGAAGAAGAATACTACATTTTACTGGGCGACTGTCAATCCTTATTGCTAAATCCTGTTTACTTTCTAAATATTTTAGGTGCGTGTATATTTGCAACAACGCTGTCGGATCACGAAACTGCAGCCGAAAAGTGTGAAGAGGACGAAGAAGGTTTCGACGGATGTTCTGAATATCTTTACAGTATGTGTTTGATTTTAGTTTAAATCTTATATTTCAACCTCGCAGAACGAATGCCTCCATATTGGAAGTGACTAATATTGAAGCTCACCAGAGCCTTGTAGTCCACAAGAACCCAGATAACATGGAGACACTGGTAGTCACGGAGAAAGTCAAAGACCTTGTGATAGATCTCTTAATAGGTGGATTGACCAGGTTGCTGACCGTGGGCAGCTCCTCGTACATATATAATAAATATTTGTTAACACGCTGATGTGGTGGGCCTGAGATAGCCAGGTCTATGTAGTGGTGGACGTTAAAACACTGTTATGGGATGAGAACTTGTAATATAATCCCTATTAATATTATAAATGCGAAAGTAACTCTGTCTGTCTGTCTGTCTGTCTGTCTGTCTGTCTGTCTGTCTGTCTGTTCCGTTTTCACGTAAAAACTACTGGACCGATTTGGCTGAAACTCAGTATGTATATATTTTCGATACCGAGGATGAACATAGGATACTTTTTATCCCGAAAAATGGGATAGTTTCCGGGATAAAATGATATTTGTCTGTTTGTTTGTTATGCTTTTACGGAAAAACTACTGGACCGATTTGGCTGAAATTCGGCACGTATGTAAATTAAATACTGAGGATGGACAAGGGATAATTTTCATTTTGGCCTTTTTGGTAATTTTGGCCTATTTGGTCATTTTGGCCTCTTTGGTCATTTTGGCCTATTTGGTCATTTTGGCCTATTTGGTCATTTTGGCCTTATTGATCATTTTGACCTTTTTGGTCATTTTGGCCTATTTGGTCATTTTGGCCTATATGGTCATTTTGGCCTCTTTGGTCATTTTGGCCTCTTTGGTCATTTTGGCCTATATGGTCATTTTGGCCTCTTTGGTCATTTTGGCCTCTTTTGTCATTTTGGCCTATTTGGTCATTTTGGCCTTATTGATCATTTTGACCTTTTTGGTCATTTTGGCCTATTTGGTCATTTTGGCCTATTTGATCATTTTAGCCTCTTTTGTCATTTTGGCCTCTTTGGTCATTTTGGCCTATTTGGTCATTTTGGCCTATATGGTAATTTTGGCCTTATTGATCATTTTGACCTTTTTGGTCATTTTGACCTTTTTGGTCATTTTGGCCTATTTGGTCATTTTGGCCTATTTGGTCATTTTGGCGTATTTGGTCATTTTGGCCTATATTGTCATTTTGGCATCTTTTGTCATTTTGGCCTCTTTGGTCATTTTGGCCTATTTGGTCATTTTGGCCTATTTGGTCATTTTGGCCTTTTTGGTCATTTTGTCCTATTTGGTCATTTTGGCCTCTTTGGTCATTTTGACCATTTTGATTATTTTGGCCTTTTTGGTCGTTTTTTCCTATATGGTCATTTTGGCATCTTTTGTCATTTTGGCCTCTTTGGTCATTGTGGCCTATTTGGTCATTTTGGCCTATTTGGTAATTTTGGCCTTATTGATCATTTTGACCTTTTTGGTCATTTTGGCCTATTTGGTCATTTTGGCCTATTTGATCATTTTAGCCTCTTTTGTCATTTTGGCCTCTTTGGTCATTTTGGCCTATTTGGTCATTTTGGCCTATTTGGTAATTTTGGCCTTATTGATCATTTTGACCTTTTTGGTCATTTTGACCTTTTTGGTCATTTTGGCCTATTTGGTCATTTTGGCCTATTTGGTCATTTTGGCCTATTTGGTCATTTTGGCCTTATTGATCATTTTGACCTTTTTGGTCATTTTGGCATATTTGGTCACTTTGGCCTATTTGGTCATTTTGGCCTATTTGGTCATTTTGGCCTTTTTGGTTTGGTCATTTTGGCCTCTTTGGTCATTTTGACCATTTTGATTATTTTGGCCTTTTTGGTCGTTTTTCCTATTCCGTCATTTTAGCCATGTCGGTCACTGTGGTCTTTTGGTCATTTAGACCATTTTGGCCTTTTTGGTCAAGTTTTGTAATTTATTTTGTTGACAGATAGACGGGGGATAGTATATATAATTAGCGATATAAAATGAAGTGAATCTTCCGTGGGCAAATACATAAAAACATTGTAATATAATATAACCTGTAGCACTTGCTCTTTAAACAAGAGACACGCACTAGAGGTTAACCCGCGGCGCAGCCGCGGGGTAAACTCTAGTCACTTATATACGAAGGCGTCCGCCTTCGGCTACAATCCAATCGGAAGAAGCCAATAAATGCAATTAAAATGTTGCGAGTAATATAAAACAATTTTTTATGTTGGTGTTGCAAACACTGACCAGCTGGCTATATCGATAATTTAGCCCCCCAACCCCGTGATTAAATCCATCCCGGTGGAGATGCCATCAAAGTCACGATCCATAGCGCGAGGGAAGAACTTAAAAGAAAAACTTTAACCACCAAAAATAGTGTATCAAGTATCGTAGTTTCCATTAGTTCGTTCATATTTTAAAAGTAATATGTTATTTTAACGCCTTTTATATCCACGTTTCTTTTATTGCAGGCGTTCAAGAGAAGCTAGGAATAATGAACAACGGTCTAGTATACGCAGTGTTCTCATATACTGCGGCGCGGAATGACGAGCTGTCATTCGAGACTGGCGCGAGGCTGCAGGTGCTGAGGAAGGGCGACGACAACGAAAGGGAGTGGTGGTGGTGCTGCGACGACAACGGCCACGAGGGCTACGTCCCCAGGAACCTGCTTGGGGTGAGTCCACCGGTCTCTCGACTGGTACTACCACGATCCGGGGGCCTAAAGTGGCCGCTTTCGCAGATTCGGATCTTGACTATGACAAGTGTTTACACCTGTCAGTATATCCAGATACGCGTCATTTTCACTAAACGATTCTCCAAAAGTAGATGCTATGGGCTCGATTCATACTATGATACCGTTCAGGGTTCAATGTCGTTCCGGTTTCGGTCCGATCAAATCTCACCGTGTCTTCACTACTAGTCTGGATAATAAGACTACGTTTTAACGGTTTTAAACGCGGTAATTTATTAGGTTTTGGTTTATCCGACGTTACTAGTCTGGAGTTAAAACAAAAGTAAATTCACACTGTCGGTACAAGTCGTGACAGAGAGCATACTCTCAAACGTCTTCGTTGTTCGTTTTTGATTTACAACATTTTTGTTGTTTTTTGTTGACGTACATTTTTATTTATTTTTATGTTATATAGACTATATTATTAAAGTTTTAAAGAAATCTCTATTCTTTCTTCTTCTATCTAAAATTTTATTAACTTACCGACTGATCGGACGAAAAGCGGTTTTGAACTAGAGCGATAAGATTCTTTCTTGTTTAAGAATATTTGAACGGACCGGGAACGGACCGAGATCGGAGCGTGATTGAACCGTCAACGACGTCAGTGTGAATTGATCCTTAGGTTCCCAAATCTGACTTTTTTGTCAACTTCTTTTACTAACTCTCCTATATCATGGTGTTAGTGCAGGAGATTGTAACTACATTTTTTGGTCACATTATTTTTTTATTTCTCGTCAAAATGTTGATAAGTAACATGTATGTATAATAAATATGTAACAATTTTGTCGAATGACATCAAAAATGTAGTTACAATGTCTTGCACTGATACCGACGGTATAGACATTACCTCACACAATAAAAAATGCTTTTTATAGGTAACTAGCGTTTTTCCGGCTACGTCGCGTGATGCAGGTCGTAATTCCATAAAACGCACAAAATCCGTCACTAAAAGAATTTAGATTGTAGTACAGTAGTTGTATTGTAGTAGTCTTGCTTTCGCTCGTAGTTATCGCTCAACTTCCTCCCCTCTCCATCAGGTCATTGTTTTACGCAACTGCAATGTTCCCGTATCTTAATCAGACACACCTGGCTAATGACTGCCATAAAAAATTACAATACAACAATCAATGGGCTATTTTCTAATTATAAATTTTAAACACAAATGAACAAAAGAAGGCGACCATAAATTAGTTCAAATCCCGACAGGTAATAAAAATGTGTTTTTACAGATATGCAGATGTAAATTTGTTATTGTCGGGACCAGAGTCGTAACAATATATACATACGTTATTTGACAATATTTAAAGTCATCACCAATTATTAACAATATTACATCACCAGCAACGCATGTAGGTAAGTAAAACTAATAATCTTTTTCTTTTTCAGTTATACCCAAGAGTAACTGCACAGCAAGAGTGAATGGAATTCGAGTAAAACCCTTTTTATGACCTGACTATCTTGTAAATACAATTAGTTCTTTTTATTTTTTATGTATTTATATCACTGTAATCTAAAAAATATCAATATTGTATACAATTTTATCAGAAACTAATATTTTGTAAATATTTAAAAACCCTGTATAAGTTCAAAACGAATGAGATTATATTGTACATTTTATAAATATTGAGTCAACATTAATATTGGTCATAAATTTGTATATTGTTCTTAGTATGCAGAATGTGAGATATTACACATTAACTGACAATACAAATAATTATGAAGAAATGCTGTATTCGTTTTATTTTCAACCAAACAAAACAGAATAAAGAACACATCTGACTTTTAAACGAAGGAAGTCTCCACATCAACCAACCGTCATATTTTTTAAAACATTTCGTAAAACAACCTTAGTAAGGATTACGTTTTTGGACTTAAGTATTATTTAGGTTAATTTATCTATTATAGTAACACCTTTCCTTCCTTTTTCCCTCTTTAAATAGATAAAACAGACTACTCCACCCAATCATTAGCACCCGGTCAATTTATTCAAGATATAAAATAACCTTGATATATTTTTATGTTGTATCCATACTATAATATTCGTATTATTATTATTTGTATGTCTTTCTTCAAGACCACGGGCCACAAAAATGACCCGGATTTTTGGAGGGCTTGCGTATGGGAAGGCCAACACGTAGAGGCCCCTTGACACAAATTTAATGTAAGAGTGACGTGACACTGACCGGCGATTATCATTGTCTACTCATATAATAATGCGCCCAAGGACAAACCCCGGCCAGTGTAGGACTATTTTGGGAAATGAGGACAAAAAGTAAGGCTATTAGGGTGAACTGCTAGTGGTACTAGGGGTCTGGGAATATGGGGACTATGGCGTCGGCCCGTCGCAATGTTCGGGGAACATGGAAAAATGGGCAGACGGTACCTCGCCATTCCTGAATGGGCCCAAAATGCCATAGAAGACAGGGGCAACATTATTATTATACGGCAAAAAAATTTGAATAAAATAATAGAAATCCAATAAATGTAGGGTTGCAAAGAATATATAATGTTTTCCCTATTTACTTATATTATTAATACCTGCACACAGTCCATTGAAATTTTACATGAGCTTTGCATTTCTTAGAGGACACAATTTTATTTTTGGGACACATGGGGGTCGATAGAAGCTTAACCTCAAGTGAGTCACCTCCCCCGGCCGCCATCTTGGAAAAAGGGGTGAAAGCACTTTTATCGCAATATCTCGGAAACTATGCGTCTTACAAAAAAAGAAAAGGTCGTAGCCAATTTTTTTTCACCTGGCTTTTCTATTCACACGACATTGGCAAAATCAATGCATAAACGGCATTGCAGCCATCAGTAAAAAAAAAAGGTCCCCCGTTTTCCCCGCCACCTATGAGATAGAGTCCGTAGGCGCGTTAAAAAAAGGTAAAGGGAAGTCGCGTGATAGGCAGTAGAAACTTTATAAGTACTAACTAAGTACTTAAGAAAAAAAATAAACACTTATTTTTAATATAAAAAATTTATTAACTAAAATACCCAATTACATATCACCGTCATCAGAATCTTCAACATCAGCCAGGGCCTGCTTGGCCAAGTTCTCCGCTTCGGAGGCGACTTCTCGCGGAACCAGCTGATGGCGACCGTTAGTGCCCTTCGATACCCAAGACAACTCTAACTCAAATTGCTTGTCTTTAAGTTCATCATGGACGATGTAGATTCTGAAAACAATATAATAAAAAAAAAAAAAAAAAAAAAAAAAAAAAAAAAAAAAAAAAAAAAAAAAAAAAAAAAAAAAAAAATATCATTATTGTAATTAATCTGCAGTTTTTGGAACGAAGTTCCTTATCGCGCGTTGCGAAAGGGGGCTAGACGGAAAAAATTAAGACCAAAAGTTGTAACGACACTTTTTGCTATAGTTGTAAGCCGTGCGGCGTGCGCGTGTTTCTCTGTCGGTCTCTCTCTCTATCTCTCTCATAGAAACAAGCCAGTAATTTTCGTTTCGTCTTCCTATTTCGCATTGAACAGTGTGGTATCGCGACGATTATTTTTGTTGAGTGTATACAGGTGTTTTGTACATAATAAATAATAAAAAAAGAAACTTCGTTCCATCCGGGTGTCCCTTGACACCTCTCAAGTTTTTTTTATTTTTATAGTGAAGATGGCAAACAAGCAGAGGGCCCAGCTCATGGAAAGTGGTTACCGTCGCCTGAGGTGTTTGCAACACCAATGGCGTTGCCAACTCATTGCTAGTCTTCAAGATGGGAGGATGTGTTATTGGCACTCTCATTCATCACATGAAACACGATTACAAGTACATGCGATTGAGTTGGCTTTAAAACTTAAGGTAATTAATTTTACTCTGGCTCTACCACATATGTAACGACAAATTTGTATATTAAATTTAATTTAAAAACACAATAAGAGTACTAGGAAAAACATTGGCCCCGTATTAAAAACGTAAATCTAAATTTAGGCCAAAGAACAAACTATATGGAAGTGAACGAAATTGCTATTTTTTGTCCTTTAACTAAATAATCCTAAAACATATAGCCCATATGTCAAAAAGGACTTAACAAACCTCATCATATCAATTTTCGTCCATTTATTTAGTTTTCAGGTAATGATTTCACAGCTGTTAATAAAATGGTTGGCAGCTATGGAGATCTTGTCACTGTGACACAAAGTTTATAGTAGCCAACCATTCTTACCTACATTTTTAGCCTTTATATTATGACACAAGGCTGTTGATAGATATGCACATGATATTGGTAACTTTATCAATTCAATTCTGAAAAATTGCCTGATTGATTCATGCTCTTTTTGCCATGACTTGACTCTACATCTTAAGCTACCAACAACTATCTATACTTATTACCAAGCTAATATCTGAAATTGTGTATTCTAGAATAATGCATATACATGCACAAATCAAAACTTGAAACAGTAATGTGTTCAAATCAGCTTCACTTGTGATGAACACATATTTATATGCATTGTCAAAATGTGGGAATAAGACCAAAAGCAGATATGATTGGAACAACTAATCGCTCCATCACACAGACTATACATGTACACTTCCTACCATGAGGAAAGAAATAATCTTTATAACCCACACAATTAGTAAGCTGAAGTGACAGCGAACCAATTACATCTGTCGCAGAGTATATTATGATAGACGGAGCAGGCACCTCGAATAATGGACACCATAACTGGTAAAATTAGTATGCCCCTCGTCTCGGTGGATTGAAGACCTGCTAAAGGTCTCTGGTGGAAGATGGATGAGGTATGTGATAGACCGGAATATATGGCGCAAACTTAGGGTCATCTACTTTAGCAGTAGCTTGTATTCCAGCTGCCAAAAGAAACATGGACATAACTAATCATTTTTAGCTAGATATGTTGCTGGAGTCTTTTGTAGCACATAGAAGTTGAAGACTAATCTATGAGTAACATGACAAATTTTCAGATTGTTTCCAGCCATGATTGATTCTCGAAAAAAATCCATGACTCATAGGACAAAAGGAAAAAAAATATACAAGAACATAAATAACCATTCTAGTTAAAATCATAACATAATGCAGATATTAAGTCCGAAACACAAACTATACCAGAATCAGTTAATTTTTATGCAAACAGACAAAGATCTAAAAAAAACTTTATACAGTCAATACTTCATTCCAATTGTTTCTTTTCAGTATATGTCTAAGATCAAGATTAGCCTAATCTGTTGCATACTATCTATATCACTGGAAATATACTTATACATAACTTATACATGTATAAGAAAAAACTTACATTCTAGCAGCTTCTTTCACTAACTCCTTGACAGTCATATCAGAAAGTTTAAGCTTCTCAATTTCAGTCTTAGCAGCTTGCTTAGCCTTGCCAACTGCACACCCAAAGTATGACTGTAATTTATAATCCAATTATTGTATTGTGCAGTCTCATCTGTGACTAACTAAAACTAGCCATAAAGTTTAGGAGTTGGCTGACATTAATGGAACAAAGACAATTTTTATGAAGGTATGATAATGATGGAAGAAACTTCTGTGCTAAATAGGAAAAATTAAATGCCAGATATATTGAATTTTTATTATATCCATAAGTACAAAAAACAGTGTTTTCACCTTATATATAGTAAATAACCAACAAAAAATATGTATTGTGCTCTGAGGTAATGTGTAAGTAAAATTTTCCAATAGCCATTAGGATTATTTCAATATCATAATTCAGATCCTAAGGAAATTCTTTAATTTTAGAAGATAAAATGGACCTCTCCTTATTTATCTCTGATCTGCAAAATCAAATTCTATGAAAATTAGGATGTGAAAAAGGAACTAAATAAACGACATAATAGCCGTTATTACTGGATTAGACCTATAACATTTTTTATATTTTCTAAGATACCTCTTTCGACATATGATTCTCACAGAGATATTTATATCTTCCAATATCTTTTAAGTAACTAATAAAAAAATCCTCATCAATAAACTAGTGTTATTTAATGGAATTTCCCAGTGAAGTTTGGTTCATTTTTCTACTCCACTTTACTGTCTTATTGTAAGACATCTCTTATTTTAAGACCAATAAGACACCAACTCAAAAGGCTTTCTTGGCCTATCCCTAACAACAGGAACTGGCTACAGGCTAGATTTTGGTTTCTTAGAAACCTTGCTAGTTTCGGTAAACCATAGCTATACCAGTATTGTCAATTATATTAAAGCTAAATAACAAAAATATACTTACAAAGGACACTCCACTGGGATCCAACATGTACATCTGCGGACCTTCATAGTCAGTCCACGTTCCCATCACAACAGAGCAACCATAAGGACGGACAGCACTGTATAATGTGTATGCATGCATGTACATAGACACTCTCTCATTCAAATACTTAAGAGGCACTGGAATACCATACTGTGATCTGTAGTTCGATGCTTCTGAACGAGCTGTCTCAACAATTTGCCTTGCATCCGAAATAAGGCCTGCTACAGCCTGAAAATCATTAAATGGGGGTATTTTAGTACAGTAATGGATCATTAACAATGGAAAACTATTATATAAATATGATATTGATATTGTCTTATTATAATTAATAAGAAAATAGTCCCCCAACTCACAACTTTAAAACTAATAGTTTTCCATTGTCCTGTTTGGCATTAAAATATAGTTTTTAAAAAGCTGAGCATATCTGGATTAACAAATTTAAGTATTCAAAATCTGCATGAGAACTGAGGCAACTATCAAACCTAAGAGATGTAAGTGCAATATAAGTGAAAAACAGAAATGAGGTTATATTTGCAAAAACATTAATATATCTTAAGAATCCAATATACTTAATAATTTGACATAAGCTCCATACAAGTAATATAAAAATGTAACCGAAAGTAAGGAAAGTGAATATATAGTAAAATATTAGGAACAGGTCATATTTGAATTTCTTATATTCATGAGAGATAAATTTCGCCATTGTGTATAATCCTCGAAATAGAGATTACCGATGTGCAAAATCTACCAATTGTAAAAGTGGCATAACATAGCGTAGTAACATAGTGGCGTAACATTGTGTACAAGTGGACCATATCCTAACAGTGGAATGGTGAAGTGCTGATAATTATATACTATTTTTTTTTATAAAGATTAAAGTATACACTATACATACCATGCCAACATGTTCATCAACATGGAATATCCTCTTATTAGCACCAGGTTCATATAGCTTTGATGTCACGAGTTTCTCAACTGCAAACACCACCCCATCCTTTCCCCGTAAACCAATTACTGTGCCCGAATTCTCCACCGCTTTTGCAGCATATTCCACTTGGAATACTCGTCCATCCGGTGAAAATTGGGAGGCAGAAAGATCATACTGTAATTATTGAAAATAGGATGAATAGGCAAATTTAAGTTAATGGGTTAATTAATGATTTATATATGTTTGGCTTAAATAACGGTAATTAATGATATTTAGGGTGCCAGAAATTCTATTTAGATAGAGAAATGTAGAATAAACAGAAAAACCGCTTGACTTCAGGCATTATAACCTGTGTTACTTGGATAAAACACTTACACCTGTTCCGATTGAACTCATGGTTGAAGTAAACTATTAAACTATTTTGTATTTTTACTTGATTATTATACAAATTTACATTAAATAACTTTCACTAAACAAATTTAACAAATTCAGTTTTCGGCCGCGATGACAAGCAAAAGCTCAAGTCTCAGAGTCTGTCTTTGATAGTTTTATTAATTATAAGATTGATATAACAAAAGACCATGTAACCAAAGCTATACTGCCATGAAATGACTAATTTTAATACAATACACTAAGTTCCGTATTTTTTATATTATTATAAAATCGTAAAGTAAAATTCACAAGTTGTAAATGTAATTAAATCTTGTAAGTAAACTGAAAATATAAAAACCTTGAATAAATGTATTAATTATCCATGCCTATGTACGTGTTGTATTTTGTAGTTAGTAGGTGTCGTTAGGTGCTCAATTCAAGCGACTAGTTTTAAACTATTATCATAGATGTCGCTGTAAAAAAATGAAATTCATTAGTGTAATATCAAATATCTTTGAAATTCGGAATGCCATGGAAAAAGAATAATAATATATAATGCTGATACTAAACGGAACAACTAAATTCAATTATTTGGTTGAAAGCAAAGAACTGAAACGACACGACGGTATTCAATGACATTGAATGATTCAAGTTTATGTTTGTTATGGACCACTAGTTGATTCATTTTAATGGAAAGACAGAAATGAATCGTCTAATATTGGGCTTACGCAACTGTTTTCAAATGTTATAGACGGCCTGTAGTTGAGCGGGCTAAGCATTTGACGGCTTACTTCACTGCAAAGCAAAGGCTTCGGGTTCGATTCCTGATATGGTAAATTTGCATTTTTTTTAATGAATTGCCTCCTTTATTTACTATGGCCTGAGTATCCGAAATTGGCCCCAGAGTTCAGTACCGTTGGTATAATACCCATAACACAAGTCGCCATAACAACCTTGTGTTGTGTTCCGGCATTAGTGACCAGGTTCCAGGCTCCCTAAAGAGAGCAGCAGCGCATTCGTAGCACCTTTGGTGTTGCAAATGTCCATAGGCGATGGTAACCGCTGTCCATCAAGTGGGCCGTCTGCCTGTCTGCTGATCTCCTGCAATAAAAAAAAAAAAAAAAAAAAAAAACAAGCGTAACATGCTTAAATTGGGGATATACAAGATATAATATGTGTTTGTCTGCCGATTATCAAAACAATATAATATTATTTTTCTATTCGGTCTGGTAGTTCTTACAAGAACGCAGTCAATCTTATAATTGCATTGTAGTACAGTCTTCTGTTGTGGATTAAATATGTATCTACTAATTCATATGTTTTAATGCTGACTACTCGATTTTAGAATAATTGTATTTTTTTTAAAGAGATTGTTACGAATCAAACGGAGGAAAAAAATGGCGATTTATTTTATTAGCCACATTATTAGGCCATTTGTTACGACACGACACCTTCTTACGGACGTTAATCGAACGCAAAGTGGAATCAAAGGAGAGGGAAGGAAGACCGGGGCGAGCACTCGTGGATCAAATAAAAGAAAAAGTGGGTGTCATGTCGTACAAAGAAGTAAAACAACTGGCCCATAATAGAGAAGATTGGAGGAGGCTCCACCGACAAGAGCAAACTCTTAAATGATAGATAGATACCTTATATAATTAAAGCCTAAATATAATTTTGCCTCTTTCGGGTCCAACTAAACCTTCATTACATCAATACAAATACTATGCTCTAGGTACATCTTCAACAACCTTATTATAATGGTAAGGTACAAAATTCATTTTACGAATAAAGTAGCGGATTATTACCATGTCAAAGGAAATTACGAGAGAATCCCTGTTTACACGTTTTTGTGCTCTCGTTATAAACCGGGTGTGAACTTTGTTATACCGGGATCGTGTGAACGTACAACACTTGAGAACAAGTTTCTTCTTTACATGAATGTGTTTGGAAACTTAGATCTTCGCCAGCTGCACATCTGCCGCGCGGTTCAGTGTACCTACTAACTATGAAATTCAGAGTGTGAAGTTCGTCACGAATCCCTTAATGCAATTTTTGATGGTTAATATAAAACATAAGTATTTACAAAATTTTATTATATAAATTATTAAAATTAGTTTGTATCCAAATCTTCTTCTTATATATAAAAATGAATATTTGTCTGTATGTCCTTTATAGAATCGTAAACTATACAATTGATCATGTGATGAAGTTTAGCAAAGTTGTTGTGCATATCGATTGAAGCTTTTCCGGACAGAACGACGTCTGCCAGTGTTTTATAAATCTTTATTATTTTCGGGGGCTTTCAAACACACGAAATGACAACTTTATTACATTTTGCAATTTAACTATATTATAGTCGCGGTATGAAAAGGTTCGTCACCTTAAATATATAAACATAAAATAAACAGTATTGCCAACATTTTATGATCAAGTGTGATATTGTGTGACAAGAGGTGGGATAAGTCCTAAATTTCGTGACGTTTTAATTTAATATTTTCTCGATGTAAACTTGCAAAATATGTGATGTCACATTAGGGAGCTCCTCCCTCCCAACCAATGTGACCAGCTGTTACAAAAACGCGACTTTGTAAAATCAAAGCCAAATTCTCGAGGGGTAATAAAATCATGAAATTCCTGTGACGTAATTTGAGGATGGACCCTAAACGTGATGGAATAGGAGGATCAGACACGAAGAATGGGATATGGAATAGGTAGGGACGAAATAGTGGAATAGAATATGGGTAAGGAAAAGCGAGTCATCCGAACTCTTGCTTATCACATGAAACACGGAAGGCATACCACCTTCACGCCGATATACTATGGGAGCGCGGTGTCACGTCGATCGAGCTGGCCCTAGGAAGTGACATACAGCGTTCAATTATTAGCTCATAACGCCCAAAATGCTCCGTTAGCCGTTTCACAAGGCGACCGCGGTCATTGTGGTCGTGGCAAAAACGTCATTAATGACATCATCATTTTGATCACACAACGATCCATGTCAAGACGTGCAATAGCCGTCCCACTTGGGTATACGATTGTAACGCCGGCAAGGAAGTGGAACGCGAAAAATCGCGGTCGTTTTGAGTTCCTAATGGAACGTGGCCATAATGCTGATGATTCCAGTAAGGCTCTACCATGCCCGGATCTAATGGTGATTTTAAAATAAAAGGTAATATATATATTTGAGTGAATGGTGACTGATGATGCCTAATCATAACTGATTAATGCGACAATTTCATTTTAATTCGTCTATGTTCATTTCGATATTGCCAGATATCGACATGAACTCTGCAAGGAGGACAGAAAATATGCATGTAAAATACAAGACTCGCGGATCAAATGGTGGATATTAGGACATAGCTAGCAACAGTGATGATTTGTAATAACAACTCAAGTAGGTATCGGGCGTGAGTGATTTTCTAGAATAATCTAGAATACACGGCTCAGCTGTGAAAGGATGAGTTCGGTATTGATAAACGTAGCGCAGTTTAGCTTTATAGACCTGCAGTTTTCTCAGAGCGCTACAACATGGGGTACTTCAAAGAGATATTCAAAGTTTGAATGAGGTAAACGCATCGGGTGGCTTGGTGTTGCAGATGTCCAATTGTCCATATGCGACGGTAACCGCTTGTCATCAATTGGACCCTTTTGGCAGTTTAACTATGAGCAAACATAAAATAGACTTAAGAGACCAAAATTTGCAACCGTAACAGGCTTTTATAAAAGCTTAACAACTGATATTTATATTAGAAAGTTAGATATATGAAGAAAATAAACTGCGTAGAACAATGATCAAAACCTATTCTGATAAACCTCAGGGTTTGTGTACTTGAAGCAGAATAATTGCCCACGTTCTCGCATCTCGAACTATCTAGTTTCAATGTAAGTAAACATTTCACCCTTGAAAGGGTTTGGGCGTTCCCTTCGAGTGGTGGAATAAAACAAAATGAGCTTTTGTATTGATCCATGAGGAGTGTGCACTTAGAATTTAGGTATAAAATGTATTTGCGCTGAATTTATTTTATTTATTTAAAACGCTACATTCAATAAATAGTAACTTGTTGATTCTATTAGCCCCATGGAGCGAGCATAAGATTATAACATAATTATGTTACATATTTCATATCATATATAATATATAAAAAAAACTCGGTGTGTCTGTGTGAATGTGTTTGATTGTTTGTGCATCTGAAGTTCTATGGATATCTTGTACTACCCGCGCGGAAGGTCATAAAAATGCGTCACTAGCCTCAGAACTACGCAATTTTAAACTTTGTTACCATTGAACTAGATATGTTTTAGATAAAACAGTAATGATTTGAAATAATTTGAATCTCGAACTGAAATCTGCCTTATAATTCTAACTCTTTTCATTATAGAAAAATTATTATAATTTTAAAAATAAAATGTCATTCTGAAAGTATATCAGAAGTCAAGTAAAGTCAATGAGACAAAAATTAGAACTCAATATCTAAAAATTAAATTGTATAATGGGTAGTCTCGCAGAACAAAGAGCTCGGATTGTAGTGCTCAGTGAGGAAGGCTATGGCATTCGAGAAATATCACGAGTGTTAAATATAAGTCAGAACACAGTGAGAACATGGATCAGACGGCACGCTGAAGAGGGCATTCTTGAAGATAGACGAAAACATAATCATGGGTTCGTCGAATAACAAACCAACAAAGTACAGATATGCAGCACCATTATGAAGAACATCCTTTTTCTCGTACCCAAGATTTCGCGGCACGTTACGACGTTTGTTTACAAACCATAAGAAATCATTTACACCGTATTGGACTGCATTACCGGCATTATGCTAAGAAAGTACACTTAACGAATGCACACAAAACTGCAAGATTAAATTTTGCACGTAATTATTTAGACTTGACTGGACTAATACCATATTTTCAGATGAAAAATCATTTAGATCTTCTCAACATGGTCGCTTAACTTTGTGACGTTATAACAATGCGCGATACACAGAGGATCACGTAGTACCCAATCAATTATCTGGTCGAATTTCAGCTAACATGTGGGCCTGGAT
This sequence comes from Dendrolimus punctatus, assembly GCA_012273795.1. Taxonomy (NCBI): domain Eukaryota; kingdom Metazoa; phylum Arthropoda; class Insecta; order Lepidoptera; family Lasiocampidae; genus Dendrolimus; species Dendrolimus punctatus. The sequence goes on along the minus strand of CM022542.1, from coordinate 10,424,464 downwards.
GGGTACCGGGGCTATACGTGAACTTGTCCAAATTTCTCCTCGTCAAAACGCATTAAACTATGTCGATTTGTTGGAAGAATCAATGTTACCGACAGTGCGAATAGTGTACCCACTTGAAGAAGTCCCTGTATTCTCCTACGTTCACGACAATTGTCGAGTACATACCGCCAGAATTTTCTCGAACTGGTTTACCTAGCATGAAGATGAAATTACTCTAATTCCATGGCCATCTAGGTCACCAGACCTCAACCCAACAGAAAATTTATGGGGTTTGATGGTTCAAATGTGGGATAACAGAAACGAGAGGACAAAGGAAGCAATTGAGCAGCACTGTAATGAAATTTGGAATTACATGAGGGGAACCGACATCTGCAATCGTCTAATCGGGTCGATGCGTAATCGACTATTAGACGTCATTGAAAACAATGGTGCTTATACCCGGTTTTAGGTTTAAGTAAAGTAAAATGAGTGCCATTTCTAACTATGAAATACTACAACCAATTAATAAAATTAACAAACAATTTTTTATTTATTTTCTTCCACATTAATGTTTTATTTTCTTGTGTATTTCTGCTACCTAACGTATAACGATAACCCTAATATCTAATGTTGGTTTGGCCTGTGTCACCTTTGGCTTGTCGATTTATGACCGGTTCCGATATCTCACTATTCACTCCACTTCACTTCCCCTGCTTTACCGTAGGTTGAATTTTGACATTGCTTGTATAGAGATTACTTCAAATTTAAATCGTTAGTAAGGCAAATAAACGGTCGGTAAGATATAGGAAACGGCACTTAATCCAACATACTTAATGACAGAGATAGTAATAGCACGTAATAGCATTTGTCAGATGTTACACGAGTATAGACGAGTCTCTCCAGTAACTGTCAATGTCTAATAACATGATAACAAGTTCGTTACCAAGGAAATGTATGTTCAAGCGAATTTCAACCTAATTGTATTTCACGACTGTAAGAAAATGACCTTATGGTGGATCATGATTCAATTTGTTTGATTGTACTTAGATTATATCTCCACACATCCAAATATGATGAGTTAGTGTAGGATTCATTATGCTCAGTTTCATTTAGGGTCCGTTCAAACTAGCGCAGAGTCGAATCGCACCGAAACGTCAATTTAAAACTTCCTATATGCAAATTCACTCTTACAACGTAATTCTCATATTTCTACAGAGTTACAAAAAATTCGCGCATATTGCGTAGAATATGTGCGTCTGCGAGCGACCAACGCTGATTGGTTTGCGCACGTTTGCGCCTACTACGCGAAACAACGCGCGAGTTTCATTTCACCCAGTCCATTAGGAACTAATGTCTATCACTTTGAAATATAAAGCGTGCGAATGCACGCTAATACGCGCAAATTCGTGCAACTTCGCTTTAATTGTGAGGAACTGGATGCTTCGATACGCTTCGACTCTCCGCTAGCTTGACGGGACCCTTAATTTATATAGAAATCATGAAATCATATTATTCCATCGCATTATTACAGGTTTACGGAACATGAACTTTTGCTACTCTAAAAATATATTAAAAAGAAACAAAATTACAAAAATGTTGTAACATGTATTTCCGTGGGACTGCCGTCCGGGCATTAAGTAAATATTTCTGTAATTGCTTTGTCTAAAAAAATGTGAAGATATTTTTTTTGGGCTGCGAGTTGGGGCCGCATACGAAATGAGCCACACAAGGATTATTATTTGCAGAGCCGACATCCTAATTAAAGTGAGTTTTTTACTCTTTATTCGCCTAGTACAATTTGCTCCTGTCAGAGAATTGTTTAGTATAAAGTTATTTAACTGAAATATAAAAAGAATGGTATCAAATGGAAATTATTTTTACCGCCAATATATATTTTATTTTTATATTACTTTAAGGTACAACAAAGAAGCGGTCTGTCAAAATAACTGAGTAACTTTTAATCAACTTACAAAACGTATAGATTATTTACAAACGTACTATACTAATGACATCATAAGTAGGTGCGAGTAAGAAGAGTTAAATAGCGCATTAAAAAAAAGAATTACAATTATTTCCATCATGATATTTTAGAAGTGACATGATGAGATGTAACCTGTGCTCGTATCCCTGTTTTTTGCGTACAGGCTCATAATCGATCACGCGCCGGCTTTTTGTTACAAAACAAACGGTAAGGTTGCAAAATTAAAAATACAAATTGTAACACGAAAATACATCGCGAATTAGATGTTTGTACTTCGAAATGTGTGTTTTATATACAAAAATAACTCAGAATGATAAGATTCGCCATTAAGGTGTGAGTTGTAGTTTGTTGTTTATATTTGATGTTATTCAAGGTACTAAGTAAGTAAGATTACTTAGTTCTGTGTTCATTGCAGTGGGTATTATTTCCAAAATGGCTAATGAATTTAGCATGGTGCTCCGTTGACTACTTGCTAAACCGAGAAACTTCATTATCCAAATTTAGTTTTGAAAATAAAAAACATGTCATTATTTTAGGCCGTGTTCTACCAAACATACCTACTTATTAACTACGAAAAGTGCGAAGCCTTCTTTACATATTTTCATACATCTTTTTGCGTTGAGTACCTACATATGTATATACTTTGTTGACAGGTAGTTGTGAATTGGATAAAAAGTTTTGTCTTCCATGTTTGTTATTCTCCGACTCCAATTGAGTTTGGACCAGCGCAAGTTAATAATTATAATAATTAATTTATCAATTCAGCCAAAACCCTAACCGGCTTACCCTAGCCGAATTTCCACTCCGCGCCACTGATAGGTATTAGTAGGTACTATTACGTTAATTCCTTAAAATATTGTTTCTACTATGTGAAGATTATTTCAGGTGCAAGCCACTTTCATTGCTACTCCACCAACGTATTTGAGCATCTTATTATATAAATAATACTTACTTACTCATTGTCCAATTCGTGTAGTGAGAATGCTTGTAACGAAGTGTTTAGGAATTCTTACCACCTCCTACGCTAGCACTTGACTTTGTTTTCAAGTTTCTTTGTTCTTTCTTCGGGTACGTTCACGAGAATAATCTCATTATCATGAAATTCCATAAACATACTTTTGATAATGTTCATATGTATTTTTCATGAAAAGAAAACATGATTTACGTGGAATACATAATATGTACCTAACTAAAATTATGCGAAATAAATCACCTTTTATCAATCACTTCGTGCTTCACTTCGTCACTACCGTGCAGGTACGGAGAAAGAATACAAATTCTTGCGGCCAGGGGCCTGTCGTAAGAGGCGACCAAACAACCCAGAGCCAGGTTTTCCAAGCCACCCCTGTTCTAGAGCATGCCGCCATAACAACCTTGAGTTGTGTTCTGACATTAGTAGCCAGGTTCCAATTTCATCTATGAGTCCCGCAGCACATTGGTAGCCCCTTTAACAAGGGACTATAGGCGACGGTAACCACTATCCAAAACAGTTGGACTGTACAGCCTGCCTGCTGTAGGTACTACAGCAATAAAAATAAATAAAAACCCTGGAAATGTATAATATTGAATAAATTAAATTTATGATACTTTAAGGCATATTAATAGATCATTTATAGCTCACGTAGCTATAAATAAATACCTTACCCCATCGGTTAACTTATTATAGTACCAGCACAAACAGATCTAAAATCAGAGATCATGTTTGCTTATATTCAAACAGTTCAGATTAAACGTTGTCATTGTAAAGCAACCAAAACATTGTTTGCAGGACTTCGTCATTGCGCTTCAAATCACACTAATCGGAACGGCTGTCAACCAATCAGTAAGAATTAGTAACGAGTTTCCATGCCAACGTCAACGAGGTGAAAACTGCAGGTTACACGTTTAAAGCCTGTTATCCACCAAGGCAAACTTATTAGCAGAGAGGAGGGACGATGTACAAAAAACCAATAAGCGGTTGAAGTGATAACTTCTTATGGGAGGGTAAACAGCTTCGTTACGTAACGCGTTACGCCGCCAGTCTGTCTGGCTTCCTTTTCTCTCACGCAAGCTATCACTTCTGTCAGGCGCCCTTTTTGCTGTCAAATAAGCCATCTCTTTCCATTTCGTTTCTATTTATCCGCGAAGGAACGGAAAAATAATACAATTTCCTGCGTCTGGGCGGCCTGTTTTAGGAGGTGACAAATTAACCCATAGCCAGTAGGTTGGGTGTTTATTCGTTTAGATGGCTACCACCCCTGGTCGAGAGTACGCCGCCATAACAACCTTGAGTTGTGTTCCGGCATTAGTGGTCAGGTTACAGTCATCCATAAGAGAGCAGTAGCGCATTTTTAGCACCTTTGGTTTTGCAAATGTCTAGAGGCGATGGTTACAGCTTTACATTAGGTAGGCCATCTGCCTGTCTGCTGAACTCGTGCAACAAAAAAAATTACAAAATAAAATGTGGCATGTTTTTCTAGCATTTTTTGTTCAAACTTGATTTGTGTTTCATAATATAATTCTAAGGATATACTCGTATATACTCTTCATCTTGTGCGATCGCGTCTTTCTATTATACATAATTATAATATCTCATCTTCAGTGGATATCATGCCTTAGACGTTTCGTGTTCTTTAGTAATATAAGTATATTGGCATGTCAGAAATTCTAAGAATTAACACTAACTTTTCTCATATACATTCTTTTGTTAAATACAATTGTCATGGTAATTTCTTAGTTTAAATACATTGAAAAAAATAGTAAAAGTAATTATTTTAAAACAGATTTAAAGTCTAAGGTCAAGGAACGATTAATCGTTTGAAAGTCAAATGGAAAAGCTGCACAAAGTTTGAGGGGGAAAACTTTAAAATTTAAAAGCGTACGTTCTCTGTCTTGGTTCGTTTGACAGATCGTTGAACTCTCGTAATAGAGTAAAACGTAGAAAAAATTCTATAAGCACATTATATTATTGACTACCACGATTTTTCAAGTACCTTATTCATTTTCAAGGCGGTAACGAATGCATAAACATGTTGATGTTTTTACGCCGATAAAAAGTCTCGTAGGTATTAATTAGGCCATCACTACATACAACTTCATACATAATATAATTGTGGATGAGGAAAAAAATAGTAAATGTAATAAAAGCTTTAGCATCTATATTAATAATTAGAGTATCAGCCCATACATCTCCCACTGCTGGGCTCGGTCATGCCATTGTAGGGGGGAAACGGACAGTATACCCGCCACGCTTTTCCAAGGCGGCTTGTTAGGTATGACATATTGGTTATCTCGATGTGTAGGTTGCATCACGATGTTTTCCTTTACCGTTGTTAGCACGTGGTAATTGTAACAATGTGCACATTAGGTCAGAAAACTGCCTAAGTGGTGCCTACGTTCCAGCCAGGTCAAATCCAGGCCGTTTGAGTTGAGACGCGTACTATAGCCATTATGCCACCACGAATTATTTATTAAATTAAGTGGTTAAATTGTCTTAAAAACACAATTAATATAATATATAGGTTCCAAGTCGCTGTCGATTGGGAACGTGCCTAAACACTGGCATTCTCCGCTGGATAGCCATGCCTATGCCTTGCAGTAAAGTACGTAATTAATTATATGAAATAAACATTTCCGAAACGCAATTAAGTATGTGTCATAACAAATTGCTGAAAAGAAATAATTTTCGATAAGACCGACAGCATAAATAAGTATCGATAGGCACTATGTACGGTAGGTAACATTACATTTGCGTGTGGTAATATTTTGTCGGCGCTTGGACGCTTATTAACGAGCTCGTGTAATACCCCGCAGAGTAAATAGATTGCTACATTATGTGAACGCACATATAGGGAAAAATTCTAGTAAGTAACGCGTAGTACTGACTACTTAAATTATGCTAGAACCTACATACCTACTTATACTGCGAAATAAAGAACTTATATTTAAATTGATTATTTTTATATTTAACTAGCTGTCCCGGCAGACGTCGTCCTGCCGGAAAGCTTCAGTCGTTATGCCGACAGCAACGCCACCTACCGGTCCAATGTGAACCAAATCAGAAACCTTACGGAGCCCGAGACCTTCCAACGAATGCAAAACCGTGGAAATCGGTTCGTGCGTTCTGGAGTTATAGCGTCAGGAAGGAAAACCCGACTTATTTTTATATAGTAGATTGCTATATCAAGTGTTTTTCAATCTGTGGGTCGCGACCCATAGGGGGAGGGTCGCAGTGCCTTGCTCGGGGGGTCGCCGGCATAAGAGAAAAGGCAACTTAAGTTTATACCTCATACTCAGGTATACTTTCTAAGCTCAGCAGCTTTTTGCAGAGTATAGGCCGTAATAATGAACATAGGTAACAAAATAGGGAAAGACATAAACGTAGTCATTTAAATTACTAACTTTTAGCGTGTCTAGGGCTCAAGGGGTGGCCGAAATTTTTCAACCTGTAAAAGGGTCGCGTATTCAAAAAGATTGAAAATTGCTATATATCATTGCTGAATCTGGACTCAAAAGCCTGGATTTGATTTTACCAAATAAGAGTAACTATATAGCTTTGGATTACATGTTCCAATATACCACAATATTATTGGTAGCAATACTACTTATACCTACGTTATTTTATAGATAAACTAGATTTGTACGGCGACATTGATGATGTCCGTCAATAAGGGGAATTTTATTTAAAATATGCAACCCTTTATATAAAAACAAAAACCATATGAATAAACAATTTTCAAATAGTTATTTTCATGTTAAAAACATATTACGTACAATTAAACAATACTGTTATCAGCTACCTAGACGCTGAATAAGACAAATTCACACCTGGACACCTGTAGAAACACATTTAATAACCTTTTGGCATTTGGACTTCTTTGTTTACTTTGTGTTTAGAAAATAGCCCATTGTGTATTGAAATCTTTTATGGCAGTCACTGCCAGATGTGTCGGATTTAAACTACAAACTGACCTACTGCACCTGCGCAGTATAAAGCAATGCCTCGATTGAGGGAGGAGGCAGTCGAACAATAACCACGATTGAAACAAGACGTATGCACTACAATCGGGAATCTTTTAGTGACGGACTTTATGATTTTTATAGAATTACGAATTTCTGCATTACGTTTCGACTTGTGTCCGGTTATATTTGTACCTGTGTTATAAGTCTTTGTATAGTTCTAATAAACTGTATAGTAATTCTAACGGCATTTTGATTCCAGCCTCGCGACTCGTAACAATACTCTAGATAAAAGTAAATTCAAGACTTAATTAAGATTAATTAAAGATTATGTACCATTATCGTTGCCAGAAGGAAGCGTGCCCAGATGGAAGCGTGTTTTATTAGCACGCTGAATGGCAGCACTAATTCGCTCTACAAAGTATAAACCAGCCTTCTGATCATGAGTAGCATTTTGATGCTAAAAAATTTGATGGAAAATATTTGTATTTTCCTAAAAATTTCTTTGTAAAAATAAAAAAAAACGATTTAATTTAAATTTCGCCTGGTTCTGGATTAAGAATTATGAAATTATTAATCAATTCACTAGCACCCATCATTATAATATATGAGGTATTTAAATAATATGTAAAGATACATGAAAAGAAAAAATACAAAACAATTTCTTCAAGCTTTGACAGTCTTTGAAGCACGTATGTTACCTATTATGGCGTACGGTGGTGGAACGGGTACACTGACAATAGGACTAAGGCAATTAAAAGGCACTTACGGTTTGCACAACACAAAAATATACTTTAAACTAATTTCTCAATGGAGGAGGCGAGCACAGTACAATATCACACAGCAAGCAGACAAAGTAAGTAACTCACTTCACACTCTATGAAAACGCCCAGCCTACCTCCTTTACAAACATTAAAAATTAATACGTCGAGTACACCCGGTGACACAAGTTTGATTTTGTGCATACATGAATTTCACCCGGGTGCACTCGCACATTATATAAATTTATTTAATATAGGAAATGAAGTGCCTACAGGACTAATTCACAATAATAAAGCCACATAAAGGGCTTTTGTTGGTGTTAGTCGTATGGGTAAAATTCTACATGAAGATATATTAGTAACGACTAAAATTATTGGCATACCTCACAAGATCAGTAAACTGAAGTGAGCTCACAAGGTCACGTCAATCAAAGGGCCGATGGAGCAGACGAATCCCAAAATGGGCATCGTATCGTGGTAAATACAGTTGGCAAACAATATACGATGCACGCTGAGCAATGGTGCAATAAATTATCAATCAGTTGATGTTACAATAGCGAGCGGCACTATTTCGAACCTAAAGTTTCCTGAAACCCAGCCAAGTGGCTATCAACTATGCAATATTCTGCTGGTTCTATTCATCCTCTCTTGGATAAAGGGCTGCAGACCAACGACTAAACTATCTATCAGCTGCCAGCTTTATACACTACAATTGCTCGTGAAGATAAAGTAAAACACTGGGACAGTTATTGCTGTTAATGTATATGTAAATCATATATATGTTACGGCTAATACCCGAAGTGCGGCTACACCTAGTTCTAGCCGGCTAAAACTAGGTGTAGGTTAGCTCGGTTTTTAAACCTAGGTGTAAAAGATTTGTTCACGGCTAATATTAGATGTAGCCGAGGCGTCTTTCCATTCTGTACAAGGGCAGAACGCAAGGGTATGAAACTAATCACGTATAGATTGGAAATAAGTTTTTTACGAAGTTCTTCCAATCCGTACAAGAGCAGTACGCAAATACTGCCAGTACACATAGGGACTAATCGTGTATGTTTCGGAAAATTATTTTTGGGTGGTTATAAAAAAAATAACCACGAAGGCTAACCTATATTAAAAATGAAAACATGTCACTACAGACCAACAGACTCCACGTAGGATTGGCTACATCTAGTTGTAGCCAGCATAAAGAAGGCTATCCCTAGTGTTAACCAAATGAACTCGGCTACACCTAATATTAGCCGTGAACAAATCCTTTACACCTAGGTTTAAAAACCGAAGTGTGGCTACACCTAGTTTCAGCCGGCTAGAACTAGGTGTAGCCGCACTTCGGGTATTAGCCGTAACATATTATGTAGTCTTTAGTACCGTCAATTTTATGAAAGCATGTGGTGATTGAAATAAGTTGTGTGGTACGTCTATGATGTTACCCCGTTGGACAAGGTGACGCACCAGGGGCGAGAGCCCGTGGCTCTATCAACATACTGGAGCTCGCTGGGCTCGACCGCTTTAAAGGGGAGTAGAAAATCAGACAACATGTTGCTGTACCCTAGACGTAATTGTTGCTTAATTAATTTAACATTAAACTTAAGATTATATATATAGAAATCTTAAATCCTACGTGAAAATATGTAAAACCAAATGTTCGTAGATGCATCTCCGAAGGTTTTGTCTGTTTCCTGTATTGACAGAGTTTGACACGTACTCAGTTTTAACCTTGGTAATTGTCAAGCAATAAATCATTCCATGTGACGTAACAGAGCGCTATTACTAACTCATTACTTCGTTGACACGGCACTTTGATATAATACTCATATCTCTCAAGCCTGCTAGAGAAAGATTTATATATTTATTTAAGACTATGCGCTACATAGAATTATCAGAAATTCTTAATTATACATGCTCTTAAACTAGTTTGCACTATATTTTAGTCTAGTGTCTCTTCTCTTAAAATAGAAAATACACCATATTATTTTGTTTCAATCCCTGAATTTTCGTTGAAAATTGTTGTGCGTTTTTGGGTCAAACTTTCGGATAGACTAACATACACTGTTGATAAGTAGGTAAAAATGTTTTTAGAGTATTTTATTAACATTGAACCTTATTTAGTAATAAACTGAACCTTTGGCTAGCCTAGTTCTTTAACTGCGAAGCACTTTGTTGCACAATTTGAGCTAACAGCCATTATAGAGCCACTCAAACATTTTTACCCTTTCCGGTACGAAGAGTGCTGTTAAATTGAAAGAGTCTTGCCTAACAGTATATCAAAATTGTTTATGAAATAGGTATAATATTTTAAATTTGTTATATAAGTTTATTCAGAATCAGGGCTTTCAAAGTGGCTTCACATAAACCTCATGCCGGGTTTTACGAAAACTGTCTCTAAAATACCTATGATTATAACAAAATTCATGAAAACCGTCCCAATATACTACAAACTCACATGCTTTTATTAAGAATCGAATATTAAGTAACTCATATAAAATATATACTCATATATCAAATAAACAATATGTTAAATAATTAAATAGAGTGAAAACCTTTTAGGGGACGTATTAATAAGAAGCCATTTTGAGTTGAAGATAATTTATTTCTTAATGTTGTCACCTACCAAAAATAGGTTTTAGTGTTGCCATATTCATAAGTTAATTTCACATATTTTATGTCTTGAACACAATACTTAAAGAAAAGAAAATGAACACAACAAATGAAAGATGGCGTTGTATAGGTAAGTATAAGTTTTTTTTTTATTAGCCGTTCCAGTAAAGCACGGAAGCAAACGTGACAAAATAAAAAAGGACATGAAAAAAATTATATTTTACGTAACTCCGTCAAAATCATTGCATATTTTATCAAAGTCAGTGCAATATGAAGAATTTAGATTTTTTTTTGTTATCTTATGTTAGTTATCCATACTTTAATTATTTCTACTATAATTTTTTCAGAGTAAAATACTGGGATAGATGGATAGATAAATGTGCGCCCATGATGAAGCTAAGTATTCCCTATTCGTAATTTAACAACGGCACTCTAGAAAGAAGAAATCGTTCCAACAATACAATATGTTACATGATAATGCCACACCGAAATAAATTCTTAGAACCATTGGGACTTGGATTGGCTCATTTTACTGTGTCATAAAGAGTGTAATGAAGGAAAAGTTCGGATTTCACGACACATAGATTATTCTTAATGTCCTCTTTTGTCCACAATGTATGTGAAGTTTTCATATAAAATTTTATTGTGGCATCTTCTTGAGTGGGGTCCGGTTTCAATTTTAAGTCCTTTGTATTGTTTAGATCCACCTTAATAACATAAAGTACTTATTCTTTGTTCCGTGTGTTAAAACTAGTTATACCTGCGACTTTTTTCGCATTCAATTTATTTTATGTAATAAGTCAACTACAATTTTTAATCAAGTTGAAACTAAGTTTATTTTAATTTATATGTAAAATATTACCATCGATTTTATAATATTGACAACAATAAAACGTATCAAAAAAATAAAAAGCAGTTATGAATTAGTGTAACCTCTTCCAGAGGCCAAATTTAATATTGTTACGACCCGAATGCCGACAAAAGACAGATTCACACTTGCATACCTGTAGACATTTTATTACCTTTTCGGCATTCGAGCGATAACCACAAGCGGAGCAAGACTTGTGTACATTCGGTAATCTATTCAGTGACAGACTTTGCGCGTGTTATTGAATCGTGCTTTACATTTGGATCGGTTGTGTTCAGTTATATTTGTACCTGTGTTATACATGTTTGTGTAGTTCTAATAAATTATATAATAACTCCAACGGCATTTTAATTCGAGTCCTGCATCTTTGTAACATTATTATTTTTGTCCACAAGCTGCCATCAAACTTTCCGCGCCAAAACTCTTAAAAGGATAAATACACTTTTGAAACATTATTATATTATAGTACTATGTGTGATTTATTAATATTATTAAAACCTATCAATCAAGAATTACATAAAAATCAATTAATACTTATTACTATTTCAAAGAGTCATTGTTACCTTACGGCTACGCCGCGTCTCAAGCCTAAGGCAGTAGCTTTATTTTACTTCATGAAAACTTCATTCAGTTTTCACATATAATAATAATAAAAAAACTAAACACGCAGGGGGACTTTGTGTCGAAGCCTTAGGTGAGTAGCGACACCTCGTACCCGACTCCGCGATTAAGGCAAGGCCCCCATTTCCGTGCTTGCTTTAGCCAGTCGGCACAGAGTGAAGATCGCTAGAGCTCAGACTCAAGCTCCAGGGTGGAAGTGATAAATAGTATCACGTCAGAAGTAGCCTCGGTGGACCTGCAGCTTACCTTTCTACACCCATGTTGATCCTGTCTTCTATGGTATGATTGCAATTGCCAATGCAGGGAGTGGCGAGTCACCGTCCGCCCATTTTTCCATGTTCCCCGAACATTGCGACGGGCAGACGCCATAGTCCCCATATTCCCATACCCCTAGTACCACTAGCAGTGCACCCCAATAGCGCGGTACTTTTTGTCCTCATTTCCCACAATAGTCATAGACTGGCCGGGCAAGCCTGCGACTATTACTAAGACTAGGACTTCCTTGGGTGCATTTTGATATGATGAGACAGGGATAATCACTGGTCAGAATCACGCCACTCTTACTTTAAATTTGTCAAGGGGTCTCTACGTGGTGGCCTTTCCATGTCCCCACGTAAGCCCTCTAACGGTCCGGGCCATTTTTATGGCCCGTGGTCTTGCTTGGAAACTATTACAATGTGATAAGGACAATTCAGAAAAATACACGTAGCATTAGACAACAACTAATTCGATAAGAGTTTTAAAGCATCAAAATGTGTACGGAACCCTTAAAAATTAAAAATATTTATCAGCATCAAAAAAACAAAAAGTAATTTCCTCTCGATTATGAGAATCATGTTTAAAGAAAGAGATAAAAGTCCACGTTACACATATTAGAGCCATAAAATGTATTCACAGTAACATATTTTGTGGGATTTTTGCATTCACGCGTAATTTAACACGTAACGCAATAAAATATCCATTAATTTCGAAGATGGCCATTTTCCGGTAGGCTGAGCACCAAGACGTTGGGCTCTTGGAAGAGAGTTTTCACTTGGAAAAGGTGAATTTAGCATTTTTATCTTTTGATATCTAAGTTTAGACCTCTCTATAAATATTCACGGAATGATTTCGAACTATACATACATAATATCTAATATATAAAATTCTCGTGTCACAGTTTTCGTTGCCATACTCCTCCGAAACGGCTTGACCGATTCTCATGAAATTTTGTATGCATATTGGGTAGGTCTGAGAATCGGCCAACATCTATTTTTCATCCCCCTAAATGTTAGGGGTAGTCCATCCCTAAATTTTTATTTTATTTTTTAGACAAATTTTTAATTTATATTTTTTTATGATACAGCATTAAAAGATACATACAACCCTAAATTTTCAACCCTCTACGATCAACCCCTATTTTTTACCGGGCAGGACGACGTCTGCCGGACAGCTAGTTATTATATGTAATCTTCGAAATGTATACGGAAAAAATGAAAATTCAACTTTGTATAAGTTGAATTTTAAGTGGGCTTTCTGAGTCACATCCTAAACTATGCTAAACAGCAAAAAAACAATTAAAGGAGTTTCGAAGCCGATTTGACGAAAACTAAAGTGGTATTATTGGATTTAAAAAAAAGTGCGTCTCGGGACGCCCGACAGAAGTGATAAATTAGCCTAAGTGAGAGAAAGGGAAGCCAGAGAGACGGGCGTCGTAGCGCGTTACGTAACAAAGCGGTTTACCCTCCCATAAGAAGTTATAACATCAAAAATCAATTACACTTTTTAAATTAGCTGATTTTGAAAAATAAAGATACCTCATTCTTCTTATGCCATAATATCGTAGTGTAGCTTTAAAGATAATTTCTATGAAGGAATGTTAAACGACAAACCAAGGCAAAGGACTGTTTTTGAACAAAATGTTCTAGTTTCCCCTATACATTAATTAAACATCAAATTGCGTTGTTCATTTGACTGCTCCTCTTTTGAACGCATCCATTGACTGATTTGATTTTAATTGGAATAATTTCCATCATAAACAAAAAATAAAATAGCATGTAAAGATTATTTGCGGCAGTGACATCGACTACATATCCGGTTATATGGGACTTCCTCTGGATTGCAGGATATATATAATTCAAAGTATTCCGGTTTGTACTAATTAGTGAAAAATAAAATAAGAACTAAGCCCAACTATTAAAAATCGGAAATTATGCTTTTTACTTACTACCAAATAAATTCCATTAAAGGAGCTTTTTATATGTTTTTAGCCGACTTCGAAAAAAGGAGGAGGTTCTCAATTCGTCGGGATCTTTTTTTTATGTATGTTCGCCGATTACTCGGTGATTTATGATTCGATTTACGTGATTCTTTTTTGTTCGACGCGGAATAGCTTCCAATTGGTCCCTTAAAATTTTTACATAGTTTGGCCCAGTAGTTATCATTTTATGAACATTTTTTATGAAAAAAAAATCCTTTTCGTTCCATATGTGCACCGATTACTCCGTGATTTATGATCCGGTTTACGTGATTCTTTTTTTGTTCGACGCGTAATACCTGCCACGTAGTCCCCTAAAAAATTGACATAGTTTGGCTTAGTAGTTTTCATTTTACGATCATTTTTTTGTTCTCGTTTCTTGGGACCTATATTTTTTAAGAAGCGCGGCACCGTTCGTAAGTCCACCCATACATAGCCAGACACTAAAAAGTAAGAAATAAAAAATAAAAACTTCGTTTAAAAAACCGACCGTTATTTTATACATTTTAGTTTTTGAAGTCGGTTATTTAAACGAAGTTTTTATTTTTTATCATGCATTATAGTTTATAGTATGTTATATATTATTAGATTCGGGGGCTCACAGCTGTAGCGCTATTAACTATTTGACAAATATATCTAATAAGAAAAATCCTATACAAATAGTAAAAAGAATCAATGATCAAAAGAATTAAAACTAAAATATAAACTAAATCCATTTATACAAGTAATTCATTAAGAAAATATTTTAAAATTTTACCATATTATCTTCCTAATATATTTAATTCACGACACAAGTTAGTCCTCTTATTTTTATTACTAATTTCTGTCATTTCGCAAATTAACTTTTCGGGCTCAAATTTCGCACAAACAAAGCACTTAAAACAATTTTTCTAGAAAGTGCCAAAACTGCTTTCTATGTAAATTACACGGCTACTTATTATAACGATGTAATTCAAAGTGAAATATAGAGGGAAACACTTAAGAAGAGTACTTTTGGAGAAAACTAATATCGGTGTTTGCCAAGCACAGCGCATTTGGCGGATTGGGGTGACAGCCTAGAGTGATTCACTCTATTAGAGCAACCTCGTATTAAAATGGCGTGATATCAAGCTAAATCGCGAGATTTGACGGCTGATGTATTATGTTCTTGAAGTGAACTTGAAACATCTAGATCTATGTACATGCGTTTGTTTAATCGATGAATGAGAATATGTGTGCTGTTTAGAATATAGCTTTTGCAAATACACTACTAACACTTTAATTTGACTAAATCCTCTGGATGTAGAAATTATTCAACCAATCGTAGTTGATCCCACTATTGAAGTATTCTGTTGTGTATGTTGTATGTAAAATAATGTAATTTGCACCATATTCGAATTGACGCATCCATTGCATAAACCCCATAAAGAGAGAAATCAAAATAAAAAATGGACACTTATATAATACTAATTCATTTCATCGTGTTGTTAAAAATACAACGAAGTGTTATATTTAGAGTTTACCTTCTTAAAAGTGTCTGATTGCACATGTAATGAAAGTCTAATTCCATGTTGCTAACGTGCCATTATTACTTTTTTTATTTAAAAACTTGTACTAATTAAATTATCTAATTTTTTGATGTAGTATTTTGAACTGTGATGAGCATATGATCTACGAAGGTCTATAAATTACAAGTTTAGTGTAGAGTAAAGTTTCGTCAACTAAAGTTTCGTTACAGCGTTAAATAACGGTGGCATCTTAAATCTTTTTTCTTTCTCTCTTCTTTCTACGGCCTTTGTACAGCTTAATCTTTTTTCGTACCGGCATGCAATGAAAAAGCATTTCATGTAGTATCAGTATCTCTCATTCATTAATAACTTTCTAATTCTGGGAGCATGCATAATTTTAGCGATTTAAAAAAAATCGTAAGCTAGCCGAATTGGAGGATTTATATTGTGTTTGTCTGAAAGTTTTGTTTGTTTAAATGAGCTGTCTGTCCCTTTAAAGCTCTTCAGTATACCAGGCGCACAATGCGAGCGCTTATCGGGACAGCACAACGTTATTAAATAAACAGGCAACTAGAATACGTCCCTCTTCTCTTGTAGCGAACCGTAGACGACTGCAGGCTGACACAGATAGCTGACATAGCTGTTCCTTCGATAATTTATTGAAATGGATTTTACTTTGTTTACGTGCACTGGAGCTTAGTCGCTTACTTTTGTTAAATTACTTCAGACGAAGGAAACTAGGTAGTATTAAGTAGTTGATTATATATTATTATACAATATATTGAGATTAATCTAATGTAAAATATAAACGTAGTCTAAAAAAGAAACCAATGGATTTTGAAAAGGGTGATGTGACGATTTGTGGTGTGACAGAAGACATATGCCATTGTACTGTGGAAGAAAAACACAATTATTGTATCGGCACAATAAACGACTTTGCCCAATGATTTGGGCCAAGTCGAAAGAAAAGACAATGAGATTAATCTCTAAACTCATGTTTACACCTCCCTTTTAGTGGCAACTGTCGTTTGATCCTTTTTACATTTTTAAATTTTAATACTATATCATTCTCAGGATTGCAATGACTATTACTATTTTAAACAGACTTCCAAAAGGAGGAGGTTCTCAACTTGGTCGGTTTTTTTATGTATGTACACCGATTGCTCTGAGATTTATGATCCGATTTACGTAATTCTTTTTTAGTTCGATGCGGAATAGTTGCCATTTGGTCCCCTAAAAATTCAATATACCCGTACTTTTAATTTTATGATCATTTTTTTATGAAAAAAAATTCCATTCCGTTCCATATGTACACCTATTACGCTGAGATTTATGATCCGATTTACGTGATTCCTCTATAATTTGATGCGAAATTGTTGCCATTTGGTCTCCTAAAAATTTAAGATAGTTTGCCCAAGTAGTTTTCATTTTATGAATTTTTGTTCGTTCCCGTTTCTTGGGACTTATATTTTTTAAGGCACGCGGCACCTTTTGTAGGCTTACTCATAGCTAGACACTAATAAGTAACAAATAAAAAAACTTCGTTTAAAAAAACCGACTTAAAAGAATTAAAAAGAATAAAATTACTTCTTTCTAAGGGTAGTTTTACTGATAATATTTTATTTTTAATATATATTATGTAAAACATCTTGAAGTCGCTGCAAAGTAAAATATAAAATTTACTATATTTTGAAAATTACTATTTTTATTATAAGTAAGAAATGTACATCTGTCAAGACATTTTAGAAACTTTTCACAGGCATTGAAAATTTTTAATCTTAAGCCGACATTAGATGGTTCATTATAATTTCAGAATTCAATTTGGATGAATTAACCAGTGATAAATATAAACAAACTTGAGTTATTCAATGTCACTAACAGTATTGCTTTAGTTCTGCGCTTATCAACCAAATTGATTCAATCTGGTCGATGCCTCTAATATCAGGTTAAAAATATATAACTCATTCAAATATTTTGGAATGATTGTATTTAATTTATATTCTGAAAAACTAAATTTTTAGTGTTTTATCAAAAAAAAACCTACTTTTTCCTTTTAGTTTTTTTAGTCATAGCTGGGCTTTTTATAAATATTTTTTTTGATGCTTACCACCCCTGCTACATCCATAATATTACCAATTACCATAAGTGACTGTGTAACCCAGTTGTACCCAAGATTTAGATGCATTAATTGAAATGCATTGTCATAATGAGTTAGAACTTATGTTTATGGAGGGGACAGCGCGTACGCAGTCCCCACTACCAAAAATTACGCGCCCGAGTTATCCACATTAGGGATAATCGCAGGGGTCAACCTACCCGTAGTGCAATGGAAAGGCCTCACCCTGGGGGAACCGCCTTATTGATCACGGTGTCCCCTACGCCAGGTAAGTATGATTTGATAGGTGTACTCTAAGGTGGTCCACGATCGACGTGTGAACACGTTAGCGTGTTTTTATTATAAGCAAGAAATGCACAGCGCCACCTGTTAAGATTTCTTAGAAATTGTTTAATGACACGAGAACGGTCCATTTCTGCGTTTCAATTTGAATGATTCAACCAAGGTAATCCATCTAAACATAAAACTTCAATCGGTTGATATATTCTTTTCTCTATAAATCCGTCATATTCTCTCAGTTCTCTACCATTCTACCAGATTGATTCGATCTGCTTGATCGGTCTGATATTCGCCTTAGAAATTAAAATATTGGATATTTTCCTATTTAAATTTTGTTCTGAAGAACTTAATTGTTAGTGTAATTGAGTTTTTTTTATTTATTACATTTACATTTTACATTACATAAAGCATTCATGTATAATTTTTAACATGTATTTATTACTAGCTGTCCCGGCAGACGTCGTCCTGCCCGGTAAAAAATAGGGGTTGATCGTAGAGGGTTGAAAATTTAGGGTTGTATGTATCTTTTAATGCTGTATCATAAAAAAAAAAATAATAAAAATTTTGATTAAAAAATAAAAATTTTAGGGGTGGACTACCCCTAACATTTAGGGGGATGAAAAATAGATGTTGGCCGATTCTCATAGATACCGGATAAGTACAAAAAATTTCATCAAAATCGGTAAAGCCGTTTCGGAGGAGTATGGCAACGAAAACTGTGACACGAGAACTTTATATATTAGATTTGTTGGGTTTTAATAATATTTTTTATATTGTATTGATTGTATATTTAAGGATGTTGATGAAATCATATACATATTTTTTAAATTACATTTTCCTACAAATAAGGCCATAGAAAATTTTCAACTTGGCGTAGACGTCTTTCAGATTCAAAGAGAAGGATCCGAAACTATTCAATCTTAGCTTCATTTAAACAGAAGGCTCCGCATTGAACTATGAGGAAACGGCTCAATAGTGCCAAATGAGGCGCGCTCACCGCCCGCAATTTTAAGAAAATTCCCATGAATCCTTAGGGTGGTAGCACATGCTCTTTTTTCAAGGTTTTCTGTGTCTTGCACTATTTAAGCGATTATTGATAAAATTGACAGCTCATAAAAGGTCACTGATGCCCCAAACTTTTTAGAAATAATGTATATAGTATACATTATTCCTAAATTAAAAAACTATTCCAACTACGATTGTCCAAGACGGATTGCCGGGTTCAAACATTGCATCAGTTAGCTCGATGTTCAGGTTTCATCACCATGTTTTTCGTCATCGTTAGCACAGGGTAATTGTCAGAATATGCATTATAAGTCAAAAAATTGGCAATTCATGCAAGCTTCCTGCCTTCCTGGGAGTTAAATACACGTAATTTGAAACATGACAACGTTGTCAACCAGTATAAGCTACTATTTCTTATAAGAGAATAATAAAGTTATTATCGTGTCTAATCTTAGTCAATTTTACTTTACGCTTATAAAGAATTACAATATAGATAGTCAAGAAACTTTTCATTCAAGAACATAATGAAGGGTTTCAACTTTTTGAAATATTCGTATAGTTGCTTTGCTTAAAATGGAGGTATTTAATTATAAACTCATAAGTTATACTTTTCTATTTATTTATAAATCATACATTAAATCTAAATGTGGCGAAAACTGAATACTTCGGTCTACAGATCCCACATCCGTGCGTAGGTGAAAATACGGTCGAGCGCAAGGATCAGTTTAAGTACTTCGAATCTAACTTAATGCTTCAGGGATATTGACCAAGACGTAAAGCCCCATACCTCAGTAGCTTGGGCCAAGGGCGTGAGATGACAGGTGTCGTTTGCGACCCAAAACGCCGGTTAAATTTAAAGGGCAGATCTATAAATCTATGATTAGACCTGTCCTTTAATATGGCAGTGAAGCGTGGTCTGTAGATGAGCGACACAAACAAGAGCTGCGGGTCACAGAGATGAATATGCTGCAATGATGTGGAGTGACGCGAAAAAACCGGTGTCAGAAACTCCCGCATCCGCAGCAGTCTTCATATCCAAGATATAGCAGAGAAACTGCAAGTGTGTCGCTTACGCTAGTACGGCCATCTTTTACGGAGACCGGCTAATTATACGGCGAACAAATTTCCATACCGCCTCCGCTAGGTCCCGGTCAAAGGAGAAGGCCCAGTGGCCCAATAATGACATGCGTACCCAATGGTCTCAAAATAGGGAATGCTAAAGATCGCGCGTAGTGGAGTAGAAAAAATAGAAAAGCGGACTCTGGGGGTCGAAGTGAACGCTCCGAACGCAACCGGGTTGTAATCTTAGGATCATGATGATGACTTTAAATCTATACATATACCTATTAATTCTCAATATTCTCAAGGTATCAGATCAAACTATTTAGTAAAGATTTATTGCTAACCAACTACCAACACAACCAAAATATTGAAACTTAACCAAATTGTTTCGTGTGCGCCTAGTCTAAACCAGCTTTAATTTAGCGTCTTTAGAAAATGCACCCGGATTTACTTTTAATGAGTTTTGAGAGTGCAACTTGGATACTTTGTAAATGAATAGCTGTAGCCAACCTCGAAGTTCTATCAGAACAGTTATTAATTCCGTAATATTGACTCAAAATAATTATTTGGGTCGGATTAATTATTCTTTTATAGAGAAATAATTAATTCAACGTTTGTTCTAAAGTATTTTACTGAAATCTAAGAATTCGTATTTTCTATGTGCAAAGATCTATACATTGATTTTCCTTGGAAGTTTCTTTGTATTACAGACAAGATTTTTCCAATGAATTACACTATTTAATGTTTAAATATTTTAGATAAGTTATGCAAGATCTAAATTAGATAGCAGAGTAGAATATTTTTATATTAGTTATCTAAAGCCACAATTTAATTAAAATTTTATCAAAAATTTACCTTGTAAGAAAAAACAATATAATTATATACATAGATATTATCACGTTTGTTTCCCATTTGGGGGTAGGCTGCGACATGGGTTGTTCACTACGCCATGCGATGATTCTGACAACTTTTCGATTTATCTAATTTCATTGATTAACTTCATACGCACGCTTATTTGAGGTACTTTTTATGTGACCTTTCTTTAATATGTCTGAGATTTGGTCGTCTACCGACATTAATTATCCAATCACAGTGCTTTTATACTAGTTTTGTGCTTCTGCTTGCACTCATTCTCTATAAATTTTTATATATTTATGTTTCATTGATATATTTAAATTTTAAGTGCTAATGAATAAAAAAGAGATTTGCATAAAAAACTTGTAATTGATATTTAAGGATTTTCAATCTATTGTGTCGTCAACCTTTTTGTGTTCACGGGTGAGCGTTGTTATATTACTGAAAAATTTATGTGCCCGAAAAGATGTTATGGACGATATTTTTTAAGGTTGATTGACAGGAATCATCACCGTTGACGTTCCAGAATGTGAGAGCAGAATACGCCCGTAAATCTTCCATATAGATAATTTTACATGACTACTTATTTTAATGGACTTATTGTTATCGATATCTGTAATCTTGATAGTTGCAATGGGTATATTACTATAGTTTTTCCTAGAAGTAAATAACATTATTCTCTAGACTTCCATACCCATTTTCACAAAAAGGGCCCTTAAGACGTCATGTTTACCAGTTTGTGTTTGTTACAGTCATTTTTCTCAGAAACAATTACGTTCATGTTTATAGAACTTGACAGGAAGGTGTATTATTTATAAGGCCTAGGCCGCACTACGGTTTTTTCCCGGGGGCGATTAACCGCTATAACCGCGAAACCGCTCGAGACGTACACACTACGATTATAAACCGCGAAACTACGTGATTTTCACATTTTGAAGATGGATTTTAAAAGAGCAGTATGTATTGTTGCTCTGGTACTAAGAAATATAAAAAAAGACGTCAACGAAAAAGGTTCCATAAAATTTTAATTTAATTGTTACGGGACGACAACACAACTATTCTTCGCGGCGGTCGGCCGAATACTAGCCAAGAAACTGCCCGCGGTTAACGCATAGTGCGTGTGCGCCCACTAAGTTCTATGGATTACAAATATTGCTACGGTTTCTTACCGCGATAATTTTGTAACATTTCATGGTTTTAAAATCAGTCGCGGGTAAAAACCGCAAGTGCCGCCGCTTGTATTCGTTTTTGTGTTTCATAAACTCACACTGTTAATAACCGCTGCGGTTTCACCGTAGTGCGGCCTAGGCCTAATAGTTAGTAGTTACGTGGAATAAAAATGTGTGCGTGTACAAGTGTACACACGTAAGAAGTGAAACTTCTTTATGACCTTATTTTTCGAAAAATGTTCTAATAGTAGATGCATATAGATGCAACTTTACAGAAATTGGTTAAATAAATAAAGCAAGAAAAGATGGCGCCTAACGGAAAAATGTGACGCGTAACCGATAAATGTGACGGTAATGTCTTTTCCAACGCCGATAAAGAGGTTTCACTTCAAAAATTTCGAATAAAGTTAAGTGGTGGTTAGCATACTTGTATATAATTAACGGTTGTATAAAAATTGTCATTGTACATAGTAGTGTTGAGTATCGTTTTTATTTATTGCATGAGTTCCCAGACAGGCAAACTGATGGAAAGCGGGTATCATCGCCTATGGACATTTGTAACAACAAAGGTGCTATGAATGTGTTGCCTATCTCTAAATGGCTACTGGAACCTGTCCACTAATACTGAAGCTTAACTCAAGATTGTTATGGCGGCATGCTCTAAACCAACCAACCAACCATTCAGATGGGCAAATGCCCTACCACCTGGCTATAGGTTGTTTTGTCGCCTTTTATGACAGGCCGCGCTGCCACAGGAAATTGAATTCTTTCACCATTCCTCCACTGATAATTTTAGTAAGGTTTTGAAGAATTATAGCATGTTTCTTAATATTTTTTAAAGCAGTGAATAGGTAGCGAAATATTAACTCTCAAAGTTATAAAAAATTGTCACCCTTTAATTTTTAAATAAATTAGGTAATTAAAAAAAAATCAAGGACAGCCATTGAGTTGTTTTTGATATATTGGGTTTCAGATGAAAGGCATTTTTATGGTACTCATCAAATGATTGAAACAGGGATTATTTTCACCTCTACGTAACCTTCCTTGGGCTTGCCAAGGTTCAATGGTTGAGTGAATCAATGAGATCACTTTATTAATTGTGATTGCTTGTTTTGTTACACAAACACAAAATGTATGAAAACATTTCAGTGAAGAAGAAACCACGTAATTATTTTTTTCTTTATAATGTTTACGTAAATAGAATTTTCACAAAAATCGAGCTTCATGTGAGCCGTGTGTCAGCAACTAGGGGTTAAGCGTTGACGTCGGTGTCAATTGAGGGAGTCCTGTGATGGATGAAGGCCTCTGGGGTGGAGTTCAACCCTTCAAATTACTGAATACTCCGACGAGCATACGCCCACTTTCAGCTTATTTTTCATCTTGTAAAACCATTTTAAAATT
Source organism: Dendrolimus punctatus (assembly GCA_012273795.1). Lineage (NCBI taxonomy): Eukaryota > Metazoa > Arthropoda > Insecta > Lepidoptera > Lasiocampidae > Dendrolimus > Dendrolimus punctatus. The sequence continues at coordinate 10,401,108 of CM022542.1, read as the reverse complement.
TGGGTTAAAACGGGTACGTAATATTAAACAGCTTCGACAGCTTTTAGATTTGATAAATTTAGTATGCAATCGAAATTTTGGGAATTAATATTTAATATTGTACCATTTTATTTTAATACCAGATATACAAGTAAGCAAGATACACAAACACAAGCAAAACTTTTTATATGAAGTGGTAACATTTCGGGTTGGAAAAATAATGTACGGTACAATTCAAATCAAATGAGGCCTAAAAGTTATAACAATAATCTTTAATTAACAAAATTACAAATAAGGAAAGTTTCGAAACAAAGTGTAAATTTATGCTAGGTGTTATACTTACCAGTATATCTATATACATGGCAATTTCACTGACTTCCCAGAAGGAGGCGCTTTGGACCATCTGTGCATCTTTTATATGCTTGTCAAGTTGTATTAAAACTAACTAATCAAAGATAATCTAGAAAACAAACTTACACATACCGACCCAATTCTTCACTTGAGATGAAAATCAGTCTCAATCGATTAGTTTTCGGTAGTCAGGCGTGGCGCACTCAAAAATAGTTCCCATCAAATTATTGCGAAAAGATATTGTTACCAATGTGTAAAAAATAATGATTTTATTAACTAAGAAGTATGAAAATTACAAAAAATGCTACAGAAAATATTTTTTTAAGTAGGTTTGAGTTTGACCTCGATCACGTCCAATGCTGGATGATGCGGTCGAAGATGGAGAACGCTTACCTAGATAGACCCCTTCACATGAGACTTGAAGATATCCGGATTGAACTTTTCGGGAAACACGGACTCCGGTAGTACATTCCACAACTCTGCCGTACTTAAAAGGGAATGTGGAGGCGAAACGTTTAGTTGTTATAGTAAAAATAATATTTAAGAAGGTTGGAGATTTCTCGATCGACATTAAAAAAAAACAAAATATTAAATATAACATTATAAGGCAGTGTGCTTATACATTTACCAATATTTATTTACAAAATAAAATAACTACAATATAATATACTTTCTACAAGACGTTTTAAAGATAGTAAATTGAATAATGCATCGCCTTCGCATACGTAAATCTGTCTTTATAATCAAAATGCGAGTAAATCCGCAACTCCATTCGCTAGTTATCTCTTCACCTGTCACGGCTCAATCTTGGTGGGTACACAATACGATAATTGAGTTAGTTAAATTAGTCTGTACCTGAGAGACATGTTGATTCGTGAACGTGGGTTGTCGTCTAGATAGTGTAAGACATGTTAAATTGTTTAAGGAGACTAAGACTTTTGGGCCCAAGAAATTGAATGAGTTGATATATGGTTTAAAAAAGCGTTACATATTTTTATTACAAAATGGATAATATCAGCCTTAATTCTATCTGGAAGATGATAAATCTTAAAAAATATAGTCACCAATGAAATAGTTTGCAATAAAAAGTGTAATGGAATGTAATATTAAAATCGGTGACTTTAATGTTATAAATGATATAAGTAATACTTTTATGGCAAATATACGTCGGACGAAGAAAAAACCACAAAAATACATATTAGATACAAAAGAGATAGAAAATAGCGCTTCGACTCTCAAAGCAGTAAAGTAACAAATAAACTGCGTCCTTTAGTTATGACATTATAAATATTTATTACAATTTATAAATTATGACATTGAAATGGTTTTTTTTAAATTATTATTTACCTCGACTAATTATTACAATAGATTTTTTGAAAAAATGTGTTTAAGCTTATTCATAATAGGTACACATCTTGAAACTTGAAGGCATATCAAACACGGTACAAACTTTGTTAACACTTTTTTTGTTCAGCCACAAAGTTCTTAGATTATTTCGTTAGACACAAAAAGTTTGTACTCGGATGAGACTGCTTAGCAATTTTCAGTTGGAACAACTTTTTTATATTGCGTCTCGGTAAAAGTTGGTAAGACTGTAGTCCATTAGTGGCAACCCAAGCATGTGTTACCAGGAAAACTTGCCCGCTAATGCTTAAGTTTCTGAAAAGTTCCAAATACAATTTGGGCCTCTTTAGTGTTTAGTTAGCGTAGCGTATATGTTTCGAAGAGTATTTTCAAAGAAAGCATTTCTTTCGGCGAATTAAAATAATTCGGAGAAAAAATATACTAGGAAATTATACAAATTCACCCAATTTGTTATTATTTATTATATATACACAAGAAGTATTACCCACAAGAAATGAAATGGATGAATAATTAATAAAATTAAATATTCAACATCATTGAGTAATAAAATTTATTTCTATACCGTATAATATCGGTGGGTATAACATAATTGAAACTCCAAAATCTTCGCCATCCGTAAAAAGCTAGGTAGCTGACGGCTGACATCTTACCATTACCAACCACTATCCCGTTAGCGAAATAGTTGACAACATAGGCGTGGTTATTTAGTTACCAACCGTTAATAAGCTGGCTTTCACAATAGTTACTCATCTCTACCACGTTATTCTCCTTAGTTAGTCTTGCATAATTTATATGAAATTACTAAAGCTACAAAAAGGATAGCTTAAATCGCCATGTAACAAAATGTGTATATATATTCTTGCACGGTAATATTTCGTGAGAATGTAAAAATTTCTTCACGTAACTTCCTGTAATTTTCTCCGAAAAGAGCTCGTAATGCACCCATACCTCTTACATTTAAATAACGATAAGGAAAGACGTAATCGAACCCTTAAACGGGATTTATGAAGCAAATATAAAATGGGGTAGTACAATTTAATACGGAGAAGTTTACCTAAATCGTCGTTGTTGAGTAAATCGGAATTGCTTCTCTTGCCCAATGTAATTGCTTTCCCTCAATGTAGCGATCCAATTATTTCTCTAAACCCAGGAAAGATTTATCCACGTAATAGCCAGCAAAGTTTTCTTTTCTCATCGAAAATGATATTGTAAGGGTTTTGGCCGATCATTGAACTAACATTGTTACCAAGATAGAGAAACGTAACAATGTCGTAAAAACTATAATCTAGCAATGCACTAAACCTATTTCTCTTTCACACACGGACAATTGTATTGCTGTTGCGTTCACTCGTTTACTACGTACGAGTAAAACGGGTAGTTATGAGCCATTTTTCAAAATTCAAAACTCTTTCTACATTGCATTATTTTTTTATTATGACTATTATTATTAGGTTTGTCAATGTGACATAATAGTTAAAATATTTGAAACATGAATCTGTATTGTATTTTTGATTTTATATTTGAATTATCTATCTTCGTTCTAATCAATATTATATATACAAACTGAATCCTTAAGTTTGACCACAAACCTCAGTTTGAAACATTTGTTTCCCAAATTTGTTGGAGCTAATTTGAATACGTCCCGTAGATTGGCGTCAAAGTTTAATCTCACTCCTAATATTGATCCTGAAGGAGTAAAGTTTTTACATTTTTAACGAACCGTGAATCGCATCGGGAGCGTAATGAACAACCACCCTCGTCGATGACTAGTTACTATACAATGATGGAGCGATTTCATTTTGAATGATCCACCAATCAGTTTATACGAAGTAGGAAAAAATAAAAGCAAACTTACGCAAGGAGATGTGATACTATTATTGTTGTTCTGCAAGAGAGGCATTTAGGTAATTGCTTGGAAGGTGTCTAGAAATTGCGGTTTTATGCTTGTTATTAGGTGAATTATGACCAGTCCACATCTTGAATCAGAATCGATTTTTTTTAGTGTCATAAAAATAAATCATTATTGTCATGAAGATGTCACAAGACCATTTGATACATTTGTGACCTTTTATTCTTACTCTAACCAACTGTCAAATTCAGTTTATGTTTTTTCTAAATATGTTTATTATATTGTATTAGATTGGCAGATTTTTCTTTTTAATTTACCGGCCAAATTCAATGATATTCTTTATTTTTTATATAATATCATTGGCCAAATTGCTAATTATTCTCCTATATAATCATCTGGCTTTTATATATACACGACATTGGAAAAATCAATGCATAAAGGGCATTGCAGGCATCATCAAAAAAAGTTGACTTTTTAAATTTATTATTAAAAAACTGTTTTATCTGTCTGTCTCGAATTCTTATACGAGCTTTGTATAATAGTGGTTGATATTTAATGCAGAGGTTACATGAACACAATGTCCACTTGTGTTAATTTTATGCAAAGCAACTCGCATTTTCTATCAATGAATTGGTTCGAACCAATTGCAATACGTATATTGTCATAATATAACTTGCTAACGTTAAAGATATATTTTGTGAGGAAAATTGCTTATCTCGATAACCGAGCTTTAAGTCCGCCAATCCGCTTTAGAAATCCGTGCTGGTATTCTGTCGTTTCCACAAAACTGGTAACCAGTGTCAACATCTATCACTGGAACATTGGGTCGGTATTATACATACGTCTCGATAGGACAGTTACATACTTCTGTATTATACACACATTTAATATAATTAAATCAATAATATAGATGTGAATTTGACTTTTTGTTTGCAATTTAGTTGTTCTCATTAATCTTGGAAATGTATTGATTGTTATCAAATTGTGTACAGCATATTCGATGACATAAATATCACAAAGTTCATGTAGTTATTTACATACACGGCACGTGATACGTTTCGTTGTTGAGCTGCTTTCCGTAGCTATAAATAATTTAAATATTCGTAATTAGTCATAAGTGTCACATTAAAAACCACAGAGTAATAATGCGGTGTTAATTTTACCCGAAATAAATGAACGGTTGCTTTTTGCACACTAAAATCGGAAACATTAATATGATGAGAATGGTCCATTAGTGAAATGCAAATTGACCGCTCAGAGACAAGATGAAATAAATGTAGCGATATTGAAATCTATAATATTATAAAATTCAAAACATGCTGTGTCTGTACATTGAAGCTATATAAAAAACAATCGGAATAGATTATATAAACAACGGAGAACACGATTATTGTTTTAAGAATTTTCCCGGGCGCAGTTTGCGAATAACTATTTCGCATGCATAAAAATTAGCTTATTCCGACAAAGTTTCCACTAAAACGATAGCTTATATTCTTTTTTAAATTCTCCGATACTTTGTGACCTGGGAATCCCGCGGGAATTTCAAGTTATGCGCGGATGAAGTCACGGACATATGCTATATGAAACAGTATTAATTATTGTATACAAAACAAAAATAATGGTTTAGAACCTGAGTTTTAAAGCACGGTAAGAATCTAACTTGTCTTATAGCTAGCTCATTCCAGGGACGCAGAGCTTTAACCCTAAAGAGTTATTATAAAAACAACGTATGTACTGGTTGGCGTGTTGGAGTGAGAATGTCAGTATAATAAATATTTACAATAGATAATTGAACATTATATAACACAGTGAAGTAGAAAAGCAATGTAGATAATAATAAACTAGGTATGAGCACACATTTTCGGTACCTAAGTATTTAGAAGTTTGGCTGCAGAACGAGAAAACGTCGCACTCACAAGAAAAATGTGTTTGAACAATTCGGTGTTGTTACACAATGTACATAGTGGATGAAATTCAAGGAACTTGGGAAATAAAGGGGTGCTTTGGCGAGACAAAGGTGGGGCTTATTGCAAATTCCTACGCTCACCTTGCGTCGCTATTAAACCTCCTTCACGATACTCCGTGCAATATAATGTTTGTAAATCTTTACTGGGTTTCATAGGAGATAACATGCGTGAGTATATTATGATACTACGTACTTGAAATGTGTAGTATTTCTTGATGTTCATGCCTGGGAGATTGTTACATAAAATATTAAAAGCAAAAGTTGACCGAGGGATTTAAACAGCTTATAGGGCGTTTAATTAAAAAAGAAATTAGAACTTATAATAGTAATAATTATTGCTGGAGTCCAGCAGCAATTGTGATGGAAAGTGGGTACGGTCGTCTATGAACAATGTGCTGCCTGACTCGTAGATGGGACTGATATCTGGCCACTAATGTCAGAACACAACTCAAAGTTTTTATGGCGGCATACTGTAGATCAAAGGTGGTAGCCACCCAGATGGACAAATGGCCTACCACCTGACTATGTTGTTGCCTCTTACAACAGACACCCTAGCCGCAGCAATTAATATTCTTTATCGGTTCCTGCACGGATCTTGCAATTCAATTTTTTTTAATTATATTGATAATGAAAGTAACTTCTTTTGTTAACAATTTATTCTATATGTTGCTATAATTTTTTTAAATTTTACAATTCACTCGAAATACAGATTAAAAAAGAAACGCGAAAAACTAATTTTTTTGACCTGGAATAAAAAATCCATACACGGGAATGACGGGGAACTTAATTTTTTATTTATAATTATGTTTTGAATAATTTTCCTGATTTGCAGCTTGTTATGATTTTATGCACCTTCCAATTTCTAGATTGACGGAACTATTAGGAGTACAATAAAATACTAATTAATAAAACATCTTCTATTATTTTAAAGTGTGCAAAATAATATTTTTATGATATTACATATCTAGAAATAAATCAAAATTATTACGTCAAAGCCCAAATCTGAAAGCGTAATAGTTTCTCAGTAAAATGTACCACAAAAATGCGTAGATTTTGGGATAGTGTAGTATAAAGTATCGTGACAATTAAACTCGCTTATAGCGTCACAATATAAGATTTAAAATCCCTGCTTCGAATAAGCATAATGTCCAACATGAATTTTTAAATCCCTTTTCATCAATTCATATTTAACGTGAAAATGCTGACGTTATAAGCCTTTTCATCACTGACCGGTCAAAGTTAACGTCCGTAGGACCACCGCTCCGCATTTCGTGCTATAAAAATATTCATATGTACTACTGTAGAAAAATTTCCACAATCAGTGAAAGCAGCCCCTCGGGGCGTATTGCGGTACAGAGTTTTCATTAAACACAGAGCTCGGTTTTTGTCCAAAAAATGCCTACACAGCCGGAGGCATCCGCATATAAGGAATGTTGTCGCTGGGAAATTAGTTCATAAAATTTCGCCAAACTCGTACAATATACGAAAGAGGGCCTCGTTTCTACAATCTATGATTATGTTTCGCTTGATATCATGCTCGTGTTTTTTTGTTGGAAAATACGAGGCTTGTTACAAAAATCAAATACAATGTTATAACTTTTGTGTCTGCTTTATTAAAATTATTTTGGATCCAAAAATTCTTTTGTTTTGCTGCTCATTTATTATGGACTGTTTTTTATTTATACAACGAAGATCAATACTAGAAATTAGAATTGCCAAGTATAATCCCCGCAAATTGCTAATGCGCTGGAGCCTTGTCAAATTAACATTCACGTGACGTCATCAGGAACTCGATATGTACGCGTACTCGCCGGCCAGTGATGCTTACGGTACTGAGCATTCTTCTACGGTTACGTCACCAAAATAGTGGCCAGGCGCAATAGCAATTTGCGGGGATAATAAGGCCTTATATGCACTAGGAACACAATGAAGCAATATGTTGCAGAAGATGTTGAAGATGTCCTGAGACCAATGCAGGCTACACTAGTCAGTGATTTAAGAAATGTCTCTCGAGTCGAACATCACAATGACATGTTGGGGGACAATTTATTCTCGAGTACACTAGATATTTAAGGCTTTAAAAAAATGTAATTTTGTAAAGTTTCTCAGTCTTACATGATTATATTGCGATCCATGATCTATTCAATTTTTTTGTCATTTTTTGATTTATATACCATACTAGGATTCTCGGGACACAAAGTGCCACAGCATTTAAAAATAATCTAAGCTATCGTTTTAGTAAAAACTGTTTCGGAATAAGCTACTTTTGATACACCCGAACAACTACAATCCACTCCTGGGAAAATTCCCGCGGTATAACCGGGATAAAAAAATTACACATTTTATTAAAATTTGCTATCGATCATTGAAAAAATCATGTTGGAATTAGATTTTTTTTAAAACTCGCCATTTTAAAAAAACGCCATTCCCAAAAAATTTTAAATAAAGAGTAACGCAGATTTTAAGTTCAAGTATTTGCTGTCGATCAGCGAAAACAGCATCGAAATCGGCGCAGTAGTTTTAACGTGCACCCTAAACACACATACAAACCGACAAGCAGACAAGAAATTTAAAAAAGTGTGTGTGTACATTGCACACGCAGTAGAAGTGAAACTACAACAAATATACCTTCAACGCTACTTAATAGACAAGTGTGAACTGCACATTTACGCATTTCCATTCTATTAAGTAAGACCTCTTCATTCTTAGCTATATTGACCATCACTCATAATAATTCAATCTAAATTACACTTTAAAACAAAATTCAAAATTCAATGCAGTGTTACGCAGTGTTAGTATGTGTATCCAATATATCTATTGATCTACGTATAAAGAATCTGCCTTAAGTATATATAGATTAAGCTAAAATACATTTGAACTCTTTTAACTTTGATTTAAAGTGAAAATTAATACTAACGGGTAAGGAAGATATGTGTTTTATTTTTAATTGAATATGATTGAACTTTATGTGTTTACTGTTTATCTCTTTGTAGTGTCGCTTTTTCGTTTCATCGAGTTTTAAATCAGAACGATTCTAAAGAAGATTCACTATCTATTCCAGATGTTTTTTAATATCTTCAATGTAAATCATGTCATGTTTAGATTTTATAATATTTCAATTTTTTTGACCAAATTAGTAAAAAAAATAAAATCTTAAGCAGTTTCTTTTATGTTGAATTTTCATACAAGACTAAAGTTTATCGATACCAACTATCACAGACTTAAATTACAATCCTGTTTAATGTAGTAAGCAGTCCAATTAATTTGATATTATTTAAACTTACTTTAACCGTATCGAGTATGGTGTGTAAATTATTTACCCTTCACTATGCTCTTATCACCCTAATGACATGATTACTCCTGGAAGTAGGTAATAAGATATGGCATAGATTTATTACCCGCTGACGCGTTTTTATTACAATTCAATAAGCGATGTAACACGTGATCCCAACGCATGGTCAGCGAACGCTAGTCCGTATTACGTAGGAATAACAGGGGACACTTACCAAAATTGCTTACACAGAAAACTAATATCAGTGTTTGCCAGCCGTCCTCATTGGTTATGGTACAATTTACAAGAGAGAGCTGTGTTTACGAATTATTTATGAGTGAAAGCCGGGGTAAAGAGAGAGAGAGATAAGACTTCATTACACACCAAAGTGTAAAATTACAAAAACAAACCATATTTACAATATTTTCTAGGCAATACAATAATGGCCTTATTGCTCAAAGTGACCTCTTACAGGCACCCTAAATTAAAGAAATTTGTTAGCTAATCTGACGATGTGGGTGGTGCAGGAAAAAGGCAGTAGATACATAAATAATTGAACTAATTTGAAATTTTAAAATATATAATATATAAATAGTTATATATGTACATCTACAATAATATACTTAAAAATACATAAGTTACTTATATAATAAATGTACAAACATGATTATATTGTGGTAATCAGACTAGCTATTTGTGAACACAGTGCTTTCCGTGTAAATTTCTCAATGTTGGTAATTATTTGGCCTCTCTGACAGTAAGGGGCAGCATATTTCAAAGTGTGACAGCCTGCACCGTAAAAGAAATAATAATTATCGCAATAAGATGAGGTGTGTGCAGGCGTCATAAGTATATAATTTCGATACGTATCAGAGCACTCATTGTAGGCAGTGGATAGACGAAGGACTTCAAAACATTCCTAAGATACTGGAGACTGTTAGGAGTATGTTATTATAAATAGCCTTCGCTTGAAACCCTAACCTACCTCAATCTAGCTGGAGAAGGCAAGAAGACCCTTGTGTGTAGTGTAAGGTAAAGATGAGTCTTAGCCTAGGATGTCAGTTATGCAATTGCATAACCTAGTAAGTGGTTTTTTAAAGTTTGTACATTAATTGTTTTGCAAGCATTTGCCGAGATTTTGTTTTTCATTATATGAAAAAACTGTCTCGAGCATCTTCACTTTACGAGAAAAATGGTTAAGATGCTTAGGCAAAGTATGTAGATCTATAGATTTCACGCAACGGTAATGTCAATATTTTTCTTCACGATATTAATTGTATTTGAAACAGATTCATTATTACATTTTCCAAGAAAATATTTAAAATATAGAATCAAAAATTAATTATTCGAACGCAGGTATTCTATGTTATAATATCAACGTTCAGTGACTCAATGGAATACACGTACAGAGTAAATCAGCTCATACTTGTAACCAGCTAAAATGAAATATTGGAAAGTATGACATACAAAGTTTCTAAATGGAAGTTAAATCAGCAGTCGATGTTCCTAATATATAGATCGATCAGTCCTCTTGTATCTTGTACCGTGAACATTAGGAAATAGCCCGCCTACCTTATTGTGAACTTATATAGGCTTGGTATGGATTTTGCAGACAATACACAACGTTTTATTTTTGGTATCTATACCAATAAATAAAATTGAAATGTTATGGTATTGTCGCCACAATTCAAATGAAAATCTATAATGTAAATGTGTTTAGAATTTTTGTCGTTTTAAAAGTTGGTGAATTTGGGAGTAAATTCGCAGTCTAATGCCAAATATTTTGTTCAAATTATCTGTGTTTCCACAAGTTATACACGGTATTTCAAAATGTTTGCGTTTTAGGTTGAATTATACAAATCAATTAAAAGTTTTTAATGCCTGCCGTGATATTGAAAACTAAAATCATATATGATTCTCTAAATTGCGTAAATATAAAAAGAAAATTTCAATTAGAACCTATATGCTAGAGTAAAATCATTATTTAGTTCACTGGAAAATTAAACTCAATATGGACTAGTATACGCAGATGTGCAGTTTTACTCATTATTAAGAAGCCAGATAGTAAACAAGTGAGAAAACATTTAACCATCGAATGTATTGTATATCCGATGGTTAAATGTTTTCTCACTTGTTTATGTATGCTCAGTATTTGAAACGCGTATACCATTTCATACATTCAAATCTCATTTACATTACAAAATAATATCTATCATTTTTTTTGTTACATACATACATACATAAAATCACGCTGTTTCCCATGGGGGTAGGCAGAGACTATGGATCTCCACTTGCGACGATTCTGACAAACAACTTTCGCCTCATCTACTTTCATTAACCTCTTCAACTTTTTTTTGTTCTTCTTTTTTGTTTATTCTCTCTTACTAATTAAACTACTACTATCTACTCCGTATAATTTCTGTAGATGACAATATAAATTAAGGGCTTTAACAACATTAAAAATAAACACAGAGAACTAAAGAAGAACTTTTATATTATGTTCTAAATTAATTAATCTAGTTTATTAAAAAATACAAAACAAATTTCGTTTTGTATTATTTGCCCTACAATTACTATGTGCAATTCAAATTTAAAAAAAAATCTAATCGGTGTCTAAAAGTCGAATATTGTAAAAACCCGAGCGTTCACTAAATCTTTGCTACATGGCTAATATTTTCAATTAAGGCTAGTCCAATGGGTTTTATCAGATCGTAGATAATCTTTTGGTCAGATTCTGTTATTTTTGTGGCCTTTGAATATTAATGTTGATCGCATTTTGTTTTAAAATCAATTAATTTTATGAAAATTAACTGAAATTTCTCATTAAATAACAAAGTACGTATTTCAGCATTACAATTGCGTATTCACAATTTAATTTTCAAGGAGGACGAAACCAGTTCTAATGAAATTATGTTAGAAGTTTCGTAACTTTAAGCACATTAAGTTGTTGATAAACTTTGGCTAGAGCCCAGGTCCATTCTTCACAGAGTTTACCATACTTACATTAGGATTTTAATTTTCTACTCTTTAATTACTTTTGATTACTAGTATTTAATAGGCTGGATTAACCAAAAGTACACATTTATTATACTTGGAATATTTTTTACACAATTTGGCTTAGTATCGTCAGACTGAAGCTGTGGGTTCGTTTATATTATCATTTAGAAGATAAATTTGCACGATTGATAATAAAATTATATTGTGTGTTTCCATTGAACCTGTACTTTTCACTTATTCGTCTTATATATTTTTGTTTGACTCCTGCTCTCTCTTTTTTCTTACATCTTCTACCAATTGATTGGGGTAGGCTCAATATGTCTTTTCCTTTCATACCCGTCTATTCTGACACGTCTATTCTATTATTACCCCACAAATCATCATATTTAATCATCCTCCGCACAATCCATTCATCTGTTTTTTGGTCTAGACTCATTTCTTTTTTTGGTTTAGACTCCTGCTATGGAGGTATTATTTTACAAGAAAAATAAATTATGAATACTGATTTAATTTTATATTATTCTGATTAATCGTACATTGGAAATTCAATAAAATTAAAACTAAAAATAATGTAAGTTATAAATATTACAAGCTATTATAGACTGTACAACAAATCGCTGCCAGATGGGAGCGTGCCCAGAAGGCTGGCTGCATCGCCGCGCTGTATGGCCATACTTATTTGTTGGGCAAAATATGAGCCAGCCTTCTGATCACGGGTGGCAACAAAGACTTGAATATGAATTATAACCAAAAAAATAATAATAAAACAATGCAATTTTAGAAATTCACTTATTATATGTATTAGACTGACTGTCCGACTTAGATCTTTATAGTCGGTCTATTTTAAAAATAGTTAAAGAATATATTACTCAATTTAGAATAGACATTGCCCTTTAAATTACTAAAAGTTATTGTTAATCTTTATTTTTCTACTAGAACATTTACAGCGGTGAGTTGAATTACGACTTAAATAAAACAGTTAAAATTTATTACCATTATGCTTAGTACTTAATACACATTCGAATAACGGCATTATTGGATTGTGAGTGTGGGTTAAATTTAAAATTTAAGATAGTTATTTCTCCACTTGTTTCAAAGTTAATAAATGGCAGAAAGCAAAATAAACTTTATTCATATCCTTTGTAACGTTAAACGTAGTCGTGTTTTCACAATGAAGACAAGATATTCACTTATACCAACTTTCACTGTATTTCCTCATAATATTAAAATGAGACTGTAAAAGTGGATACAAGAAGAAAGTTCTCGCAATTCATTTTTCCATAACAGCAGAGATCAAATAAAAAAATACAATGTTCGCAAACTTCAGTAACTTATATTAAATTTTGTACAACAAATTGTGATAACTTTCGTCTTAATTTTTGGAAACATTTCAGTTTATTGAAAGGTATTTTTCTACTTAGAAAAATTGTACGGTTAAATAAATAAGAATATTTAGTTTAATAACAGAATTTGTTTCGGTATGAGCCTTCCATCGGAATAATATGGTTGGAATTTCTCATGAAATTACAATATGAACAGAAGATGGATCCACCCACATTGTATTGTATTGATGTTCGGAAAAATACACGAGGCAGCCCAATTTAGGTTACTATTTCACTGAGATATCATGGCGGAGCGACTCAGTCGCTTTATAATAAACCATTAACAAATCCATGGGAAGATACCTCACCTGCTGTCTACTTGATTACGTAATCACTAATATGTGTAGTATACGTATTTTACATTTTCCAAAATAACATCTAAGCCGATATTATATGGTTCATTTTCGTTTTTCAATTTGAATGGATCAAAGTAATCAATATAAAGATAAGTTATCTTGAATAGTTCAATTTCATTAAAAACCATCCCGTCCTTTAAGTTTTGTGCCTTTCAATCAAATTGATTCAATTTGATTGATCCAACTAATATTACGCCATAGATCCTCCTCATAGAGTCGTGTTTCTCATTCCTGTGGATTGTTCCCGCCTTACTTTTTCTTATAGTATATTTCGTCATCGGAAACGAACAATGGCAATGTGCAGTTTGTCATATACGGAGTCGTGGGTCTGGTCAGACCAACGCATCAGACTGCAGCCCCGGTATCTTTTCGTTCAATTTTTCCAGTGACGATTAATATTTCTAAAGTGTCCTTATTTTCTTGCTATGTGCCCGAAGTACTCAAAGTTCATACTATACATAAGCGTGGATTTAAGAGTTATCTTAAATCCACGCTTATATCCGATCATTTCTCGTCTTTTAATTCCATAGTCCATTGTTTATATTTTCTTTCACTAATCGTCTATTTTTATCTCTCACACATTTCACATATCGTTCGGAAACATACTTAATACTCACTCATGTACTCAGAAGACGGAAACAACCATCATTCATGTATGTATATATATGATGTACATCGTCTCATTTCCTTGGACACTAGTTGAATAGTTAGTGACGTCTTCTTCAGCAGTACGCGCTTGTTTTCCCCAGGTCTTTAGTGGACACAAAGCCTCTGCAGATTTTTGCCAGAAAAGCCCGGGAATCGAGAGTATGGCATGGGTTCTTGTGGTTTTTTCTTTTTGCATTCTTGTAAGGTTTTTGCAGGAATTTGAAGATCCATTAACATTAAGGCATGTCTGTTCTTCCGGTCATGATTCTAGCGTCTCGTCTGTTATCTTCGTTGTAAGTTAAAAACACCACTAAGTAAGGAAGGTAAAGGAGAAGAGTCGGTTGTTTTTAGCTTTAGTTGAACAATGTTAAATTGATGTTCGATTTTATGTCACTTATTGTTAATAAAACAAATTTATACTCCTATTCATCTTTATTCAAACTTCCATTAGAGTTGAAAAAAGATGAATTATTAATTTGAAAGGACTGGTTAGAAGTAATGAAAGGAATTCTTGGACCTTTCTCTAATTTATAACCTTTGTTAAAGTTAAAAATTTGTAAAGTTGCTGAAACACTGAATTGACTAAATTCACGGACGTTTATTTTTATCTTACTATTATTACTTTTCAATTGTTGAATTTTTGATATTGAGTAATACAAAATTATAGAATATTTAAGTCATTCTAACACCATGATTTGGGCATAAAGAATAAGAAACATAATGCTAACTAAGGTTTGTAAAAGCATTCATAAAATATTTGGTATATGTAACTTGGTTTTCCAAAGTCTCTGTTTTGTATGTATGTTATTTTTACAAGTAGTTTTAAAAATCATTAAAGGATTTTATCCTAACGATGACAAAAATATATTTTTTATATTTCCCTTATTATCCCTAAATTGGCAGTTAATTTTAATAAATGAAATTATTTAAAAGGCTACCGACCATGACTAACAACAAAATACATTCATGTCAATAATTTTAATTCTTCAATTATTAAAATTTAGAATAACCTAATTGGGCATAATCTGAACTTTCAAAATGATTCTTTATATTTTCCCTTGAATTATGTGTTATAATATTCCTTTATTCGTTGCGAAGTTTTATTGCGGAGTGTACTTGAAGGAATGGTTTGTTAAAAAGCTGAAGGAAAGTTTAATCTTGGACAGAAGGCAATAAAATAAGGGTGCGAATTTTGCTGGAAGTCGACGCCAACCTGCCAGTTGCAGACAGCTATTGATAGGGTTCCGAATGTAATATGACTTTTATAGAGCTGAGAATACCTCCATAAAGTTTTCTAACTAAAGATTTATAAAAGTTAGAGACTAAAATCCAGAAGCACTAGAAATGCATAGTAAATTCGTTACAAAATACTTTTAAATATTCTAAAACCACTTCTATAATTTTTAACACATAAGTATATTTTTGCTACAGTAAATTAATGTACTTAGTATAAAAATAAATGTTTAGTCTCTGTTATTGTTTGAATAAAGAACTCAAATTGGTAGCAATACAATATTGATACTTTTTGTGCAAGGAGCGAAATAATCTGAAAATATAGTGGTTTATAAATCAGTTATCATTTAATAGAATTTCGAGGTACTTCAATACTCTGTTTAGTAGACTTCATAATGATTGAACAAGCCTAGTTATAGTCCACCTGACTTATCTGTGAAATGGTAAAAAAAGTAACTACAGCCGCCATGTTGAAATTGTATATCCATTAGGACTGCCAGTTCTAAAAAAGTTGCTCCTCGTTAATGGCGTTATCTTTACCGCTATAAATTTATAAGACGTATTTGGCCACAATTAATAACTATAATATTAACTCAGATTGAGCTCGAGTGTTATAAATATATGATAATCTTGGATTAATGTAATATACTCAAATGTCTTTGATAAATAACTAATCACGGATCGGCAACACTGGACCAAACACAGCGAAGTTCTTTCTTATTTCACAGATAAGTTGAGTGCACTATATCATCATTTTTAGTGACCCAACTAACCTTAGTTGTAAAATATATGATGTACACCACGTAGAACGATATTGTGCAGCTCTATAACATTCCATTGCAAACCGTTTCTCTATGTCATAAATTTGAATAGAATCGATGGCTGTCTGCGCCTCCGGGAAAGTTGGATTTCCCCCAGGACTCCCACGACACCTGACCAAATGTAAAATATATTTCACCTTTTTTTATAATTTCCAAATATGATATACGACCGGTACTAAATAAAAGGCCTGATACCAGTTCTATCCTAACTAATATTACAAATGTGGGTGTGAGTTTGTTTGTTACGCTTTCACACCTTAACTATGAAACAAATCGACATGAAATTTTGTATACACGTTGCCAGGGGTATAGAAAAGGATGTAGGGTACTTATCATCAAGAAAAACTATTGTTACCAGGGGAATGACTAGTGTAGCCGAAACGATGGCGCTGTAATCGCGTTTTATTGGCGTCATCGTTTCACTTCAAATTCACAACTATAATAACAACATAACATTAATATGTTGCTCTCATGTTTAGTTCCAACTACGTTAGACGGGTATTTTGAATAAAGATTATGTTTGGCAATATTACAATAACGCGAGTGAAACCGCGGGCAAAAGCTAGAATGTAATACATTTTAAAATTCAAATTCAAAAGTTTCTATTCAAAATATGTTCCACTGGGAGACATTTTTTGACGGTACATGTAAGTGAAAATTTAAATCTACTTTATATTCTACTAGCGGCCCCGGCAGACGTCCTGCTATGAAAAAATAAAAAATCTAGGACCCGATCCCAGCGCCACCTACCGTTTCCAACGGGATAAAATGTATCCTATGTCCGTCTCCTGGTATCGCCTCTCATGACCACATCATACATGCGCGCGCAATAATTAATACTTATTTGACTACAACACTAATACTTAAATTTTAAATATCGCCATATCTTTTGAATGAAACGTCCGAATTGAATAATTCAAAAAGTTCTTGAAAGGTATTGAGTTCGTCTTGAATATGGAGTTATTTATTTTGATAAGGATTAATACCAAGGTACAAAATAAAGAGTTTTTGAAGCGACTGCATTTTAATTATTTAAAAAATAAAATAAAACACTTCTTGTGAGATAACTACAATAGTTAGACATATGGTTACACGATATCTTTTGTAGACAATTATATGTTCTGCAAAGTGGTAATACATTGTTTTGTTCTATAATCAATAGTTTTCGCAGTGCATGCCGTGTAAGGATATTTTCGGGTCATTTTTTTACACCTTGGGTTACATTATTGGACTTTTAGTAAGGATCCCTAATTTTTGAAAATATAATATAGCCTATAGCCTCGATAAATGTATTATCCAACACTGAAAGAATTTTTCAAATCGGTCCAGAGGTTCCTGAGATTAGCGCGTATAAACAAACAAACTAACAAACTCTTCAGCTTTATAATATTAGTATAGATATGCACTGTTTGACAGCGTGTTATGGCTGTTTAATGGAGAAGAAGCTGCTAGGAACACCCCAGCAAGTCCTCTAGCAAAAATATTTTTTTTCATCATAATTATTTATCTATGTCAGGCTCTTTTTTGAAATACATGTTATAAAAATTGTATTATAATTACATTGAAAATAATTAAAATATATCTGTGTTCTATTTACTATGTTCTGAATAATGGATTCGAATTTACTGAAATACAAAAAATTGGTCAAATGCATTAATTTCATACACAGCGAAGGGTTCTGTAGGTGCGATGAACTTCCATTGTTTTTGCTGTTTACGCAACCCTATTAAACATTTTATTCAGATTTTACTTTAAAATATTTTTTCTTAGATAAGCTAGATCAAAGAGAAGCTAAAGATCAGACATAGCTTCAGGCGACTTATGGTAAGCAGACCATTACCCAATTCGCAAATTTTAAGAAGCTTTTTTAAATATTAATGTAATTTAAAGTCTCTGTCAGACAATTATGGGTCCTACGAATTGCTCAAATATTTAAAGCAGGTACGAAATATGAATTATTTTCATATCTTTTATCGCTCGCGACAATCAAATAAATATCAATTAAAATACAATATACATTGCAAAACTTTATTTTTTCAATTTTTGATTTTTGTCCTCGTATAAGTTAGCAAACATACTAGCTTAATGGCCCTCTCACGCTGAATTATACGTAGGTTTCATTTTTGTGTATATAATTAGTAAAAAGACATACTGAGACAATCTGCATATCAAGATTATCGATATGTGAACGTAAAATCATCTTGGAAATACCCAAAGTTTTCATAAGCTGATATTATTATACAAAACTAGGATTTTCCTGCGACTTAGCTTATGCTTCACTTAACATTTCCGCGAGATTCCGGACACAAAATACCGCAGCACTTGAAAAAGAATGTACGCTGTCGTGTGTAATTAAAACTGTCGGAATAAGCTAATTTTTTACGCAACCGAACAACTACAAAATGCTCCCAGGATTCCCGAGATAAAAAAAATCACACATTTTATTACATAACATTTGCTATCGAACAGCAAAAACATTGGAATTCCTTTTTTAATTTGGCCATTTTAAATAACTCTCAGAAATTATTCCGCAGGATACCCAGGATAAAAAGTAGCGCAGAGTTTAAGTCTAAGAATTAGCCATCGATCAGTGAAAACCGCATCGAAATTAGCCCAGTAGTGTTTACGTGAATCCCGAACAAACAGAAAAGAAATCTTGAAACCCAATGGTTTCAACCCAAACCCACGATACAATTATCGTGTTCTCCATTGTTTATGTAGTCTTTTCCAGTGGTAATTAATTATCGCATTTTTTAATTTATTTTATACCTGCCATATCATTGAACCTTCCCCGCCCGTCCTATTCTCGCCGCATCAAGTAATTTGTAAAATGACATTAAAAACGCACGACAAGAGATGCAACCCCCGTTCCGTCCCAGTACGTCGCTCGCACCACACGCATAAATTTCACCGCTCCGTCGTTATAAAAAAACCGCGATTACAATTACTGTACTGACTGTGCGCACGTCTCGCGAAGTGACAAAATAACATAAATATATAATTAAGTTAAAAACTCTTCGGACCTGTTGCTGATCTGGAGCAGAAGAAGAGAACCAAGAGCAGCTGCATCCGGTGAGTTCCTTCCACTCCCATTGAACCAATCTACAGTCCACGAACACATCAAAATCAAATGGTGATTTTATTTTCCCACCATCCAGTCTTTTTTATAAGTAACTTTTATGTATAAACACGGCATGTTTAGAATTTAATAATATTACAGAAGACAAGATTTATCGACTCTTGTAAGTTCAGAAAATAACATAGTTTCTTATTCCGTATAAGAGGAAAATATTAATAATGCTGCTAAAATAAAAATACATAGTTCAGCTTGTACGAACGGTTGAACATAAGGAATCCCTAATAAGGCAGGCTTATGGCGAATAACATCTGGGACCCGAGGATAGCAAACACTTGCCGGTAAACACGAGGTTACAGTAAGAAAAATGTTTTTGTTTTCCGAAGCTCCGCTCTTATATTTTGTCATAAGCATTTTTTGTAACACCGACCGTGGTTTATGTGAAATCTAGACAAATTTAAAATATCTGACTATTTCATCATTCTCTTTTATATTTTTTAACATCAATATAATCTTTCATGTTTCTTAATTGGAAAATAGTAAGTCACTGTGAATAGAAAAGTCGTAGAAGCGTAATGAGTAGCGCTGGAGTCCCAAACTCAAAGGGCGCAAGTTCGATCCTGGCCGGAACGCATGTATCACTTAGGCAGTTTTCTCACGTAATGTGCATATTGTCACAATTACCACGTGCTAACAGCGGTGAAGGAAAACATTGTGAAGCAACCTGCACATCGAGATAACCGAAGTGTCAAACCTATCAAGCTGCCTTAGACAAGCTTGGTGGGTTTATTGTCCGTGCCTCTACAGTGGGAGGCCCGAGCCCAGCAGTGGGACGTTTACGGGCTGTTATTATTATTATTATTATATATTTGGCACTATCTAATGGATTGGAATTTAAGAGATAGAAACTAGGTGTCTGTTGTGTAAGCTTAACTTTCATATAAAATGAAAAAGATTAGATAAAAGAGTCTGTGTTCATCCCTGAACTTTTACAAAAGAAGAACCACAAATATCTTTAGTAAATTTCACAAAAACTGATTCATAAGATTAAGATGAAGGAAGAAACAAATTATTATTTGCATTGTGATCTATTTCTCACTAAGAATTTATATCAAATTTTGGTAGCCTAGCCTCTTTTCTCTTTTTTTAAGGCGGGGGAAATGCATTCCGTACACTACCGGGGCCATTACTAGGGATTAGACCAAAGCGACGCGAGGTGAGACCACGAATGGGTACCAGAGTCAATTCGCCGGCTTGTCTCCACACAAGCCGGCGAATCGAATACTCAGTACTCCGCTAAAACCACCCTCCTCCCAAGTGCCCCGCGCTTATGGCAGGAATAACGTGAGACTTAAAATGTAGTTACGCCCACGGTGACCTGGTGGCTTAGCCTCGTCTCATCTTCAGTCAATCGATGTTCACTGCTGGACGTAGGCCAGTCTAAGTGTGCTCTACATATTCCGGTCTTCCATATTCTTCATCCAGCCCTTGCCGGTGTTCTTGTTAACGTCTATTCAGTAATTTGCATTAAAATCCGACCCGGGATGCTATGATATGTTAATTTTGTGACATAAGAGGGATTGAATCATGACACAACGATGACACGTTTAAGGCTAAATATTAATATACGCTGTTGAATAGTTGCTCTTTAGAATATAAATGAACATAGTATGTAAAAACATTCAGAATATTAAATACTATTTACCTTCATCCCAAGTACGATCTATTGTCTAAGAAAGTTCAATAAAATTATTATTCCTCTAACGTATTGGGCAGTACATAATGTTAAGTAATAGTCTTGCGTCGCGTCGTCTGGGACCCAGCTTTAGTAAATTAAGAAATACCTCTATGTTCATAAATCAATTGATATTTAATACCATTTTGTCTTGTGTTACGGAAAAAGGTTTATACTGCGTTGTGCAATATCTGTACATTTTATTTTCTACCTTTATTTAATCAATACAGCTTGCCGTCTATTTTTTATCGAGTCTTAATATTAGAATTTTAGCGATCAACGTAACTAGTAAAAGCTATTTCAATTATATTTTTAGCCTACATGCACTTTAGATCCCTTAACAACAACGCTGAAATGTATATAAGCACTTAGAATTTTAAAATCAAAACTCCAGAATTCAAACTGTTGCCAATAATTTTGTACGAAATTACAATTCTAGAATTTTACATGATTCAAATATTGTGAAGCTCAACATATATGCGAAATTACGTAATTATGTATTTATACTCGTGTATCAACTTAAAAAAATAAAAATCGATAAAAGGTTATCAATGTTAATGATTGCGTATTAGAAAGCTATGGACATATTCCATAGCTTCCTAATACGCAATCAGATATAGGAGGCATACCTCTTACCGCAGATTTCCCAGAGCGCTACAATATAGGGCTATTAAGACAAGGTAGGCAATGCATCGTCTCACTTGGCAAATGTCCGTAGGCAACCGTAATCACGTACCATCAGGAAGATGATCTGCCACTATCCCTTACGCAGACAAAAATATATCGAATATACATACCTATACAAAAACATCCTTTAATGCTCTTCAACTTCATACATATCATTCAGAAACTGTGCAATCCCTTTTTTGGTCTGCTATAAAAGAATGGAGAACAACCTTTAAAGGATAAACAAGTATTATATACGCTATGAGTAAATTATATATGTGAGACATAATATATTATATTCTTTTGCACCCTACTGCATCGCGGATTCCAGGCACGCTTTGTGTCGAGGGAGGCAAGTTCATCTTCTAATTTCGCACCTTATTTGTAGGGGAGCGGTAAAATAATAGCAATTTTAAAGAAAAAATACTTGGTATGTTCAAAGAATAGCAAAGCATTTCAAGCAGCTTTAATACCATAGACGAAAGTTTCATATGTTGCGGAATTTAGTAATTCAATTTAAAAAAGTATTTGGTGTTTATTTGTAGGCTTTGAAATAACTATTTACGAGTATATACGACATTTTTTAAAGTCGACCTGTACCAAGATCCTGATGAGAGAGCAAACAGACACACATCTAAATACACGTTTATGCAAGTTACTAATTTATTGGCTTTGCACTAGATTAGCAATTATTATCTATATAGTAAGATATTTGCTACATTTCTTGAATTTTGACGTATTCTTAAAATTGAATGTTAGGCTGACTATGTCAGACAATTTAGACAATAGTTCCATTTTAGTCAGTAATAATACTACAAGGTAATATAAATAAAATTAGACTGTAAATGAAACAAAATTAAAAATATATAATATCTGCAAAATAATATCTAATATAGTAATAACAAACCGGCACTAAAGCCTGTCCAAATCACTGGGTAGTGTACCTTAAAGGTTGGCAGCATTACCTCGCTGAATACACAGGTCAATCCTTTGAGCGAAGTAAGTTTCAGCCTTCCGGTCTCCGGTTGCGTTAACTTGACTTTTTTCAAGTTTTGAAACAGTTTGTGGGCACTTAGCCCCCATGGATCCAAAGTCTTCACCTGAAACGGTTCAAATATTTACCCTGTTCTAAGAGTTACATTTTTGCGCCGTTTGAGGTTTAACTAATTAAATACGATAAAACAAGAAGGTATGTGTGACACCATCTAGTCATGTAGGGTTTAGGAGATTTGCAGAACTTAATTTTTCTAAGTGATTATCGTTCCCAGTATTGTTCTCAATAATATTATTGCCTTCATAATTGATGAAGTCTTATCGATTTTGAATTAAATTAGTTTATGGAATCCTCAAAATAATATTTGTTATTAAAGACACGAACATTACTTTAAATATATGTAGGAGCATAAGTATATTAAGTTTATCGTCGAATCGATACTCTGCCAAAAGAATACCAATCTATGTATAATATATTTTGTTCTTGTGCACACCCATAACTATGCGAGGCATCCACAAAATAAAGTTGGTGAAATATCCAAAACATTTGTCAGACGATTACCTGAGAGGGCGGCTCACCCCATAATATTCGAAACTTCAACATCCCCTGGCATCGCCTTGCTTATGAATATAAATTTAAGATACCTTCCTTCACAATTTTATTTACTGGCTTCTTTTGGCAGCGCTTTCATCCTGGCGAATGTTGGGGATATATATTTCTTTTGTTTAATATGTTGGTTGAGGAACTAGAATAAACAATCATTCTAGGCACGTATCGTAATATTTGGGTTGCTTGATGCTCTTCTTGAGCATCAATACTTATCATACAATATAAATAGATGATGGAAAAATCAACTGTGACTCATCATCTTACAAAACGAGTTCATCTTACAAAACGATTTTGTATGGGAGTATGAGAAAAATGTAAAATATCACGAATCAAATAGCACTTTAGTTATTGTTAATAAATTTAATTTTCAAATCAAATTTATGTCTTTTCAATATAAATTAAAATATCTGTCTGCGATATCAAAACATTGTTAATGGTAAAATTGGATGGAAACTGCTACTTATTATAATAAATGAATGTGTGTTTGACAGTCAGACTAAAATTTATCCTTAATAATTTACGAAACAATTTTAAGGATTACACCACGTCATAGATAAATATAAAAATAATGACTGTGTTTGATTTTTAAGATATTTTTAATTATCATTTGCATGCCCGAAAGCCCTTTCAGGAATGCAAACGTGTAAAAAAATATTTACTCTGTAATGTTTTTATATACCATGTTTTTCAGCAAATAAGTTATTTGATTTATTTTATTGTATCTCGTATTTTTGATGACGTTAGTGCAGAATTTAATAAAATTGAAACATATTAATTATTACTAAAATATCTAAAGTTTTTTTCAACACAATTAAAAGCTATATGCTTAGGTGTAAAACAAGCAATAATAGACATTTAATAAATCGGTTTCAAAAAAAAAATGTGTGTCTCATTTCGATATCTTGCAGAGTTCTATATTGCTGACAACCTAGTGAAAAACAAAATACATTACCAGGAAATCTTAAGAGGAATAACTCGTGAAAAATGTAGCATATTTCCATTTCGGAGAGTTACCATTTTATTTATTTTATATTTAGAACGCTCTTTATATTTTAAGATAAAGTTTTTCTCGAGTTAAGGAAAGAATTTTAATAGGAAAGGAATTGCTAAAAGCTCGGTGGTGGGTCAAAGCTTTCCGGGGCAAAGCCCGCTAACAATACTCGTTATAGTAAGCGCTTGTCTTTAAGTTCTTCCATCGGATACGCTGGGGATTTCATGTTCGAGCGATTCCATGAATCTATACGGAATGAATACCCACCAACCTTAAAAGTAACGCCTTCTGAACTGCTATTTAATTCCTGCTAAATAATTCCTTTCCTAATATATTTTGAAAACGAAGAAATTGTGGCATCGAATGATAGTGATTAAGCTCCGCTTATTTACTGTTTCTAGCCTAATCCCTATTAATATTATAAATTTGAAAGTAGCTCTGTCTGTCTGTTTTGTTTTCACGGAAAAACTACTAGGCCTATTTGGTTGAAACTCGGTATATTTGTAATTTTAATAACGAGGGTGGACAAAGGATACTTTTCATTCCAGATAATGAGATAAGTTTGGAATAGAATTATGTAAACGTTACCCCAAAAGAACGATAGGGTTTTTGGTCGATTTAGCCAATTTCGTCGATTAGGATGACTTGGTCGATTTCGTCGAATTGGCCGGTTTCGTTGAATTGGTCGATTTCTTCGATTTGAGAGTACATAATGGATTTTATGTAATTTTAAGATTCCAGGCGGTAAATCATATAGGTATATATATTTACCTATATAAGTAAAATATTATAAACTTATACAATAAAAACATAAATTTAGTTATATCGTCATAAAAGATAGTACTTTCCTTCCATTGTTATACTATAGTCTATTTAAAATCAAATAATTGTAAGGTATGATAGAAAACCGCAATGTCGTCTCCATAACCAATAACTCTAAGACTTATTCCCTTTGCTATTTAAATAACGTAGATATTTTCTTCGGCCCAGAACCTACCTGAAGACACTTGCTTCTATACAAGTGACTTGATGTTTATGATTCAGCGAAGCATAAACGTCTTGCTTCGTATTTCTCTTCGTTTTAAGTGCGATATGGATGCTGAAATAAAAAATATAGTATATTATAAAAAATAAATTAAAAAATTAAGCCTTTTATAATGACAGAAACTACTACTTTAAACTCATTTAATGGCGATATAAAAATTAAAGGAAGTTTGGAGAGTTTGATCAACTTTATAAACCGAAAATTCTTCAGTAATGATTATTTATGTCATCTAATTAACAAATCTATACACAACATAATGTCAAATAACATAAAAATCAGTTAACTATAAGGTTGTAAAAACGCACGTTCAAAATTGTTTCTAGACTAGCTATTATTTTTTCAGTTCAAATAAAAGCAGCATTAATAGTGAAAAGTAAAATAAACATATAATTTATGAAATGAACAACATCCTAGCTATAGAGTGTAAAAATGCAATGAATTATTATTATTTTTATATCAAAGGTACACGTTTCACTTCTGTCTTTCGATTTGAATAAAGAAACCAAAGTGATCCATGTAATTCAATGCCCTTGAATAATTCCATTGCTTTCAAGTCTACGTCCATCGATCAAATTAATTCTGTTTAGTTGGACAGTGTCAAGTTGTATCTTTCATTTCTTTCACCATATCCCAATTAATTGAGGTCGGCACAATATGTCTTTTCCTTCAATATTTCTCTATTCTGAAACTGGTTCTTCTGTCACACCACAAATCATCATATCATCCTTCACGCAATTCATCCATCTTTTTTTGGTCTACCTTTACATCTGTACCCATCCATCTGTAGTTTAACATTCTTTATGTCACGTGACTTTCATCCCTGTCATTATATGCCCATACCAACTTATTCTTCTTCCTCTCGATTTTTCAGTCACGGGTGCAACTTTCAAAGATTATGTACTCATTTCTCACCTTATCCATTCTTGTGATACCACACATCCATCTCAACATTCTCATCTCAGCTGAGTGGAGAAGTTTGTGGTATATCACTTTAGTGGCCCAGCATTCGGACTCGTAAAGAAGGACTAGTTGTATGACAGATTTACATATTTGACCGTGTTAAGTTGTATATAGCGGCTATTAGTAGCATGCCATAATGTCAGTCAGTTAGATTTATTATTTGTGTATCAACGGAGAAAGAATACATTGTCCTGCGGCAGGGTGGCCTGTCGTAAGAGGCGACAAAATACCCGACAGCCTGGTGGAAGAGTATTTGCACGTCTGGATCTCCACCACCTCTGATTTAGAGTATGCTGCCATAACAACCTTGAGTTGTGTTCCGGCATTAATGACCAGGCTCCAGTCCCCATGTAAGGAGCAGCAGCGCATTTGTAACGCCTTCGATGATGCAAATGTCCATAGGCGATGGTAGCTGCTTTCTATCAACTGGTCGCCTACCTGCTAAACTCATGCAATAAAAAATCAACTAATAGCACGTTTGTAACTTTCATATTATTCTCCTAAAGTTGGGTACTGACCGGTGCGTAACATAACGTGTTACAAAGCGATTCGCGTAGTCAGTACGTGGAAACTCGTGTTCTCTACAAACGCGCAAGCAAGGAGCCGCTCGTTGCTCGTCTCGAGTGCTCAGTCCGCGGTCGGTTTTTTGGCGAATGCCCATAAGGGGGGTTATGTGGTTCAGTCAGTACGTCGTTTATGTACTTTTGGTCCAATTAAATTTACGAGATTTTGATGATCAATCGGAGATATATGCGCAAAGTTTTTATATTGTCCAGTAATCCTTTGTGTTTTTTAATATTGTTATTAATAATAAATCACCCGATACGCCTCTGTGTCTTTTTTTCTTCGTGTGGATTAAACAATAATTTAGTAGAACCAAATATATCGTCACCAGACATCTTGACTGAGAGAGTCTGGCGCATCTGGAGCATAGGTTATCAAAAGAGTTTGAACCGAGCATGTTGCACGGATTTGAAGACATGAAATAACGTGACAGGCTTGCTGCGAATGGTATATTACGGCCCATAAAACACCGGTACTCACCTTAAAGCTAATATTCTTACAAATAATCCAAAAAAGTCCAAGGTATACCGTACATTATTAATTTAGTAAACGATCTCAAAACATTTCCTTCGCATTCTCAGAAAAACCACAGAATTAGTTTTAGGCAATCCCTAAAGATTAGCCCACGTACCTTATAGTTGGTTGATGCATCCGGCCACGGCACCGCTCTCGAGGCATCATAACTGGATACGCCGAGTAGCAACGGATGTGGGAAACCCTAACGGAAGATATATATACACCTGTATACTAAGTACGAATAAATGAACAGCCATTTTGACTCTTGCTGCATCCCTCTGAATTTTTCAAGTCTTTGCTGGTCTCTGTTCTACAACTTTTTGCACCTACTTATAAAGAATTAAGGTATTTAATTCAAGTTTATGGACTGATTTTAAAGACACATAACAGAGAGACACATGGCTCAGTGTAGATATGCAGTGTAGTTTCCGAAAAAAATCAGGATTACGTTTTTTTGTTTCCAAAATTATTACGAACCCTAAAAAATATTTGATGAGTGAGTGAACGAATGAAAACATTTTATTGTTCACCAAAAATAAAATGATGTTCTTAAAACTAGGTACAATAAATACCGAACAAAGGCTTATCGCTTAAACCGATCTCTTCCAGACGATCTTTCGTGATGTATGGACAATGGTTGTAGAATATTGATTGTTATACGCAAATCTCGTGTGTGTCTGCCATAAGAAGTTCGTTTTTTTGCGTCAGTGAAAAACCTAGAATTTGACCGAGATCCGATTTTAACAACTCAAGTGTTAAATTTCTAGTAAAATTTGGCATAAAGGACTTTATCATCAGACCACCAAGTACTTAAATAATTATGGGTTTTCTTAAATCCTAACGAGGGTTTCAATAAAAGGATTCATTTGGTTCATCCATCCTACCACCTGCGCCATATACTGTTAATATAAGTTATAGTCCTCTATGGTTTTACTTTATTGTCCACAATGCAGGTATCTTAATTTGTTGATCTTAATCCTATGTGTGAGCAGAGAGGTTCCACGTACAACCAGAGAGGGGGTGTGCTCCGGTATGTCACGGTTGACGCGCCTGTCAAACTGCTCTGTCAATGACGTTGACAGGCGCGTTCTGTTTCTATTACAGTCTATGACGATACTTTTATTAGAAAAAAAGAGATTTTTAGTATTGTTTTTACCACTTACACTGACATTATCCTAGGTGTAGCAGACATATATGATCAATAAATACTTTATATTGGTTTGCAATTTGAAACTAAGCTTTTTTACTGAGATTTACCAAAATTGTGATGTGTCGCTGGACTTTTGGCTTAATATTTGTTTTCGTAATATTTGACAAATATTTAAAGCATCCAGTCCTTTGGGAATTTCCCTTCTGACAGCGTTCGGATCCAATTGTTTGGTTTTAATGTTATTTTAATTATTTTAATGTTATTACTATGTACGAGTATATTTTATTTAATTAATGTTTGTTTTTTATGTTATTTGCTCAATTATTAAATATATTCTATATTATTTGAATTACTCACTCAAGTATTTGTATAGACTCAGTACCTACTCAAAACGAAAATGTTTATTTAAAAATATTTTTTTAAGATAAAACCTAACTTACAATTTAGTTTAAAATAATATTTTCTAAAGTTTTCGCGACTAGTATACATAATAAAACTACGTGTTAATGATTCCAGCACGTTAATTTATTTGACCAAGGGTACCGAAAAGTGCCCATAGTGTCGGAATAATAATAATCAAATAAATTACCGCGCTTAAAATTGTTAAAACGTAATTTCGTTTAATTTAACGACTTAATTGCTTTAGACTTATTTTATTATATTTTGTTATATTATTAAACTAATATTATAATTTTGAAATAATATATGTCATAAATCGTAACTATTACGATCACTCTTATACTCATACATTAAAAGCTTATTTTAAGATTTAAAAAATATTGATACAATCAAAACTCAGAATAAATCCTACGAACGAATAAAATAAATTATTTTATTTTATACACTTTTAATGTATTTAGTATTTCAATGTTCGAATATAGATATCCTTGAAAATATCGGTCACATCTCTAAAATGTTTGAAAGTAATAAAGAACGATGTAACTCGAATTTTTCGGCCTGAATGTTTCACAGGATTGAGGCTGAACACGAGATCATGCGTTCTTTTGATATGGTAATCCGTCCCAACCCTTGGGCGATAATCGATTATTAAATAGGTAAAAATCGACAGATCAGAAAGATCCCGTCGAATATCCACTGTGTAAGTAAGATCTTTAAGTGGATTCCTTTATGACATAAAAGGTCGATTGTGGCTGTGATCCCCGTTCAACAGGGAATAATTTTTGGCGAATGACTCCCGTGACCTCCCGACGTATTTCGAAAAGGGAATGTGAGGAAAAGTACGCCAGGCTACCCCAAGGAGCCATTTACACCGCGCCTCGTTTGATTAGCTGTTTTATTACAGGAGAATGAACTCGTAAAATAAAATATTTAATATAACTCTGTATTCCAACTAGTACGAACTCCGAAAGCGAATTAATTCATTAAAGTCATTGCAACCTTATCTGAACTTATTGGTTTTAATGTTGACAATCTATTGCTACTTATTTTTTATTAGTATAGGTACAGTTACCTATACTAATAAAAAAAGTATCTAGAAAGAAAGAATTTGAGAAAAATAGCGACGTAGTTATATTCTTTACACATTATATATACACACAAAACATTATTTGAGAATTTGTCTATGATTTCAAGATAGATTCCACTTACTATTTATTATGTGTTATTTCTAAACTTAAACATAAATGTTTTAAGGGCTGGTTTTTCAATAATCGTATAAAAGTTATCAGACAACCTGAGTGAATTGAAAAGTGAAACCATTCATATGTTTCATAGGTGCAACTAAAATTTTGAATTTTTTAATGTCATGCTCTATGAATAAATGTTATCTGATGATTGACAAATCGGGCTTAAGAATTTTTGTCGGCCTTTATAGAAAAAGCTCCAAAAATGATCAACTTTTTATGAAAATTAATCTGAGAATCTGGTAAATTGGCTGACAGATGGCACATGGAAGTGGTTACAGTCGCTTATAGGCATTTGCATCAACAATGGCGAAGCCAACGCTTTGTCAGCCTTTAAGAATGGGATAGTAGGGATTGGAATAGAGGGTTTTTTATATATGTAAGCACCTTTGTCTCTAACAAGGTAATCGTCAGAGTTTGGAATAGAGGGATAGGACAGAGAAGGTTGCACAGGGGGAGGGGAAAATTGGCCATCGAATGTCAAGGCTAACCGTTTCACGCCGATATTCTGTTAGAGCACACCGATCGAGCCGGCTTTAAGTGCTGTAATCAAGATAGTGACTCCAAGATGTTTCTATCAGGTCACTTACGTATATATTTGTACTTTTTTGTATATAAATTTATCAACAAAAATATTTGTCTAAATATAAATACGTACATATATATTAAAATACTCATTTTAGAATGTCTATAATTACTATCACAAAGATGTCAAAATTACTATAATTATTATTGTTTATGAAACATTTTCTGGGGGCAGCCTGGAAGAGAGAAGTCAGCCCTTTGTTCAACATATATATGTTGCACAAATGTTTTATGTGTATGTAAAATATTGTAACTAGTTTTTAAAAGCTAGTTTTGATTTTTGGTGATGTATAAGGTGTTTTCATACATTCATTCATTATCCAATGTTATACTTCATTCATTGTTCAATAAGAAGGCATAACTATATAAAACACATAAATTGACTGCCTCCATGTTTGAACGGGCTAAGTCTTAGCCAGCCGAATTACTGGAACGCACAGGCTACGGCTCGATTTCTGGGATGGCGAATTTCGGACTCCAACATCTGTTGTAAACTATGGTCTGGGTGTCTGGGATCAGCCACATAGTGGTCCGTTGTATAATACCCAAAACCCAAACGTAAATTTAGGAATACACAATATGTGATTGTCTGCCAATGGTTATATAATCATATCAACGTTCGGAGCTATAATAATCAACACTGAATAATATAGTTGTGAAGGAACGATTTAAGGTTACGCTTAATATTTGTATATATTCATCTTTAGGTCAATAGGCAGTTTGTTAAAAAAAATAACAGTGTACCTATATTTTCAAGTCTTACCAAAGTTCGGAAGAAAATTATGAATATAAAGTCCAAGTCCTGAGTGAACATTGTCGCAGGCAAAGTTTGTATTTAATATGATTCAGTATTCTAAAGAAAACTAATTCATTAAAATAATTCAAAGCATAAGTTTAAGTAACAAACTTATTAGTTTTAATACTAACAATTTGTAATAAAGTCTAAGTCGAACTGTTAATAGAAAATTTTCGAAATCCTTTACAAATCCCTATTCAAAGTCTTAATTTATATAAGTTAAAGCTACATTTTCTTATGAATCGGAGAAAGTTTTATTGTTTAACCCATGAATTCTCGAGTGCTAGTTACTAAGTTTATTTTATAGAAGTCTCCAACAATTTCAATCGCCATTATTTGCAAACAAAGGTCTTTACTTTTGTTTCACACGAAAACAATTTAAGAAAATGTATTATTTTCCAAGAACAAACAATTTATTCTTGTAAACAGTGTTCTCATCAAGCGATGGGTGAAAAACAAGTTAAAAAAATGTTCACCATCGTGTATGGGAATTTGTACAGTAACGGGTTCCGTAGTAAAAAAGGAGCAAAGACTTACTTTACTACAACCAAAAACCACTTTCACTCCCTTTAGTTAAATATGCCTACTGCTATAACGTTATACTTTTGTACAGTTAAGAATACAAAATTTGTAAGTAACACCGCGATTTGTTTTAAGATGATAAAATTTGTCGCCATGTCCATCCTTTTTCTTCATAGTATAGTTGAAGCTATTTTGGGAATATAGTTTGTCGATTTATGAAACTCATATCTCACATACTTTAGTAAAAAGTCACTTTCAAAAATTATTAAGAGTTTTCAAGAGGTATCTTACAATATTCCTGATCCTTTATTGAATAAGCAGAGTTAAACATAGAGCAATCTCAATGTATTGTTTTTTTTTATCCCTGACTTGTCTCAGGGATGAAAAAAATCAATATATATACATTGACATTGCTCTATGATCCACATACTATCCTATGATAACTATGATTTTATGATAAAAGGAAACTTTTCATTCCAAATTTCATCAACATATTATATTGTCTAAAGGTCAGTCAGTCAGTACATATCATTGGTGAGTAGTGGAAAATCGGTTAGGGTAATCCGGTTGAAAAATCATTACATATCATGCAAGCGTCGACTACATCGTTGTTGAAAAGACGTCGTCTAACTTGCTATGTAACTTATCTTACCTCTAATTTTGCAATCTTACTTATCTTTAGTATTGAAATCCATCGAGCGTAAGAGGTAGTAATATAGAATTAATATATCCATGAATAAAAAACGTAAGCGCCAATAATTTTATGGCGTTTTCGACCTTTACGTCACTAGTTTCTTAAAGGTAGGCTATGGGGAATCGATTTGTATGAAGTCGACGCCACTGGTATGAACACAGAAAATCGGACGAACGTGACGAAATCAAAAAGAATCCACCCTTATCATTTGGTTATGTAACCCTAAAAAGAGCGAGTTTCCCATAAGCGTCCTTAGATAAGATGAAGTCAGCTCAATAAGGCTTAAAATAAATACCTTAAGTGCCACGTCAAGAAACAACCACGCCTAATTTCCCTCAGCAAATTGAAAACAATGTAACGAAAATATTTAATTTCTCTTTGTAAATGTTGGCATTCTTTTAGATGTTAATGATGTCTTGGGAAATAGCTTCCTAAGAAACTATATAAAGATTGCTCGAAACCGTTTCCTTATTTAAAATTCCTTAAAACGTTTCTTGCAGTATGATGTCTATCATCAATGCCTTAGCCTGAAATAATAATAAATTTGCTTGTTTGTTCAACAATAAGGGGCCATCCACGTACTTCGCATGTTAGGGAATGGAAGGTACGACTAAGTGTGACATTGTGTGACAAGGAGTGGAAGGGGTGATCATTTTCGTGACATCGGATTTCAACATGTAATAAATATTATTATATTGTTACAACTCAGGTCCTGACAAAATCTATAAAATAATTTATAGAGTACATATATTTAAAACATAATTATTAGTTTTTAAGAAGCAAACTTTGAAAAAATTAAGTAAAACAAATTAAATATAGGCTTGAATAATTTTAACATTTATCATTGATATTTGACATGTGATTTATTGGTTATTGAACTTTTAGAAAATATACTTATCTGGAAATTTAGATTACAATTTAAAAAAGACGCTAAAGGTAGTTCTAAAAAGTTATTTTAGTAATATACTTACCTACATATTACAGCTGTATGAAGTAATTGATCGTATATTTTTATTTAAACTGATATAAGCCACCGCGACAGGTCACTGGCCACTTGAGACGAGCCGTCAGATCGTATCTGAACGCTTGAGCTCGGATATGACGACTTTACACTGCAAAAAAAGAATTTTCGAAAGACCGTCTGAAGAGCACCGCGGCGAGGCGACCGCCCAAAAAATGCATAAAGTCGCTTTAGCGCCATCGCGTTAATGACGGTGGGATTTTTAAGTTTTCATATTTTTATTTTTCGTTGGCTTTTAGAACAACCTTGGAAATTATACAGTATGGTACATGTTACAGGTAGGTAAGTCGCGTCGTTGTCTTTATCACAAACTTTAATATTAAAGTTAGGTTTTTTTCCATTTTTTATTTAATTACTGATTAGCATTAATAATTAAATAAACTATATAACGTTACATTCAAGCAAGCACTGCATACAATACACTTCTAAGGTAACATTGTATTATATGTGTAATTGTATTAACCCTTAAATTGACACTGTATGCCGTGTCATACACAGCTTTTACAAAAATCTACGTTGTTAACTAAAGCTTTATTTAGGTTCATTTACTATTATATCCATGATAATAATACTAAACTTTTAGTATAATAGTATTTCATAGCTTTGGCAACAATTTTGATGCTTATAAATACAAATATCTACCATGAGGAAACAACTGACGCTGGACAAGGTTAGAATATTTTTGATTTTTCTTTATTTTGAACTTATTATTCCTGTGTTTTGTTGTTATTTTGTTTTTGAGATGTCAATGAATAATAATACACCCAAAATAAAAACAAAATAACAAAATAACGTATTTTTATTCGCTGTCTAACCTAATGTATTTCACCACATACATTGCCAACTTCATAGTAAAGTATTAGTATTTTGTTCTGTATGTTGTGAAAGACATTGCTAATGCACGGTTGTGTTTTTTCTTTTATAGTTTTTTTATTTTTTGTATGGTAGGCATACTTTTGGTTAGGTGTTTCGTTTTCTTTGCCTACAGCAAAAGGAACTAACACGCGGTGGTAGAATAATTGCTCTTGTGCCTGCTATAAAGCACCTTCTGAATGTAGCGAGACGTCTAATGCTGAAGAAGAGCTTGATATTTTGCATGCTTTCTCTTCTGCTTCTTCGCCACCACCTAGTATCAATAGTTCTCTAGAAAGATGCATTCAAATTTCTGATGACGGCAGTGATTCTGAGCAAAATGAAAGCCTAGACCTATAATATACCAAATTTTCCTAGCCCCACACAAGAACCCAATTGTAGCAATGTACCAATTGTGTCTGATTACCTTCATTGCCATCGCTTAACCCCGGGACTCCTGCTAGTATTGCGACTCCTGCTACTTCCTCGCCTGCTTCTATAGTGACGCCAGCCAGAAAAACAAGATCTAAAAGGCCCTTACGTTACCAGTGCTAACAGCAAAACGGGCTTGGAAACTAAAGAAGTTTACTCTGAACTATGAATGGCGAAAAGTTGTCTTTCGTCACGGGGCTACTATAGAACACGTAGACGTCCATACAACTGAGAGAGCCATAGATATTTCATTGATATAAATGGTTCAGGGTCGCTGTCGCTTATGCTCCAAATTGACAGGGGTCTTTTGTTTAAAGTGTCAGTTTCGATTATGTTTTGTCATTGGAAAAATTCGCGTAATTGCTAACTTGAATATCATACAAAGAAATAATTTTTATTTATGTTACTATCTGAATAAAGCTAATATTTTTAATTATGTATTGTTTTATTTTTTATATCCGTAAATTGGCAGTGTATGTCTAGTCATACATGGTTTTTTAAATAAATTAATATATACAGATTTTTTTAATTATTTTTTTATACTCATATATTAACCCGAAGTCAAGTTCTATTGAAATAATAAGTGATTTTAAAAAAAAATTGCCTGCCAATTTAAGGGTTAATTTTGTTTCGCTTGATTAATATACTACAGATTCTACGCGATTATTCTACTAACTAATATTATTATGAAAGAGATTTTGTTTGTACGGTCGTTCCTCATGACTTAAAGCATAATCCAATTATCATGTTTTTTAATATGAATATATTTTTAAATTAGCTGTGTAACTTTGCCCGCGTGGTTTTTTTGCAGAACACTTATTTTAAAAGTGGCCTAAATTACTCCTTATAACATTAACTACCTAACACCAAAAATTTAGTTAAAATCTGTCCAGCCATTCCAGGGATTAGTCGGCACAAACAGAGAGATAGACAACAAATTTAAAAATTGAGTCTGTGATATGATTACGGTGTATACTTTCATATGCATTTAGTAAAAAGATGTTTTTTTCACTTTACAAACAGATACTTCAATTTTAATTGTCGATATAGATGTATAAATACGGGGGCAAACACAATATTATTTATCACGAAAATTGCGATAGTTTCTGACATGCGTCCATCGGTACGAGACTTTTTATGCCAAAATTTTCTCAGTGCATTACTGTGCAATTCATTCATACTAGTGGACTCACAAAACAGCTGTAGTCATCCATAGAATAGGATATCATTACAATGGATGTGGATCTTTCGTTGTATAGATTTTAGAGAATTAAATGAAAGAGTCTAAATAGTTCTGCCAAATTGAATATCCGCTTTTTTATTTAATATTAATGTATAAATATAATATGATATCTGAATTCCACATAGCTACTTTTTAATATTTTTATAGGCAGGTTACTTAATATGAAACTAATAATATTAAACGATATTAAAATAATATATATTATTATTAAAAATAAATAAACTAAACTATACTATAAATAAAGGTATATTTACAAAGTAACATAAATCTATAAATAAAAAATTGACTCCAAATCGCTGTAGGCGGGGAGCGTGCCCAAAATGCTGGCCGCATTTCCGCATCATATAAGACTGAAACAATTTCAATATAATGTTATCATTTTATTATATTCGCAGCCGTTTACAAAATTACATTCGAAACATTACAAAGACGCTTCTGTTCGTAACATGTTACATATGAGATACTTTGTAAATTAATTTAGTATTAAATTTCTAAAAAGTTTGGACGTATTCATTCAGATGCAAAACAAAATCCAGTCGGAACGCGCAAACCGCATTCTTTGTTGGAACAAATAACAGATCGTAATTCATGTATGTTTGTTTACAGTATACGAATGTCTTTCGATGTTTTTGAATTTTTGGTAACAACTGTAGTAGTGTCAACGATAAATATTTGGCATCGTATTTATTACTAGTGACTTTGTCCTCGCTTGAGTTGAAACTTCTGCGAGATCCCTGAGACACAAAGTACTGCGGCAATTTAAAATGAATGTAAGCTACTATTTTAGTAGAAACTGTGTTGTAATAAGCTAATCTTTATGCAGCCGAACGACTCTAAACCGCTACCCGGGAAATTTTAGAATTTCAGATAAAATCTAGAGTCGATGTTTTCCATTTTCTAATAGAAAATGTAACTTTTTTTAAACCGTATCTTAGCTCATTACATTTCTTTAATCCAAAAGTTCCTTTTTTTTTGTTTATCCAGTGGAAATCCGTTTGAGGACTAAGCCGTGACAAGGGCAGAACCTTGGGGGGGATAATTCGCGACCTAGTGTGGGATTCGCCAAATCGGGGGTGGCACTAGCATGCCCAGTCAGAACTAGTGCCATGCTATTGCCAGATCGCAGTTAGGGATACCCACGTAAAGCTCTGGGTGTTCCGTCCTTCGCCTTATGCCAGGGCTACGGGCATTTGACGTAGCCTCGTAGTTCGGAGAACCCTGGCAGGCGTGGGCCTCGCGAGGCGTTTTCCACATCCGGGGGACTACTTTTGTCCCCCAGCATCTTCAAGCTCTCTATGCGTGAGGCGGTCTGTAACTCACAGGAGGAGAGGCGAGCGCGAGCGGAACACGCCGCCGCCGGCATGTGCAGGAGAGTAAGAGCCTCTATACCCCAAGAGGCCCCACGCGCACCGCCCGATTACGGTGGTGCGTCTTCCTTTGGCGGGAGCGGAGCAGTGATGTGTGCTCACGCTCCCGCTCCGCCTCCTCCTTCGCAAGCATAACGTGCTCACAGAAGGAGATGGCGTATCCAAAAGTCCCTCCTTTAATTACTCTTACACATTTACGCGGTTACTGAACTGAGTATTTCAAATTGAAAATGAATGAAGAATATTATTATCATGTTGTGCAGAAGTTATTCGATAGTTGACAATTGTCAGTTGCTGGTAGTATATATAGTCAAGGTGGGGTGGTCCGTTAGTGGGGGAACTCCATACACCTCTCGTTATTTCCATGTCTAAATAGCGACAATAACAAATCGTTTGATAAAGTTAAGATATCATTTAATTCTATTTTCAAATTGTAATAGACTTAAATTTCCATTTAAAATTGGTAAAAAAGGGGTATACGAACTTACTCTACTGACGGACTTCCCCACATTGACTATACTTATATTTAAAAAAATACGTATGTATGTCTCGTCGATTCGTACTATGTGTGATATGCGAAACGAAATAAACAAATACTGACGAAGCATCGGAAGAAGCATCCCTGTCTGATCGGAAATTCTGTTATCCGCAGAGGGAATTGACGAGTGGTGCAGCCGTTCCGATTGAACTTTGCAAGAGTTCGTATCCTAACGTAAGCGGTGCATGGTGATTGGATTCCCGACGTATAAAAGTTTAGCTTTGGAACGAATAGTTTACATACCCGACAATATTTCAAATAGTTTTCTTTTGTGTGTATCCAATGTTATTTCTTTTCTGACATTACTTGTCAAGTTACAACGTATGTGGTTTTATGGTTTGCTTAACTGGGATATTCTATGGACCTGTTCAGAATGTACTACAGTACTACGTACTGTTATTACCTACTACCAAACCGCTCGTCTTCGCGTCTGGGCGTTAATACTCACTTCCTTAAACTATTTCGCTTGTATTCATTCGAACGAACGGTTATCTCAACGGTGCACGTTCTAAGGATTGGAATTGGTGATTTTGATTTTAAAGTTACAAATGCCTAAAGAGCGACGGTAACCACTTTCCATCAGGTGGGCCGTTTGTGTGTGCAATACTTTAGAGAAATAGTAGCGTTAAATCTACCTATACAACCAAATCACACA
Source organism: Dendrolimus punctatus (assembly GCA_012273795.1). Taxonomy (NCBI): domain Eukaryota; kingdom Metazoa; phylum Arthropoda; class Insecta; order Lepidoptera; family Lasiocampidae; genus Dendrolimus; species Dendrolimus punctatus. The sequence continues at coordinate 10,362,236 of CM022542.1, read as the reverse complement.
GCCTTGCTGCTCAAGTGGGGCCGGAAGCTATTTGCCTCATACGTTTTGCTATAATTTTCCAATAGATGGCACTGCACTGCATCATTTCTAGAACGTCAAACAGATCATCATGAAAGGGGTGCGTCTCATGAAACAAATTTCCCGGAACAAAATGGAACTAATTATAGTAGATCCATCGAGCTACGTTATTATGTCATTGTTATCAACTGTTTGAATGTAAATGTTATATTGTAGCATTATTTACTCTATTTACTAATACTATTAAATTAAAATCTTTCTAAAATTATTTTGTGTAACATTCCACTGCCCGAGTGTAGCAACCCGTCTGCGAGACTTCTTTCGAGAGATAATCTAGATATACATAGACATTTGAATCTGCTTTTAACCTTTTTGCGAAGTATTAGCTGAATCGCATCTTAATAAGAGGCAAGGGTATATATTGTATCCTGGGAAAGAACACAAACAATGTTTTGTATCAAAAATAATCTTGAAGGGTAATAAAAAGGCAATGACAATGTACGTGGCTAGATCGTAATTCCTCGAGTTAAGATAATATATAAAAAATATCATAAGTAAGAAACAAAGAAATACATGTTTCAGAGTTACAATTATGATTTTACTTCTTTCAGAAAATATAAAAGCAAGAATAATCGATGTCGTGTAACAACCAGTTTATTATAAAATAACAAAGGGGTAAGACCAGTATGACTTATAAGCAAAGGGTTAATCAGTTTAAGCTGCCATGTAGGGTAGCTGTCGAAGAAAATTGCTCAATCAAAGACTGTTCAGGTCGGGTCAAGCGTGACTTGCCTCATAACCATGTAACAACTACCCACCGACCGGCTTATTGACCTATTAGCTTTTCACTACTTGAATATTTATAGCCTTTGATAAGCTATGAAATAATATTGTAAGCCGTGATTATGGATGTATTTAAAATTTTAGTACCTCGTACAATTCGGTTTATGAGTTTAGTTTGGTAATAAAATGGAATATCAGTAAGAACGGGTAAGAGATAAGCCTGCCAAGTTTACATAAGCTTAATGAACTCTAACTTATGCAGTTCATGTGTATTTGATCGTGCCACGAGATTTTTTATTTCTCTATGAGAGAGTTACGTGTACATAAATTAAAAAAAGAATGTATTATTCAATATTTGATCGCATTTCTAAGAAAAGTATGCATATTGCCTAATTTTAACACGTTAATTTACTATTTAAATGCAATATGAAATTAAACTGCTTAAAAAGAAACTGTAACGTTAGAAAGAAATTTGCCCACAACTCTGTCTACGCCTGACTTGAAATTCCCAGGACACAAAGTATCGCAGCATTTAAAAAGAAAGTAAGCTATCATTTTAGTGAAAACTGTGTCGGAATAAGCTAATTTCCTGTAGGACTCCCAGGATAAAAAAACGCATATTTTATTACATAAAATTTGCTATCTATCAGTAAAAAAATCACATTGGAATTCGATTGTTTTTTATCTGGCCATTTTAAATCGTTCCCAGAAAAATTACGCGAGATTCCCATGATAAAAGGTAGCGCAGATTTTAAGTCTAAGAGTTAACTGTGGAAATTGAAAGTAGTTTTTACGTGAATCCGAATAAGCAGAAAGACAAAATAAAAAAAAATGCATCATGTTCTCCATCGTTTATATAGTATTAAGTTGTTTTTTTTATAGCTTTAATGTACAGACACGGCATGTTTAGAAATTTAAATATTCTAGATAAAATTTAATGTATTTACACGTTTATCACCCCGAATAGGAATTGACTAGTTGACGTCTACTACTTACGGCTTGATTGAAAATTGATACTTTATTTATATAAATTATAATATATGTGCATTATAATGAAGAAAAAATCGATATACAGTTACAGTGAAATCTTTACTGGGTTAATTGTATTAAAATAATTAAATTATTATAATTTTAGACGTGGTAAAGCCGTGCTGGATGGAATTATTATCTTGTTGACATCTATCTAGCCCAACTCGACCTGTATGAAACGACGCTCTCATACAATACTGAAGTCCGATAGTTAACCTTGAGCTTGAGCCTTGAGCCGTTAATATAGTAGTCTTAAGTTTAAATTAAATTAATTAAGAAATAATTACATAGAAAGTACAACAATTACTCGTCGTCTTATTTTGTACTCCCCTCTCAAGTGTCGAGCCTAGCTCCCGTATGGCGATAGAGCCATGGAATCTCCTTTGTGTGTCACCCCATCCAATGGGGTCACCATAAATTATTCCAGCAGCAGTAGCAATTAATTCCTCCATGTACGTGAGGTAACACTGTCCTTGTAGTTTAAGGGGTTTTAAGGGTTTAGGACAGGGAGATCTCATTTGTGACCCACAAATGACTGCTCCTGTCCCATCTCCTCAGTCAAGGAAGAGAAAGGAAATATGCGATATCTTATCTTTCCTATCTTAACCCCTCTTTCCCATCCTAAAAGCTGGCATCGTCCACCGCGGTTCAAACATCTATAAACTTCTTTCCATCAAAGAGCTGCTCAAAGTTTGCCTGTTTGCCCCCTACAGATAATAAAAAATCCTAGTATTTTTCTTCCACACTATTTATTATCATACACTTATATTACAGATTTTATTTGTAAAAGTCTAATTAAGTACAATTCTCAGACACATTATCAAGTGAGTTCATTTAATGCTCTAAGTAAAGTTTATTCAGTTTCATTTAGCCTGAAGCTATGTTTCGGTAGCTACAAATACGATGCATAGACATGGCTGCTGAAGATACAATCTCGTATTGTGCATTAGCTCGGGTTGAGTTTGCTTTAAAACATTATTTGTACAATGACTCCAGATCTTGCTGCTACTTTGTTAAATAATATTTAAATAGAGGTATAATTTTTCTTCTTGTCATATTAACAGAGGAATTATTAGTAACAGTTGCTTCTTCTTTGAAAATGAAACTCGATGTAAAATGGGACTGTATGATTATTATTAAACTATTTATATAACTTAGAATATACACAAAGAAGTACGTAATGAAAATTACAAATTGTGCGAGAGAGTCGAGAGTGGTAAGTCGTCAATGAGAATTGTATGAGAATTTTGAAATTTTTTGCCTCCCAGGCCGCTCTTATATCCCGCATCCCGTCCGACCGACGCCTAGCTGCTAGTTGCGCGAGCTATGGGCGTCGGTGGTATGCGGGACGCAGAGAGTAGGTGTGCTCCGGCGGGTGGATCAGGGGGGTGGTCTCCATCCGCAACAGGAATCTAAAAGTTTTGAGCAACATTTTGTTCAATAATTGAAATAAATTACAATAATTAAGATCAGTGTTGGAGTAACAATTCAAAATGGTAAGTGTAGAATTGAAAATATTTCCAATCTTAAACACTAGTAATATTTTCTTAAACCCAATTTACGATTGTAAAAAGGAAAAAGGGTAATGCCTCTGTTCATGAACTTAGATACTAATATCTTTTTATTTTTTCACCTAATAGGAAAAAGTCATCAATAAACGTTGTCAAGATTTGTAAAAATATGACTAACTAATAATACACCTATTTATATTGAAAATTGTTTTTCATGCTTCAATTACATACACGGTATGATGGTCAGTCATTTTGTTTATTTGCAACTCCATTCTAATCCATTGTATAGCAGCGTATAAGGTAAAACACTGTATCAAGATTCGTCCACATAGACCCAGCAGCTACTGAGAAAAAGAGTGGCAAATAAAAATATGCAAAAAAACAATAATAATAATCGGTAGTATTTGACATACAGAAAAGACAGACGCATATAATAATGTTAATATTATTATTTTATATTTTTTTATATATTGTGCAACAAAACCCTGCCCTAGGTTGTCGCTGCTCGCTGTTAGTGATAAGATCACCATTTGTACCTAATTATATGCTATTTTTGTATATTTTATTCATCAATTATATTCTACTAGCTGTACCCGGCAGACGTTGTCCTGCCTTTAAAAAATAAAAATCTAGAACCCAATTGCAGCGCCATCTGCCTGGTTATAATCTAAATCATCCCAGTAGAAAATTATAAAAATACTAATATCGCTATTAAAAAATAGGGGTTGATCGTAGAGGGTTGAAAATCTAGGGTTGTATGTATTTTTGTATGTTGTATCATAAAAAAATAGAAATTAAAAACTTTGTCTAAAAAATAAAATAAAAAATTTAGGGGTGGACTACCCCTAACATTTAGGGGAATGAAAAATAGATGTTGGCCGATTCTCATAGATACCGGATAAGCACAAAAAATTTCATCAAAATCGGTCAAGCCGTTTCGGAGGAGTATGGCAACGAAAACTGTGACACGAGAATTTTATATATTAGATGATAAAGTATATTCTATTCTATGATTTTAGAAGGGTTTTGGTATTACCAAAATGGTTACGATACCCCAAAAAGAAGGAACCAAAGCATTCAATTAGTACAGTCCCAGCACCTCACGTTACTACTTAGCTGGGGACAAAGTTGAGTAATACCGAACCGGTTCTCCATAACAATTACGGCGCTCGGAAGTAATAAAAGTTCTCTTTTCTTTATACGTGACGTAGAAATCAGCCGACTCCCATAAACGTGTTCAGCATAGCTTATCTGTGTTTTTTCTTCTTTATTTTCCTCTCTTTTTTAGTTATTTACCTCCATTAAAATTGAGATCTAAAAAATTAATATACATACATGAATTACATTACGTTGTACTAGAAATTTTCTTATGCCTTCGTAGCGGTATCTACCGATCGATATCTATACAGACAAAAAAAAGAATTGTCTGTTTGTAATGTTAAAATAACAGCTTTTCACTAAATGCATGTGAAATACGGTAATTAAATTAAATTTTAAAATTTCTGTTTGTCTGTCTCTCTGGATGTTCCGACTAATCTCTGTAACGGCCGGACCTATTTGGACGGGACTTTCACTGGCAAATAGCTGGTATTATAAGGAGTAACTTGGCTACTTTTAAAATTCTACATAAAACTTGGATAGTTTTCATGGAATATCGAATATCGCGATAAAGAATATTCTGAGATTCAAAAACCCTTTCAACCAAAATTGTTTTGAATATGAAATGAAACGAATGAAACGGAAACTTCTTATTGTTCATCATAATATAAACGTAGACAATTTAATATGTATTCATTTCTATTAAAATAATGGGCGGCCTTATCGCTTATAGCCATCTCTTCAAGGCAACCCACACCGGGTTGCTTGGAAGGAGACATTACAAGCAAAATAAATAATATTTGGTGGTAAAGCTTAAGCTTTCTTAATCAAGCAGAAACGGAAAAAAGATACAAATTACTGTGTGTGATCAATCCTGAACCACGTGGTCAGGCATTTTCCCGTCTAGTTGGCCACCCCGGTCTAGAGTATACCGCAATAGCAACCTTACATTGTGTACCGGCATTGGTCGCCAGGTTCCAATCCCCCCCTTTGAGGTTGATAGTACATTGGTTGTACCTATCTAATGTAATACGTAGACAACGGTGACCACTTTCCATTAGGGGGCCACCAGCTTGACTTTACTATAAAAACAAAAAAATGGCATTTTAGTATTCCTGCCAGGTTACGGTAATATAGTTAACTCTAAGAGACATGATTCAGTCCTGTACAGAAATGAATGGGATGAAATACCAAATATTCACGTTGTACAGTAACATGCAGACTCAAGATCCAAAAAAAGTATTATATCCGTTACCTAAAGGGCTCGAAAGGTTATCATTTCGACGAATATAGCTTATAACGTATACAGACGCATCATCCGACGCGGACTGTCACGCACTCGCCAAATTCTATTATTTACAATAAATACAATCTGGTGAAACTGGAGACTTATTAGAAAATCAGAAAACGAATCCTGGCAACCGACCATCGCTAACTGAAATAAGGAAATGGTATTAATCTCAGACTAATTTCCATTTTAATAAACAAGAAACAAATTTTCCTTCATAAAATAAATATTTGTTCAAAACAAATAATTTCCATTTCGCTTAAGCAATTTTGAATTGTGTTTACTTTATGTTTTGTCATCAAATAAACAACGCGATCGCCGAAACGGAGAAAGCAACGTGCCTACACGGACCTAACTGCCGTCTTGATTTAGTCCTTATCGACTTCAGCAGAATAATTGACAATTGAATCTATTAAGATACATTTGTCTTGAATATTAATAACTTGTTAATTATTGTTTAGCCACGAATTAAAATTACTTTTATTTTAGTATTTGAAAGGGTGATATCAAGGTATTTACCGCCTGTTTTATTAAAACTAATAGTTCTGGAACTGTTTTTAAAATATGCCATATTTAAATTTTTTAAAGCGTAAATAAACTAGGGTCTTTTGCACAGGTCTGTTCCAATGGGAAACCTGATTTGTGTGATAAAAAGAACACACCATGTTTCCAAAGCCTTATAGACATACGCATCTGCAATATTGTAGAAACCTACATTGCAAAATAAAACAACTAAGCATCATTAACGAAAACTTACAAACTATATTAGAATAAAATTGGGCTTATCACGTGGCTCCGGTCGCTAACACTTTGAATCTATATCTGACAAAATATACTGAAAGAACAAACAAAACACATAAAAATATCGACAGTATAAATAAATCTGTGGGCACGTGATCACACACAAAGATCTCTACAAAGATAACATACCTTATAGATCATCTTGAACAAACTGACAGAACCTAATACGTGAACTTCATAGCCTGAAATATACATGTCGATAAAGAAAAGCAACATATTAATTAATATATCTATTGTTTAGTATTTTTATAAATAAATAGATATGATCATTACGATGACGACCTTTATCTGTCAGGGATCTAGTAGGAAATAGTTCACTATTATCGTGATAAACATTCCCGTGAAGGCACATAGAAACGAGTTCCGTTGCCACTCGCACGTGCAAATCGGATTTGTTTAATTTATTGCTCTGTCTGAAGGCATTGGGAGATGCCACGGTTACTTAGCTCTCGACACCTTACTGTAATAATAGGATCTCAGGAAGGATTTAAATTGAATCCTATTGCAGGCCTCGCTCTGTATTTAAAGCTGAGTTGCCGAAAATTGGGACGGAAAACATTTCTCTTTAGAATCCATCTATCTTTGAAACTGAACTCGATCGGCGTGTAAACAAATTTACATTTTACATGGAGGGAAATGGGCTAGGATGACGTGTTTGTGGCAAACATCGTAATGTGTAAGTAAGAATATGTCTTTGTACATAGAATGTTAGATGAGTTGGTGGTAGCTATTTTGCATACGTCGTCTTTCGACTTTATTTGATAGTTGCAAGGGAATGTTTACAACGAAATATTGTATTGTGAAGTACTTTTTTATTTCACAATGTAAAAGGGTTTTTATGGTTGCGTATGTTTCATCACAATGTTTTTCTTCACCGTTTTTAGCACGGGGTAATTGTAATAATATGCATATTAGGTCCGAAAACTGCCTTAGTGGTGCATGTGTTCCGGTCAGAACCTGAATCCGCACCCTTTGAGTTTGGGATAAATATGAATCATTAAAGGTCGCTTGCATAAGGTTGCTTAAATTTATTTAAGAAACACCAAACATATTTAACACCCTTAAATACAATTAGCAACTTGAACACCGCAAATTTCAATCGTCAATGCGTTTTGTGTGAAACGTATTTAGGCAGTCAAATATGATTAACCAATTTTATTTAAAGGCGATCGTTATGCAAGCGGTCCTTAATGTCATTGAATATCAACCAAATTTATTTAATTTAGTTAATCTATGTAGTAGTCTGTCTAGTGCTTTATGTTGTGTATAAATCGTACTGATATTTTGTTTGTAAGAATATATGTATGTATGTTTGTTATTCTTTCACGCAAAAACTACTGAAGGATTTTGGTGAAACTGTACAAAAATAAAGCTTATACACCAGAATATCATATAGGCTATAATTTATAAAGATATAGTATGAATTATCCAAAATATAACGATTTTCCATTACCAGTGAAACCGCGGGGTGCAGCTCGGCTATAATAAGTTCAACCCTAAAACAAATAGTCGTAATTTAATTTATTTGGAGCTCTATTTTTCATAGAACACCCGCACATTTATCTTTGTTGTTTAATATAAAGGCTTTAGTTTTATTAAAAATAGCAACACTATACTCCATTTATATTGACATAGAACACTACATCAAGTATTTAAAGCTCAGGAGAGTAGTTCTCGCAAAATAAGTAACAAACTAAATCATGAATTTTTTACTTAACTCAAAATTTACGTTAATTGTATATTTTCCTGGGTTTCATAAAAAAACCAACATCACATTCATAAAATGATAATAAAAGAATTATATAGAAAGTCTCAAGAAATTTTCAAACACATTGTATATGCATAGTTAGGTTTAGGAGGTAAATGCATATCAGTTTTAACATCTAAAATTTTCATTGAAATTCGTTCAGCCATTTTGGAGCCTCTATTGACACATTTTAATTTTAGTATTTTGTATACCACTATATGGTTGAACATATAGTGTCTCTAAATTGTATAGCATCTATATAAACAACATACTTTTAAATAAAAATATTGAATTGAATTGAAAAAACTAAAATGGATCATGTATAAATAGCAGCTTTTCATTACACATAGTCATTTATCTTTATTCGTACATATAGATAGATAACATAAATTAAGAAATTAATTGAAATACTTTTTTGTCTCTCACAAGGATTTATTTTATATTAATTATAATCTGCGAACTAGGTCCAATCATGACTTACAATTATACAGACAACATCATCTATACAAGGCCATTCCTATTTGTAATTATTTATGAACTTACCCTTCCTCGATGTATCAGCGGAAGACAAGGGTGCAAAAGGTCTGACTTCAAAATGAAAACGAACTTTGAACGATCACTTTTACCCTTCAGGTTAGGACCAACACGTGAGTAACGAAGCCGGCTAGCAACCAGCGTTAAATCCCGGTTGTGTCTTGCGTTTTTATATTAATAGAAAGGTATATTTCAAAGTCTGTTGAAGTCCGGTGACTTTATACCCATACGCTGTTACGATATCAAGAACTTTCTCATTGCTGGCGAAAGGACTCATATTCTCATATTTATTCACGGCGGATAAGTAATTCTAACAAATAGCTTATATTACTTTTCAGTCTATTATTTTAACATTTAGCGCGTAGTCGTGGCCATAATATGCCCATGTTAGACAAAATTCCTGAGTGGAGGCGGTGCATGCTTCCCGGCCAGGATTCGAACCCACTTCATAGGAATGAAACGCGAGTGTGTTAGTCTTTACGTTACCACGACTGTTATTATCATTGCCAGGTGGTAGGGCATTTGGCCGACTAGATGGCTACCACTCCTGGTCTAGAGTATGCCACCATAACAACTTTGAGTTGTGTTCCGACATCAGTAGCCAGGTTCCAGTTTCATTTTCGAGGCCGGCGACATTGGCAGCACATCTGGTATTGCTAATGTCCATAGGCGACAGGAACCACTTTCCATGACAGTGCAGGCCGTCAGATTGTAAGCTGTTTTCAGCAATAAAAAAAATCATGTCACGTGCACTTTAATCTATTCGTACAACCCGCAAGAGTTAACTTGAGACTTCACTCGGATAACGTAAGCGCAAGATGCTGACGCGTCGATGGCAAGAGCGGCAAGAAGGCGGGGGTCGGGAGGGGAGCGTGCATTCCGCTCAGGTCTCAAGTTAACTCTTGCGGATAATAAGTACTATTCCAGAACTATGAAAGTATGAACTAGGTATATTCAAAATGTGAGGTAATCAAAAACATATACAAAACTAAACTATCATATTTAAAAAAGCCTTTAAATGTTTTACGTGAAATAATGTAAAGTATAATTTTATTTGGCATTATAAAATCTTTATGGTTTATGGTTTATTATTTTCTAATTTCGAGTAAAACTTTAAAAGCTTTATGAGGTACGTTTGTGGATTATGATTACAATTAGGCGTACTTGAATAATTTTAAGAGCCTTTAATAACTTCCTTATTAATATTTCCTTTATAAATAAAAATTTCTGAGAACGATTTACCTGCTTCATTGTATTTTTATTTTGTAATCTTTATTACATTTTCTTGTATTTAGGTTTCCATTGAAATGATAAAGATATACAAATTTTTACTTCTTTTATTATAAACAAGTTGAACTAAGTTATTTTATTATCTATTGAAGGTCTTCGATATAGAGCTATTTTGTTGTAAATCCGTATCCATTTTGCAAAAAATGAAACGTTTGTCTAGTAGACGATCGTTATTAACGTCCAGATCCATCTATTTGGCTTAAACAAATTTTTAAAATGCCTACTAATATTTGAAATATAGTATTTCCGATTAAGGCATAGTTCCTATATCTAATCATATGCTCATTTGCCCTACTGTCAAAACTTGGCATAAAGTTCATACAAGAAATGTCAAAACTTATTGACGACGATAAATGCATTTTTAGATTTCTGTGCTTTGGAAAAGCTTGGCGGGTATAGCGTGCCTTCTTCTAAAATAGAGACGCTCATATACATCTGTATAGTAGTAGGACATTCTTGAGTTTCTTCCTTCCCAGTGGTTGCTAACCCTGGCAAATTAAGATATTTTACGAGTTGCAGGACTTGAATTAAAATGCCATTGGAATCACTATAGAATTTATTAGAACTATACAAACACGTATAACACAGGTACAAATATAACTGAACACAACCAGTACAAATGTAATGTACGATTCAATAACACGCGCAAAGTCCGTCACTGTGTAGATTGCCGAATGTACATATATCTTGCCTCGCTTGTAGTTATTGATTGACTGACTCACCGCTCCGTTGGGGCATTGCGTTATACTGCATAAATATAATATGTTTAATCGACCGCGTGGACTGAATTTCCAAGAATCACACCTGGCTAATAACTACCACAAATATTACAATACACAATTGGCTGTTTTCCAACCGCAAATTTTAAACATAAAGTAAACAAAAGAAGACGGTCATAAAACAGTTTCATTGTTATTAGCCGACAGGTAATAAACGTGCTTTAATTACAAATATGCAGGTGGCCCAAATTGTAGCAATATTAAGAAATCTTGATTATTTAATATAATTAATGGGTTGGTATGGTATGGTAATTTTCCTAGCTCACGAAAGTCCTACATCCATCCAGAAGGAACGATCTTCCCTATTTTAGAAGGTATATATTATGTTTACACTTTATGCTTTAATTCGGAGAGAAGTAACTTTGTAACATTTAAGTACACTTGAGTAGTTCGCTATTATGATTAACGTTTTTCCATTATTACGTTATCAGAATACCATACATTTCAACATGAAAGATAAAATAACACAATGTCGCGTTTGTTATAAATTAAACAAAAAATAAATTTACATTGTTATAATCTTGGAAAATAATCTGAATTATTTATAGCATATTCAAACAATTCATTAGAACGTGGCATGTCAAACGAACATCGCAGTCTGAAATTGTGTGTTCGCGGTTATATTTCATTTCCTCTGGCTCGATTTACACCGTTATCGGTCAACCGCGCATTCAAATTATAACGTAGCCATTTTCTGCGCAAATGTCTCAATTAACACAGAAACGCTTCACAAAGGCGGCAAATAAATTGGTGCCAATTTGGACTCTAACTACGATCCAGTAGCTGGACTGAAATCACGCGATCCAGGCGCTAGTTAGTAACAGATTTCATTTAGCTAAAGAAAATTATTCACTTTTACCAATAGACTGTTGGTAATGGCTTTACTCAGCTTTTTAATTCAATTAGTTTTTGTTGTTGTTTAACTACAAATAGTAAAATTGTTCTAGCTCTTCTGTCTGCTTCATCTGCGGAAAATGTTCGTTTTTTGTGATAATAATTATCATAATTTGACTATTTTTTTCGGCGTAAAATAACTAATATTAAATTATACTAAATAACAGCTTTTTGGGTTAGACATTTCGCCAAAAATAAAACCTTATGAAACGTCATGTCCCCCCCGTCTGTCTTTGATATTATTTTTGGAAACTACTGATGATGATGACGACCTGTTTGCTAGTGAATTCTAAGGACGGCGTTAAAACATGTGACCGCAGTGCCATTTTTTGGCTACATTCTCTACCCACGGAAACGTCGTTATTTATCGGGTGTAAAGGATTGACCTAAATATAAGTAAGCTGTGTGTCGAGTTTCATTTAAATCCGTTCAGTAGTTTTCATGTGATAGTCAAACAGGTAGACAGGCAAAATTTCTAAAAGTTGTATTTTCGTAATTTGTCCGGTTACATATTTATTATTTCTAGATAGATAAGTGAATTATTTACGTTAAAATAACTCTAAGCTAAAATCAAGGCGCATGATCTAGATATATGTTTAACCGAAGGGGTCGATATACAGAATACAAATTTCTGCGTCCGGGCGGCCTCTCATAAGAGGCGACAAAACAACCCACAGCTAGTTGGTAGGGCATTTGCCCGACTGGATGGCTACCACCCCTGGTCTTAAGTATGTCGCCATAACAACCTTGGGTTGTGTTTCGGCATTATGGCCAGGTTCCTGTCTCCCTTAAGAGAGCAGCAGCGCATTTGTAGCACCTTTAATGTTGCAAATGTCCATAGGCGATGGTAACCGCTTTCTTTTAAGTGGGCCGTCTGCCTGTCTACTGAACTGCTGCAATAAAAAAAGGATAAATTTATGACAATACATAGGCGACTTCAGCTTTGTTACTTTCTGTTTCATTTATACCTATCCATCTGCAATTTAAATAATCGACGTCCAAAATTACCATCGTTATCCTTCACCCTGTTCCGAATCAAAGTAATAATGACAGTGAATTACCGCTGAACGACTAAGCAGACTCTGGACAGGGTCGCTTGAATAATTGCAGGTCAGGAAAGAGTCAAGTAATATCAAATGTTAAACTCGCGATCTTAGTATTTTAAATGTGAAATCTGGTCTGTGTAATGGATACTAGAAAGTTTAAAATAACGGAGGAATATCCCTAATGTATTGGTTACGTTTTAGATCGTATCTTCTAATAGCGGAAGAAAACGGTATGTACTCGGATAATGTTTCATCAGATAATGATTCCATCAATAATATGAAAACGATAAGTACTTTTAGTAGTAAATGAAATTGAAATGTTCCTGCTTAGATGATTTCTAATAATTATTTGGTTTCAGAATATTTTTCTGTGTGTATTTTTGTCGGTGTGAAAGATTGCTTCGAATAAGCTCCGAAATGGTTCAACGGATTTTCATGATTTTTTTAGAAATTAAAGCAATAATTTATTTTAAAATTTTCGTATGTTTCCTTCAATATGAGGTAGAGTTCAGAAGTAAAAAATATGAAGTTCATTGGCCGCCCATATGAAGGTGATGATCATAAGTATGTACCATATGATTTGGTTGTTGTTTGTCTACGGTTTTGAAAATAAACGGAATGACTTCAAAATTCGTGTATATGTATATTCAGTAATGGGAATAAACATAGGAGTTTTTAGAATATGATAGAAACTTTTTTAAATATTAATTTAAATGAAAAATTGATTGAGGAATTTCGTCATGACTTTAAAGATCTGTTTACCGATATCATGTATGACTTACAAAAATAAATTAGTATATAAACCCAGTAATTTCTGAGAAAATAACTAACTTATAAAGATGATGGACTAGCCAACATGACGACAACAAATATAGCCAGACGCTTTAGCCAAAACTACTTTTACTTAATGTGGATGTTACTTATTGTAGACTCAAAGACCGTAACACCTAAAATAACTGTATCAATAAACTTAAACTAGAGTACATAACGACTGAACTTACTTTGGAAATGGGTATTCTTTTGTCCAAATGATCCGAAATTATAGCAAAGTCAGGATGGTAACCCAAATTTATGACAGAAACACAATAACCCACTGAAACTGCACTTTTATTGTACCCAACATTCTGCAGTTAAGTTCAGTATCAACTATTTATTTCGCCATAACTCTTCGTACAATGGCTCTTAAGATACCACTGCATTGTGCTTGCAGTTGATAAAGAAAATAAGTGTTTTGGAAAATCGAGTCAGGTGAAATATGTTTCAACATACACTACTTTTGTCTGTTGTTATACGAGTAACTTAGATTCTTACCAATATATAATTAAATAGATGGTTTCCGCTATTTCAACTTTACTGTTACTAGCCGAGCAATGGGATGGTAACAAAATAATTAAAGAATTTGCTGATCCTGACAATCTATCTACCTATAGTATCTGAAGTGAAATAACGTGAAACTTTTGTACGTTTCAGAAAACAGACTCACTAAATGTAATTTACCTAAAAGACACAAGAAAATAGTTCTTATTTGAGTACCTATAACGACAGCAGATAATCCGTATAGCAAAAAAATACGTCTACCCACATTTTTTACATTTATAGCAATAATCTTAATTTTTCCATTATTAAAATAAAGTTTAGCTTATATGAGTTCTAAACGACAATATCAGGAAACTTTTGATCCGTTATGAGATAATATACTTACCAAATGTAATTCACCTAAAAGACACAGGAAAATAGGTTATATTTTATTGTCGGCTACGGAAGCAGACAAAACGTATAGTAAAAAAACAGTTTTACGTTCAATGCCAAAACCTTAATATTTTTCCATTGTTATTATACACGGGCTGCAAAACAGTTTGTTTTCTTCCTAAAATGTACCACGATAATGACTATCGGAACCACTAGGAAGTGCAGTTTATCCACAAAAGACGAGTAACACGATCTCAAGTGGCCATTCTATGCATCGTGAAGCCTTAATGGGTGCGGTACAAATGGTGCTATTTATCGTAAAATCGACACTAAAAACGTTGTAACACGCTGTTTGGACGAAACATGTAATAAATTTTATACGGTTTTGTCCTATATAGGACTCGGAAATTGTTAGTGCAACACCACATTCGAAGTTGCCAATGTAGCCACAGATAACGTGGCTTTACGATTATGTCGACGACCGATTGCGCATAGTCACGAACCAACTTGACTTTACTTTGGACGTGTGAAAATATATCGATGTTCTTCTGTTTATTGAGACAGTGAGATAAGGATAAGAAATTTACAGACTATCGCTTTATCAACTAATTTTCAATTTAATAAATAGGAATAGATTAAAAATATTATCTAGACGTGAAGAATGTGGGTTTTACATTTGGTTACAGGTCATTAGAGCTAAAAATTACTCAATGGAAAATATATATAAATCTACAACATCAGCCCATAAATGTCCCACTGCTGGGCTCGGGCCACCCGTCATAGGGAATGGACAGTATATCCGCCACGCTTGTCCAAGGCGGCTTGACAGGTTTGACACATTGGTTATCTCGATGTTCAGGTTGCATTACGATGTTTTCCTTCACCGTTGTTAGCACATGGTAATCTTAACAATATGCACATTAATTAGGTCAGAAAACTTCCTAAGCAGTGCATGCGTTCCGGTAAGATGAACTCGAAACTGTTATTCAAACGGCGCCTGATTCTCATATTAAGTAGTAATAAGTGAAAGCATGCAAAAAGTTAGCATATATGTAGCTGACATAGACAGAGGATGGCGAAAAAATACTGATATTAGACGGATCAACCAAATTGAATCAATTTGGTTAAAAGGCACATAACCGATAGGACATGTTATGCTTCAATGGCATTGAATGATACAAGTTTACATTTGTATGGATCACCTTGTTTATTCATCAAAATCGAAAGATAAAAATATATGGGCTAATATTGGCTTCGTCGAAAATGACCACTTTTAGATTATTGTTCTGATAACATGTAAATCTTGCTATAAGAAAAAAATGCAATTCAATACGTACAAGAGAAACTAACTACATATTAATGTATTGTGACACTAATGCATAATCATAATATAAGTTTGATACTTTATCAGTAAAAAAACAGCCCTATTTACTTTTCTGTATAAAATAAAACGATAAACGGAAAAAGAAAGGCCAGAATAAATATTGACCTGCAAAAGTTTAGGTTTCATGTGACGCCTTCCTCAACAAAAGGGAATTTATTGTAACAGTAATTGAATACGATAATTTCGTGAGTAAGTACGCGCGGGTTTGATTGATAATAAAACGCTGTTGATACCCCCATGAGAATAGAAATTGCCCCGGACTTTATTTACTTTTAGACTTTGTTGCCCGTAAAACTGGATATTTGGGTCTATTCTCTCATTAACGGAAATGCAGATACACTTTTGGTACTCAACAGGTTTAGTTCGAGACCCTTTTATCGTGTCCTAATTCTTAGAAAGTTATGGCTCCAGCTTTTACGAGTTAAGATAGGTTGCAGCAAATATAAGAATTGCACTTAATTTTATACGCTATCAAGATGAACTGGGTAGGTGGGAGATATAAAGCTTTTTTATCAGGAAGCCTAAATATTTAAATATAGTATTAAGTAGGTAGTGGCGTAGATTGTCGAGTGCTAAAATATTGTTGCCGAATGGAGTGGTTGAAAATACTATAGAATTTATTAGAGCTACTTTACAACGTCATACGATTTTGACATTACGAGTATGGAGCTCATGTGAAATTTTAACCGATAATAAGGTCGTATGGTTGGTAGGATATAGTAATCGGCCGTAAAGCCAGTGAGAATTATTAGACGATAAAACCTATCATTACATTGTTGTAAACAATACAAAATAAAAACTGTGTATATGGACATTATTTTTACCAAAATATCACAATAATAAGGTCCCTAAAAGATACCGAAATTTATGTACCAGCACCATCGTAGGCCATTAACACGTGGTAGCGTTCTGCATAATACATTAAAATGTCCTGACACCGTTTGCAGTGTAATTTACGATGGTCTGTATTAGCAATTTTCAATTATTTAATAGCCTTTAATGGACATCAGGTGCTGTTTGCTGTCCTGACACCACATGTGTGGTTATATTATAAAATGCATGCGCATTAAATGAAGTATTTTCTAACAACCAAATCGCTGTTACAGGCAGGAAAAGATAACTGGGTATCTAATAAAATACTTACAGTTGTGTAAATAAAATATGAAGACTAGGGAAAAAGACTAACGTGTCACTTTTTTTTCAAAATTAATCTACCGAACAATTAAATTAATCTGATACATGCTTAATGTATTCAATAAGAATCAAAACAAAGTAGTAGGGATTTGTGTTCCATTCAAACTACCACCCGCACACACACAGCCACACACATCTCACAATTGTTTGCTACTTGCCCACTGCGGACACAACTACTCGAAACCAATCTATTTATCTCTTATATCTCTTTTTATTTTCTTTAAATATTTGTAAAAGTACTCTCTGTAATTCAGCGAATTGATAGTCTTAAAATTTATGTAACATAGGAAAAGCGAGGTTTCCCAACACAAGTATCACCCGATTACTTTCTGGGAAGCCCCGGCAACTTACATTATGAACTTATTGAAATAAATACATTTTTATTTTATTTCTTTATTTTTCGAACAGGGTAAAACACGAATTAATCTTAGAGCGAGAGAAAAAATCGTTTGCAGGAAAAAGTAGCATAGCATATCTAAAAATTGCAGGGAAAAATCAGGTTTATCAGTGACATAATATGTCACGTTTCGCTGTTCCATATGACTTAAGAAAGTTTTTAATTTTTTTATACTTGAAATATCTTATTATTTTTAACTGATTCAACGTATATTTTTTTCTATTGTGAAACTTATGGGTTTCCGAAGAACAAGGTTCCTAATTTAAAAATGTGATATCTCAAAATTGATGTTGCTTGACAACTTTGTTTTTCACCCTGCGGTGTTCATATGAGTTTGGGTATTATTTCTGACGCTGCAAAAATATGTCATACCTTGCGGGAATTATTCTTTATGCTCATAAACTTTCCGCTGATGTACTCGGACTCTCCCTTTAAGGAAACTAGATAGTATACTCACCGCGCATATCCAAGCCGGATTAGCGGGTTTCACACGTCGGTTCTCTGTATTTGTGGTTTCATTACGATGATTTCACCGTTAGAGCGTGGTAATTGTAAAAGATTAATATACCTGCCACTAAAGCTTCGAGACCTGTAATCAAGCTCAAATATATTTATTATAACCTAGACCCCGATAAACACAAATTCCGCGAACAGATCTGTAGAACCACATTTTATTATTGGTCGGCATTTGAACTAATTATAATCCTTTTATGTTCGTTTTCTTTTGTTCACTTATTTATTGGCATACATTTATAGTGGAGAACAGCCTATTGTCCCATTGTACTCTCGCTCATTACCATAATAAGCCAGGTGTTGCGGATTCTTTTCCATTTGTGAAGTATAAAACGACGCCCTGATGGAGAGAGGGGCAGTCAAGCTACGACTATAATACGGGCGTGACGTGTTTAAATTCGAGCCCTGCTAAACTATAGCAATATGATGAATTCTTCAGGTAAAAATAACAATGTAAAATACAACACAGCATAACATAACAGATAAAAAACATAACAAGGATACAAGAATTTGTTTCGAAAATCCGACTTAGATCATTACTTGCAAATGTTATTTATATGTATATCTCTTTCACTGCAGCGCAAAAAAGTTGGAACAAAGAGATAATAAAGACCAAAACTTTGTTACAAGACTTTTGCAATTAGCGAAAAAATACGCTTTGCAAGCTTTGACGGAGTTACGTAACGAGTGGATTTTTACATGAAAAAGTGGAAAAGTTATTCTAAATTAGTGTAGGAAATTTAGTTACCAAAGTATTCTTAGGTACTTTTTCATTTTTGTAGGATTCTTGTTTTTTAATGTTTGAAAAAGGTTTAATTCATTGTCCGACTAAGGCTGGTGTGCACCGACATTTAATCGGTGGTTAAAATAAAATAATCGATGAAATTGTATGCATAAACAGCGATTAATTTATTTTAACCGTTGATCAAATGTTGGTGCAGCAGCATAAGACATTGTTTTAGGATGATAAACTACAATGGCTTTTAACAGGTGGTCTTAATTTGATTTTATGAAAGTGTCTATCCTTAATTACAAAATTATTGTCAAAATTTAAGTAAGTATTTAATTAATCCTAATTATTATTATCGATCTTTTTAGAACACTTGACTGTTAAATTGTATATAAGTTTGTCTCCAACAGCGTTCGAAATGACTACAAGTTTACACTGACTTTTAGGAATGATAACAGCAATTCTGTCTCAATTTTTCACTGAAAAAATTAAACTAATATTTCATGGATATAATATAAATCCAGTATATTTATTCATTTGGATACCTTGCAGGGTTTATAATATATGATAATAAGATCAAGTCTCGTGTCAAAGTCGTTGCAAGGAGTAATTTGAATATATAATATTTTAAGCAAAGAAATATATATATTTTATGTCGTAGTATAGTTCTATGCGATTTTGCTCGCATATTATATGTAAATTATTATTTGTATATAATTAACGAATGAGACGGGGTTGAAAATCAACGCTGCACTGAAGGAAATTGTAGCAAACTATTATGCTGAGTTGCCGATTTCATATGTTGGATATACGGCGTACAACATCTCAAATTGAACCATAGAAATGTATGAATTGTTTTTATGTCATTGTATTGTATTTTTTTTGCAAATAAATTCTACCTTTCTTTTATAAATATTCAACCCTCAGAATAGGAGATAATACGAAATGTATACATTTATGTTACGAAACTAGTTTAAAAAATATGGGTGTGCTGTTCACACGCAGTAGAGGTGAAACTTCAGAGAATATACAGGTGAATATAATTATTTCAACAACGCCTAGTAGACAAGTGTGAACTGCACACACACATTTTCGCATTTCTATGGTATTATAGACGTATTTATTCTTAGGTATTTTGACCCACCTTCGTAATATTTCAATCTAAATTACTCTTCAAGTCACTAGCATAAAGTTCAAAATTCAATACACTGTTACGCACATATCATCATCATATTTGTTGATTACGTGTATATAAATAGAGCTAAAATTCAACGGAAATCTTTTTTTATTTAAACGGATAATTAATACTAACGGATAAAGAGAAATGCGTTTTATTTCGAATAAAAAAGTAGCACTACGTTACTTGCATAAAAACTTAATTAGATTTTTATTTTATATAATATATAAACTTTCAATGAAAATTTATCTCACTGATGGTGAAAATTGGTTAAAAATATATACACACACATTATCTGTGACTATTTAACATTATTAACAATTGATACCAATTTCAAATAAGGCACTAAACTCATAGCTAAATGAAACGTCCAATTACTATAATACTATCCCAGTGAAAAAGTGGCATAAAAAGCCCATGAACTAAACTGTCATTTTCATGTTTAAAAAATATATAATAACATGTAGAGGGACTATAAATACCTATGTATGTAAACTAAAAAAATACTGTTTCATGCCATATTCACTATAATACCAAAGAAACTAAGTTCATATAGTCTAGCACAAGCCCAGTAAAATATAGAAGCGAGTCGAAACTAACCGGATTCGAAGTAATATAAGGTATGATATTTTGTTTACGACATTTCAGTTATCTACCTACCAACAAAAAGTGAATATCGGGTGCTGGTTTTTTTACGAAAAAGTACAACAAACAACGTTATTAACTTTTCAGAGGCAAAAGAGGGTAGGCGATATCTCACTGTGTATTCACAAAGAGAACATTTACTCACAGACTCCAAATAATATGTTATTACGAGCACTAGAATTTCCAACATCCTTTGCTACAAAAACTCAAAGGTAAAAGATTGTATATATAAGGGTCACATGTTTGAGTGATCAGGAATGTTTATTTTAGGTCTCTTTGTTATGTATGAAGGTTTTGATTACTTTTTGCTTGCTTTTTAGTGTTCCACCGCCGAATAGCGCAAACTAAATTACAATAAATTAATAATAATTCACCTACTTTAAGATACTTTTTATTTTAAATTAGCTTAAGCTCTCACAGAATAAAAAGTTGATAATCAAAAAAATGTAGTTGAGATTAAGTTAAATGTTATGATGTTGTTACGAGTTACGGGACTCGAATTAAAATGCCGTTAACTATATAGTTTATTAGAACTATACAAACGTATAACACAGGTACAAATATAACCGAACACAAAAAGTCCAAACGTAATGCAGAAGGTCGTAATTCAATAAAACGCGCAAAGTCCGCCACTTTATTAGATTCCCGATTGCAGTACACACGTCTCGCTTCTCTCGTGCTTCTCGCTCGACTCCCTCCTCTCTCAATCGGGTCATTGCTTTATACTGGACATATACAATACAACGAAGGTAAGGAAAGGAATGCTCCGGTGGTTCGGGCATGTGGAAAGAATGTATGATGAAAGAATGACTAAACAGATATACAATGCAAAAGTGGATGGATGCAGAAGTCGCGGAAGGCCACGACACACCTTCCATGATCAAATTGATCGTGTACTAGCAGAAGGTGATGTCAGGAGCCTTAAAAACAGACGAGCGTGCATGACAAGAACTATGAATGTCAAAGAAGCAAGTGAGGTGTGTAAGAATAAGCCTAAATGGCGCTCTGTTGTTCGTGCCTACCCCGCAAGGGACCTGGCGTGAAGTTATGTATGTATGTATGTACAATACAACAATAGGCCGTATGCCAATAAGTAAACAAAATAAGACGATCTTAAAAGAATTACAATAGTTTCAATGTTAATAGTTATTAGTTCAAATGTCGACGGGTAATAAATGTGTTTTGTTTCAGATATGTAGGTTTTTGATTAGACTTTGATTTGTCGGGATCTGAGTTACTTACTTACTCTCTTACGCCGCTACATTCACGAGTCACTCGAAAGTGAAAGCCCAGCTAAAGTCTGGAAATTTCTACGATCCCTGGGAGTTGGCAAGCAAACAAATAGTGCAATTCCTAAAGAACTCAACATTGACGATTTAAATCGACATTTCTCTGCTACTTCTGACTTTGACATTGTATCTAAGTCTAATACTTTAAATACTCTTTCCGCCCTGCCAACACCCAATTATCCTACTTTCTTATTAAGTCGATTTACTGATAGTGATGTTAAGAGCGCTGTAAAATCCATTACATCGAACGCTGTCGGCAGCGATGGTATTAGTCGCAACATGATTCTGCCCATACTGGATGTCATTAATCCTCTCCTCACCCATATATTCCTCTATAGTACCTGGTACCTCTATAATACCTCTATAGTAACTGGTACCTTTCCAGTCTCCTGGAAGGAAGCCCAGATTACTCCTCTTCCTAAAAAACCCAATCCTGTTTCTTTCTCTCAATTCCGTCCCATATCTATTCTGCCATTCCTTTCTAAAGTCCTGGAACGCCTAGTCCACCAACCATTAAGTGTTTTCCTTAATCGGCATTCTCTCCTTAATCCCTATCAATCTGGTTTCCGTCCTGGCCACAGCACAACTACTGCCCTCGTGAAAATCCCCGATGACATCCGTTATGGTATGGATAATGGTTTATTGACTGTGCTATCGCTGCTGGACTTCAGCAGTGCTTTTAACAATGTTAACTTTGAAATATTACTTGGTATTCTAAGCTCTCTTAACATATCTCCTACAGTAATCGTCTGGTTTCACAGTTACCTGTATGGCCGCCGGCAGCGGGTTCGCGTCGAGGATGATTATTCATCATGGTGTGAACTCACTGCTGGTGTTCCTCAGGGCGGCGTGCTTTCTCCCTTATTGTTCGCTGTTTTTATTAGCTCCATCTCTAATCAACTCACTTCAACCTATCACCTCTATGCAGACGATTTACAAATATATACACAATCACGTGTCGCCACCTTAGACAAAGCGGTTTCAATCATAAACTCTGATTTTTAACGGATTCTGTAGTGGGGCAGGTCTTATGGGCTTCATGTGAACCCTGAAAAAACTCAAGTCATCGTCATAGGTAGCTCACGGATGCTTAATAAGGTCGACTGGAGTACCATACCTAGTGTGATGTTTGACGGGGCAATCATTCCTTTTAGTGATAAGATAAAAAACCTTGGCGTTATATTTGACAGTGAGCTGTCTTGGCGACCTCATATCACCGAATTAAGTCGGCGGCTTTATCTCTCATCCAAATCCCTCAGAAGGTTGAGGAATTTCTTACCCACCACCACCAAAATTAAGCTAGCAGAGTCCTTATTACTTCCTATACTTGATTATGCTGACGCCAATTATCTAAATTTAACCCAAGAACAACTCAATAAACTTGAGCGCCTCCAAAATTTTTGCATATGGTTCATATTTGGACTACGGAAATATGACCATGTCTCTGAATTCCGAAAAAAACTCAAGTGGTTGCCAATTCGATTTCGCCGGAATACTCACACCCTTGTCTTCTCTATAGTATTTTATTTGTCCCTAGTACTCCTGATTACCTTAAACAAAGTTTTGAATTTCTTTCTTGCTTTCATAATCTACGCCCTTCTACTAAACTTAAATTGAACATTCCTGCGCATAACTCAAATTTTTATAACAATTCTTTTACAGTTAAGGCTATACAGCTCTGGGACGCGCTTCCTGTTACATACAATCAGACAAGCAAAATCGTTAGCGATATTTAAAACTATGATTAAAAAATACTATCTGCCTTTGGAATATGATATTTAAATTCACTTATAAATATTTATATATTTTGTAGATATGTATTTGTATGGTATGTATATTAAGTATATATCTATGTAATATATAAAATTTATCCATATCTAATATATAAAATTCTCGTGTCACAGTTTTCGTTGCCATACTCCTCCGAAACGGCTTGACTGATTTTGATGAAATTTTTTGTGCTTATCCGGTATCTATGAGAATCGGTCAACATCTATTTTTCATCCCCCTAAATGTTAGGGGTAGTCACCCCTAAATTTTTATATTTATTTTTTAGACAAAATTTTTAATTTCTTTTTTTTTATGATACAACATACAAAAATACATACAATCCTAGATTTTCAACCCTCTACGATCAATCCCTATTTTTTACCGGGCAGGACGACGTCTGACGGGACAGCTAGTATTTATATATATATATATAAAATTTATGTATTTATTATTAAAATGTAAGTAGTTTGTACTATATGTTACGTATACCACCATCGCCATTATCATATAATTTCATTTCTGGGGTTGTCTGGAAGGGATCGCTTTTTAGCGATAAGACCGCCCTTTGTACATAACTAGATATAATTTTAGTCTTAAGTTCATGTTTGTATTGGTGTACAATAAAGAATTATCTATCTATCTATCTATCTGTTGGCTCAGCGACCCCAAGTGGGTCATGGCCTCCGAAACGAGAGCATGCCACTTGTCTCGATCCTGTGCGGTTTCCTGCCAGTTACTGGCTCATATCTCCGACAGGTCAGCCTGTCAGGGCAGGGACCTGAGTTGTAACAATATAATTATGTCCGACTCAGTGTGTTTAACTTTATTTTTCGCTGTTTAACTACATCATTGTGTAGCCGTTATAGGCATGTGGAATACGACTTTTTGCCAAATGTTATCATGGTAGACCCTCCCATGAACAAAATAGTAAAGGGAGCCCAAGCTCGTAGACTAAAGGAAACCGATCGCGCCGAAGTGCTTTATAAGAACTTAGTATAAGATTATCGAATTTGTAACCTTACTAAAGGTGGAATAGATTCCATTAATAAATTACTATTAACTACATAGACCTTTGCGAGTATGTAGTAGTGTATAGATAAGTTTACGCACACGAGTTTAAAAAAAATGCTTCACTTGACATCACGTTTTTTTTCTCGTAGTTAGGCTCCGTCTATCCTTTGTCGTCGTCTGAGGATAGAGGATATTTTTGAAACATATGATTGACTTAGTCAGACAGACATGACGATTTTGTAAGAATATAGGATATAAGATGGCTGCAGCATCCTAAAAAGATAAAATATCTAACTACAGTCGTGGTATGAAAATGTTTGCCAGTTTTCAAATTTATTCAAAGTTCCGCGAGCACATGTTACCTTTTCAAACTAAATCACAGAACAGACTGTTCACAGAAAATTATGTTTAATTATTATTTGACAATCAAGTTTAAAATTACTTAGATCAAAGTGGTTTGATTATCTATCTTGTCTAGGAAGATTTTTTGACCTGTATATCCTTTTTGCTGGTTTTAATATTTATGTTAAGCGTAGTGATTATAATCTCTTTGTTTCTTTTGAAAATCTCAGCATTAACATTTCAATTTCCTTTTTCTACATTTCATAAATGTAACATTTATTTAACTGTCGACAGTACTATTTATAGTACTCGTGCAAGCAAAAGTCGACTTTAAGCTGACGAACCTTTTCATTCCGTGGCTGTACCTATAATGAGGTTAAGCAGAATATATCGACAACTTTAATGGCGAGAATTCTGAACGGTATTCCGATATTCTGAATCTTAGAATCGTTCGAGATCTTGTGGGGACGAGGTCAGGTCGTGACCTGTTTGCCAGGTGCATTCAGAGAATTATTCATATTGGAGACACGTATTAGGTTGATTATTGAATTGAGAATAGACGTAAATCTCCCTGGATCTTATTTTAATAACCAAAAATTTTTTCTTTAATATTCAAACACGAAAACAAATGTATAAAATGCTAATGGAAAACCTCAAATTGGTCATGTTACTAGAAAAAATACAATATTACAAACTAAGTTTTATAGAAACGAAATAAAATGTTATAAGGCTAATTATTTTCCATGTTTTATAAAGATAATTAGAAAGTAAAGCTTTTCTTTAAGGTTTCATTTTCATAGTTCGTATTTGAATATACTGTAAGTAGGCAACATAGTACTTGCTTATTGTTTCAGAGATAATATAAAATTAATTTTGTTACTAAATTATTACTTAATGTGCCCTTCCAACCTCGGCTGCAGGCTGCGGATGCAGGCAGCACATGTGGCGGCTGCACGAAGCCGGCTGTGGCTGCACGACTGGTTTTTGTATGTAGTAGTATAGATTTCTGTGAAAAACATTCGAACGCGGCAGCGGCTGCACGTGCTGCCGAGTCTCAGCTGCAAGTGCTGCTGCGACTTGCAGCCGCAGCCGATCGCAGACCGGTAGTGCTGCGGCTGCAAGCCGATTCGCACGAAGTGACGTCACTCCAACCTTATTAAATTGACAATAATGCCTAAACTGATCGTCATCATATTTCAAGTGTTTCTTAATTAGTATTGAATAACTTCCATCAGTGGGTCTACATATTATATAAGGACGTGTGGCTACTCTTCTCTGGCTAGTTAACAATGACAACATGTCACCATCATCCTCTTCCTCTTCTTATAAAAGATATAACATCAAACTATTCTCACGACTATTCCTCACGTCCGACATTCTGAAATATTGGAAGCGACTGGTCGCCACCTGCTGCCTGCCCCGGCACGTGCAGCCAGCCTCGGAATCACTCCCGGCTGCGAATGCAGGCAGCGGCTGCGTGTCATGCGTATGCTACCTGCATCCGCAGCCTGCAGCCGAGGTTGGAAGGGCACCTTTACGTTTAATATTTGAAATTAAATTTTGCGAATCTTGTCGAATAACTTTTAAAGTTGAAATAGGTACCTACCTAATTAATCTGATAATAAGAAATAATTGTCTGCCTCCAAGCTAAGCAACTCACACAAACTTGTGTTATGGGTAATATATCAGACCACTCTGGAGTCGATCCCATATATTCTTTTCCATACATTCTGATCTGATTCATAATAAAGAGCGAAAAGTTTATATACAAAATTTACCATGCCACAAATAGAGCTTGGACCATCTGCCTGCAATGAGATAGGTCGGCAAAAGATTAATCTACTCAATTACGGAGGTTTTCTTACAGAGATTTACATAAACCATATATGAAACCATTTTTAAAAATAAGCTACTAAACTACATGTGAGCACACAACCGGCTCAGAAAACACACATCTAAACTACACAACATATATGGTGGTTGTTATAAACGAAATTGGTTTAGTACTGTCAGTATAACTATTATTAATAAAAAAATACAATGTACTTCTCCTTTTACCTTTATAATATACAGTAACTTCTACATCAGAATTTAAGAATAGATACATCGTCACATATAAATTAATATCTTTGTTTGCTAGAGCAAATAAAGATAGTATTGACTAAGGAATAAAAATATTAACTGACTTGCTGTGACTGGTGATCTATGGAGAACATAAAATGTACTGCTTCGGAAACTGATCAAAAATCTTCATTTCAAAACTAAATCCAAGTCTGAGTGGAGAATGAGTTAAAAAAAAATATTGCCCGGTATGAAAATCATAAAACTGATGTCACCTTTATCAAAATCCGCATAGTGAGTATTATGGATATAAACACATTATAATATAGTTTTCTCTTTATTACATGACTTCGGCAGACAGGCTGACGGCCTACCTAATGGAAAGCGGTGAGCATCGCCTATAGAAATTTGCATCATAGGTGCTACAAATGCGCTCCTGCTCTCTTAAGGGAGACTGGAACCTGATCACTAATGCCGGAACACAACTCAAGCTTGTTACGGCGGCATCCTCTAGACCAGGGGTGGTAGCCATGATGTATATGCACTGTTTGCTACAACTCCATTAATTCTTCAAAAGTCATTCTGTAACATAATTCTGTATAAAACTTTAAAACAAGAATTAAATATAAATAGAACAACTAATATAAAACAACAATTTTTAGCTAGACGTTTTGCTGGGGAATTTCTTGCCGCTTCTTCTCCTTAACAGCAATAACACGTTGCGAAGCGGTATACATAGACTAGGAAGTAAAATAAAATTTTAACCTATATGTATGACCTTCAAAAAGTGTTCTCCAGTGGAACTTGTTTTGAATAAAAACTTTTGAATTTTGAATTTGAATTAGTCAGGCAAATGCCCTACCTGGCTGTGGGTTAGTTTATCGCCTCTTACAACAGGCTGCCCGGCCGCAGGAAATTATATTATTTCTCCGTTCCTATAAATAAAGGGAGTAGGAATCTGGCCTCTGAACTCGACTCAAAGTTTTTATGGCTGTATACTCTAGACCAGTGCAGCCATCTAGACGGGAAAATGTGGTAGGGTACCACCTGCCTGTGTGGTGCCTCAGGTATTTTTCTCCGTTCCTGCACTGATAATAGTTTCTAAAGCTTAACGGTTCCTAGTACTACTTATAATTCTATTTTATAGCCAACATGTGCTCCCGAAGTTTAGATTGCGGTATTCAAATTTATTGAATACCAACATACGTTTAAGCTGGGGCAGGAAATATGTGAAATCGATGGTCCTTTTACGTTAAATCGCTGCACATTTTCGAGTTATAGGGAAAGTATTGAAAGCAGAATAGAATATTCTTTATTGTACATACACAATATTACAATAGTAGATAGTTACATGTTCTTTAGCTCAAATTTAAAAGTAAATTAAATAATAATTTAGTGTAAAGTAAACTATATAAGTGTTATACACTGTTAAAAAACTTCTTGAATTTTTTTATTACAATTTATGCCGCGATTTAACAGTCGCTGTAAAAAAATTGAGGCATGAGTCGTATGTATTATATGTGAATCGCAGTTTTCAAAATTTTTTGACAGCAGGGACTATCGTTTATATGGGACGAAAATGGTGTTTTTACCAAGCGTACTTTTAGAATATGAGAAATAAATAATAAATTAATACATACGATGGTAAAGACGAAGCACGATGAAGGAGATGATGATGATGCTGATGCTGATGCTGATGCTGATGCTGATGCTGATGCTGATGCTGATGCTGATGCTGATGCTGATGCTGATGCTGATGCTGATGCTGATGCTGATGCTGATGCTGATGCTGATGCTGATGCTGATGCTGATGCTGATGATGCTGATGCTGATGCTGATGCTGATGCTGATGCTGATGCTGATGCTGATGCTGATGCTGATGCTGATGCTGATGCTGATGCTGGTGCTGGTGCTAATGCTGATGCTTATGCTGATGCTTATGCTGATGCTTATGGAATATGATGTAGTAGAATGGCGATTTTATGGCTCGGAGCGAGTTTTACGAAGCAACTTTTTGTCGTATAAAGACGCAAATTCTTCATTTAATGTGATTGGTTTGTAATAATACAGATAGTTACGCGAGAATAATTAGTATTGCATTTAGATATGATGTACCTAGATATGTTTAATAATAAGTCAGATCCTCCTGTAGTATATATGACTATTAACATCAGAGTAATCATAGAGGCAATAAGTATATCACATAGAAATAATAATAATAAACCCGCAGGGGAGCGTTGTGGTGAAGGCTTTGGTGAGTAGCGACACTTCGTACACGACTTCGGGGGCCAAGACAAGGCATCCGCCTCTGTACGTGCCTTAACCATCCGGCACGAAATGCTGATCTCTAGAGTTAAAACTCAAGCTAAAGAAGTTCAGTAGTACTAGCGAAACTTCGTTCGTGCTATCATGACGACGTCTTTGTTGGATAATTGTTACGGTGGTATAAATAACTTGTTTTTTAAAAAGGTTTTTAAATATAAGCTTTTAGGATCCTGGATATGATGTAGCCGCAGAGTTCTAGCCAAGAC
This sequence comes from Dendrolimus punctatus, assembly GCA_012273795.1. Lineage (NCBI taxonomy): Eukaryota > Metazoa > Arthropoda > Insecta > Lepidoptera > Lasiocampidae > Dendrolimus > Dendrolimus punctatus. Next base: position 10,332,685 of record CM022542.1, on the reverse strand, counting down.
AAGTAAAACGAGCTCAAACACGGCGGATCTATCTTGTTTACTTGACATCTTTGTCTTCCAGTGATAACGGCTACTGAAAAGTGGCCAACATGGGATTAATAAAAATCAATTAAAATATCGCGCTTAAAACTATTAAAAGGTAGTTTTCTTAAGTTTCTAGTTGCGGAAACTTAAGAAAACACTAAACAAATGAAGATATGCTATGCTGCAAATTAAATAAACGGAGCAAGCAAGTAACCTTATACTAGCCAAGAGGGGCATCAAAAGACAGGGGCGTCCTGAAACAAAATGCAGTTACGATATTCGTCTAACCCTAGGACCATATCGGACTAGAGTCGAAAACGACCGAGCTCAATGGAAAGAGCTGGAGGAGGCGTATGCCAAGAGGCACGCTGAATTGCGTGATATATTATAAAAAAGAAATAGAAAAAGAAAAATATTAAATTGCATGCATGTAATTCGGAATAAAAGGGCTTTATTGTTATTAAATAAGTCGATAACTGAATTTTAGGTGTATATTAAACTATTATATAAAAACAATTATTTCCACTGTGTTTTTGATTTCATTAATCCCGTACAACTGTATTATAACATTCCCTTTAAATAAGGGGAATTTGCCAATCCGATCACGACCATCTCGAACGATTGTAATGAAGTGAGACGCCCACCTAAATGCCTCTTGAATACCATTTGGAATCGCGATAAGTGGAATTTAGTGCGCCCCTAAATATTCCTAAGTACGCACAATTCGCGCCTATGACCTCATTTAGAAAAGTAATTTTTCACGATATCTGTTAGACATAATACCCGAGAAGGAAATTACACTTGACTTGACTAATGTGGTGCCGTTAGTTAGCTTATCCATGAAATAGGGTTTTTAATCGAATTCTAAAAGGAAGGTGGTCTTCAATTCGTTTGTTTTTTTTTTTCGCCTTATACCAATACCGGACATAGCTCACAAAATTAACAAGTTCAAGTGGGGCGATCATGTTTGCCGCAGAACCGATGACCGATGGAGTAGACGTGTCCTTGAGTGGAGACCACGTCTCAGCAAATGTAGCATAGGACGCTTTCCAGCCCGATAGACTGACGATCTGCGCAAGGTCACCGGTAGGCGCTGGATGAGAACGTCGCAGGACAGTATCAGGACAGGGTCGGCACAATATCTTTTTCCTTCTATTCGTTTGTATTTAGATGTGTATATAACTATATATTTTGTATGGTGGAGTATGACTTCTTTGCTTAAGTATCGATCTTAATTTTTTTTCAATGGACTCATAATAATGATAACTCCAGGGTACCATCTTAACTTTATAGATGTTGAACCTTAAGCTTCGGAGAGACTAATCGGCTTTCTTTAAGGAGAAATAATACTAGTGTGCAGATTGATTCAATGTGGGTTTTATGTTAATACTATAGGTAGCATATTATATAAATGACACTTTCTTTCCAAATGGTTTCTCTTTAATATATGTAATTTAATAAATTATATGATTATAATTTATTGGGCTGATGCCCATAAATGTCCCACTGCTGGGCTTGGGCCTCCCGTTATAGGGGGAACGGACAGTATACCCGCCGCGCTTGCCCAAGGTAGCTTGGCAGATTTGACACATCAGTTATCTCGATGCAGGTTGCATCGTGATGTTTTCCTTCACCGTTGTTAGCACCTGGTAATTGTAACAATACGCACATTAGGTCAGGAATCTGCTTAAGTTGTGATTGTTTCACTGTAACTCATTTATCTTTATTTATTATACATCAGCTCAATGTACGATTACAACATTATATAAAATATAAAATCTAGACATTTAAAGTTTTTTCTATAGAATTTGACATAGATATTAAAATTCTAGCTTTTATATTATTGTTTATATTATTTACTATTTCGTATAATGTGATCTATTGTAATCGATGTATATTATGTTGATTAATTATTGAATCATTATCCTACACTGTGTACGATGCTGTGTCTTATACGCGAATTTCTACTGGTTCCAAGCAGAGCACTTCAATTCGTTATTGAAACTCAGGCTTATAAAATTAATTTAATTGGTTTTAAACTGAAATCGTGATGGATTATTGCGATTGAATTCAATCACAATACGAATAATTCAATCGCGCCACTGCACAAAAGCAATATCGCAAATGAAAACTAGTGTTCGTTAAGCATCCTTTGTAAGGGTATTGGAAGCTATATTTCATCGAGAACAGAGTAGTTTCATAAAACAATACCTAACTTATATTATTTATGCCAAATTCAGTTTGAATTGAAGTATATTTATGAGATTTCAAAATAAATAGTAAAATAGAAGTGAAAACTGCTATTAACGCGATTTATTATCATATAAACCGTTTTTAGAAATTTCGTATCTCTGTTTGTTTCGAACAAGCTCCAAAATGGCTCAAGACTTACAATTAAATTTTTGGGTGTTGAAATAATAATTTAGCTTAGAATTTTCTAGAATGTTACATATAGTTCAGTAGCTTTCAGAATATAAATATATAGGTCCCGAAGTACCGGGGACAGCTACATATTATCTTCTATCGTCGCTTGTAGTATACATTAAGTAATACATTACAAATAGTAAAAAAAGTAAAATAGTAAAAGTAAAGTAATACATTAAGTAATACACTATCAATTCAGCTGTATGTTAAATTAGATTTTAGTATAATTTAAATTTCACTATTACACCAAAACTATCCCATACTTCGAAGTAGAATCCAGTTAGATTGTCTAATGACCTGATAAAATAATTTACGTAGACGAATATTATCTATCCCTAAGAAATAAAAGGAACAAACAAATTAACAAAAACAAAAAATACTAAATTTAGGAAGGAAATATATTTTTTGGGAAGTATTCTGAAAAAAAGGCAACTCTCATTTATACCCCAACCCGCCAGGTTCACAAAAAGATCTAGGAATACTTTAAATAGTACAAAGTCCCTTTATTAAACAGGCGTTTGCTATATATATATATATTATACGGTTTCAAACTCAAAGCCACTGGTACTTATAAAATTCAAATTAGTCTAACTTAGTCCGAGTCTATGAAGGCTCACGAGTGGCCAATAAATAACAAATCAGTCGCGGGTATAATGGGACCGTGGTTCAGAGCGAAGAAGTTAGAGTTGGCCATAGTTCAACCAAAGTTTTGTCCGGGCTTACTTGGAGCTGGATGGTAAGATATCGCCAAGTAAATTTATTACATTTATAAAAACGGTATAAATGTTTATCTGAAAGTACTAGATTCATTTCATCAACCGATAATATAAATGTATCAATACACAATTTAGCACAAACTAATCAATAATGTCCTATGTAAAAAAAACTACATAGAATTTGTGGATAGTTTTTGTGGCTCATTATTTCATGTCTATCTTAACATTATTCTGTTTTCTTGAATGTAATAGTTATTCTAATAAAAAAAATCATGCCAAGTTAGCTATAGCTCTTAATTTTAATTTTAACCCCCCCATAATCAAACTTTTAGATAGAAATGACAAGGGAAAAATCTGTAATTACTTTGGAATTTTTTTGCCATGAACGGATGAACAACGATGTGAATGTCGACAAACAATAATTCTTGTAGAAAATTTAACGCTCTACAAAAAAGATTCTTATGATTTTTTGCTAACTCTAACGGTTTCTGAGTTATTTAAGGTATAATATATATATATATATATATATATATATATATATATATATATTATTTGTGGTATGGCGATGCTTGCCGTACCACTACATTGCGTGTTACGTCATTGTGAGATGTCTTCTAATGTCTAGCAGTTGGCAGGATTCTTGCAAAAGATTGGGTCCTTGCAAGTAGCAGGGTCGCCATGTGGTATGGCGAGGGCTGCTCGTGGACTGCGGTGGTAGTGTAGTAAAACTACATTGTCCCAATTTGTATGATATCTTTATTCTCGTGTTTAACAAAATGAAACCCTTATATACTTCATTATTGCTACGTGTGCAAGTACTTAATTATTGTGCCTGCCCCCTTATAATAAACAATACAAACGCTTACATATACAAATCACATAATATATAATAATATGTAATTTAGGAGGTCGGCAATGAAAATCTGACTGATTTTCAGTGCTGTGTTGGACTACGCATGGAAATAACAAAATGCTGAGTGTCAACCTTATTTTTCTAATTGCTTCGTACAATTTTGGTATATTTTACTATTGCTATTTGTTGTGTCGTTTCCAGAAATTAATATTTTCTTTCTTTCAGAACTGTATCTTTCTAATGCTATTATTCTATAAGACTATTAACTTAATCGAATATCTTTAAACATTAATACATAAACATGTATTTTGTTTATAGAAAAATGATAGGTTTAGTTAAAAATATGACAAGTATAATAATATAAGTAACAATATCACGGAAATGTTAAACAAAAAGTTGTCTTTAAATTATTTATCACTGAAGAGTTTGTGTTAAATGTTAAAAAATCAACGTTCTTATCCAGTTACTTACAGTAAGGCGTCTACCAGAATATTTTGAGTGATATATTCAGACAAACACATCGGGATAATAGCTACTTTTACATTGTATAATTTAAACTTCTTTCGCCGTCTACACGAGAAATTTGAATCAACTTTGTAATAGTAATGTTAGAGGTTTCACTTAGAATATTACGTTTTATACTCTGATTTTTAATTACCTGGACTAAAACGACAGTTGCGATCGAACTTTATTTATGTTGCAAGTTTGGAGCAAGTCACTACTGTGTGTTGATTCCTACATAATTAAATTCTTTAGGATGCAACTCACCGTAGTGAGTTCTTAATTCAATTGGCACAACTCACTCATAAATCAAAAACAAGCCGATTGCAGCTGTCGTTTTAGTCCAGATAAATAAAAATCAGAGTATAGTATATATCATGAAAGTACCAAAATATCAATTCTATTTAAGGAGTATTGTATATAATATAATCATTTCTTTGTTTAAATAAAAATTACATCTATAGTAATAAATAAAATGAACATATAATATCTGTAATTTCAAAATAAATGCCAAAATTTCCAGTAAAACTCTAGGTATTAAAGTTTTATTTTACTTAGACAAAACTTAATTAAGTTTATTATATATTTAAATCCTCAGTGAAATGTGATTGATGTAACTGATGGTGTAACCACTTAAAATCAGTTGCGTGGTTTAGGAGGAGTTATCTGATAATTATATAGAAGACAGATGCAGAAAATTACTTTGTACTTGTATCAATTCCGTTATATAATATACTAGCCAATATATTGTTACATACCGATAAAGAAATACGCACCTGGTTTATTACTTTTCCCGCATTTGAACTTCTTTTACTTTGTGTTTAATATGCAAATAAAATTAGACAACAGCCTATTGTTTTTATATTTTTATGGCCGTTCGCAGGAATAATCAACTAAGTGTGCAAATTACGGGTCCTTTGTTGTTTTGTATAGTTGGTATAAAACAATTCCTGTTCCTACGGAGGTGTAAGGCAGTTAAGCGAGGATTACGATACGAGCAAGACGTAGATTCGATGAGCGATATAGTGACGGACTTTACGCGTGTTATTGAATCATGCAGTATGTACTAGTAGTTATATTTGTACCCGTTTTATACGTGTTTGTATAGTTCTAATAAATTCTATAATAATTCCAACAGCATTTTAATTCGAGTCCTACGTAACTCGTAACAATATTTATATAGTATATGTATTACATAGTATACTTATACAGTATAGTTATCTATATTAAAACAAAAATGCATTTTCTTTGTCAAAATATTTGTCCATTCTAGACATCAATGTTTAAACATGTAACTGATCGTATATTCTAGGTATCTTTATTCGGTCTTGTAAAAATGGCTTCTAATTCCATTTAGAACGGATTCGTTTTATTAAAAGCATTACTCTAACTTTTTATTACGTGTTCTTTTATCCTGTTAATGTTAACTTTCTTTTATGTTTTTAATCAAAGCTTGGATAAATTTTGTGAAGAGAAAGAGCCGACGTAGTGAGAAGACATGATATAATAAAACGTCTTTTATAAGAAATTCTCTTTGATTTTCAAGGTTTCGTAGTTTTCAAGGGTATTTTTTGCTAGGTAATTAGGTTTTTATATTTGACTGGTATTAGCGCTGCGCTGTAAGATAATAATTATGGCATTTATAATGCAGGGATTATGCTGTAGTTGTCAAAAATCCGGCTAATTCTATGTCGGACACAGTTAAGAATTTTGTGCTATTTAGCTTCGGATCGTGCAGTAATAAATATTTCAATACAATCATCATTTTCACATCACAATCGTCATCTTCATCTTTTTAAGAATGGCTTTGCGAGATTTGTAGATCTAACCACTGTTCAGTGTTCATGAATAATTTATGCTTTAGGATACTGTTCAAATGAGAGCCTCAGTCAAATTGTAGGTCTTTGACTGACGCCAAATGAGAGTTTCGACTATCATCAGCTCTAAAAATCAATAGTTGAGACTTTCAACACAAATGCGCAATTCTTGCATAGAAACTGTCAATATTCTGAAATTAATATTCACTTTTAACCAAAAATAAATAGAAAAACACAGCAAACTTGATGAGTGATAGACTCATCTCGTTCCCACCAAAAATAAGTCATTTTGTTCGTAATTATGACGTGTAAATTGTTATATATTTTTATGTTTATTTGTGTCGTCTTCGCAGCCTTAGGAATGGGTCTATTGTTATCGTCAACGTCAGCCAATTGCTGTCTACTGCCAGATGAAGGCCTCCCCAAGTTTGCGCCACATATGCTTACCGGTCCTTTGCATTCCTCATCCAGGTAATCAGTCCACCGAGCTTGAGATTGTTATGTTGTTATAGAAATGGATACATACATAAGCACTTTTGATAATGGGGAAAAACATATAATATTTTTATCATATAAAAATAAGTCATTTTTTGCGGGATAAGGTTTTGGATTTTTGGTAACCTAAGTTTAAGCTACTGATTATGAGGAAATTTGGTAGATGAGAATTTATGATAGTTTTTCACGAATAGTACAATTTTCCACGCAATATTCAACCATATAGTATGTCCGACTTAGGAACTGCAAGAGAATGCAAAATAAATAATTCTTTCTCCAAATAAATATTATTTGAAAATAATACTTATTTGACATTACCTGCTTGTAGATAAAATCAAATACAATGTCTAAGCTCTAGTAATAGAATTAAATCTTACATTCGTAATAGCAGTCTCTCACAACCTGGCTTTGTCTGGCTTAGAAGCAAGAATGTTCTCGCTCATCCACTGAAATTGGAATTTAAGACCTTAGGAACCGTAGCTAAATGAAAGTATCTAGTGTGGGATGTTTTTAAGCCAGGGTGAAATTGCACTTGGGGATTGGGTGAATATACGTGTATTTTTTCTTAAAGCTTGCAGATTTTTTACTTGTATTTTTATACTGATACTCGTCTAGAGAAACACATGGTGAAACTTGTCCTCTATTTGACTCCCGCGAAACTTTTGTGTTACGACAACCCTGCACCTGTCTGGTCCGCAGAGACCTTGGAAATTCTCAACGGGTACCTAATAAGGCAGAACTGCGCTAAGTGGAAATAGTGGATAAGGAGGCCCGACCGTGAGTAAAATGAACGTAGTCTCAAAGGAAGACGATTGTTTGTACATACATAGATCAACCAATTGACTTTTATCTTATTAAGATGTACGTACATAATAATAATAGCCCATAAACTTCCCACTGCTGAGTTAGGGCCTCCCACTATTTGGAAACGGGCAGTATACCCGCCAAGCCTTGTCCAAGGCGACTTGGTTTAACACAACAGTTATCTTGACATGCAGGTTTCATAACCAAGTTTTACTTCACTGTTGTTTGCACTTGGTAATTGTAACAATACGCACTTAAGGTCAGAAAACTGCCTGTGGTGCATGTGATCTGGCCAACTAGCTAGCCATTACGCTAACACGACTCATTAAGATAAAGAGTGGCTAACAATTGGTCCCAGTTGATGGCGCTGCAATCGGTTTCAGCCGGGTACAGCTAGTTGGTGAATATATTGTAGTGCAGGCACCATGTTTGAAATTAAACATAGGTATACAGTTTATGAGTTTTTAAAATTAATGTCCGTCTACTAATATATGAAAACAAACTTCATTAAACAATTGAAAGGTAATATAAATGTCAACCCATATTATCCCAATAAAACTAAATACTGTTTATATAAATTTGTTGAACTGTCTAGATTGGCGAACAAAAACCCAGAGGCAAAAGATTGATGACTTGATGGAAACAGATTTTCATCTTTTATTCATACAATTTTAATATAAGTCGCAAAATTGTGATGATCTTTAAATATTCAACATTTACATATAATACATGTTGTCTCATGTTATGATACTGGAGAGCTCAATGTCGTTTCAGATGACAAGTATTTCAAAATTTCAAGAGAATTTTCACCGTCTTAAAATTTGACTCGCTTCTGTGACAGTTCAAGAGCAATATTTCTCAACATTTATAATATACATACATAAATACATAACTTCACGCCAGGTCCCTTGCGGGGCAGGCACGAACAACAGAGCGCCATACAGGTTTATTCTTACACACCTCACTTGCTTCTTTGACATTCATAGTTCTTGTCATGCACGCTCGTCTGTTCTTAAGGCTCCTGACGTCACCTTCTGTTAATACACGATCAATTTAATCATGGAAGGTGTGTCGTGGTCCACTTTTGCATTTATAATATAGTTCTTCTTTTAACGATTTTAGATATACGTATATACGTTTGTATGAAAAAAGCCTGCCACCAACTGATGAGGTGATACCAGCCCACTAAGATTTAGTCAAAACCACTCCATCCTATACTTACTATTCGTCAGTAAGTAGTTCTAATAGTAAGTTCTGGTACATAGACGGTGTAATACGGCGACGACGACGGATATGACGGACAAGACAACTGTATAAGAATATCAAGGAGCAAACAGTCAAAACAATTGAGGTAATTTTTCAACCGTTCATTTGCCTTATTATCGGTTACTACGAGTATTTGAATAAGCTTCATACAAGAAACGTCAAAATTCGACGGATGGTAAGTAAATGAATAGTAAGATATCTATACAATTTCCTGGCTGGTGCCAAATCGGCCATTTACTTATATAATACAGAAAAACTTGAGAGGTGTTAAGGGACACCCGGATGAAACCAAGCTCCTTTCGATTAATTAGTGAAGGAATTGTAATTTTTTAAGTTATAATATTTTTTTATTATTATTAACAAATATAATGTAATAAATAATCGTCGTGACACCACACTTTCAATGCGAAATAGAGAGACGAAACGAAAATAACTGGCTTGCTTTCTATGAGAGAAGAGACAGATAGAGAACACGCGCACGCCGCAAGGCTAACAACTATAGCAAAGTGTCGTTACAATTTTTGGTCTTAATTTTTTCCGTCTAGCCCCCTTCGCAACGAGCGATAATGAACTTCGTTCTAATACATACATAACTTTCGGCAGGTCCCTTGCGGGGTAGGCACGAACAACAGAGCGCCATTTAGGCTTATTCTACACACCTCACTTACTTCTTACACATTCATAGCTCTTGTCATGCACGCTCGTATAAACAGAATGTGGCCTCATAAGCTTTGTATATGAGTAGGTGAGCGATTACCATTAGTAAATATTATTATGTCATAGGATGTACAAGTAAAAGTAGTTAAATAGTTATAAATAATGTCGGAACAGAACTCTAGGTTGTTATAGCGGCCAACTCTAGACCAGAGTGGTAGCCATCCAGTCGGGCAAATACCTTACCACATGGCTGTGGGTTTTTGTCACCTCTTAGGACAGGCCGCCCGGCCGCAGGAAATTGTTTATTTCTCCGTTCCTTCACGGATAAACCTCTACCATTCATAAACGGAAGAGAAAACAAACACGTTTATGTGTATAAACCTCATAAAAAATTAAGCATCACGAGTCAGCGAAACAAGTGGCATGTCATACAGAAAAATAATATAGTGCACAATCCATTTATTTACTCATATGCTGAGTAGACACACATTAGCAGCCATTCGTATTCATACTCACGGAGCCATGTTTGAAATGTGTGTAGATATGTAAAAACACGAAGCAAAGGGTTGTTGGTTTGTCATTGGTCCAACACCCCTTTGAGTGTCGAGTGGAAAGTGCGTACTGCCTACTCACATTGCCTAGTCCTTAAGCGTAACAACTGTAGGGGCTAGAGCTAATGACTTATGCAAAGGGGACGTGTTCTAAGCACTATTTGCGCTTGTATGAGCCTACAAGGTGCAGTTACTGCTGTACACTGTATTTTCTTTAAAAGTTCATAAAATAGCATGAATATTTTTTGCGATAAATAGTTCTGACTGTAAATTCGTTTCTTATTTCTTTCTTCAGGTCGTAATTTGTTATTGTCTCTGCGATTACAAAATATTGTTATCTTTTAAAACTTGATAATAGTAGGTTAAGTTAAGTAGTAATAGGTTAGATTGTAAACTATTACTAACCGACTTCAAAAGAGGGATAGTCTTAATTCCTATAAGAGTGGTATGTAAGTAATCGTTTGTATGTTTTTTTTGTATGATTATTAATATTTGATATCAGTCGAATACTTGATATCCAATTTTTCAAATTTTGTTAACTCCCAAAATGATCCCATAGTGACCAACTCAGGATCCGTTTTGTGGATCGCAAGGAAATCGAGAGCACCCTTGTTGAAGAGCATATAGACCGTATAGTGAAATGCAAATTTGTATACGCGTGCCAGTTATACAATTTTATAGTACTTAAAATATTATTTCTAAAGCTATTGGAGTATTTGCTCAACTAATAAGTAAAAAATATTTTGTAGCAAAAACAAAATCAATTTCACACTAAAACCCAAAAAATATTTGGGTTAGTTAAATAAATATATATTTTGAATTTTAGTTGATTTTTTAATTTTTTTGCTTAGCACCGAATTCGAGATGTTAGAAAAAAATTGTTTTTTTTTTTTTGGTTTTTATTGTGTTTTTTTGTGTTTTTTTTTCCGCAATAGAAGTAGAGAGAAAAATATATTTAACTAGGATATGTTCGCGACTTCGTCACGCTTGGCTTGAAATTCCGAGGGATTGCCCAGTCACACAACTATCGTCTTAGTGAAAACTGTATAAATAACTCAGTTTTATGCGCTCGGATAACAAAAATCTCCCGAAAAATTTCCGCGAAATTTCCGGAATAAAAATTATCTAGATATCTGTTTTTTTAATGGCGTTAATAATTTACAGACATGGCATGTTTAGAATGTTATAGTATCATAAACCATATTATTGGTGTTCCAACTGAGACAAATTTGGTGTTGCAAATGTCTTTAGGCGACATATTATATATATACATACATACATAGGGCCCATTACCTGTTTGCTGCACTCTACTTATAGAAATTTTATTACAAAACAAGCGAAGACTGGTTATACATGTATAATACGACACCCGTCACATTCCCGGTAAGCACCCTTTCCTGGCAATATTTCTTTCACATCTTCATTCGGCCGGTAAGCACAGGGCGCTGCGCACACGCGTGAGTCTTATTGGCCGAGCCAATCTTTTAATGGCTGATTAAATATCGTTGTGACGCCAAATAGTCCAAAAAGTCGGCAAACTGCTGAATTGTGTCTCAAAACCGTTCCTCAGAGTAATAGTAGTACTAACAGTGTCTCTGTTAACTAGTGTAGTAGTTGTGCAAACAAGGACGCGCGAATTCGGTCGAATTCCTTCTTTGTTATCTACAAAGTTCCATGACGGTAAGCGTTAATTGTTTCTTTTACTTAGTCCACCAAGATTTCCGAAGTGGCATTGGGTTTAACAGAGAATCAGAGTTTGCTCCGGCTAAGTAGCCATTCATATCCGATCAACATAAATAATTTATTATTATTCTAAATAGAGAAGAAACCAGAACGAATGTGAGGATAATGGTCGATGATGTTATGCTGGAACAAGTGAATGAGTTTGTATATCTTGGATTTGCTTTTAGCAGGGATAGAAGGTACACCGCTGACATAGAAAGAAGAGTAAATTTGGGAAATAGTGTGAATGGAGCGTTAAGTAAACTTCTAGGCGCTAAGAACCTCAGCCAGAAAGCCCAGCTTGCCATACACAACGCGGTTCTAGTACCTACGCTCACGTATGGAAGCGAGAGTTGGGTATGGAATAGAGAGCATGAAAGTAGAGTAAACGCGGTCGAGATGCGAGCACTGCGCAAAATCTGCGGAGTGACGCTCGCGGACCGCGTTCGTAATACCGAAGTAAGAAAGAGAGTTGATCTGAAAGAGAGTGTCAGGGTGAAGGTAAGGAAAGGAATGCTCCGGTGGTTCGGGCATGTGGAAAGAATGTATTATGAAAGAATGACTAAACAGATATACAATGCAAAAGTGGATGGATGCAGAAGTCGCGGAAGACCACGACACACCTTCCATGATCAAATTGATCATGTATTAGCAGAAGGTGATGTTAGGAGCCTTAAGAACAGACGAGTGTGCATGACAAGAGCTATGAATGTCAAAGAAGCAAGTGAGGTGTGTAAGAATGGGCCTGTGTGGCGGGCACTCTGTTGTTCGTGCCTACCCCGCAAGGGACCTGGTATGTATTATTCTAAATGAAGTACCAGATCTCTGTCAGAGATAGAGGGCCCAGAAAACGTCCACTTTTGTAAGCCTGGTAGAGGGTATTGTATAAAATTAATTTTACTAATGCAGATTCCTTCTTATTATCGTCAAGGAAAACGGACACTCAACATTTTCATTACATTCATTACCACACACATAAGGTCCCTTGGCTTACCCTCAAAAAGAAAATAACTGGAAGCATGTAAGAAAGCCGATGGACTTTATTTATTCATACAAGGGTAGTGGTTTGCTCTACAATATTGAATAGGTATTGTGTAGGAGAATACCTAAGTACCTCTGTTACAAGATTTCTGGTATATTTCTTGTATATAAAAACTAAGTATGTATTAGTAATTGGATTGTTTCTTGAATTTTATAAATGAATTTTCTTGAACTTTTTTGCGATTTTTACTAGGTTTACTTGCAACATACATTTTTTAATTAATTTTATTTATTCAAACAATAACGTGCATACTTTTATTTATCTACAAAGAACCCGAGGGTCGGAGTAAGATACTAATGCCTACGCTTTGGGTACAAATAATAAATATGAGGTAGTTTGAGTACTACGTCTACTTTGACACAATTTATAGTAACAAGTGAGTGCATATTGTCACGCCTATTTTGTGTCTGGGGTAGGCAGAGACGGTTAAGATGTACTTTTTGCTTCATCAACTTTCATTAATTTCTTCATACATATACCTACGTTTATTGAAAGTGCTTTTTCCCTGACCTTTCTTCAAAATATCTTCAATCTGATTATAATGAGTACACGTCTTTAATTAAATTAACATAAACTACATACAATGTGTATATAAACTAAAACATTAAACATGTATTATATCAAATTTGAAACTTTTTATTGTTTTCTAATGTAATAAAAATAAAAGAACAACGTGATAGGTGCTATTTTAAATTCACAACTCAAATTTTTTTTTTCAAATTCAAATTCATTTATTTATATAAACTTATTTCTAGGCCTTATATAATTATATATAAAACTTATAGTAGTAACACATTTTGAACTAAAATTAAGGCTACATTTTTTTTTTGCGGCGGTTGCTGCACTAGACTCGTGGTCTGTATCGCGGCACCCAACACAATTTCATTATAATATAGAAACTTAAATATAATGGAATTATTAATTAATTACTTAACCTAAACTATGTGTGCGTTCGTGTGTGTGTGTGTGTGTGTGTGTGTGTGTGTGTGTGTGTGTGTGTGTGTGTTTGTGTGTTTGTGTGTGTGTGTGTGTGTGTGTGTGTGTGTGTGTGTGTGTGTGTGTGTGTTGTGTGTGTGTGTGTGTGTGTGTGTGTGTGTGTGTTTCGTTGTATGTGCCCCTGGTGTTATAGTCGTATTGGTAGTATACATTCTGTGTCGCTGTAATTATAAATTTAAATTTAATTTAATTAAATTTAACTATATTATGTAATCTAGTAAATCTCCTCACCTTCTTTTAGAAGTAGTTTCCACGTATTAGGGATCTAGTCAGTGTTAAATATTTATGAACATTTGACACTGAAACTAGTTAAGACTATTCAAATTTCAGATAAATGTCCAAACGTGCAGTAGACTTCAAGACATGAAGCTTAACTCTCATAAATAACTGATTTTAGAATTTTCGTCTATCACTCGGCATGGAAGTTTGTTTTGTATAGGACCCGACAAGACTCATCCGATTTAAATGAAAATTTAAGGATTAACACGAATATACTGCAAGTATCTGAACTTTTTGTTTATGTTTCATTTCAAAATCTCGCAAGGGTTATGTAGATATAAATATGAAGTCAAAGTCACACAGGAACGAAGTACCTAGGCCGTAATAATATCTGTAGTGTTAGAAATATACTTAAAGTACCACTTCACTAAATGCATATAAATTTCATGCAATTTACAGTATAATGGACAAAACCATTTTATAATAATACGTCATTGATGTCAGACAAAGCTGAAAATATGTCGCGTCACAACGAATGCTTTGAGACAACATACATTACTTAAGACATGCACAGAAATAAAAAGATAACTTTTGTCATTCCTTTTCACATCGTGACTCGTCGTGCATTTTACATGGAGCTACTTGACTTAGCTAGTTAGCGGAGCATCCACTTGCAGGTGCTTACTGCCATTGTAGATGCTTGCAGCAGGGAGGCAGAATAAGCAATAAAAAACAGGACACTTGATGCACGAGACAGACGGCCCTCGAAACAATGGGCCGCGTTAATGCCCATATCATGTGCATGCCTGCTTTAAAGTACAGATGTCGCTGTCATTATCGATGTTAAGACGTATATTATTTTCTTTAGACAAGACATTTTTTTGTAAAATTCACTAAAGAGTGAATTTCACAAAGAAAATGTCAATTTTATTTCACAATTTGTCCCGTGTTTATTTCATTCATATTATATATTATGGATAAAAAATACTGGGACTGTATTCATAAACGGCACGAGTATTCTTTCTGTAAATATTTTATTAATTTATCATATGCTGGAGTGAATGGATATTACAAGCCCGGCTCCTACATAATGTTCTTTTGTTGAAAGATTATTTTGAATAGTTTGTAATATGTAATAAATAAAACAAGTAGAATAATTTGACTGAACTAAGACGTGGCACGCGGCCATATGTAAAGCCATAAACACACATGTAAAGCAGCGCGTCACAAACTGTATAATGATTTTATGTGTGGTATTTTACTTAATAACAATCAGATAAAATACCGCACTTAAAACATAATTTTATTATAAAAATTGAATAATGTTGTAAATTGTATTTGCATTAGCTAGGTGTAAACGAAAGCAGACAAACTGACTGCTCACATAATTGAAAGCGACTACCATCGCCTATTGACATTTTCAGCACCTAAGGTTATATTATATAGTGTATTATCTATGACCAGAGGTTTTACACTGGCAGGGTTGCTGGCTTTGAAAGGATATTACGTTATTTTTTTGGAAAAACCTCATATCGTAGTGTGTACTTCAGATAAGAGCTTGTTTTAAATTCCAATGGTGCACAAGAGAAGCGTTCTAAGTAAACAAATCGTGCCCAATCACGTATGTAATAAAAAAGTAAGTTATAAAAAATAGGTTTGTAGTCAGACTGCGTTAATTAAAAAAACAACTTGATTTCTAGACGACTATGATATACGTAATAATAACACATTATTTTACTTTTAATATATACCAAAAATATTCGGGAGTAATTTAGGTAAGGAGTTTATCAAAGCAATATAATCTGAGCAGTAAATGAGAAAACTGTAAACTTTCTTAAAAGTACCAAATACAAATCCACATTTCTATCAAGTCACACAAAATACTCCTGCATTTTGTGACGAAAAAGACTTCCTCCTTAACAGGCTCATTGTTAATTGTAAGAGGTGAAGAGCTCGAGATTCTTGTAGCTGCTTTTTCTTTTTCAAACAAAACAATGTTGTATAGTGATGGAAACAGGAACAAAAATTTTGTCCACCTTGATGAGCCATTGTTTTGAATTCCCGTTTTAGTCGGGCCTTGTTGATGGAGGCGTTTCTAGACTAGTTTTAAATTTATTTTTACTTTACCTTTCTTACCTATCTTTAACGTGAATTATGGGTTTTTCCTAAAAATTATCATCTCCCATTACGCCAGCTTTCAAGATTATTTTTGAAACAAAAGATAGCCTATATCTTTTCGCAGGTAAATCTTGAAAAGTTAACAAATAAACAGAGCTACTTCTGCATTTATAATATGTTTTTGTTAGTTTAAATGGAATAAGGAACCAAACCTAACGCGAGCGATTTCACATGGTAGGCCCTAATTACACAAATTAACTTTAATGAACACCTCTGTCAGCTCACACAGGGTTATTGTATGCAATAGTTATTATTAAATTATATTTTAATTAAGCGAGCGTTATGTAATTATTGGTAAATTAGGTTAAGGCCGGCCTGCAAGCCACAGTTTGTAACACAAACATAATTACCGAAAACTGTTATTGTTGTGATCCCAGCATTAATTGAATTTGCTCTCCAGTTTATACAGAGGAGGTTAGTAAAGGCAATCGGGGCCGTTGATTAAACTAAACAATGTTGTTTCCTTACAATTATTCATGATAGGGTCGCTGCGTTTAATTCAGTTCGGGCATACTTTCAGAATAACTAAGCGGCAGCACGCCCTATTTGAATTGTTTCAGGCGATTACAAATTATTAGGGTCCTAATACTTATAGATATTACCCATATGGTCTTGTTCTGGTATGTGTATTTCTTTGTATCAAACCTAATTATCTTAGGAAACGATACGGTGGATATAGTAAAATAAAAAAAAACCGAAGCATTTTATTTATCAAAAATGTATCACTCACTTTAATATTATATAACATTGTCTATTATTTTTTTCTAATTTGTAGAAAGTAAAATTATTTATTTATTTTATTTTTATTTATTATTCAAGTATCCAAAAGTATATCCATAAATTTAAGGCCTAACAATACATAGCAATAACCTAAACCAAAATAGATACTATAATCTAGAAAAAGAACAGAAACAATAGTAAGATACAATACAATAAAATTAATTATTCAATCTATCTAATACTATGAAACTTAGAAAACTAAATGATTAAGTTTCAATGCAAACATTTAATTCCTTTGAATCTTTTAATAAGTTTACTAACTGCTGATGACTTAAATATTTGTTCGTAAGGGTTTTTATAACTACAGATAAGAAAAGTGGCACACATAAAAATCTAACTCGTAAGTTTCCATTGCATATTATATTTATTATGTAAGAGGTGCCAAAATATTTTTGAAACTTTGTAACCTGGATATCAAAATGGAAAGATGAATTTAAAAATTGACCAACACTATCAAGTGAGGTTTAAAAAAATTATGTAGTTTTTTTTTGAAAATAAACCAGACTTTAATTCAATATGTAAGCAAGGATATGAATTAAAAACAAAAGTTATCAGAGACTGAAAATAAAATGGAGGCTTGCTGTGATACAAAAGGTATATGAAATACCGAAAACTAATAATATTATTATATAAAACATATTATTATACACATATATTTGTAATAGAAATTTTCCAGACATTGTTAATTTACGAAATAACCTTAAACGAGTATCTCTTCCAAATATTCATACGTACCTAATACACAGAAAAAATGAAACGTGGGCTCATTGCCTTTGTTGAATAATTTATGTTTTATTTCTCATACAATCCTGCCCTGACGCCCTTAATATGCCGAGTCTATGAGCCTCAGGCAGTTTCCATTTTTTATACATAACGTACATAATATAAATGTTATAAGAAAGGAAGTAAAAAAATAATGACTAATAAGAAATTTACATAGTCGCATTGTAATTTTGTTCACAAGAAAATGTATAGTAGCATTTTTGCCAAGTCATCCGCGTTTCTGAATGATATGGGTTCGAATTCTGTCCGGGGTTTAAAATTCTGTTCATGCGTCACAATGCCAGTATTTTCAAGTGAAAATAAACTTTTAGGATGGAGAAAAAGCACGGAATTCGCGTGACCGTCGCGTTCAGATACAAAGTTTTACTTTTGACGTGCAATCCTACGACTGATAGGTTTTTAAAATAAAGCATGTTTTTACTATTACCCACGCTGAGGATGAAGAAAAAAAACATTCTAAGGCATCTTGTACGTCGAGTTTACAGATGTGTGAAATTCGAAAATCGGCTTCGGACAAACGTAGCTGGTATACATATCGTTCATGTCAAATACTGGCTAATACTTCACAAAATACGCTTTTCCTCCTAAACAAAATCCTTTATTGATCCTGATGTTTTAAATTTCGTACTTAATTACGAACTTCTTACCTGATTTTATCTTAGGTCGGGAAGTAGGAACAAACAAACATCCAAACAAACTTATTATAACAAAATTGTATATTAGTGAGTATAAATTATTTACTTTTTACTTCCCTTCCCAAAAATGCAATAAAGATATCAAACAAAAACTTCATCTTTAACCAACGATAAAACATGTTACAAATCGATATACCTAGATAAGATTACTTCGTTTAATTTTCACTAATTTATGATCTCCAAATATACTACATACATCAGAAGTAAATTTGAAATAAAAAACATTTCTTTCCCCAGAGCACTACAAGATGAAGGTCTTCAAAAAGACATAAACAGGTATTTAAAATCTCAATGAGGAAGGCAAAGCATCGGCTCCCTTGGTGTTGCAGATGTCCATCGACGATGGTAGACACTTGCCATCAAGTGGATCCGTTTGCCAGATTGCCTACAAGCACACATAAAAAAAATACAAAAGGAGCATTCTGAAATTAAAAAGCTATGAGCGATTCTTAAATTTTAATTTAGGAGCCTGAACGAGCGTTGAGTTGAGCTGCGAGCAGACGGTTCATAATACCGCACTCAACACAAGGGCCTGACCATGGCTACTTCGACGGGTTAACGTTTTCACCGTATGGCTTAAAGTAATAGGCATACGCCACGAGGTCAAAGAAAAGCTTAATAAGGCATACTTATATTTCTCTCTGCCTGTCTTTCGTCATATAAAAGGTATAGCCGGGATTCTAAATTAAAACTGCCCTCGTGGCGTTTTTTATACTTTTACTATGGGTACCGTTTCGTTACGAAATAAAAATAATTCACCCAAATTTTCAATTTGATAAAGCATAAGGTTTAAAAAAAAAGTTTTCATATTTTTTGACAATGTTCGGGGAACACTTGGTGGGACTTCAAAAGAATTGTAAACACACATTGAAAATTAAGTTAATAGATAGTTTTTAAAAACGTTTTCCTTCACCGTTGTTAGTACGAGATAATTGTAATAATATGCGCATTAGGTCGAAAAGCTGCCTAAGAGGTGCATGCGTTCCGGCTAGGGTTCGAACTAGAGCCTTTGAGTTTGGGACGCGTGCGCTAGCCATTACGGTGCCACAACTTCCAGTACGCTACCGTGACAATGATAGCTAAAGCTAAATTCCATTAAACTAATTATACATATTGATCTTGATGTTTTTTATTGGTCTCCTGTAATTTGTACCACACATTACTCATTCAAACTCTTACGACTAGCCACTGAATGAAACGTCAGATTGAAGACTTTAATAGACTATTAAAACGCCAATGACATTTGAAGATGTTTATTTCTTTTTTCCTGTACAAATGCTATTAAACGAAAGATACGTGAAGTGGTTTCTGACAAGTTTACATACAAAAAGAAACTACGTGTTAAGAAATTTCGAAGTTTAATTAATTAACAATATTTGATACTAACTTATTCCGGATTAGATATGTATCTGTAGATTGCCCAATAAAAATCCAGCTACATAACTTTACTGACTGCTAGAAATATTATATGTATAACTGCACAAAATTTGGCATTTTTTGTAACACTATAGGGGAGTGGACACTAGACACTGAATTACGACACTTTTCACTGTCTTACAAAACATATTGGCCTCATAGATTTAGTCTGAGCCCAAACGTAAGATTTTATAACTTTGTACAAGTAAAAGACGTCAAATCATGCGTTAATTAGTATTGAAACAGTAATTAAAATTTAAATATTATTTTAAAAGTAAGTTGATATGATATTAAAATTTAATGCTGGATGTTTAATCTATATTATATAAAAAATAGCAATTAAAAAAATAAGTCCTTTAACATTAATATCAATAATATACGAGTAATTTATAAAAGTGATTGTCTTTTGAATTCATCTAAATTATGTTTCATTTTGAGGAGCAGGGACTTTAAATGTCGTTTTACGAAAAAAAAGGTACTCAAAATGCTTCGCTAATACTACATTATAGATACATAATTAAATAACAAATAATATTAAAATTATTATATACTAGATGCAGTCTTGTTATAAAAATTAATAGTTAGCTTATTAAACTAATATCAAAACATACCAATCTTCCAAAAAAGCTGTTACAATAGAAACAAGACTTCATTTTGGTGAGATTATTATCTAGTAAAATTGTCTTTTCAGAAATACATATACATTCATGAACAAGCTTATCGAGTTCAAAGGACCTCTTAGAGCAGGTCTTATTTGGTATCCCAATATTCTCGTATTCAGGAGCCTCGTTAAATTGGGAAACCGTATGGCTAGTGCCATTGTATCGGGTATATACGGTTCTTCACACCCCTGCTCGTAAAAGGGAATGGCGCGATATTACTGAGCTCGTCGTGGTCGAGGACAGTCAAGGGTCATCGGTGTCCGTATTACGAATATCTTTAGTATCGATTTTTTTAAGATCAGGTCAAGTTTAAGACGCAGTATGAATTATTCTGAGTCATTGACCTAATTGAAGTAGGCTGGTCATAGGACCACCGGACGAAAAAAATTTGGATGTGTGGGCTAGGGTATTTTTATTATTTTTACGCACTTAATTATATAAATTCATCTTGACTTCTTTCATATTTATTTCGAAATTACTTAATTATACAATATAATGCTACTGTAAAGATGTAACACGTATTTATTTACTTTTTACCAAAAGCCTAAACATGAATACTTATCTCCCTAACATAACCTTACATTTAATTTGTATGAGTTGCCCATACAAAATTCATTTGAGATTATCGTATGGGACGAAAGGTTCTCTTTGTCCTTTCCCAGTATACTACTTGTCAAACAGTCGTTTAATCGTGAAACCCACCAATCCGCCTTAAAGAAGCATAGCCGGTTCGTTCAAGCACCATCCGTTCTCCTAAATAGTAAGTCGAAGCTAGCAGTACAACGCTTAATGTGTGATATTATTAACTTTGAAGACTATAAAAAACTTATAAATTTATTTGGATTTTTTTATTTCTTTGTGTACTATTTTATAACTATGATCAATACTAATATTATACTTACTAGGACATGCCTACGACTTTGTCCAGATTTGAATTTAAGTAAAATTTAAGTCTAAGAATTAGCTGTCGATCAACGAAAACTGCATCGAAATCGACCCAACAGTTTTTACGTGCATCTCGAACAAACAGACAAAACGAGAAAGAAATTTAAAAAAATGCCTGGGTTCTCCGTCGTTACGTCCGACTATATAAGTCTATTTCAGTTGGTTTGTTTTTCACGACATGTATAGAATTTTATAATATTATAGATAGACAACGAAAATATACACGGCTAAAATATAAATTTTGTAGACGTTGTATTCTCGTTTTAACATCTAATAAAATTTTCAAGAACGAAAATATCTGACTTTTATGAATATGTGCACAGAGCATAATAAATTTATAGACAATTCCTATTTTCTCATAACATCGTGTGAAGCAAAGGTATAAAATATACGAATTTCACCACATTCATTTTCAAGTATTCTTTGTCTACCTCATAAGGTTCATTATAAATGATACTCTATTTATCATTTTTATTTTAGCAAACATGACCTATTAAATGTGAATTGTTTAACTATATGATATCTATGTAAAGGTACTAATATAATTTCATTAGTTCAGGAATCCCGCCGCTGGGCTCGGGCCTCTCCCTATTTTAGAATAACGGACAGTACACCAGCCTCGCGTGGTACGGCGGGCTCAGAAGATGTACTTGTTGGTTATTACAATGTGCATATGAGTGGTACTCTCACAAAAAAATTCACTACTAGTCTGTGGTAATTATAACAATATGCAATAATATTAGACTACAAAAAAAAACCTGCCAAACCAGTGAATAACTACATTTAGATATTCATACACAACAGATTATTCGAAAAGCTAACAAAATGATGGGTTTCGTTAGTAGAACAAGTAAATTCTTTAATAGGCCACGGACATATCTTTATCTTTATAACACGATTATCAGACCTCAAGTCGAATACGCCACTCAAGTATGGAATCCTTTTTATAACAAATACACAGATGCTATTGAACGAGTTCAAAAAAGATTTCTACGTATAATGTACTATAGGTGTAGTTGCGGCCATCTCCCATACTCTGAATTACTACTTAAATATAACCTACTGTCACTCTCTAATAGACGTCTTTTACTGGGTGCTATGTAGCTTTATAAATTTTTGCACAATTTCATAGATTGCTTGCCTCTTACTAACACTATTTGTTATTGCGTCCCAAGGACAGTGCTTAGACGCGCGGTTAAAACTGGGCGGCTTTTTTCTACGACTTCCTGTCGTACAAACGCAGGACTTCGTGCCCCAATGTACCAACTCGTCAACAACTACAATATATATTTTGAAAACATCGACATATTTGCACTTTCCTTGGGTGCTTTTAAAAAACATGTCATTAACGCCATTAAGGGCCAAACACTGTAATTAACTGTCTTTTTTTTTCTGTCAAATTGTATATCTGTTATTTTTATCCTCCACACATAATTAAATGTAAATTATGTATATAAGCGTGCTGATTTGTTTCTTGTGATTGAGAGTGTGAAAGTGTGTGTGTGTGTGTGTGTGTGTGTGTGCGTGCGGGCGTGCGGGCGTGCGTGTGTGTGTGTGTGTGTGTGTGTGTGTGTGTGTGTGTGTGTGTCTGTGTGTGTGCGTTTGAGTTGTATTTGTTCCGTTTTCCTTTAAAAATTGTACACTACCAAATTGTTATTCGTGGATAATGTAGTAGGATAACACTGACTTTGTACCATTTACCTTTTTTTTATGTAACTTTAGTGTATATCTGTTTATTGTCCTTAATAAATAAAATAAAAAAATAAAAAAATAGTAAAAAAAAATACTGCTGACCTAGGATTCGATCGCGTGTCGGTTGAATAAAATATGTTTGAAATGAAATGAAATTTATTAGCATGTAAGTAAGTAGTACATGGTACATAAAAAACGACTAAAATACAGAGAACAATACAAATGGTGTCCCCAAGGAAACTCTGTTTCCCGCGCTAGGTCTCCTTAGAGCCTGTGTGGCAGGCCACAGTAGGACTCGCTTCGGTCATATAATTCACATAAATGCTGATAGTACATTAATGCATGTATTCATTTTCTTATTAAAATTTGTATTTAATTTTGCAATCTTACTGCACATTTTGTAACAAAAGCCGGTGCCTGACCGGGTTATGAGTTGATATTTAATCCAATACGTGTGGAAAGCTGCCGAGCGTAAGACATAGTAATACAGTAATAATAATTCACACCTGCAGTTTATTGCCTTTCTGCATTTGGATTTCTTTTATTTACTTTTAAAATTAGTAATTAGAAAAACAGCCTTTTGTGTATTGTAGTATTTTATGGTAGTGATTAACCAGGTGTGATTCTTAGCAAATATTGTTATGCGGTCGAGTATTATGTCGAGACATATTGTATGGTTTAGTATAAAACATTGCCCGAACGTAGAGGTGAGGCAGTCAAGCGACGACCATGATACGAGCAAGACGTGTGTACATTCGATAAGCTATATAGTGACGGATTTTGCACGTGTTATTGAATCGTGCATCACGTTTGTACTGATTGCATCCAGTTATATTTGTACCTGTGTTATATGTGTTTGTATAGTTCTAATAAATTCTATAGTAATTCCAACGGCATCTAATTCGAGTTCCGTAACTCGTAACAATACGCATAAATAAAGAAACGTGATCACCAATGAATGCGTGGTGCTTGCGACCTTGTGGTCGCTAGTTTCTTGAAGGTAGGCTATGAGAAATTGAGTCGAATGAAGTCCACGCCACTGGTTTGAAGTATGTGATAGGCCTTACAGGTTTACTTTATGGGTATAAGTTATGTTTTCATTTTGTATAAACCACAACGCCCAATACCCATATCATCACTCCTATAGTCCATAAAAATATACGACATGTTATAAGATAACCAAATCATAACTTTGTTCCAATGCGCCCGATGCTATTCTTTGCTAAATTCTCGTAGAAAAAATACAGTTTTTCACGCCAACTTGTTGACACTTCTGAATAAATTGCTACTTAAAACGAAATCTGCGTGAAAAGTAACGAGAAACAAATATAGCGACTTGTTATTTTCTAAGTTGAATGTTCAACAAGCTGTCGAAAAAGTTATAAATAAAATTATCACTATACTGTTTCCAAGCGTTTATTTTACTTTTGACGTTTGTACGTCTATCAAGTTACATATTTCTAGATAGGAAAGCCTACATGAAACAAATGACATAATTGTCGTACTTTATTGTTGTGGGTGACGTGATGTTATGGAAGTCATTTTATGTGCAGACTATTAAACCATCGACACTATACATAAATATATCGAACGTAACGTAACGTAAATAACGTTTGATTTGAAAATAAAAAAATAATCTGCTTTAAAGAAAAAATATACCGCAGCTATAAGTACCCTTTAAAATGGCTTGTTTAATAGAAATGTAGTTATATTTATTACACGATGTAGTCAGTATTTTTAGCAAAAATACATAGTAAGGTAGGTATATTAAATCGATTAAAACTTATTAATTAATGGGGTCGATTTTTATAACAAATCGAGTTGGTAACGCGTTGGATCATCACTAATTGATCTATTATCGAGCTGTCAAAACAAATAAATGCTTAGAAAGCGTATACAGATTTGCAAATATTGGTATACAAAGTGTGTTTTGTGAAATATGAAGATATGAAATTTTATAGGGTTTATATTACGAACGAATTGTGATGTTGATTAAAATAGCTTTGTTTCGGTTCACTGACATGGGACCCGAATCAGGGCCGGAAACATACATTGGTTGTTTTCATAATCTATGTGCTTAATCGAGTTTATTTAGTACTCGATCACGTTCAAGGAAACGCAATTTTGTATGGGAATGACTTAGCGCCATGTCGTGAGCGGGAAGAGAAAAATAAATCGTACCATACAAAATAGCGTTAACTTCAACGTGATCCAGGAGTAAAACAAGTGTGCGTGCGCAATTCACGCACGGCATAAGGGAAACTTTAGAAAAGTAGCCTACAAGAGAATGAGATAAATTTAGCGTATCAGGAGTATTAGGATAATTATGAGGTTTATTATTTTTATAATACTGTTGTCAAGCTCAAAAATTATTTTACATTTTAATGCAAAATATTACATATTTAAGATATAATAACATATTATATATTATTCAGATTTCATGTTTTCACTTTGAACAGATGACCCGAGATGTTATGATAACTAAAATAGGAAACAAATGCTCTAGTTCCAATTTGATTTATGAACTTAAAATCTTCAAAACATTTCCAACTCTATCTGTATGAGTGTAGTGTTCAAATGATTAAATTCACGGAGTGCCACTTTTTCGTTCCCATCGAAAGAGTTCACACTGTGGCTAAGGTGGTAGGAATTTTTAAGAATTGATTTTAGTACTTTTGCTAGGGATAAGAACTCCTTATTATAAACCCATCGACCAGTTTTTCAGGTCTTAGAATTAGTGAAGCTGGGAGTTTTACTAATCGACAACCTCGATATGCAAGGTTCATCATGATCTTTTTCCTTCTCAGTTAGCACGTGGATAATATCCACATATTGAGGTTGTCAATTACTAAAACTCCCAGCTTCACTAATTCCCAGACCTGAAAAACTGGTCAATGGGTTTATATTATAACAATATGCACGTTAGGATAGCGAAATTGCTTTCGTTATAGATACTCTAAAATCAGATTTAAAACATATCATTGGAATGAGACTCATTTGCTCCAGGGACCCAGGTACTGCAAAATGTATTGTCAGCCAACAAAATAAAGTGTCTTTCACTCTTACAAATTAAAATGGACACGAATGAAAATGATTCTCACACAATAAACTAAACACGAGCCATGAACAACAAGTCCTTTAGAATTTGTAAGTAATTTTATAGTTAAGGAAAATCGAATTCGGATTAACTTTATTCGCAGAACTTGAGTAAGTCCCTCGGTTCATTATCTCAGCAATCTGTATTCTAGACGTGGCGTTGTTGGCATCTGAGTTCTTTCATTCAAAGAAACTACTTCAAATGAAAATTAACTCCAATGTTAATTCATATTCTAGAACAGTCGGACTGATTCGAATCAAATCTCTATCTCTATTTAGCGATGTGCTTAATTCAATCGCCACCATATGGAAGCAGACACATGTTACAATAAATATTAGTATTTTTATATTTTTACGTGCGAGCGGGGTTGCGCACTTATGGATTGGAAGAAAACACCAGTTTTTAATTAAGAGCTTTTATTGACTTACACAGCCACGCGCAATACCTCCCTGCAGGGTTGCCTATATGCACGACCAACGATCCACAGTCCCGACGATACGTTGTCACACCCTCAATACCGTCGCCGATATTGCGTAGACCACCTCCGATATTATCAAGCGTAGCTTGCCTCTAGTTCTCTCGAACTACGCTACACACCTCCTTCACGTATCTGTCCACCAAACTTGTCACTAAATTCACCACTTAATTCGTTTCTGTCTTCTATTAACCTTCTCTTCCAGCTCTTTAGTATCGGACTTGTCGCTTCACCGTCTTGGACTGAACTCAACTTTAAATTGCCCGGTAGGCGCGCCTTACGCTGTTTATATACCCGGAAGAATTTTCTAGAACCCATCTATCTATCTTTGTCTTTTCTTTCCCGAACCTTCTGTTCGGGAACTTTCGTTTGTACATCTATCCCTTTCTAACATCTATCTATCTCTTTCTTGCTTTCGTCGTCTATCTCTTTCTCACATCTATCTATCTCTTTCTTACGTTTATCGTCTATCCTTTTCTAAATATATCTGTCCTTGTCTTTTCGTTCCAGAAATTTCTAGTTGTTTCTAAAAGTTCTAGAACTGATTTACGTTGCTGGGCAGTTCTACCCTCAGTCGCCACAATACATAAAATAACAGGTGGTAACATCCTAACATTTTTTTTTTATAATTTGATAGAAATTATTTTTGTTACTATTCAAATTAATAATAATTATTGCGTTATTTGACTCCTTTAAGCAAATTAGGAGTTGTCCTTGCGTTACTGATAAGAAAACCTAGATTATAAGAACGTTGAAAAACATGGAAAAAATAAATAAAAATCTACTGGTATAAATGGGACTAACTTTGGGCTACAGATGAACTAAGATTATAACTAAGATTGGATAAATTTATACTAAAATTGTACTTAAATTAGGTTAAAGTTTAACTGAATTTGGACTATATAAGGACTGAAATTGTGCTAAATATGGCCTCGTTTTTAATAAACTAGGGCTTTAATTGTATTAAAATCGGACTAAAATTAGCATAATTTTAGTCTAATATTTTATTCTAAAATTGAACTAAGATTATTAGAATTAGTCTGAAATTGGACTAAAACTGGGTGTAATTTAGACTAAAATTGAATTAAAATTAAATCAAAGTTGGACTAAAATTGGGCTTAAATTGGACTAAAATTCAGCTACAATTGGTTTAAATTTGGACTACAATTGGATTGAAATGTACAAAAATTGGACTAAAATTAGGCTAAATTTGGTTTAAAATTAAAATTAAAATTTTGCTAAAATCGAACCGGAATTGGTCTAAAATTTTATGCAATACAATTTTATGCTGTGAGAGGTGTTTTATATTGCACTCAGTAGAGTACTTACGTGCGAGTACTACACAATAGTGAGTAAAAATTATTATAGTGCTGGAAGGATATAAAGAAATTGACAGTCTCCCAGTATGAGCGGAACTCTGAAGAACCCACAAAATCCAACACTTCTCCTGATGACAAGGAAGTGGTACTTCCTAAATTCAAATTCAATTCAAATTGTAGTTTTATTTCTTTGAAATAGAAAAATGTAAATAAAACTTTTAATTCGTGTTTTATGACCATGTAGTTATTTAGGCAATAAAGGAATCGTATAATAAATATCTCATAACTCGATGAATGAATGAATATGCTTTATTGTGTTTTAAAGATACAGTTAGCCAAAATAAAATTTTAATATACAATAGGCGGTCTTATCGCTATTAGCGATTTCTTCCAGACAACCTTTGGATGGACAAAAATTTTGATAAGAACAGGGGTATGTTGCATATTTTCACTATCGAATCAGTATCTTATAAATATATATATCTTATAAATACATACATGATATAATATACAAACTCTAATAAAAATATAAATATTATATTAATAGGATATATATAAATAAAATATTAATGCCTTGATGTGAAAAGATATTAATTTGCAAACATCGTTTCAATTGTTTAAGATTTGTTTGATGTACCCTAATCCTACTTATGTAACAAGAAATCGTTTCTTACTTACACATATAGTAACTAATGTATTATTTTTACATTTTATTTATTTTCTTTTCTAACAATTTGGAAGTCCTCCACTGTACGTGGCGGACGCTCCTTCATGCCATGTGTTCGAGTTATGGAATGAACTCCGTCCCGCAGTTTTCCCAGAGCGCTACAATATGGGGCTCTTCAAAAAGGGTGTGAACAGATATCTAAAGTCTCAACGAGGTAGGCAACCCTTCGGCTTCCTTAGTGTTGCAGATGTCCATGGGCGACGGTAGCTACCTATCACCAGGTGGTCCGTTTGTCAGTTAGCCTACTAGCAAACATTTTTTTTTTTAATAATTAGGGGTCGGCGAAATATATGTGTTTTTATTCCATACTCCTTTGTTCTGACTTGCGTCTTCTGTCACACAACAAATCAGCATGTCATCCTTCACATAATCCACCCGTCTTCTTTTTGGTTTATCTTTATTTTTTTCTATATCATTGTATAGTTAAGTAGCAGAGTACGGAGTACACCTTTCTGCAAAGTTTAATTTATACAGATCGAGCAAGCTTTTAAGGAAAATAACTGTGACCTGGATAGATAGACGGGCAAACAGACGCATAAAAATGATTATATAAAGGTTTTATTTTAATAAAATTGTTACTGAATTTTGAAGTGTCTCCTATGATTGACTTATTTACCTATTCGCCACACGAAACCAGAAACAGCTACAGTTGGTCATATATATAGGTATTTCATATTATTGGGTCTGTCTTGCTATAATTCTAAACATGTGAACACATAATGAGTTGAATGACATCCATACGTTGACAAAATATTTAGAGGGTTAGTATTAATAGTATGTATGAGGTTTAGTGTTCGATTTGTTACCAACCTATTAGAATCACAGTCACAATATAAACGCTAAATGACAATATAATGATTCTAAATCTCCAATTAAAGTAGTAGTCCGAAGTCCTCGCCGTGAGACCGTTTTGTACCCGAGTCATGTCTTGAATAATATCCATTATCCGCACATAAGCTTAACCCTTCATAAGTTATTAATGTCTAAGACACTATTAACACGTAATCCTTCATACAAGATGACCCCAAAGCATTCATATGTTAATTTCGACCTATTAAAGCAACGCATAATCTCGACTGGGATGCTTCGTGTTGCGTTTTACGGTTTTGTGAATGAGGATGGTTTTATGTGAAGGGCTTTCCGGACAGACGTACAATGGCCATTGATTCGTTTTGGAGTCAAGGTTAAGTATAAGTGTAATGTAAAGACGTAAACTTACGATAAAAGGGCAAGGTTAGTCTGTTTATTTTATTTTAATAAGGATCACCAAGTTTTTTACATTTAATCAGTTACTAGACTAATGACTAAGGTTTACAATGCAATGTAAAAATGAACACAACTTGCAGTATAATTTCTTCACTGTTATTTACCTATTTATTTAAATTCTAACAATAAATGTAACAAGAATGTGTAGGGTATCAAAATTAGTCTGTCCGTCAGTCTGTCTAATGAGTGTCCTGTTGGGCTAAACGAATCTTTTTCATAAAATGAATTTTTGGTGTCAAAGGGAATGTCAGTAAGATCACTGCTACTGTTGGGAATTCTACACATTCTAGAGATAGGGGAGTTAGCACCTAGTACTGTAGTTCTTAATGGGGGAGAGAGGGGGGTAATAGGTTGGCGAGGGGGTTTCGAAAGGAATCTAAAGCGAAATTGGCTTAACAATTGAGGGCAATCAATGTTATTATGAAATAACTTATAAGCAAACATGGCATCTAACATAATTCTACGTGTCTCCAGAGAATCAATTTTGAAATAAACCAGTCTTTTCCGGTATGATGTTAGTCTGTTGAAGAGTAGAGTGTCGATTATTTGAAATAATGGGGCAAGGGGGGGAGCACAATACATATTTGTGTGCAGGTGAGTGAGAAGCTTATTTACAGAATATCTTTTATGACAAATAGGACTTAAACAAAAAAAGTGCAGAAAGACTTGTAATAAAACATGCAATCATACTAGGTACAATTAACGGGGAGAATACAGATTTTTCAATTTTGGTTACGTAGATAATGCTCATAGTACGGTACTCAAATTAAAATAAATGTTACTCGAGGATATAAGTGTCAAATCAGCTGAAATGGAAATGGGATTCAATACAAACACGCCTACGGACTCTACCTCATAGGTGGCGGGGAAAACGGGGGGAGGGGACCTTTTCTACCTGCTTAACATTCGATAAGTTAAATTTGGTACGTTCTATGGTTAAGAAAAGAGTTAGGAATTAATAAAAAAACTCACTTTTTTGCTTATAACTTCTTTAATTTTTAATTTAGGGCAAAACGTTATTTAAACATATTTGTAGACAAAACAATTTGCTAAATTTTTTTTGTAAGACGCATAGTTTCCGAGATATTACAAAAATAGTGTTTTCACCCCTTTTTCCAAGATGGCGGCCGGGGGACAAGGGTGGCGACCCTACAAACTTGAGGTTAAGCTTCTATTGACCCCCTACACATGTCCCAAAAATAAAATTGCGTCCTCTAAGAAATGCAAATCTCATGTAAAATTTCAATGAACTGGTTTATATAAACATGTGTAATAGATAGTAAGAAAAATATTACATAGAGGTATATAATAAAACTAAAAACTACAGCGCGGTAATTTATTTGATTTTGGTTTATCCGACGTTTCGGCCGCTTTTCAGCGGCCGTGGTCACGGACGACAGAGATGACATTTGTCTAACGTGTATTATTAAAGTTTTATTTAGCCTACCGCCAACTTGTTCATTTTAATTATTTAAATAAATATAAAAAATAAATTACCGCGCTTAAAATCGTTAAAACGTAGTTTTATTATGTATACAAGTCGCGAAAACTTAAGAAAATATTACATAGAGGTATAGATAAGAAAATTAGAAGTTGTGTAACTACTGATAAAAAAACCTAGATTAAAAGAAGCTTGAAAAAATCGGTATTGACAGTAGCACATAAAGTATTAGTAGTTTTTAACAATACTAAAATAATTTTACAACAACCTTAAAACATAATTAAGCATTGAACTAAAAAGATTTTAATACAAAGTACAAATTGGAAATCTAATTTATTATATTAGAAGATCCTTTAGTACTTGGCTGAATTATTTTATGTTGAACATAATAGAAAAAAGTTTCTAGATTAAATAACTTGATTATTGTGTTTTATTCCACTTAGACAACTTTTAATAGCTTTTGAAGAAATAATATTTTCTTTCAATTTTATAGAATCTTGTAATGAGAATATTATACAAGTATCTTATCAATAGCGAATCGCAATATAACCATATATGTATTTGAAGATTATTTATCCACTAATCCGCTAATAGACGGTTTTTGTCTTTTAATTTAGATGAATCAACCAAAGGGATAGTAAAGAAAAAGTAAAAAAAGTAAAAACTTAAACATTGAATCAATTAATGCCATTGAATACCGTCCAGTGCTATTATTTCTTTGTCTTTCAACCGCATTGATTGAATTTAGTTGATCTGTCTCAAATCAGCACTATGAAATTTACTGCGCCAATGTTAATGACAAGTTATTTTTTTCTAATTTAGCCTTTAGTGAGTAAAATCAATAACTACAAACTCCAAGACCTTAATTCAATAACTATGATATGTGTATAAACAAACAAACTATAGTCATTTCAACTATGAGATAGGCAGCGCGTCAAGTGCCCACTTGCCTTCGTTTCTGTAAGTCCAACAGTAATGAATATCTATGTATATAACAGAAAGTTGTGTTAGTTAAACTATTTACAACTCTAGAACAGCTGTACTGATTTGGCTAAAAATTGGTCGGGAGGTATCTCGATTCTATCAGGAGACGGACTTAGGATACTTTTTATTCCGTTGTAACTGGTAGGTAGCGCTGAGATCGGGTTCTAGAATCTTCCTGATCACCTGGACCAATTTTGATGATTTTGTTTTGGTGTGTTTGAGTAGGTCTCCGGATGGTTTAAATCTACAATTGGAACCGGTAGGTGGCGCTGGGATCGGGTCCTAGATTTTTATTTTTTCAGAGCAGGATAACAACTGCCAGGGCCGCTAGTATTGTAATAAAATGTAATAGATAGAAGGAATGCAATTTACTTTTCTGTCTGAATAATATGTGAAGAATGTGAAGCTATTGGCTTCACATTCTTCACATATTATTACGACTATATTTCAGGATAAAAAAAACAATATAAAAGTTGAGTTTTAGTTGAGTTGCGAAAAAGAAATACATTCTTCTAAATTTAAAGTTCTAAATTTCGTGAAAATAGACATATTCCCATGACTGTAAAGAATGGAAGACAAAGATGTCAAGTCACTGTGTAATTTTAAAGTTTTTAATACGTAACTCCAACTTGTTTCATTTAATTATTTCATTGTATTTGTTTGAAATATTTACTCTATGGGAGCCTAATCAAATTTATAACCATTAAAAGCTAAACACCGTAAAACGTATCTTCAATTATGTGTACTAAATGGCGTAAACTTAAGAAAAGTGACTCTTGTTCATCTGCATAGATTACAAGCGCTTCTTGACTTTAATTCTTCTTTCAATCAACAGTACAGAGTGCGTAATAAATAGTAGCCGCTGTCCAATTTACTGTTGGTGGCTGGACGGCAGTGTCCATTATACAAAATGGGAGTGCAGGATTTCAAGTTCATTAGACTTGTATCTCGTTAGCGAATAGTCGAGTGCTTTTCCAATATTGATCTTCTGGACAATGCATGGTTGACGGAGTTATTCACATTACAGCGTCATTGTTTGGCTTTCACTTGTTTTGTGAATGTAACGTCGCGGTATAATATGTTCGTCACCTTAAAGTCGACTTTTGCTTGCACGAGTACAAGAAACAGTACTACCAATTTTTAATAAATGTTACATTTATATTCAAATTCAAAAGTTTTATTCTAAATCAGTTCCACTGGAGAAGTTCGTTTTGAAGGTCATACATAGGTTAAAATTTAATTTAATTTCCTAGTCTATATATATATAAATATTTGGCAGAAACTGATATTAACAATAGTTTTAATCATCAAAAACAAAGAGGATATATTCATTACGCTTATCATAAATATGGAAACCAATAAAAAGGGTTTACATATCTAAACAATCTTCTTAGACAAGGTAGAAATTTAAACAACTTTGATCTAAGTAACTTTAATCTTTATTGTTAACCATAATCTTCTGTGGAACAGTCTTTTCTGGTATTTAGTTTGAAAAGGCAACATGTGCTGGCGGAACGCTAAATGAATTAATTTGAAAATTGGCAAACCTTGTCATATAACGACTGTACATAGCGATTAACCTCGTTTTAATGATATTGGCGTAATATTCATGGAAGTATTGTAAAAGTCTCGTAACATAATGTTAAGTTTATTCCGCATCAAAATTTAAAGCATCTCTTATGGGGATGATAGACGTTCGAGTAGCTACGGGCATTTACTGGTTAGATGACATTTTTCGCCCGTCTGTCACCCGAGCACGTCCCCGGCACCATTCTCGGGCGATCATCTTGACCTACGCACAGTGAAATTTTTGTTACTTTTCGAAGTATGCAGTATTGTCCCTTTCGAGTAAAGGAACAAAAAAACAATATAACCGATAAATCGCATCAATAGTGTGGAGGGCTTAATATCCGTTGCGGGAATTATATGCGACCTTTCATAAGCGAAAAACTTGCATACTTGTTCGTCTGACATCTCAAAATTGTTATGGCGGCACACTACACCGGGAGTGATAGTCATCGAAGTGGACAAATGCCCTACCACCTGGCTGTGGGTTGTTTAGTTGCCTCTTACGACAGGTCACCCCACCGCAGAAATTAATGAGGTCTTTTATCTCCCTCACTGTATAGATAAAAATATAGAATATTGATTAAAATAAATTTTAATTCTTATACGCAATTCACAGTATATAAATAAAGGGATCTGAACTTTAAGTAAGAAATCTGAAATGTTAAGCAAACAACTTATTTCATTAATTTTAATGAAAGGGGTAAGAATAAACCAACCAAAAATGCACAATACTACCCTTTTTTCTTATCACTAAGCATAATACAGCGCTTTTTATGACTTTTTAGGAAACATTTTGATGGGACATTTACAACATCTTTACCGTCAAAATGCTAAACGTTTTCACGAATTTTGTATTCGTTCGCATTCTTTTATGTGTCGTAAAATTCATTGTTAAAAAAGGGAGTTTTCTTTTGTGGAGGTGTAATGAGAATCTTTGCGATGTTCACGGGCCAGGGGTCAAAGTGGCCTCAACTTAGAAGCTTGAAACAATCTCAACAACGCTCGTTATCTCTCAAGAAAATTGAACCTGCCAGCATTGTCATCGTAATGAAATTCCTTTAGAATAATGCTGCGTTGCAGGACTGTTTTGGTGGAAATAACGTTTTAAAATTCAAAATAATTATGATTTCAAATTTTACTTTTCAACAAACAATAATATACCTATAAAAATTACAATGTTTTTATCAAAAATTACATTTTTATCATACTTTTATGCTATCGAAAATGTGAGAAAAATATTTGATAACTTTATTAAAAATCACTTTTTATGTGTGAAATATTTTTGTCTTCTAGACTAACATTATTTTTGTATGTTTGTAACAAATAAACTTAAAAACTACTGGACCGATTTCAACAATTAATTCACCATTCGAATGCTATTATTCTTATTCTTATTAATACAAGGGATATAAAAATTAGGGATCCCTACTAAAACTTCAATAATGTTATCCATCAATCAAAAAAAAAGCTTGGCACTGGAATCGGGCTTAACGATTTTGATGAAATTTTATGTGTGTTTAAGATTTTCAAGGCAGGACTACGTCTGCGGTGACCACTAGTAATTAATATAGATGGGTACCAGCGTAAGTGTCTATACAGATAAATAAAATAGAAGTGTTTGTTTGTAATGCCAGAATAACAGCCCAGATTTTGAAACATTCTTCATTGGTGTTCCCATCCTATTAGCTTGGTGATATATAGTCTATAGCCTTCCTCGATAAACGGGCTATCTAACACTGAAATAATTTTTTCAAATCAGGCCAGTAGTTCTTAAGATTAGCACGTTCTAGCAAACAAAGAAACAAACTTTTCCGCTTTATATATTAGTACGAGATAAACAACAGTACTTATATCAAAATAACAATTTTTGTGTCTGTCTGTATGTTCGAGCTAATCTCTCCAATTTTGACGGAACTTTCAGAAGCAGATAGCGGATGTTATAAGGAAAGAAAGACCCCCACGAACGGAGTCACGGGCACAGTTAGTAAGAAATAAAGTATGTAATAAATTAACTTATCGATTATTTATTCCGCTTCAAAGCGAAATAAAATTGAAGTGCAAAGTAAAGATTCATTGACTCAACAAGTTAATTGAAACTATGTGTAATTAATCAGATATCAATAGCTATTAGTACAATAAGTTACTACCATAATTTTAATATTAGCAGTTTCAACGTTTATTTTAGTTTTATTCTGGGAATCTATATTTACATTATAAAGAAGAAAGATTTGTATTTTGTGTATGTTTGTAACGAACAAACTTAAAAACTAAGAGACTGATTTTCAAAATTCTTTCACCATTAATTTTAATGGTGAATTAATTATTTTTAAGTAAAGTAGGTTATATTTATAGATAGATAACACTTTATTGCACACCAAAATATACAATTACAGAAACAGACCATATTTACAATATTTCTAGGCAATACAATAGGCGGCCTTATCGTTCAAAGGGATCTCTTCCAGGCAACCTTAATGAGAAAAATTTGAATCAGGCGAAGTAGGTGGTGCTGAAAAATGGCAAAGCGAAGTTTTAAATATAAAGAGCTACATAATCGCTCTATTTTTTTAATTACTATAATTCCTGTAAACACTAATATCAATTTAAACTACAACGATACGATACTGTACAATATGACTATGTGTGCCGTGATATTTACGCCAGATTCTGGTATAGACACAAATAAACTTAACTTTGAAACGGCCTTATCCAAGATAACACTAAAATGTGAACGGACTAAATTTCAAATGATACCTACTTGCTCTCGATAAAAGCTTTCCTTGAAATCTCGAATAATGACGCATTTCCGTTGCCAATAGTCGGAGAATGCAATTAAGTTCCACCCTTCACACCCTGTGGAGTGGCATCCAATTGGCACAAACTGTGTCAAATTGCCAACACATAAATGTAACTTTTAGCAACCACATGCTAAAAATATTCCATACATTTAAAGCCAACAATGATCAGTTAAACAAAAGTTACGTACAGATAGTAAGTACACTGTGGAAAATCTCATTCGAAATGAAACGATGTCTGCATTACACTCGGGTAATATGATATGATTGATGGCGCCTCGACTGTGAGGGTCGCTAAATTCATTCACGAATCGATTTGTCATTTAACGTTCATAAGTATCGAGATGTTAATTAAAACAGAACGAAGTGACATTCAAATAAATGACTGCAATAGAAATCGTCATTGACACACTTTAGATGTGTGGGTAGGTATATAAAACACGAACAATGTAGTGTCGAAATTAATCTGATATTTTTATAGCAAAAGTCGACCTGATACTTTAATAATATCTGACAAGAATTACATATAATTATACTTTATTAAGAAGCTTATGCGTCTATAATAATAATATATGTAAGACAGACTTCTGAAATGAACATTAACGCCGGTTATTAGGGTACAAATGCTCGGTCGAAGATACAACGCGCTGGTAGGCGAGGATTAAAATTAAAATAAATTACTTTACACTTTAATTGTATTTCGGAATAATTTTCCGTGCTCCTGAATTCTAGAGTTGCTAGATGGTATGTAGATGTAGAGAAATTGAAACGAATAGACTGGTCCTAATCTATATATACTATATAAAACTGTTAGGAGTTAGCGGGACTCGAATTATAATGCTGTCAGAATTATTATAGAGTTTATTAGAACTCTATAATAATTATCTGAACAATATAACCGAACACAGAAAATTCAAACGTAATGCAGAAAGACGTAATTCAATAAAACGCGCACAGTCCGTCACTATTAGATCTCCAAATGTACACACATCACGCCCGTATTGTAGTCGTAGCTCAATTACCCCCTCTCTCCATCAGGCAGTCGTTTTATACCTCACAAATGCAAATGTAATCCGCCACACCTGGCTAATGATGCAAGCCGCAAGCGGCCGTAAACGAGTACAATAGAACAATAGGCTGTTCTCTAAAATAACCAGAAATGTATGCCAATAATTAAGTGAATAAAAGAGGACTATCATAAAAGGATTACAATTAGCTCAAATGCTGGCAGGTAATAAAATGTGCTTTTACAGTTCTACGTGGAATTTTTCGGGGCCTAGGTTGCAACAATATTATAAGTGCGCAAGTTTGGATGGATCTTTGTTACTCAATCGCGCCAGAACTGCTGAACGGATCTGGTTGTAATTTGGCACAGAGATAGATTATAGTCTAGTAGAGCACTACTTTTTATTTCGGAAAAAATGTACGATCTCCATGGGACAACATTATCGCGGGTGAAATGGTAGGCAAAAGCTCGTCTATATTAATTACTTGTACATTTTTATATGGCGTGTAGATAGATTAGGGTACAAAAATTAGGGCCTTACTTGTAATAATCTTGTTAAGAAATGATTAGCCATCTCTTAAATAAGAGACTCTTAAGCCCATAATTAATGGCTGTTTCAAATGAAACTTGCCATCTTGCCTCTTAGCAGTCGCTTAAACTACCTCTCAATGTTGGTTATTTTTGACAGTTATTTACGAGTTACTTTACCACCACCTCTAATCCTTAAGAGGAGTTTTTGGGTAAGATTTTCTTTAATCAGTTGCTGAGCAGTTTCTTAAAATTTAACAAACGGTTATGAGTTAGGGCATTTATGTTTATGTGTTCCATGAGCGTTGCGCACCGTTCATCTGATTAAGCGGGAATGTTGCATTGAAACTTATATGAAGATTTCTGTTAGAGTACCATTTAACGTATCCAAAAAAGTTTATTATATATTATCTAGCATATTTTGATGTTACTTGAGGGTATACGATGTTTATTTGTTTGTGTGTGTATTTTTTGCCGACGACAAAACTGAACTACTTTCATCAAGGAAATATCTGAGGTATAAAGTATTCAAGT
The DNA here is from genome assembly GCA_012273795.1 of Dendrolimus punctatus. NCBI lineage: Eukaryota > Metazoa > Arthropoda > Insecta > Lepidoptera > Lasiocampidae > Dendrolimus > Dendrolimus punctatus. The sequence continues at coordinate 10,293,706 of CM022542.1, read as the reverse complement.
CAAAATACATATATTTACTGACGGATATACTAAACAACAAAATATCAAGCTATGTGTTAAAATTTTTGTCGGAAAATTGGTGATGACAGCTTACGAAGCCAAAACTAGATGGCGCTGTATTGTTTTTGAACGCACTATGGCTATTGTTATTATGTAACACAACTGTTTTTTTTTTTTAGAAAGTTTTATTCGGTTCCAGTAGCGAATATACGTATTTTTGAGCATCCGTCACATTGTTTTATTTGCACTAGGTGGGAGTTTTAGGGACTTTTATACAAATTTCTTACGAAAGAAGTCGGCTCCTAGGATGCCTTTTCCATTTGGCATACTCTAAATTTCATTAGGCGTTAAAGTCGAGCCACCGCCGCCGTAATTGCTCATTTTCCTCGTCATCTCCTGGAAAAAATACATCGCAGTCTAATGATATAATCATATTTCGGTGACTAGAAATATTTACAAAGCCAAAAAATTATTACGAATGTTAATAATAACGTTATATGCCGACAAAGGTAAACGCACATCTGCCTGTCACAGAGCGCAGTTTATTACCTTCCCGCATTTTGGAATTCTCTTGTTTACTTTGTGTTTAGAATTTGTAATTAAGAAAAACATTATATTGTTTTTGTACTTGTTGTATGGCCGTCAATAGGCTTGTGTGTCGAACTGATCCTTTGTTGTATTGTATAATTAGTATAAAACAGTGTCCGAACGGAGAGCTAGGGAACTCAAGCAAGGATAACGATACGAGTAAGACGTAAATTCGACAAGTTATATAGTGACGAACTTTGCGTGTGCTATTAAATCGTGCAATTTGTACTAGTAGTGTCTAGTTACATTTGTACCTATGTTATGTACTTGTTTGTACAGTTCTAATAAATTTTATAGTAATTCCAACGGAATTTTAATTTGAGTCCTGCGTAACTCGTAACAATAAGTTCACAATACACTATGTAGGTACAACTTTTATTTGAAGCAGTATAATATCTGACACTAACATGGTACATAACTACCTTATTTACGTACGTTACATATAAAACGATTTTAACTGGTTTTCACTGTCAGTTAGATAAGTATATTATATAGATAGATACATAACACTTTATTGCTCACCAAATATACAGTTTCAAAATACACAATTACAATTATGGTAGAAACAAAAGGCGGCCTTATCGCTGATAGCAATCTCTTCCAGGCAACCTAACCTAAGGAATAATATATCTAATCTGGCGATGTAGGTGGTGCAGATCATTAAATATCATGAATAAACATACTTTGATTATATAATTTATAAATTAAATAAACATACTTAAACTACTTTATAAATTAAATACATACATACATATACATAAATATTAAATTGTATATTATATAAGAATTAGGCCTAATTATTTAAGGAAAAGTAGTGTTTTGTGAGTGCGTTCTTAAAAGTAGGCGATGTTTTGGCCTCTCTGACAGTAAGAGGCAGCGCATTCCAAAGTTTGACAGCCTGCACTGTAAAACAGTTATCATAAAAGGTTGAAGTGTGTACAGGTGTAGTGAGTTTACGATATGTATGAGTGCGCAAATTTTGGGAAGTAGAAAGGCGAAGGAATTCAAAACGTTCCTTAAGGTAGGGAGGACTGCTAGGAGTAAACAATATGTTATAAAGTAATGTGATAATGAGAGTATTCCGGCGAAAACGAATAGAGAGCTACTTGAGTATATAAATATATAAAACCTAATTGAGTTTATATGTAAGTGAAATAAAGCTACTTAGGGTTTGACTCGCAGCATAGTCTCGGGGAAAACTCTAGATTGTTTTAAAATAAGCCAATTTTTATGCACCCTAACTATTTTTTACCGCCTTTGGGAAAATTCCACGGGATTCCAGTACGTGAAGTACCGCATTATTTAAAAAAGGACGTAAGCAATCGTTTTGCTTTGTACTCTGTCGGAATAAGCTAATGTTTAATTTCCCTAACAAATTGAAACCGCTCGCGAAAAAATCCCGCGAGATACCCGGGATATAAAGTTCCGCAGACCTAAATTCCGGGAGATCGCTATCGATCAGCGACAACTGCATTGAAATCGACACAGTAGTTTTTACGAACAAACAGACAGATACAAAAATTCTAAAAAACAGGAAGACTATAGTTTTATATTTTTATAACATTTTAAATTATGTACACATATAAGTGAGCGCCTCTACATTTATTTATACAACTCTTACCTACCATTTATCTTCTATACCTACTTCGCGGAATCATCTGCATCCTGGATTGGGAAAGTACAGTAGACGCGCGAGTTCATGTCCATCCTGAGGTATGCGGTAGTGCTCACAGCACTAATTAATTATAGTAATATCGATAATAACTACGGATTTAGTTAACAGCTGTCAATTTGGTTTATTGTAACTTAAGGTACATTTGCAAATTATGAAATAAAATAAATATGATAATGAATTACTTATTTAATTTTAATAGACAAAAACATGTTTTAAATTCCAATTCAATAACTATCAGATGAAAAGACAATCGACAGATCCGAGTCGAAATCAGTATCTTCGCCGTCGCTGACTTCAATTACGAAATTGTCGATTGCATTTTCAACAACAACAAAATAGCGTTAGCGTAAATTTTCGGCATCGATAAGCGCGCGTCACAATCGTCAATGACAACACTCGAGGTCAGACAAATGCGGCGGGGTGGGCGAAGGCGGGGCGAGCTACCCCCGCGCGTCGCCGCTGGCCCCGATGGACATGAACTCGGGCGCATATAATAAATATTAGTGCAAATATCATCTTTCATGATATAAAATGTCTTAAAACTACTACCACAATCGCGTTGAACAATTTGTAAATTAAAATTGTATGCAAGCAAAGTTGCAAGAATGCTCCCGTTTTAATATTCAAAAACAAAAACTCATTACTTTATGACGATAGTATGAAGTGCATTCCAGCTTTACCATAGCCGACAGGAATTGAATTAAAAAAAGTGCACTTGCAATTACGCCATTGAAATGCCCCCTCTCACGTTTCAATCTTTTATGGCAGCCGCTATGAATCCGAATGGAGTGCAATACGAGATGAGAGGGCCAATAATGAAATATAAAAACAGAAATAAGCACTCCTTTCCCCGGCTATAGGCCGTCGAGTATTCTCCATTATTCCCATTCAGTAGATTTGCTTTGACGAGTGTACTTGCCGAGCGTTTAATTTATTTCACTTATTTTTTTGGGAAGGAAACGTGACGCTACATTTCGGTTGACGTGGGACCTGAATTCTGACAGCAATCAAATACAAAAATCAAAAAACGATGAAAATATTATTTTTATAATAAAAAATCGATTACGGATACTCTTTGCTTACATATTGAAAACGTACAATAAAAGGGTTTTTTGTAGAAAGTTTTTTCCAAAACATTTTTTAATGGCATTCATAGAGACACAATTGATTTGATATGATACAATTTGATGGTGAATCAATTGTTAATTTTTTATCAACAAATAACAATCCATTAACATCGTTACGACGTCGTAATAGAAAATTAATTGAGGAGTGTCAGAACAAAACATGATAATTCCTTTTTATGTAAAAAAAAGTTAGCAATGACATTCGACAGAATACCATAAATTACGTCGCCCGTTAGCCTGGTGTGGTACAAATCGTGCTTATTCCTGTAGTAAATAGCCTCTGAAAGGTTGCTTCAAATCATGATATTTCTACATTTAAAAATATTAAATAACAAAATCGGAACAAAACATGATACATTTCATGCATTTATGGTACGCAGATTGAAAGTTGGCACAAAATAGGGTATTTCCATATAAAAATAACTTATCGAATTTTGACTGTTAGCTTAAATTCTAGGGTGCCGAAGCCGAAAAAGTACATTATTTGTCTACGGTTAAGCTGTTTTTTTACATATGTAACAACACTATAGATTCAAGTCAATGTCAAAATATTGGGGAGTTTTTGGCGGGAACTGAAAAGGATCTTGTGCTGTGCAGTTTTATTTTATAAAATGTGTAAAATTACTCTAAAATGAACAATAGTTGTAGAATATTGATAGTTTGTAAGTAGTAATTACGTGTTTTGTGAGAAATGTGAACTTTATAGTTAAATGTGGCCTTTTGAATTGTCACAGAACTCCGTTGCATGGCACTAGCTGATTCCCTAAGATTCAGCCGTGCCTAGGCTTAAGAAAATGAAGAAACTATAATATAAACTAAGATCTGGCTTAAAAGCCTAGCTGCCAAGCCATAAACATAAATAAATAATAATAAAAATCAAAATATTGGTGGTAGGTCGCATTCGGTTGGTATTTAAAAAAATTGAGAACTGCGAGGGAGAAATATCTAAATTGAGTTATTTAAACTTTTTCAAGTGATTTACAAGCATGTCTGAGCAGTCAAATACTGTTTGCGCACTCAATAGTGGAGCGAAGAAAAAGATACGGCGAGAAAGGAAAGCTTTGTCCGAAAGAAACAAAAAGTTCGATTTCTATTCGATCAATTAAGATCGTGTAACATGTAGAATGTTCAATCTGTTACCAGATTACAATATGTGCATAATTTTGTTTTAGATATGCAGACAATGACCCGTTGTGCTTAAGAATTGAATGCACCTGTAATCATGAACAACCTAACCTTATTTTTTCAAAAGATGATATTTCCAAATAATTTGGTACAAATCATGATATTTTCATAATATCTGATCAGAACATGATATTTCCATTTTTTTTACATAAGTATAGATACGCAAATTGAAGTAAATAAAAATAATAACGTTTTTGAAAAGCTTTTACAGTTATTTATTTATTAGAACCCATGTTTTTTTTAATTGCACAAAGGCATAGTAGTTGCCGGTTTTTAACCTTTTGTGAAAAGTTAGACATAATGGAATTATCATGTTTTGTTCTGTCACTCCTCAATTATTATTATTATTGTTCAACCTACAGACTTTTCATTTACGCGCTGAAAAGTATTGGTAATAACAATAATATATCTCATTTTGTTTAAATTACAAATATTTTTGGGCCGTATGCATATTAAGTTCTCTGAAGAAATAGATTTGATGGAATCTCTAATATCAACTCGAAGGAAGGGTCAATAACCTAAGCACTCGTGTCCTTGGAATAATCTCTACAAATAGTGATATTTTCAATCTAACAATGGAATAAATCTGTCACTATCCTCCAGCTTTAAAGACTAATGACTGAGAGGACTTCAGTGAGATTCTGAACATTCCAAACCGGGGTTAAACGTCTAACATTAGCGAGTGAACAATGCGCTCTAATCATGTGAAGCATTCAAAAAGGATTATAAAGAGTAGTTCATTCAGTGTTGCAAAGAACGCAACATGAAACAAAAGGAGTGTGAAAATTGTCATCACATTGGTACATGGAGCAAATAAAATTGTTTCCTGTACCAGATGTCACTACAGTGGTAGCAAAGTACTGTGTTTTTTTTATATTGCATATTATAGAATGTTAAACTCCTCTTTTGACAGTTGTGTAGTAAGTAGAAATAACTAACATAGATGATACATTGTATCAAGTTACGAGAGAGAGAGGTGCGCAAGGAGATTATATATAGGTAAATACATATACCAAAAGATATCTTTGATAAATCGTACGCTTTAACTAACACAGTGAGAAATTAATGTAAGCTGTAAGTATAGAAATAGCTGTAGTTTTTGATATAATTGACAAAAAAAATGTTTGTTGTTTGTTATTTATCTCAAATAATTGTTTAAGATTATACTAAAGTGTAATTTGAGGGCATGTAGATTAAAACGTGTTCGTTTCAATTGCAAAATAAACTAATATTTATGTTGCAATCAAAATAACACGGTGCAATGCACCATACATTAATTTTCATGTTGCATTGTTTTAAATAACTTATGTTGTAATATTTCAAAAATATCCTGATAATTAATGATGAAGCACTTAAAATTTCTAGCAGGTAGATAGGTGTGAAATTTTTGAATATCCTAGTCTAGTTGCGACCACTGTAGATGTAACAAATCAGTGTGCGAACCTAGTACTGCAAGTGATTGTTAGGCGCACATTACACGACAGCGAATAAGAACAAAATGGCACACACAGTCCGTCCGTGCACGCCTTTATTGAGATTCTGCAAGTCAAGTCAGACATTTGCTGATGTAGCGACTGGAATAACTTTAATCTATATGTACACTATAAAAATAAAGCCACTTCTGATAAATAAATTTGTAACTTTAGATTAGATGTTTGATTTTGAGTTTTATTTATTCACCGATTCACCCACGATACTGTTCTAGCATTTAGACATATATAATTAATCTATTATTTAAAATTGGAAAAAAAAGTTTATAAAAGTCATGTTTTGAGTAACTTAATCAGTAATCATCCTATAATATTTTTTTTTTACAAAAGTATCCCATTTTGATAAATAAAAATCATCCTTCCTTCATTCCCTTTATTGAGAACACATATTTATTACTAAGAACATTTCTTCCATGTAGTGCTTGTTATTTTACTATTGTAATATTTCTGGATAGATATGATTACTACTCGACTCGATTCATCACTGGACTTAAAAGTAAGTGGGCGCAGCAACTTTAAAGGGCACTACCTTAGGCGTGTTGCTGGAAGTTTCTTCCGCCGCTTCTTCTATACCAGCTATAACACGTTGCCACGCGGTAGTAAAGATAGACTAGGATTGACTCAGCCGGCATAGTTGATAACTTGTCCCCACTTCTTCACTTCAGTCGGTTGGCTTGGCTCGTTCAGCCTTTTATGTCTAATCCGATAGAGTCATCTCTCCCCCTCGTAGTGATCGGGCCTAGTTTGAACCTCACTGGTGGAGATTCCTCCCACTGAGTCGGGAAAGTCACCAAGCCCGATATCGCTAAAACAGCCATGTACCTACGGCTTTTCAGCGGACGATCATTCTCATTTGGACCTTTGTTAGATGTATATGTCTTCTCCTTTTAAAATATTTATATGTATCTACAATAACAGAAATGAATATATGATACTTTTCATTAGTTAAAATGGAAAACGAATAAGACAAATTTGGCTAAAATGCAAAATTTCTAATAATTAAAAAAAAAGAATGAACGAAGAAATTTTGTTATGCCAATATTTCTAAACTTCAAAGAATTTGAGATAACAGTACACCCTATAAATCACGAGTCTACAGACTATCTTAATTAGTCAAGCAAAGTACTAAGTCCTAACAAAGCCTAAAAGGGTCCTGAATAGACAAATTAATCTAAGTATCATAGTTCACAGCTCTCCTGTGATATGTGGCCTTTATGTCAGGCTTAGTACTTAATAATTATGGCACTTTCGCTTGACCCCATTTAGGTACAGAGACAACAGCTAAATAACGACGTAAGTAAATGATGATGTTTCTACTATACTGTCTTTGGTTTTGAAAGACTGAAATATTAATGTTGATCCAATTTTAGATATTCTATTATTTTCTTAAGAATTCATCTTCAGCCAAATTCAGTCCACTGTTGGACGTAGGCCTCCCCAAGTACGCGCCACATATCCCGGTCTCCTGTCTTCCGCATCCAGCCCCTGCCGGCGATCTTGCGCAGGTCGTCAGTCCACCGGGCTGGCGGGGGTCCTACGCTACGTTTACCGAGACGTGGTCTCCACTCCAGGACTCGTTTGCTCCATCGGCCGTCGGTCCTGCGACAGACGTGACCGGCCCACTGCCACTTCAACTTGCTAATTTTGCGAGCTATGTCGGTTACCTTAGTTCTCTTACGGTCGGTTACCTTAGTTCTCTTCTCTTTCTTAAGAATACTAGAGGGTTATTATTTTTCTATATTTAAAATGTCATTAATTTGAATAGTTGACTTAATTTATATATTTCTGTCTTTATCTCTATGTAACATATCTAATAATAGCAACTGTGGTCTCGTGGTCTAAGTGTTCGCCCGTCTGGTTTACTGGAAATAAATATTTACTCTGGCCTGGGTTCAGCGTCAGAGGTATCTGTATTATATTGTCCATGACCATTGACAGATGTAACATTTTAAATTAAATAGTCTTTGAATATAATGGACAGTCTTTTCGCTTACAAGCGATCCATGTATGATCCACACCATGTTAATAAATAAGTAATTTAGTTTTTTAAAGAGGGTGTCATTAAATTTCTTCGAGGCCGCAGTGCGGTGGTGACATCTTTGCAAACGTCTATAGGTGACGGTAACCGATTTCCAACAGGTGGGCCGTCAGTCTGTTTGCTGTACTCCAACTACAAAAAAAGTAAGATTATACCTATATGATACATAAAATTTATTAGTGCTAGCTACCAAGTTACAAAATACCTAAAACCTACTAGATATAAAATTTTACAAAATATCATGAATGCTATACAGCTATTTAACTAATGCTATTATAGTTATACACGAGTGGTACTTTTGACTTTGTAGATGTAATAAAATTCATTATACTATCTACTAAGATGTTATCGCTTTCCACGCTTGGAATGTCATAGGAGGATTATTGATTAGCAACTGATGGGGTCCTACCTTTTTTGCAGTAGCCCGTTTGACCTCAGTAGCAAAAACTGGAATCCTAAGAACGACCTCTTGTCGGCAAATACTATCAAAAGATTTATTTCCACGTCAAATGATTGGGAATGCTAACCGATAGACAAATATACTAAATATATAAATGTGGGTTTGTTCATATGTATAAGTTTATATCATTCGGTTTTGCAATTCTCTTCTGTTTTAAAAATACAGCTCACTCAACTTCGGTAATTAATATTGCTATGTATGATACGTATGTTAAAAACACAAAAACTATAGATTCAAATCACATCGAGACTAGATTTTTTTTTTACATAAAACGATTTAATAAATACCTACGTAAAAATAATATTTCACATAGAACAAAAATCTGTGACCAAAGAGTCTGTGACCGACGGACAAGTCAATCAAAGGCAAAAATTTGACAATTTTAGATACTGTTAACACGGTTTACTTTCTTGATCATTTTTATTCCATTTTGCATATTTGTTTATCAACTGTTGTGGAATAAATACTTATTGTCTAAATATTAGATACTCGGTTTTCGAAGTTTTATAATAAAATCAAGTTGGTTGTGATTCGGACATGAGAAAATGGTGTTTGATTTATTTAGTCCATTTTATTAATTATAATTGTTATTTTGCCTCGTTCGGGTCCACCACATCAACCTTTTTTATAAAATATGGTATTCATATACATTGGTGTTGTTTTTATTAATTAATACATCGACAGACAAAATAAATATTGCATATTCCCACAAAAGAAGCAACCTACGCTTATCTTTGGAGAAAGTACAACGAACACTTTAGGGCCGGTCCTAGACTTGTTTTGTGAGTCAATAAAGAAAGTTTGTTTACGAAATAGTTTATGTTTGGAATAGAACCCGGGACTTCAGTGTTTCAGTGAGCAAGACGAGCTTAGAAACCAAAGGTAGTCAAAGACAGTCAGTTCGGAAATGCACACCACATGAATGTATATTCTAGAAAATGCTTAATTTTTCGTATAGGAGAAAAAATTTATGCCGAACAAACCGGAAAGAACAGTATACTAACATAATTATAAGTCGTAAAGATCATGAAGTTTAAATTTGAATCAATTATTTGGTTCTTCTCTAACGTATTTATTTATTTAAAAGCATATCAAATTAGCTTAGTCCTTCTAACTCGTAAAACAACATCATTGACGTAACGCGACTTTTCTTTAGATGAGCAAAGTAACTCAATCACCTAATTAGACTTTGTTTGGAACAAGTACAAAGTGTAGGAGAGTAATTAATAGACCGTTTCACAGAATCCCTTAAGAAATTGGATAAGAAATTACAATGCCTGAACATGTGAGAACTTTTTGAAAATTGTTTATGAAGTTTGTTGTTTGTTGCTTGTAATGTGATTATTGGAAGAGTTTGTTAGTAGTTTGTTATTTATTGGGATTGGTGAATTACGTTTTCAGTTTTTATTATAGTTCTTCTGAAAATATTCTTAGTCACGGATGCACTTCATGCAGCTTACTAGTAAAACTGATGTTTTAGATTATTTATATATTAAGTTATGAAAAATGTTTCTTGTACATTAATATTAAGAATCCACATTGGCAAGAACAAAAAAAAACAAAAAGAAACATTAAAACTCAAAAAGAAATTGTTCAAATAGGTTTGGACATCTCTTATCAAAAGTTCTATTAGTTCGGATTCAGAGTTTTTGATCTTGTCTGAAAAACCTAGACACATCGAGAAAACCGATAAATGGGACCTCCTAAGCTACCTTGCTCATTCGTAGTGGCTGGAGTCTTATGCCAGCAATGAAAATTTAAAAACTTATATTATTACGTTACTACGTCTCCTAATTAATTAAGGATGGGTAAACATACTTACTATACTCATCCTTAATTAATTCAGTTTATGTTATGTATAAATATTGTTATAACATACGCCTGTTATTTACATTATCATGTCTAAATAAAGCTTACAACAAAGAAAATTAACAATCCTCTCATATTTTATTTGCATTTAATAATTTCATGTATGTATGTTTCACGCATCCCTTCATACAAGCTTATCGTCCTACGTGCTTGTATCAAAAATCATGTTAGAACATTCTCAACAACGGCATACAAAATGACTTTATTGCCGCTTATTAAATTCCTCTGATACACGTTGCTTTTCTGTTGGGCAATTTATCGCTGGTAAGTTTGAGCGAGGGACGGTGGAACGTTCACTCAATTAGTTAATTTTGTTAAATACCCTTGATTGAGCAACGGACTGCAATCAGGCATGCAAATTCTGCTCGTCATTTCCGAGGCTCTACGAAAATAGGATTTTGCTAAACGTTGGGTATTTAACTTTGCTATGTAGTAACGAATTGTTAAGAACTAAGGTTGTTGGTTAAGAATTAAATACTTGTACTTTTCAGGCCTCACCTGTGTAGATTTTTTTACTAAGCGTTGACCGCTGAGTGAAATGCGTTAGGCTGATTTTTATAATAATCTATCTATAATCTTAAACCATTAATGTAGGGTTTAAGTTTATGCTTTTATATAAAATTCTTCTGTTCTTATGTATGTCAATAAACCCCTGGATCGATTTTGATGAATTTTTTATTTGTTTTTAGTAAGTTCCGGGCTGGTTTAGATTCATAATTGGATCCAGCGAGTGGTGTTGGAATCGGGTTCCAGAATTTTGATGAAATTATAATGTACGTTTGAGTGTGTCCGGAGAACCATCTCGGGACACAAACCAAATATGATTCCACATCAGTAGAATCATATTTGGATGCGGTAGGTGGCGCTGCAATCGGGTTTTGGTTTTCCATTTTACAAGGCACGATGTTTGCCAGGCTTGCTACAATTACAATTCGTTTAAAATTGTGAAAAGTTATATATTTTTGTATATTTATTTAATATATAAAACATCTGTATATACTGCGTTTATATATTTATTACTTGAATGTAAGAAATTATACTGTGTATTAGATATAGCATCGTCATTATTAGCTCAATTCAATCCTGATGTTTTCTAGAAGAGATCGCTGTCTAGCGATAAGACCGCTCTTTGTGCATAATGAGACATAGTTTTAGCCTATAAGTTCTTTTTTATTGGTCTACAATAAAGAGGTATTGATTGATTGAAAAAATACAGACAGGCTGTTACAGACCAGTAGATTCCGAAGAGAATTTTAGATTTTTTGTGTGTGTTGGAGCATGACAACGTGAAAACTACTGAATGGATTTAAATTCCAGTTGAGGACTTAGTTTACTTTCTATCGTGATAAATGAAGTTCTTTCTGTGGGATAGGCAAATATAGCGAATGAGATGCCGTCATTACAATTCACTAACAAATACGTCATCGTAATAAAGAAACGCGGAACAAGTTTCGCTAACGCAGCTTAAAAATCATAATTTCAAAGTGCAAATATCTTATAGATTAAAGTATTTGTTTATTAAAGTAATTGCTTAAATAAACTTGTGAAAGTCACACAACATATTTAAAAATTAAGTTATGGTTGCACTTGAATGTAATTTCAAATATTCTGGGTGCATCTGAACCACAATAATTAGCCGCACAAACATAGTTACCACGTCGTCACATTAATGAAATTTAATTCACCACATCTCTTGAACATTTTACTTTGAGTATTTAGCTACGGGAGACGACACTTCTATTCGACAAATCACTTCTATTAAATTTTATTTTAAAAATGTACCTGCATAACATGTAATGCAGTGGACACAGCGATATTACAGCAACTTACCTATATCTGTGTCATGTAGTTTGTAAAATTAGCATTTTTATTAAATTCATATTATTATAATTTGTGTTGCTTAATTGAAAATGTGAGTTTCAATATTAAAAAGTCTTTTGTTTTTTTGATTTTTGGACACGAATAAAAGTTTTGTGTTAAAAAGTATTTTGGAGACGGCAGATAAATATTGGATATTTCTTATGTCAGAAAATAACATAGTTTTCATAAATTATAAAGTAAAAACCTACGCAAGACCCCCCGAGTTTCCACCTGAAAAATAATCAAAACCCTAATTGTTCATGTTTTCAACATCTATCAACAGTCAACATTGAACAACAACAATATTGTAAATCAGATTATAAACATTAAATTGTAGTTCTGCATTAATCAGCTATTAGCATCATTATCGTACTTAAATATATCCTTTGCCAAAGATATTTTAAACAATTATTTTGTTTTAAAAACTTCAATTTTAGTGAGATTAGACTAACGACTGAACCAAAAAATTGAATATCCTAAAGCAAAATCAAAATTTAAAATACCTATTGTAAAAATAAATATATTAAATGCAAATGTCGCTTACGATAAAATGGTGGTAAAGGATCGATATACTTTAACTTCACTTCTTCAACTTGCTTTGTATCTCTCATTTTGCTGTTGAAAATTGAACTACTTATTTTTTTAAAGTTCATTATATCTTTCCACATAGATGAGATAACTATAATAACGGTAAATAACGCCATAAAACAACTCAAACCTTATGGTCATAGTGACCATTTAGCAAAACAGTGCTATTTGGTCTCCCCAGAATTAATGCTTAAGGTTATGCAAGAAGGTTGTAACGTTAGCACATAACCTGGAATGAGCGGTGTGCTAATGGCGTATGTGGTCTGTTTCTGGTTTAACTCCGTTGGAAAATGCTATACTTTGGGTGCATTCGTATGTACCAAGATATGATGATAGCTATGCATACGAATAATACGATAGTGCTTATATTATGTAGCTGAATTTTTAAATACGTGCTGTCATGTGATATATATCGTAAGTATGTGATGTGTATATTATATATGTACCGCATGCACGCATTCAATCTTCTATGTTATAAATTAAACAAATCTTTTCGGGTTTAATGTACATAGCGCCATACTTCACCACCTTTCGTGTAACAAACTTCCATAGATGATGGTAACCACTTTCTATCACATACTCGTACGCCGTTAGTTTACCCGTGTGCATGTGCTCCAGTAATTAAAAAAATGTTAATTACCATACCAAGCATGTAGTTAATTTAATTGAAAATTGTTTCTTTCTGATATTTTCTGCTTAGTGAGATTTTTCAGAAAACCATAATCTTAAAACAAAATTGATTGTATTTTTTATATTTGCATTTTAAACTACTTAGCTCTACAAACTACGTTAAAATGCGTCGCAAATTAGCTTCCTTCTAGAATAAATCTTATTTACAAACATTTATACAAGCAAGATAGCCATAATTTTGAACGCACAAGACCTCCTGAGGCCGTTCGACTTTTCAATTATAGCCTATCATATTTAGTTTCAAACAATTTTAACATTATATTAAAATATCGTAAATAAACTACATATTTATTATTACAAAGTGATTATATTCGTTTAACAGGGTAGTTGACAATATTTTTTTTAAGTTTTGTATGAGTGTATATTAGGGTGGTCGTTAAAAATTAAATTTCTTGCGACGCCCCCTAAAAATCGTCTTGAGGCACGTGTTGTCTTGACTTGAAAAAATTATAAAAAAATCCCAGTGTTTTTTCATTAAAAGGAAGCTTTTTAGGGGGCGTCGCAAGAAATTTAATTTTTAACGACCACCCTAGTGTATATATTATATATTTTATAACGCATTATACTGTATAATCATCGATCAAAAGTAATTGAAATATTTTTATTTTAAAATTAAGACATTTTGGAAAGGTACATATTTTAACACTCTCTCTTATCGTATACGTGTAACTAAATTTATTTTCAATTTATAGTCAACTATGGCACATGTCTGATTAATTATATTTACATAAGTGTATATAACCTACCGTCTTTAATTAAAACTTAGTTCTGTGTGTATAAACTTTATAGCAACTAAACAGTATCAAGAGTAAATTCCGTTCACAACGAGATAAATAACAATTGAACTTTTCAAACTGAAGTGGTACAAATTAACACTTGTAGTTTAACACAAGAAGTGTGTCTAAATTGTGTAACGAACCAATAGTATGAAATAGTATTGATTTTATTTCAGTTAATATATATAACGAAGTCGTGGTAGCGTAATGGTTAGCGCACGCGCCCCAATCGAAGGGCGCGGGTTCGATCCTGACCGGAACGCATGCACCTCTTAGTCAGTTTTCTGATCTAATATGCAAATTGTTACAATTACCACGTGCTAATAACGGTGAAGGAAAACATCGTGATGCAACATGCACATCGAGTAACCGATGTGTCAAACCTGCCAAGCCGCCTTGGACAAGCGCGGCGGGTATACTGTCCATTCCCTATAATGGGAGGTCCAAACCCAGCAGTGGGACAATTATGAGCTGTAATTATTATTATTTTAATGTATATAAATAAAAAAATGAATAGAAACTCATTAAGTGACATCATCGTGAAAAAGAGCTGATGAACATGACTGCCTATAAACTTGGTCATATCATTCAATTATATGTAGACATATGTTAAAAGTATCTTTAATTTACGTTGCGTGGAAGAGATCGCTTCAAGCGATAAGGCCGCCTTTTGTTTCGCCGTGAAAAGTAACGTAATTACTTATTTTTCTGAACAACAGTAATGTGTTATATCTAAGACCACCAAATCAGTGCTAGTTATTGATTACTAACATAAATATAGCGGTAATCTACTATTATTAGGATATTTTTTATTAGTTGTGGTTACTTTATATGTATGTATTGAGTTATGTTGTCCTTAAATTATTAAACTATTATATTTACTCAATTACTGACTATTTGGTTTAAATAATAAGTTAATTGAAAATTTAGTGGTGACTTTCTATATTTAACTAAAGTTAAACTCAAGTGAAAGAAGAATGTCTCCTAGTGTCCACTGCTCAACAGCAGAAGTGTATCATTTATTTATATAATGCAGCGTGCACATTGAGGAAACAAAGTGAGTTCACCTGGTATTCATTGATTCAATATAATTACGTCACTATGTCTTCAAATGAAGTCTTTTTGTCTTTCTTTCAGTGTGTATGGGGCATTAGGACCTTATATTGATTTTTTCATTGACCGCTTATTATCATTACTATTACTCTTTTTTCACGATACGAGTGATTCAATTCACGATACAATAATTATACATCCCGCAAGAGTTAACTTGAAACTTCGCTCGGATGACATAAACGTAAGATTGACTGGATCGTACGCGTCGATGGCGAGAGCGGTAAGAAGGCGAAGATCGGGAGGCAAGCGTGCATTCTGCTCAGGTCTCAAGATAACTCTTGCGGATTATAATAGCATATATAATTTGTATTCATAGATATAGGTACATAGGTTTATATACGTATATTTTTTCAATGGAAAACAAATACATTTTACCAAGTTGGTATAGATACATTATTAAATGTTAGCAGTATCATCGGCTAGGGAGACAGTTTTCATTAATTAGAAACTTCAACGTGACGTGGCTGAATTCATTCCTGTAGGAGTGTAACGTCACAGTATAGAGATATGTAAAGTTCAAAACCATGCTATATTGTTATGGCGAACGAACAAACTAAGTTAATTATAGAAAATAAAATATTACGCTCGATATTCTTGCTTATATTTTTACACCTAAAAATATACACACTATGTTGTATTTATGTAAGTAATTTACTTAGCTTAGAAATTCAAACTAAATAATAACTCTTATTTTCCGCATATTAAAAGAATGGCACTGGGAGTAATTAAAATACCCGAGGGCCAAAAGAGATCGTTTTTGCAAATTCATATTATGAACATGACAAATATCACCATAAAATAGAACTTTATGTTATGTCTTACATCTATCAGTATACATATAAGACACGTGCGAATTTCACTAAGCGATTCTCCAAAGTCGACCACTTTAAGCTCTCTGATATGAAGAACGGTGTAAATAACGAAAGTTTTATACACAATTCACGCTGTCTGGAAATCAACCAACATTTCTGAATTCTAGTAAAGGATGAAATACTTTAGATTCAATTTTACTGATACTTCTAAATCAGAATAAAACTAAAATTCTCACTAAATACAAAATTAAGGCTACGCAAGCAAAATCAGGGAAAATAAGCAACAATACAATTTGATTAATAATAATTATTAAATAAATAACAATAAAAATGATTGCTGAATTGTCACATCCTTGACATAGCTGTTCCCATATAATGACTTATCAAATAAACAAAATTTAATTAAATTTATCAAGGATGTATCTAAGGATCTAGTGTTGGCCATGACATATTCATCCCGCTGAATGGAAATTCTCATTATTCTACATGTATAAATGTGAGATTATTTTTCTTTAACGTTTTTCCAATCATCTGGAATTAGCAGTTTCTATGGCTTTACCTTTCATAATTTTATATTTTGGCATATGTTTTTTTGTCACGCTGTTTATTTTATTATAAAATATTTAGACTTCCATGCAGCCAGTGTCTATGTAGGTTTCCTACACACGCTACGAATCTTCACGTCATTTTCATACAATGCATTCATCTCTTTCACTTACCTGCCCATGAATGTGTTCTTGTAAATCACTGAACATAACATTATCATGTACTGTGTAGGTTACCTCCCACACTTATTTCCATACACTGTGAGACGTACAAAGCAATAAATTTGCTTATCTGGTTACTATCAAGCGTTTATTGCTACAAGTTAAGGAGTCAGGATGACAAAGCTGTCGTTTATTCTGCTCAGTTCTATTCACTGAAATTCAAAGCCTTAATTAAAAAGACGAATTGGTATAATGTCACAACATTTTATAAATATGTATGTTGATAGAAATATTTTATTTTTTCGAAACAACTCAATCTTTTTTAGTAGCTTTTATTCAACTAAATTTAAATTCATATTTAAAAATACTGCAAATTTATCAAGAAGATTATAGTGTTAGGTAAACAGGTAAACATTTGATGAGAAAAGATGAAAATCATGTTACAAAAAGAAGATTATATATTATATATATAATATGTAACTTTGAATCTTTTTGAATATGATACTAAGTCCAAAGCACAAGTAGGCCAAAAGAAATAGATTAATTAGAGAAAGAACTACATGGTGCTTTGTGGTGTGTAAGATGACGTATATCAGAATAGAGGATTTTTAAGAGAGAAGCGTCTAATCCCAATGCCGTAGGTTACGATTTTGGTCATAGAGTGAATGAATGAAAACACGAAAACTAGGTAGATATCTTAAAAACTAGGTACAATATAACAACAATACAACTTAGTTTAGACGGCCTCTGCAGTTGAGCCGGCTAAGCCTTTAATCGGGCTATATTATTCTCCGATCTTTACTATGGTCTGGGTGTCTAGGATCGGCCCCAGAGTAGTCCGTCGTATACTACCCATAATACAAGAGTAACTTGCTTAATTTGGGGATATACAACATGCGTATTTATCTGCCGATTATAATTATAATATATTTTAAAGAAAGAGCAGCCTCATATTTCAAATCTAAAAATTCTTTTAAAACAATATTAAAACAACCCTTCTTTTAAAAACACATTACGTAGATGGACTACATTCTCATCTCTCAGATAGCTATACCAATGCAATCTTTTAAAATAGTTTCGTCATTTACAAAAGAAGAGCATCTTTCTTAGAAATATGTACGTCATGGGAATACAACAAGAATGGTGCATCTTGTATCATTTTGTATACAACATGATATGCATGTATACAAACAATAGCTTCGTACTTATTTTTATTTTCCGATATAACTTATTTTCAAAACCTCTGCAATAAATCCTCTCCTCCTTACAATAATATATTTGTATGGTGTTCTACTAAATAATATATCAAACAAACAAGTAATACAGTGACTGTTCATCCTAATATGAAAAAGCTGAAAATACTTTGATTATATACTTTGATATTAATTGTATTTATCCAATAATTGTTTGTGTAGAAAGTCTTTATTATTTCGTAAATAGTTTACTACACGAATTCCGTTATTTGGCGTTAATCATAGACCTACAGTTTGGCTGAATCTGGGGTGAGAAATTGTATAGGTCTGATTGCTTTTTCGTGGCACCTACTCACTATAGCTAAGTATTCTAACATTTTAAAATCATCAATACTTGATACTATCACGATATAAACTGTGCGAACCAAAATTTAAAAAAAATACGAATATAATCAAATCTTAAATGCAAAGCTGTGATGATGAATATTTACAAGTAATGAATTTTATAAGAAACTTCGATCTTAAAAACTTCTACATCAACTATTTTCTAATGTTTTGTCCTATACACAGTTTTCTTCAAAGACGAATATAATAAAATAGTGATGTAATACCTCAATAACAATATAAATACGATAATAGAAGCCTACATAAGCTTTAACGCAATAATAAAGCACCATATTAATTCACTAGTTAACACGATTATCAGTCGCTAAGCATAAATTCCGTGGAGAGCTGTGTGCGTTAATGAACTCTCCTGTAACAGGCAAAACGTGCTTCGAACTGATAAACTTCGTCTGTTGACTGGAGTACACTATATTCGCTACAATTTCAAATTTCTGTACTAATTATTACAACAATATTTTGATACATTTACTTGGAAATAGTTTCTGTTCATCGATTCTGTGAATTATTTTCATCTTTATTGCAATAAATACACTGTCCCTTAAAAAGTATCGTAGTTACAACTAAGTAACTCTTGAATTTTATTTTACTTATCCTGCATGAGTACTTCGCATCATTGTGATTTATCTCGCCGTTCAAGCTTCGGCCCACAACTACCACGTCTAAAGTTACAATGGAAAAACTATCATCAAATTGCGAAAATTTTCAGTTGTTAAAAAATATTTATTTTATTTATACACATCACAAAACTTTTCGTTATAGGTAGTAGAAAACTTATTATTGGGAAATAAATTATACTACCGAATTTATACGGAAGAATTTCGGCGTATAGCCAAAGATATGCTTTCAAATACTCAGTAATAAGATTAATTAAATTTTATTTGCGACAATAAACATAAAGAGTGTGACAAATTGCTATGTAGCTTCTACGTTTGTGACAAAAATTCTATTGTTACTTAAATATATTTGAAAATATAGAACTCCCAAATGAATACCTGACTAAACCATAAGAGTCATTACCTTAGAGCTTATACCTAAATAATGACAGGCTGATGTAATAATGAACAGGGGGAGGTCAAAGTGCTCTCGGGCCGGTCATTTGGTCATCAAAAGCATCATCGAGCTCATGGCGAATACGAGTGTTCCTTTGTACTGGCTATTTAATAAAAAAAGTGCCTTTGCGCGGTATATTTACAAAGAAACCCTCAGTTTCCATACCCGTATATGTTTGCAATAATTCATCATTCAAAATAATTCGCTGGACGTGGTTTGATCTTTGGGTGAATGCTAGAAATAAAACTTGATTAACGAAATGCTATCTAGTTCGGTTGTGTAAGTCTTGTAATAAAATGACTAAAGAACTTAGCTTTTTAGGAACCTTTTATTAACTTCACTAATACTAGGCTTTTCTTAACCTTAATCTTCCACGCGAGTGCGTTAGCTTAGTTAGTGAACTCGAACTCTATAGTGTGTTAAATACTAACTGTTATTATTATTTATTGTATGCCCTTTAAGACCACGGGACATAAAATGGCCTGGAAATTGGAAGGGCTTGAGTGGGGGGGGGGCATGGGAAGGCCAACACGTAGAGGCCCTTTGACAAATTTGGAGTAAATGTAGCATGACACTGACCGGTGATTATCCCTGTCTACATCATATAATAGTGCACCTAAGGACAAGCCCCGGCCAGTATAGGACTATTGTGGGAAATAAGACAAAAAGTAACGAGCTATTAGGGTGAACTGCTAGTGGTACATGGGTCTGGGTTATAGGGGAGTATGGTGCCTGCCCGTCGCAATGTTCGAGGAACGTGGAAAAATGAGCAGACGGTGAAAAATGCCATAGAAGAAGGGGCGACATGGGTGTGTGTAGCTAAGGGGTGTCGAGAGATGGGCTGCAGGTTCACCGAAGCTACTTCTGACGTTATGCCATTTATCACTTCCACCCCTGGAGCTTGAGTCTTAGATCTAGCGACCTCCACTCCGTGCCGGCTGGCTAATGCAAGCACGGAAGCGGGGGCCTTGCCTTGGCACGTGGAGTCAGGTCCGAGGTGTCGCTACTCCTCTAAGGCTTCGCAACAAATCCCCCTGCGGGTTTATTATTATTATGTTATTAGGCTTTTCTGGTCTAATAAGCATAATTTTACATTTAAACAAAAATACCTAAATATCAGCATGTATTTTGTGCAATGCATAAGCGTTGCTATCTAATCTGGTAAAGTCAGCGTTTTGGGAAGTTCCCAACTGACGGTGATTTGGGGCCTATTTACTATTTGTATTATTTTTCGCTAATTAAATTCAAGGATGCATTATATTTGTAAATTTTAATTTTAGATTTATGTGTTTATTGTGAATGTAAATTTTAATAGTAAATAACCGATTAAAATACTTTAATATCAAGGCGGTAAAGGAAAATAATTGAAGTGAAAGGTCATCATACCTTACTGGGACGAACGCAGCCAATATACATATTCAAATTCAAAAGTTTTTATTCAAAATAAGTGATTCTATGTGCACCGCTTCGCAACGTGTTATTGCTGTTACGGAGAAGAAGCGGCAAGAAAGTCCCCAGCAACACGTCTAGTTGTTTTGAAAATTGTTTTTCATTATATTTCTATTCTATTGATAACTCAAGTTCTCTATAACATACTCATCTACAGATTATATGTACATACAATTATGTATGTTGAAATTATATTCTATTTTCTAAAGTTTCGCCCGATGGTTGGTTGGGATTAGTACACAATTAAAAGTGAAGCGCTGAAAGTGGCCGAAACGTCGAAATTAAAGTGAAATAAGTAATATGTCGCGCTCATTAAAATGTGGCATACTAGTCGCTAAAACATAAGAAAAAATATGTCAACTGTCGAAAATTATTATTATTATTCATGTATCTGACACATGACGTAAAGGTAAACGTAAGCCGGAATTATTTCGAGACCTTAATAAGGAAAAACATAAAAATATTGGTTACATTCCCAACGCCCCGCTGCTCCCATAAATTAATTCGCCACAAACAATTTCCCCTATTTTCAAAGTTTCCCTATTTTTCACCATCATTGGTGTAGCAAATAACTCGATACCTGAGCGTTCTCATTAAATTAGTCCATAAATCTTCCCCCTATTACTAGCGCTCACGATTCTGTAAACTAATCGGTAAATTAAGTAATTACTGCACCCAGTGAAAATCAATGTGTAGGAAATTTAATTTGTTCGCCAGACACTGCTGATTTCAATGTAGAGGGCTACCCCAGGGAGACTCACTCGTGCTCGTTTTTCTTTATTATCATGCAACCGTTAATGGACTGTTTTACATTCTCATCGGTGGTGAGTTACTAATGATTAAATGTAATTTAGAGAGCTACCTCTGATTGAATTCAACAGTTCTCAAACTTTACTAAAGTGTCCGAAACATTTAAAATGGTTTTAAGTTATGTCCAACTTAGTACAAAAATATCATTGATACCGTTTCAAGACTAAACTAAGTAGTTTTAAAAGAATTTGGCAAGGAGATAGATTTCATCACGGATAAAAATATAAGGTCCCTGACTTCAATAAGTCAGTATGAAAATCATTCCTGGCAGGGTTTAAATAGGGCATTAAAATAAAAATATTGCAGCTCGAATGTTTAATTTACTAATTACATACTATCCAGTAATATAGATTACCAGATAGTTATTTACAAAGATTAATAATTGATAAATGATTACAATTTAATTGGTATTTACTTTCTAATTTGATCATTTCTCTTATCGTAATGCATAATGTACCTGCATATTTATCATTATTTGACTGGAAATATAATGTTACACTTAGCTTCTGTTTAAACATAGTTAAACAGTTCTAGATACTAGACAATTAATTACTTGGACGGGAACTAACCGCACCTGCTATTAACAAAGTAGTGGCTGGCGCAGGTGCCTTCAGATATCTACATCTTACTCGAATGGCAAAGCAATGATTGCTTAACGATATACACAAAGTAGCAATAGTTGAGGCGAATTACCTACACAGTTTTAAATAAAATTGAAAACTTATATAAATTAACCTTAAATGTTCTTAGCCTTACAGTCTCTACATTTATTTATGATAAAATATATCATACTGTGGTCGAATTCAGTTGGTTGTATAGTAATTTGTTTGTTTCTCTTAACATTTGTGCTTATAATAATAAGTACATAGTCAAATCAACAGATATACTTTTAATAATGTCACAAAACGTCGAAAGCGCTTGCAAATTGTGGGGTATATTTATGTAAAGAGTTAAATAGCTTATAATTATATTAATAATTTATGTAAAAATCGTTATTAAAGCTATTTCTATTGTGATTTTTAAAGTTATGATTATAGCATGATATTCTAACGACCGCTCTTTTATATGAACATTGTTTCTGAATTTATTGTAAAATATATCTACTACCGCATTTGCATGGAATTTGGTATGATTGGTATTAACGACGGTCTCCTTAGTATTTACTATTTGTTATGTTTTTAAAATAGACACTATTTTAAAAACTGCTAATATGCTAAGGTGCAATAATCAACAACGTGTCTAAGAAAAATAGCCTCGAATAAAGTGCATTTTGTAATTAATGTGTTGGCGATTTTCAAATTACTGATGACTATTAATAATAATTACGTTAATAGACTAAATAAAAAACTTCAAAGTATGGAAATTAGTTCGGCATTAAGCAGATTAATTACAAAAAAATGTTGTCAAAGTTTGACTTAAAAAAATAAGACAAACATTTCATTAAAGCACGCCACATGGAAACAAAGATCCTTTGTCCTACATTATTGACTGAGATTGATTGGCAGCCGGCATGTGCTAAACGAGTTGCACGAAATAAAAGCAAAATGTTCTCATCCCCTGTCTACATTCGTCACATGACTCGTTTTATTAAACTCCATTGATACAATATTAAGTTTCTCTCTGACGTGTATTAGGTACACGACAATGTTTTTATTTGGCAAAGAAATACACGCATCGTATAAGCTAAGCAAGTTACGCTTGTGCTATGGGTGATATGCAAAGGGTAACTGAGGCTGATTCCAAAACCCAGACTAGAGTAAATAACTGAAATTTCTATCAAGATAGTACCTAGTAGGTGTCTGCCAAGACTAAGATCATAGAGGCCATCAAATTAAAGTATATTTTAGCACACAAATAATTATTTCTTCTGTTTTTTTCTGTTGTCCGATGCTGGCAAACTGATGGATAGTAGTTACATTCGCGTATAGACGTTAGCAATACCAGGGACATAGGCAACTTCTAAGAAAGTCTATATATCATCTTTCTTAAAGAATCCCATGTCATATCGGAGAGGACGTATCAAGTGGGAAGTCTCTCCAGATCATTGTATTATGCAAATAAATATTCTAGAAATTACTATTAAATTATACTACTGAAATAGAAATTAACGCGTTGGCACCATTTTGTGTAAAATATCCTATTAAATGCTTGTTTTAGGGCTTTTTTGTTTATTCTTAGACATACGACGATAAGGCATCTTCTTATACCTTCATCTTGCACCGAGAGCGCTCTTAACAAATCCACCATCAAAATAAAAAAAACAATCGAGAATCTTCTCTCAATAACAGTAACAAATCTGAGTCAATCTCGAGAAACGTCAACCAAAAATAAAGGCCGTTGATTCATTTCCCAGGAGCTTAATGTCCGCGGGACTCAAGCTTATATTTATTTAAAACGATATCATTAGGTACGTTCTTGCTTTACTTCTAAGATAACAAGCATTGTTGAAAGTCTCTTGAGCTTCCGACCCTTTTCTCACTTTGACAAGTCACCCGTGAAGATTGCTTAGATCCCTAGTGACTGGCCCTTAACTTGAAACAGCCTTATCGTGCAGATAGGATTAATTGCGGAAATACCACGAAGATAACGACAGAGTTATAACTAGCTCGACTTTGAGATCCAACGCTCGCTATATCTTTTAATTATTTTGCGTCAAACTGATACAAAAATGATTTAATGGATAAGATATGACTACCCGTCTAATTTTAATAACGTTAGAGATGAGCTAGGACTACATCCGTCATTAACCATAGTAAAAGTTAAATCTACCGATATTAGACGGCTCATTTATGTATTTCAATTTAGATAAATCAACCAAAATGGTCCATATATACATAGGCATGAATCATTCAATGGCATTGAATACCATCGTGTCCTTTCAGTATTGTGCCTTTCAACCAAATGTTTTGATTTAATACATCCATCTAGTATTAGCTTTACTAGGGAGTTTGTTTCCGCTTCTGGTACTTAAAAAACGACGATATCACTTGCAAAGTGTAGACGTTAATTTATCTTTTTTATTATTATTTTAATTTATTTTCCAATATGTTAGGTTTATATTATTTGTTTTATTGACATAATTTTTATCAATATATAAAATAAATGGTTTGGTTAACTATGGCACCCACACGAGAAAACAAAATTGTGTGTCGTGGATGCTAAGATACGTTTGACAGAGACTTTTACCAATGGTCTCGGTTTGTATGTAGGTCACCTGCACGTTTATAAAATGTATGAGTCCATATACATAATAGAGTGTAATAAATTAATAATACATAATATAAATCTGTACATTAATATTTGATTTTAACTTAATATGCGACCTATAAATAAGTTTTTAAGCGAAAATTCCATAAAACTTCTTTGGATCTGATAAAGATTTCGATTTGCCATACTTCAAATAAAGAATTTGAAACAATATGCTAACAAAAACGTAGAGAAAACAATTTAAGCTTCCGTTACAAAATTAAAAGAAAACAAAATTTAGTTAGCTCTTGATGTGTATTGCAGGTCTAACTGAAAGTCTCGAAAAAATATAAAAATATCTTTAATATCTACTCTATTTTTATTACACAAGGCGTTTGAAGATGTAAACATTTTATAACATAGATAGTCATAAGTATGGCTATGTTTTTATAGACGTAGTCATACGTGTGTCATGGTTCAGTAGTTTCATGTTCAATTCATATGTGAATTTTTGTGTCAAAATTCTGGCTATATAAATATAATAAAATATATTTTATAATTTAAAATTCAAATCAGGAAAAATATGTTGCCAGTCTCTCATCTAAGCTTCCACAGTGATATTCGATCGTTATATTTACAAAAAAATCAGTAAGAGTTAAATAGTAGAGTGTTACACGAGAGGTGAAAGTAGCCTATTCAGGCACGAGATGGTTTGGCACACGAGCCTACGCGCGAAGGTGCTTATAGTTACCGTGCCTAAACAGATCTTTTGCCCGAGGTTAACACTGCTTTTCGTTTAATAAATATGTTTTTTTATTGCAGCAGTTCAGCAGACAGACGGCCCACGTGATGGAAAGCGGTTACCATCACCTATGGACATTTGCAACACCAAAGGTGCTAGAGATGCACTGCTGCTCTCTTAAGGGAGACTGGAACCTGGTAACTAATGCCGGAACACAACTCAAGGTTGTTATAACGACATACTATAGACCAGGGGTGGTAGCCATCCAGACGGGCAAATGCTCTACCACCTGGCTGTGGGTTGTTTTGTCGCCTCTTACGACAGGCCGCCCGGCCGCAGGAAATTGTATTCTTTCTCCGTTCTTACCCGGATCAAAATGAATGAATATAAGGAAAGTAAATAATTTTTTTTTAGTTAAGCTAACAACTACTTTTCTAATTAGTTAGGCCTTACATCTATATCGTAATCTCATGAAGTTATTTAATAAGTCACATATGAAAAGTCAAGTAATTTTTCTATTGTGGCATTTTAGCAGCCAGTATTTTTTGTCACTGATGATATTATATTTAGCTCAAAATTATGTAAAAGTATTTATTAATTTAACTATTTATACCACATGAGTCGCATGCATTATCGATAGCTAGAATAATTTAAAAAAAAATGACAGCAGGGAAAATAGTTTCTTAGGGATGCAAGGTACTATTTTTATCTCTGTGATCAGGTAACTCCAAACGTACTTTCAGAATAGAGAAATGACAAAATAATTATTTTGAGTGATCATTTTTGTGTGTACTCTTCTCTGCTATATGGTTTGTGATAGTAACATAAAGAGATCTCCATTCGACAGCATAAAATAAATGCGATAGTTCAAAAATATTCATTTCATTTTGACGTACTACTTAATGCTTGAATTAAAATTTCAGATTAAAATTCGCCCAGCAAAAGTCACCTAGCACCTGAACAAACTGCAGGACCCATTGTGTACCCGAAAACACAGAACCATTGTGCTGGATATAGGTCGAATGCATTTCAGCTTTAAAACACGGTACTCTCTATTCAACGCTAAATCATATTATTTTTTATCTGTAAAATGGGCTATAAATTGTAAAACACAAACGAGGCTCTATTAATATAAAAATTCAACTCAAAACTTTTGTCTTAATGTGACTCTACTAATTTCTATATATTGTATCCGGAGTCCCGAAAGTCCTTACACATGAGAAAAATAAAACAATTATAAGCGGGCGAAACTTTGATACTTGCATTTTATTAGTATTTGGAATTGTTTTATACCAAATTAGCTTAAACTTGAATCTCAAACTTAAAACGTTTTGATATTCTAAATAACAAAAATTAGCAAATAGCGAGAAAAGACTAAGCTATGGCGCCATCTTGAGTGAGGTTAGGAGTTTTCAGTTTACGTTTTTTACTGGGGCGATTGTAGTTCCTTGTTTTATTATTCTATGGTCTGAAAGTACTATACTAGAATAATGCCCACGACTTCTTCCAGGCTTGAATTGAATTCCCGCGGGATTCTCGGAATAAAAAGTATCACATATTTTATTACATAAAATTCATTGGAATTTGTTTTTTTTCACTTTGGCCATTTTAAATCACTCCTGGATAATGCAACGGGATTCCCAGGATAAAAAGTAGAAGTTTTTAATTCTAAGAATTTGTTTTTGATCACCGATCGGTATTGGAATCGGCCCAATAGTTTATACGTGAATCTCGAAGAAATAGACAAACCGACAAACAGAAGAAATCTAAAAAAAATTAAATGGTAATATTTCTTTTTTAAATAGTATAAGTATTACGAATGAAATATTAGTACCCAAATCTGAAGAAATTGGTATTCGTGTTATGTTATTAATTAGTTTTACAAATGTAACAATTTTTATACTCAATGTATTTAATATAATATTTGTATTAAAACTACATGATTTATTTTTTGTATAATACGTCCATTAGAACTTCACCAAAAGAGTCTGTATTATAAGTGCTACATTATACTTAAAATGCATAACTATGAAATTATCTCCCAGACGACCATTAAACTTGGAATTTAATCCATTTTCTTTGTAACAAAGCGACAGACTAATCCCAAGGGCGACTCTATTGTTTGAATCTTTGTTTTTAATCTTGTAATTAGCTAGACAGCCCTCCCGGGCTTCGTTATCGTGTTTGTTATGTTTGTCACTACTCTCACTACGTTATAATGAACACTTTACTCCGATTGTATTAAAGATTAGACAATATTTGATACGTTGATGATTGTTGTATCAAATAGTGGAAAATGTGTAGTTGAAATAATTGCCTGCAAAGCAGTTTAGTTGATATCATCATTTTACAGTTGAACATCACCAGTGCAAGAGAGACCTGAAGACTTCATGTTCCTTGTGGATACAGCAGTGTTGTGGACTAACCTATCAGAATTTGTTTTCCGAAATATAAATTAAGTCTCGACTGATGGAGCCATATGGTCAAACGCGAATTGATACACCTAATAACAGATACATTTTTGTAAATGTTAAACTTCATTACCCTATACGAGACTTTATTCGCGGTATAACAACAAGATATGATTCTACTTTGGCAACGTAAAACATTAACCTCAAAAACATATTACTCAGTTGTTAAAGACGCTTGTATAAATCAAGCAGGATTTTGGTGGAAATAGTGATTTCAAAACCGTGTACTGAACATTACATTTAAAACAATCTATGCTTCGGTACCTACTGTACATAGTTTTGGTGTCTAATTGGCTTCCTCGACGGCTTGTTCGTAGATAATTGGATTATCTTCGGTGTTACCGACGCCCCTACCCGCGTACAGTGGTTTTCTCATTGTATAAGTATACGAATATCATGATATGAATATAAATGTACATAACACAGACGATAGTGTCTACTTTGAAAATACCAGCACTCCAATGACCTTTAAATAAATTATAACATAAAACAATTTATATTCTGAACCACAAAGATTATGAAAGGTCACTATTGCCGTCAAGCTTCACTTGCTATAAAGCTGTGGTTCTTGACTGTGGCCAAATGTATTTATTGATAGCGTTAAAATAATGCCGTTAACAAATAGCTACATTAATTTATATACATATGTTTACTGTCCAAGTTAAAGTCATTAACAATAATAACAATAACTCATCGGAATATCTCCGTGAAATGGTTTTAAGAGTAACATTAATCCAGATGGAGCAGAAAGGTTTAAAGAAATAATAACACAGAAACAAATTTCACACATTAAAATTCTAATTAAAACAATGGTTCCTGTAATTTAAACTTTACCTGCTATAAATTATACGTATATATATTAATTCTACGAGAAATCTCTGCGGCAGGCTCGTAAACAGGATATTAAACAATTATTAGGCGGATTTGTCAAATAACACGCTCGATTGCATTCCTATAATAAACTTGTAGTACGTATACTTACACGACGTAAAAGCCTTAGAAGGAAATTATAATAAAAAAGAACTCCACTAAAACAATATCAGTCAAATCACATGTACAACATTAGAATTGTATCAACATTTTACGGATAAACCATTTTACGACACAGCATTGGTACGAGATTGTTTATATTTAAGTGTAAAAAGAAACTGTTTTTTTCATCACTATCAAGATCACAAACGTTATTGTCTATCAATGTTTAATATGAATGAGAACATAAAAAAAATGGGATACCAGATATTTCCATTTTAACTACATTTCTAGGACACGTTTCAGCATTACTACGGATCCTTATCCGTCCGGGCAAGTAACCTTATATTTTGTACACACGTAGTAAGCTATAAGAGCATCATCATCATTATAATATTTAAGAGTTTTTATCGATGGCTTCTTCCTCTTTATTCTCCGCCAACTGTTTCACTTTTTATATGGCACGACACCTAACCTTTCTTTTATTTGGTCGACATATTCCCTTACCAAACTCTATTGTCTTATCAAAAAGATATCGTGTAATAAATGTCCGAACATTCTTCCTTCTTTTCCTCTATAGTTTTATAATTAAACCCTTCTTTTTCTCTCGCGCTATGGTCAAATTTCGTCATTGGTCTTCTTCCGTTCCAGTTAATCCTTTCCATACGCCTCCACACTACATTTTGAATGCCTCTAGCCTTTTCAATCTCTTTATCATCGTCCTTTGATTCCTTCATGTTTTAGTTATAACATTTATTTCATATTTTATTTAATTCTTGTCTTAAATTCGAGTAACGCCTAACGCACCGCTCTGACGTCCCTAGTCACTGAGGTGACTCCGGACGTAGTAGAAAGAGTCTTAAGTTACTCTTTCTTTTCCATTTTGGCTGGTCTTCAAATTTATTAGACCATTGGCAACTATATCAACCTATATAAAAGCCTCGCAACGTCGAGCTATTATTTTTTTGCCCTGCCTGTTTTACTGAGATCTGACGGAGGCGGTATTTCTATAACTATATAATTGTTCATCATATATATAGGTATATAAAATATACATACATATATATGCCGGTTTCATAGTTATGTATGTATCTCTGTTAATATACTATGTAAAAATGTGTTAAGTCAATTTGACTTTACAAACAAGTTATGTATAATAATATGTTTTAAAGGTAAAATTATAACGTTTTATATCCTGCAAAAGATAGTTCTTGTGACTCAGAAGTCACTTATACAATGATTAGATAATAAGAGACATCATGAAAAATATAAGACCCATTTTCGAAGTAATACTTGTATATAATTCTTTATTTATTCGTAATATTATGTAAAAATACTCACTTTTATATCTTTATAATGGCTGCTGAAATAAAATATACATGTGCGTACGTACATTCGATGAGGGAGATAAACATAGGTATGTGGTATTTTCTTCACTGAATATTTTAGGCCATAAAATAAAACAAATATATAAAATTGTATAAAATATAAAAACATACTTAAACAATGTTGGTAAAAGATGTTTCACGTAGTCCCTGGCAGTCATTACGCGCTACTTCATCCAGTGTATACCAGCCATTAGCCCAGCAAAGCGAATCGCAAGATGTTCCCGGGCGGTCGGAATACAGACTGTTTACTCAAGTAAATTGCTTTGTAGGACTTGAGGCGGTTAAAAAAAGTTACAATATCTGTCAGGAGAGGTTTGTAATCATCTTATGTTGACAGAGCTCGGGAATTGATGATAAAATGACGTTGACGATGGAGTGATGTTGCACGTTCTTGGTGTTGCTTTAAAAGGCTTTTATCCGTTTTCTTGTGATAATTATATTGCTACTTGAAATAACGTGATATGTTTTACATATATATTACTAGCTGTGCCCCCGACGTCATCCGCGTGGAATTTGTTTTTAAATCATCCGATTTTGAAAGACTCTTATTCTTCATTCATGCTCCACCTCTATTGGTCTTAGCGTGATGATATATAGCCTTCCTCGATAAATGGGCTATCTAACACTAAATTTTCAAATCAGACCGGTACTTCCTGAGGTTAGCGCGTTCAATCAAACAAACAAACTCTTCAGCTTTATATTACACTAGCTATCCCGGCAGACGTCGTCCTTCCTGGAAAAGCTTCAATCAATATGCCGACAGCAGCGCCACCTACCGGGTCCAATTGTGAACCAACTCAGAAACTTTCTGTGGCTCATGCACAACAACTTTGCTAAAGATAATCACATGATTAAATGTATAGTTTACGATTGGACATATAGACAGTCATTTTTATATATAAGAAGAAGAAGATATTATTATACGACTGTTTAAAGTAATTTAGTTGCATTACTTATGCCTTTAGCAGTGAACTAAATTTTTTTGAAAATGTTTTATAACTCTGACAACGAGGCCTTTTTTCAAATAATATTTACAAAACTTCTCTTGAACGCCAAACGACGGTAAGTCTTAATTTACTAAACAACGGAGATATTCTATTAAAATAAATTATTGCTAATAAATAGTAATATTTAATAATTCGTTTAACTTCAAAGCTAAAAACTTAAGATAAAACGTATTCCAAGAGTTCAAATTGAAATTCCCAATGGACAAAGCCTCATCCTCAAAGTTACGTCATCAAAATAACTTTAAGGAGCGTGTCAAACAGAACAGACGGAAGACTGAAGAGGTCTATACATTATTGTATGTGTTTATAATATTAGTACAGAGGTGTAAGGAAGGTGCATGAGTATTTACCATATGCGGAATCTTTGATCCTATATTTCATTGTATATTACAGTCTTCGCGGAAAGAGTTATTATATTTTTGTTGTTATTATATGTTATTATTATATTAAGCCAGCAAAAACCAACTGCCAAACCTCAAGACGCTGTGAGCTCTTTCTGCATGCAACGAACTCAAACCAACTTGACTAATAATTTCTTATGTTTTTCCGTCCACCCATTTTAATATTATATAAAATTAGTGTTAGGCATGTTGCTGAAGAGTTTCTTGCGCCGCTTCTCTTCACCATAACATGTTGCGAAGCGGTAGTGAATTAGATGAAGACTCCCATAGAGTAAATAATTAAAATTAACAAGTTGGCGGTAGGCTAAATATAACTTTAACAATACTCGATGACACTTGACATATTTGTCTTCTGTGATCACGACCACAGAAAAGTGGCCGAAACGTCGGAATAACAAAAAATCAAATAAATTACCGCGCTTAAAACCTTTAAAACGTAGTTTTATTAAGATATATTATACCTTCACTTCTAGTATTTAAATTATTTCAGAGACAGAGTTTCATTTAAATCGGTTCTTAAACTGGGCATTTAAAGTGTTCAAAAATATATGTATATAGAAATAACCAAACAAACTTAGGCTAGTGCCGCTAAATTGTATGGCTTATTCCGTGAAAATCTGTTTTTTGCTAAGACAAACAAGAATAGTCTTTATATTTACTTATACACTAATAAATATATGTTCAGTATGGAAAGTATGTGTGTATGATCAGGGTCCGTAAGTCCAGTAGTATCGTAATGGTCATATCTACTGTCGATCTGGTCAGCATATTAGTATGTATAACATCAGTAATATCATTATACGGTCATACACGCGTAACGCGCCACCGTTTGGAACGTTCCATCGTGATTGGACTATTTACTTTGTAGTTTTATATTTTATAAATTAAGTGTACATATATATATTATTAGAATTGGCAAAATATGTAAAATAAATTTCTGTATTTCAATAAAATAAATAAATTACAATATACCGTGGCTGTTCTGATGGAAACACAATAAAAAGTGGGATATAGATGTTTGTACGAGTGTGTTTAGTGATATTGTACAATAAAATCATAAACGCGTTTTTAATTTCAAATATTTTTTTGCGAATATAAATAGTTACGATATAACGGTATTACAATAGAGTCAAAGATGTTTTTTACGTTTTTGTTTTCTACCACATCTTTGTACTAGACTTTTGACCTTAGCTGTACACAATCCGTACTTCATACTACATAAATTTATAATGCAAAGAGAACACGTCCTTTCTGTGTGGCTTGTATGTAAGCTATAAAGAAAAAGTACGTATTTCGATAGCCACACCATGATATCTAAGTTGGCGATTGTTCTTGGGAAGTTGTTCATCGAGTTTATAATTAAACTCGGGTCAAGTTATAGTTGACTTCGTAGTAGTTGTACGGCTCTTAACAACTTACTTTGTTTGTTTGCAACTACTGCTTTAATTACTAGTTAAGTGCTTGATGAATTTGATAAATATTCAATCAGCAGGCTCTTAAGGTTGTTGTTGTTTGATTATCGTTCGCCTCCTTTTGTGTTACAATCGTTAATCAAAATACAAATATTAAATAATCGTATACTAATATATAAAGCTGGAGAGTTTGTTTCTTATTGTTTGTTTGTTAGTTTGTTTGATTGAACGCGCTAACCTCAGGAAACTGGTCTGATTTGAGAAATTCTTTCTCAAAGTTCGAGGTTCGAGGTTTTGAAAATTAATTTCAAGCGGAAAACGACGCGAGAACACTTAGTGCATAATAAAACTAATACCACGAATTATAGTTACACTACTATAGCTTTAAGAATGATAAAATAATGAAAAGTAATTAACAAACTAGTAAATAATTATTTCAATGTAAAAAGATGAGCTGTCACCAGCCCGGGAGCGAATTAATAAATTGACATCAAATAACATATTTTTAATACATCATACACACTAGCACACAACACAACTAGCTGCTATTAAATAATTTATTTGGATCCTAGCGATAAATGTCTGTTGTGTCCAACAAAACCGCTTTAAAGTCCAAAGTTCTCCACAATATATAAAATAATGACTTTGCGGTGATTACATGAAATAGCTGTCGCTTGACCTCAACTATCACATACGTAATACAAAGATTGATCAAGGAAGGGGGAAGATTTGCTCGATTTTGAATTGAAAACAAAAATTATAATTATTTTTCTACGCGAGAGGTTAAGAGAGTTCAACCGTTCAGAGGGTAGCTTACGTACAACGATTGTGATTTACATTCAAAAATATTACTCCTATATAATGTGATGAATCAAAGCGGTCTTACTTTTATTAAAAAAATAGAAAGTATGATGAAAATTCTAACGGAGCAGCGATTCGGATCCCGCAGAATACGGGGTGGAATAGATTTTAATTTTAGATTCTGTTCATATGTCTGTCCGAATCAAAACCACCAAAAGTTTTACTTTTTGCGTTTTCACTTTTTACATGCATGTTAGATTAAATTTTGATACCCTTTGAAAGCCTAAACGGAATATTTATGTAATGGTTTCCAGTCAGAATTTTATATTTCTATATCAGACATGCAATCAATCAATATCAATATCAGCCAATAAATGTCCCACTGCTGGCTCGGCCTCCCATTATAGGGGAACGACAGTATACCCGCCACGCTTGTCCAAGGCGGCTTGGCAGGTTTGACACATCGGTTATCTCGATGTGCAGGTTGCATCACGATGTTTTCCTTCACCGTTATTAGCACCTGGTAATTGTAACAATATGCACATAAGATCAGAAAACTGACTAAGAGGTGCATGCGTTTCGGTCAGGATCGAACCCGCGCCCTTCGACTTAGGGGCACGTGCGCTAACCATTACGCTACCACGACTTATATCAGATATGCGTATATTATATATTATTACCAACCTAACACAAATGTATATTTTCATTATGACTAATTCTCCGGTTTGTATATTACGTACACATACCATTTTTTTAGTTATTGATATATCTATAATATTAATTTTACAATCATAAAATAGTAGTAAAACACCACCTAAACCTATGAGGTTCTCGTGTGATGCAACACACCCTCGCATGTACAGTAAAACTTATTCTATATAAATACAATATTTGTAAACAAAGATTGTATGATGTTCTTTATTGTTCCTGTAGTGACGTATATGTATATACATATATACATACATACACATATACATATGTATCTGCGTGAGTATATAGTATACTCAATTCCTATACGAAGTTGAAATTGACATATAAGAACACATGTATAGTGTCTGCAACTTAATACAGCTAATAATAAAAGTGTAACACACTATTTACATATCTTTAGTTAACTCGGATTATTTATAAATTATTTTTTTACGTAATCTCGTATTTGAAATATCGCATTCAAATATAAAAAGTGGTTTTACATTTGTAAATAAAGTAATAAATTTACCTATTTTCTTTTGTTTACTACAAAAGATTAACTAGACAATGGGTCGAGTTACAGAAAGATTTCCGGAACCGTTGCGAAACGGGTTCATTTCCCTTAGGATCATCAACGTCTAACTTCCGAACGTGCTCAACTACTAAGTTTCGTCAAGCCTTGTTAAATAGAAATAGGCACATTGTTGCGTACATTGTAAAGTAATATTTAACTGTTTATAAAACCTTTATTAATACTCGTATTTCCATAAAGTCACGATTCGATTTCTACTGAGTTTTCTTTAAGTAATTAATGCGATGGTTACAAAATAACGAGATTATTAAAATAATTTATTTGTATGACATACATAATGCATGTGTATGCAATGTTACGCACACTTACCTGTGTGTGCCTGTAAATATATATTACCCAGAAAGTTTTCATATTCTTTCTATTTTATGGTCCCATGACAATTTTTAGGGGAAACAAAACCCTTATAAGCTTGTCTACTACTACACAATGGTGTAATGAACTTGAAAAAAAATGGAAATATTTAATAAAATATGGGATATTTTCAATTGAATCAATTAAATGATTTTAAGAGTTCCATCTTTCTTCTCGTCTACTGATTGAAGACGAAAGTCTTCGAGCAGTGCGTCATGCCCATCATGACATACGGTGCCGAAACATGGACACTGACTGCGGGACTGGTCCACAAATTAAAAGTCTCTCAACGGTCTATGACTCTATAGACCGTTGAGCTATGCTAAGTGTTTCTCTTATGGATTAAATCAGAAATGAGGACAATCCTAAGAGAAAGAAGGTAACCGATATAGCTCGCAAAATTAGCAAGTTGAAGAGGCAGTGGGCCGACGGCCGATGGAGCAAACGAGTCCTGGAGTGGATACCACGTCTCGACAAACTTAGCGTAGGGCGCCCCCCAGTGGCCTACCGACCTACGCAAGATCGCTGGCAGGGGCTGGATGAGGAGAATGATGAGAAGAAGGGTTCCATAGCTAAATAATAAAAATAATGGAAATTTGCTATTCGAAAGCTATACGGAATCTTTCGCTTGCAGGATATTTTAAAGAGCATCTTCGTATTCGCACTTATTAAATATTTCTATTTAGCCGCCATGTAAACTGCACCGATACAAATCGACCCCAACAGCAGGATATATAAAAATTTCCAGAGTTTAACTTTGGGGTGCGCAGAGCAATGCGTTTCAATAATCACACACATACGTATACCAACCTATATACTTGGATACACCATTACTCCTAAATTTCTGTACAAACCACCGAAGAATACTCAATCTAGACCTTATCTGAAACATCTTAAAAACGATAATTGCATGTTAAGTTAATCCTTTATAATCGTTAGGAAGTTGTTGAAATATTAATGGGTACGTTATGCTCAATTTCCTGGCTTTCAACGAGCTATCGGTAACTTGGTCCTTTAAAATGTTAATGTATAGGTTTGGGTTAAATTATTACTGAACTGCTAATTACTACTTTGAATAAAGAGTTTCAAAATATTTAGGACTACAATTAAATAAAAAATGTTGCTCCTCGTCAACTAATGTTGGTATATTGTACTTAGTTTTTATTTATGGTGAACTAAAAAGTATTTCAATTCATTCATTAACAGTATTTTGGTATTGATTATGAAGATATTTGTAGAGGACTACAAATATAATAAATAAATCTTCTATTGACTATACTCAGAGCGGTTAAGGGATTAAAATACACAAATATGAAATTTAATTTTAAAAAGTTAGGCTTGTGGTAGTAAGTTTGTTATTTCTTCAATATTTTTGCTCAACTCAACTTCAATTTTAAGAACGATTTCATTTGATTTTTTTATTTTTCGGAACTAGAAATAGAGTACTAAAATCATGCTTTAAGAGCAAAATGTGCCGATTTCATTAATTATTTTGCTTTATACAGATTTTCGTGTTATTTGGAAAACAAAGTGCATTTGGTCATAATGATTTATAAACAGAATTTTAAGTTAATTTATCATTAAGATTCCAGAGTGGTTCATAAAAACGTCAATACTTAAATTCAATTATAAGAAACAATCATAAAAACCAAAGAATATGCAAAGAGAAAAACTAGATTTAAGTTTAAATTGTTCTGCATATATTTTACGTGAAAAAGTACAAACGAGGTTCCATAACTTTCGTCCTAAATAAATGTGTTTCGAGAACAAAGCATTTCAGGTGAAAAACTACTAGAAAAACGCTTCTCACATTTTGAATGAAAATTTACGTAATTGTCCGTGAAAAATGAGTTGTTGCTAAAATAATTTCAATGGTATTTTACGTTACAATTCTGTTATTCGGTCAACCCTTATTCTCTAACTTAAAATTTGATAGTAATACTTCCAGAAGTTGCTTTAATATAACAACATTATACTCATACTACGAAAAGATAATTCTGTTCTAACTAGTGTATAAGTTGTGGTGGCGTAATGGCTAGCACACGCGTCCATAAACTCAAAGGGTGAGGGATTGAATCCTGGCCAGAACGCATGCACCACTTGGCAGTTTTCTGATCTAATATGCATATTGTTACAATTACAACTGTTAGCAATGGTGAAGGTAAACATCCTTATAAAACCTGTCAAGCCGTCTTTGACAAGCGTGGCGGGTATACTGTCCTCCCCTATAGTGGGAGGTCCGAGCCCAGCCGTGGGACGTCTATAGCCTTTTATTATTAGTATCATATATGCCAACGTGAATTTATTTAATTATTTGATGTTTTCTCGCCTTAAATACGCAATAGACCGTCATGATATCTTGAATACACGTTGTCAGGAGTGTAGAAACCGACAGATGGTATTTTTAATCCAGAAAATGTACTGTTCCCGAGGGATAGACGGCAACGACAAGGACCATGTAATTTTATTGTGTTGCTCTCACGGTCATGGTCATTTCCAGCTTCGCTAGAATGTGTTATAGGTAATTTGAATTAGAAATAAAGTTTGATACTTCGAAGAACACGAAGAAGGCGATGGAGGGTGTGGTGGATTCTCAGCAGCCACCCCACTGTCTACAAAATTTATATTAACGCGAGCGAAGCCGGCCGGCAAATGGTACTTTATTATATGTCTCGTAGATTTTTAAATGAAGAAACTATTGAAAATTTTCCAAGGTCAACCTTAAAATTCTATTTTATTATCTATAACTGTATCTGCTATTTAGTTCGTATAGGATTAGGAACTTATATTAATGTCTTCTGAAACCTGCCTATCAACAAAATAAGATATATTCAGTTATTTAAGATAATAAGCCCTCTTCTAATAAATGAAATACCCAATAATATTTGTTGAGCAATTTCAAAACGGAATGTAATAAATTACTTATGGAAGGTTTCCACCGCTAAAAGTCTACCACCACTTCCCAAGTAATTTTACTTGCTATTAAAGTACAAGAAGCGGCGCAATAAACTCCTCAGCAACATATATCTTTATTTCATTATTACTATGTAGGTATTATATATAATATAATGTATACATTTGTACAAACATTTGACTAAACACATTTGCTGGAGGCTTATGGCGATACAGTTTAACTCCTTACAGCAGCACTACAGTTGTCCCCGGGCGATAGGATATCCTCAACAAGTTGCAACTTTCAAATAAATAAAATTTTAATATTACGTTATTGCAATCATAGCGAATAAGTTCCCTTCATAGCGGAGTTGCAACGGCCGCTCGACATAAGTGCGACTGCCTCGAACGAACCAATCTCCAACACTTTGAAATATTACATTTTAAATTTTTTAAACGTTATTCAACACGCTATCCGTTGATTATTCCAATTTTTCACATCGGTCGTTCACGTTAATTGTTTTCCCAGTCCATCCAATTCGCTCTTCAGTTAGCTTTACAATTTCAAAGTGTCATTTGATTCGTGATGGATTTCGGAAGTTTTTTGGCAATTTCACGCTCGAAAGCCATCCCCCGATGGATTCTGTTTTGTTTCAACATACATTCCAGGCTCGCGGCCCGATGAAAATACGTATCTACTTACGAAACTCAATTTCCTGTTGTTAACAATTGGGTGAATTGATTAAAATCGATACCAAAGCACTTTGTTTTGTTGACAAAACTATTTTTGCTGATCATTTCACAATATTCATACCCTTACCTGTATGTATCTCTTAATTCAGGGAATCCTAGAAGAGCTATCGCTCGCGTCATCTATCAACTGTAATATAAAGTTGAATGACGTCACTAACAAACTGTCAATAAAAACAAGATGGCGTGGTTTTCTAGAGAATAGTGTATGTCACTATGAAGTCAATTAACGTTTTCGCTATTTGCGAACTTTTTTAACGGTGAATTATTTATACTAAATCGAGATTATCTATTTTTTCTATAACAAAATTTTTTCTTCATACATGTTGAATTAAAAAAACATTAATATTACCACCCAATGTAAAAAGATTAATAAGTAATTAAAATACATCCTAAATTAATGACAAGTATTCACGCTCAGATGGTGTGAATTAGCACTTTTCTTACTGTCTCTATTACGGGGAAGACACTTTGTTCTGCGTTCTTTATTAAGCTA
Organism: Dendrolimus punctatus; assembly: GCA_012273795.1. NCBI lineage: Eukaryota > Metazoa > Arthropoda > Insecta > Lepidoptera > Lasiocampidae > Dendrolimus > Dendrolimus punctatus. The sequence goes on along the minus strand of CM022542.1, from coordinate 10,253,673 downwards.
GCACAGTACAATACACGTTAGTTTTGGTCATAGTACTGGTGCAAATGGTTTTGTTCTTTTGAGCCTTCTCATTATATCCTTGTTGTCTAGGAGCTGGATCGCTTCAACATTCACATAATGATGAAGCCGTTCATATATCTGATTAAAAAAATAAAAAAAACGGTTTCCAGCTGTAGTATGGAATTTTCCACGATTTGTCTCAATTTTTGACAGCACTCTGTTATGTCATTCTATTTCACGGTTTAAGACAACATCGATCTGCTACAAAATTATTTTATGGATGCAATCAGAAACGATCCATATATATAACCGCGGTAATTCCCTCATCATCGGGACATTTATGACCTCAATATACAGCATTATATTATTTATGAATTTAAGTACAAACCATCATCATCACTTTATCATAATCATAAAATACCGGTTCATTATACATGAAAGCGTAAACAACTTTATAAGGCAAAATACGCATAAAAACAGGACGATAAATAACGAAGTTTAATTTAAAATATCCCACATTACGTGGCGAAATGTCTCAATTTATTAAAATATAAGCGTGACAAAAGCTGTAAATGTGGAATGGTCACTTAAATCACAGCAATCGCCACGCCTACTGCGCACTGAAATTGTGCTTTCGTGTAAAACTGCCTTAATTTCACATTATTGCGTTTTACTTTTTGTCACAAGTGTACAACCGATTAAGATAAGAGATCTCCTTTGTTTTTGCACATGTTTCTAATTTAAATACTGTAAAAGCAATAAATAAGGCCGAAGCTTATTACCTTAATAATGTAAGCTCTCTGTTACTTAAATTCATTCATTTTGTAGAAATATATTTGTATGTTATGTATATCAAGTATATATCTACGACTACTACTAGAATAAAAGTAATCATACTATATATTTAGTCCATCAACCCACCACCTCCATAATCTCTATTCATTTCTGGGGTTACCTGGAACAGATCGCTTTTTAGCGATAAGACCGCCCTTTGTACATAATTAGAGATAGTTTTAGTCTGTGAGTTCTTACAAAAATAACAAGAACTGTAGTAGGTGGTCTCACAATGAGGGATGCTGAAGAACTTGAAGAATAAAAATAAGAAAGCGAGATCCAAATTGTTGTTCGGATTCAGCAGTAACTCATACTAAGAAGATGATATCCTGTAATATGAATAAATAGATGCAAATCATGATTATACTCAATTTTTCACACTTGAATTTTGACGGTTTTATAACTACGCTTAAATTATTCCACGCAATACATCGAAATGGAATAACGCATACAGATCGTATCGGCTAATAACATAAATGTAGATAAATGCTTACGTATCGCAGGTGCATTACTTAAACCACTTTTTTGTGACATGAAAAGTCATAAAAGTTATGGCTAAACGTATTTCATTTCAGTGACTTGAGATTGATATTGCTGAATGAGCTATGTGCCGATTTATGCTGAGAGTCTGTCAAATAATAAAATCCGAAATTAAAATAGCCATAAGAGTACCAAAGTCACGGCATACTCGTAAAGTATTCTGAACTGGCATGAACTGCAATTGACTGACGACGACTTGAGCTTGAAATCAGAGAGATTGTACGTCTATAAGATGCATGACCTTACGAAATACCATTGTTGAACTCACCAATCTGCAATGGAAAACTACTATTATCGTTTTCATAATGTTTCGGAATGAATGAATGACTAAACAGATATATAATGCAAAAGTGGATGGATGCAGAAGTCGCGGAAGGCCACGACCACCTTTCATGATCAAATTGATCATGTATTAGCAGAAGGCGATGTCAGGAGCCTTAAGAACAGACGAGCGTGCATGACAAGAGCTATGAATGTCAAAGAAGCAAGTGAGGTGTGTAAGAATAAGCCTAAATGGCGCTCTGTTGTTCGTGCCTACCCCGCAAGGGACCTGGCGTGAAGTTATGTATGTATGTATAATGTTTCTATATCTGCCTGATACGTATGTGTAAGATGCCAAAGGACATTATGATTATTATAAGACTTTTTTGTCTATCTCTTCAGAATGCTCAAAGGATTAAATAAAAAAAAATTGTGATTACATAATTAATAAATGTAGTAAAAGCCCGTAAAGGTTCCATCACTGGGTTCGGGCCTCCTAGTATAGGGAAAAGGACGGTAAACCCGCCACGCTTGTCCAAGACGTCTTGGCAGACTTTATATATCGGTTATCTCGATGTGGAGGTTTAATCACGATGTTGTCTGTAACCGCTGTTAGCACGTAGTAATTTTAACAATATGCACATTAGGATAGAAAATCTAAATGGTGCATTTATTCCGGCCAGGATCGAAACTTTAAGTATGGGACGCATACGCTGGCCATTACGCTACCAAACAAAACAGGAATAATATTCTAAATCGTTTTTGTTTTATTTCGATACCTAGGAGCATTCAAGATATGAATTAGATATTTGAAAATATTACCGCCATCTAGCGTGTATAATGCCGAAAGAAGTCGCGAACACGGCTAGTCATAAAATATAAACAAGAAAATGAAAACGATTATAATTCAAACAAAAGCCGCTTTAAGATCTAACTCTGACTGCAAGCTGAGTGATCATCTCGTCTCCAGGAGTTAACGTAAACGAATTATTTGTCAACCCTTTTGTTGCGCAAGTAGGGCGCTTATTACCAAAAGCTTAATCGTCTAAATGGAGCGTTCTTCTCGCTGTTAATCTTTCTAAGAGGTATATTTAACAGTGAACATAAATCTGTTTGTATTGTGTAATAAACTGAATCGTTTTACTATGAATCTGGCGGCATAAATTTTGAAATTTAATTAACTTGAAATTTACAATTGCGTCAACGAGTAAGTAACGAGTAAATGATGGTACAGGCAATGTCATTAATTTTGATTTTATTACATAATTAAACAGGATTATATTATATGTTTTTAGTCAGTAGATAAAACATTTATGAAGTTTAAAATCTTATAACGCATTACACAAAGAAAGTTATGCTTCTGTTTATTATTATTTTATACTTATTGAACACAGAGTGCGGTTTATGTCTCTACTTATTATACAGTAAAAGAAATAGATAAGGTGACGAGATTTATTTGCAGTTAGATATGGAAGAGCTTAAGCGACAGTATTCACAGTTAGAGCCATGTGGAAGGTTTTAAGAGAAGTCGGTTTATATTACACTACTACACTACACTCCACATAATTCTGCTTAGGGATAAACAGTAAACTAGTGAAAAGATCGTGCGACGACTTCTACATAATCACTAAAAAGGATATATATGAGATCACTGGAGTCAATTTATCCAACCCGGTGATCTTTATATTACACTAAGCCAGCGTCGTGGGACAAGAACTTCAATGATACTAGTATTGATGTTGCTGCTACATTTTGCACAATATTGTTTTGATCAAGCATGGTAAAATATTAGCAATAAAAGGTGCATATTTTATCATATTTATTAATAAAAAAATTATACACCTATTGTACCATTTTAATAACTTTCAAAAGGTTGGTCAACGTACTTTTCTTATTATCTCTATCTTATTAATTTTGTAGATTTGATCCCAAATTATTGGTAATTTCTTGGCTATAATAAAATTATAAAAACCTTGCTATTCTGGAACATGTATGTAATTTCCCGAAATACGCAATGATGGCTGTTCATGATGTAGGTTGAAAATAATAAAACGACTGGTGTACACTAGTGCCGCAGTCAAAAATATATTCAAATATATATATACAACCATATGAATGTAAGCATATTATATATGATAGTGCATAAGCCACACCATATCAGTAAGGACAAAAATCATTTGCATATTGCGGTGCCTTGACAACCGCATTCTGCTTTCGTAATAATTACACCGCAAGCGAAATTGGCCCCTAAGGTGCCAACCAACAACTGCCAGCAGTTTATTATCCCTCATATGAGATCCTTCATGCTAATTCCAGTACCTTTGATGTGTTTTACAATATTAATGTCATTAAGCATAAATAAACCATAATAATAAATAAACAACCGTCTCAAGGTATTGGCCGTTTTATAGCATGTTTTGGAATTTGAATTTGAGAAATAATAATTAAAATGGCATTTGTAGAAAAAAAAATATAAGTAATTTTTTAAAAAATTATTTATTTATAAATTAGTGTAAGTATGTATATTTAAATAGTACAGTCCTATATTTTTTCTGCTCCACGTACATCGCCAGATTAGTTAAGAATTTCTTTTAAGCTGGGTTGCCTGGAAGAGATCGCTTTTAGCCATAAGGCCGCCTGTTGTTTTGCCAAGAAGTATTGTAAATATGGATTTTGTTTGTTTTAGTGAGCAATAAAGTATTATCTATTTATCTATCTAACTTATAAACTAACGTTTAGGTTCTCGCACATGTGCACGACATACATGCGTCTATGGAACCAAGTTAATCGACCCAGGACATCACGGTCTTTCTTGCCGCAGTGCCGGCAGATGGACACGCCTACGCCGCCCTAAATGATGTCTAACGGAGGGCGCTTGCCACCGCTAACTTGCTGGCTTAATTGGAGTCGAACTTTATTACACGTGACGAAGGTAGACATTCCGACGGAATGACTCTAGTTCCCTGGAAACGTGGCAATCCTTTGGTGTGGGACGCGACTTGCGTGGACACGTTGGCTGCATTCCATTAACCAAACATGGCTTGGTCAGCCGGTTCAGCAGCGGAAACAAATGAGTCACTCAAGCGGCGCAAATATGTAACCCTCAGTGAGAGGGATTTTGCCGTTTGCTGTTGAAACGCTTGGACCGTTGGATCCTGGGGCCATGAGCCTCTGCCAAAATTTATCAAAACGACTCTTTGACTCTTCAGATGATCCAGGAGACGGGCCTTGGTGCCCACCATCGGACTGCCAGTACCTACTTAGTCTGAGTACAATATACATAGTTTATTTTTTTTTGTCTTTGATTCTATTTTCTTTTATTAACCAACTCTAATAAGCTGACGAGAAGAGCCGTCTTTACCCTGGAGCGCAAATTGACAATATTGTACCACATACTTTGCATAATCTGCTAAAAAATAAAATAAAGAAATTTGCTAAAGAGGAAAGGGGAGGCTGATTTTTGCACCCCAGCGCCCCAGCGTCCATATGGTTAAGATGGTCCTGGTGACCAGTGCGAATTCGGGATATTTATTTATGAGCTGATTATGTTATAAAATATGCTTAGATGCTCAACGAAAAAAACAATCTAAACAGTTTACTCACTTTCTTTTAACACCAATAAGATCAGAGTGTATTCGCCACTGCGATACCACAACATTTCATAGATTTCTAATATAATTTATTACACGTCGATATAAATTTTGCTTCAGTCACAAGTGCACGAAGCGTTAAAACGAAAACTCAGCAGACGACAATAAATTTGTGGAGTTTTTAACTTTGAAATGCACCATTTGCTCGCAGCTCTCGTCGACTTTTAATCTGTTGATCAAACAGACGGTCGGCCGACGACAAATTTATTCTTGTACACAAAGATCTTAATCGCGATGTTTGCCTGGAGCTAGTTCTTTTTGTACATCTTTCGTATGCTTTTTCAATTTTATGTGAAACTTTTCTAAAATAGAAATAAGGATAAAATGTACATATACATGAATAATACAGTTCGCCCAACTTAAATGCGGTTCAAGTGAACTTTGTTCAGCGAGTCTGCGCAGGTCCAGTCAAATTTTAATTTTGTGATATGAGTTTTTTATTTATTTTTCCGTATAGTTCCGTAGACAGGAAAAACGCCCACGTGATGGAAAACGGTTACCATTGCCTATAGACATTTAAATTTTGTAATACCAAAGATACTACAAATGCGCTACTGCTCTCTTAAGGGAGACTGGAACCTGGCTACTAATGCCGGAACACAACTTAAGGTTGTTATAGCGGCATACTGTAGACCAGGGATAGTAGCGGTCGAGTCGGGCAAATACCCTACCACCTGGGTGTGGATTGTTTTGACGCCTCTTAAGACAGGCCGCCTGGCGGCAGAAAATTGTATTCTTCCTGCACGGATAAAGTCAAGCGGCCCAGAGAGAGCGAAATACTCTCCACTCAGTTTTGTCTATGAGCCTTATAATTCTGTTCTGCGCAATGACGTCTAATAACTTCTAGAATGAAATTTACTTTTGCTAATATTATATGTTCAGTGTCTAACCATCCAGCCTCCGCTAGATCCGGGTAGAAGGACTAGAAATATTTTCACAAATCTTTAGAAAATAATCACATTGACATGTTAACATTTAACCAAACAACAAAATTCACCTACGAGTGTCATACGATAATCGTACTGTATTTATGACCAAAAGTTTCGTTTACACTACGACACGAATTGCATTGTGATATTTGCCTACGATTTCATAACTTGCCTAAACTTTTTGAGCTCGGTATTTTGTATTTTATTTACACAGAGACAGTATTCAATGACCAGGATATTATTGCCTTCACGTGCGGATGGTATGTGTAGTTTACATGATATTATTTTTTCTTGCTTTCGATAATCATATCTTAAATGGCCCTTAAGATATAATTTATTTTGTAAAATATTAGGTTAAATTTAAATTACTCATAAGCCTCTATCTATCTAGTCTAGATTGTAATATTCGGGAAAGTAAATGATTAAAAATTACTTTTACACTTTTTTTATTATCAATTTATTTATCAGCGTTTCGGGCGCGGCGCACAAAATATTATCCAGATTTAAAAAATACATGTTGCGTGTTCCTACATTGTAAATATAATTAGAAACAAAACCATGACCATTTGGTTGATTTTGAACAATGGAAGATATATCAATGTTTTAAATTATGTAATTTTTTAAGAAACAACTGAACATGTCATGTTTATTATGCTTATAAAGCGTAAACGAGCGGTTAGTATTATTTATGATGAAATGTGTATTTGCTTTTTAAAATGTAAATACCAAGCACACTATAAAAATACTCATTATATTAGGTATGATATAATATTAATTGTATTACAAAACATTGTGAAAAGCTATATTAGTACATAGATATGTGTAACCACATATCTATGCTATTAGCATCTCATTTCTACAAACTGGTTTCAAATTCGAAGTGTGCAGTTTACACCACTTAGGCAATTATTGCAATCTAACGTCTTTACTATTGTATATTTCACTTAATGACGGTAAAGAAACAGATCACGAGAAAACCTGTGTATCTTAATTACTGTGTAATCAGTATTTAATAAGCTCTTAGGGCCGGCTCGGCAGTGTGATACCACGCTCTCACAGAATAACGGCGGGAAACGGTTAGCTTTGAGCTAATTTTATTTCACAGAATGACTGAGAGTTCCTTTGCCCTACTTCCCCTCCTCGTATTCCGTCTTCCCTGTCCCTTCCATCTATTATATTCGCTTACCCTATTCCTCCTATCTGATCATATACCAGCCTTCCTATGCCATCTTAAAGGCTGGCGTCACGTTGGTTTCGCCCCGGGTGTTGCAATTGTCTACAGACGACGGTAACCGCTGTCCATTTGATGAGTCATCTGCTAGTTTTACAGTTTCGCAACCCAGCACTGGAAGTTTAAAATGTTGGTTTTGATTGGCTAGTATCTCTCAGTGTTCTGCTTCCTTTTAGACATTTGAGACGGCGAAGATGTTGGGGCCTCGAGAAATACCCCTTTGTCCCGGTTTCTGCTCGGCGGGCAATACCCATCGGCGGCGGGGTTTAGAGCCGTTGGAATCTTCCTTCAGAGCGGTGGTCTCTCAGCGGCTCACGTTAGCCAGTCTGCGGCATCCGATGGTGCACGTGAGCTTTGCGTTGGCTTCGTAAGCCATTCGTTGTCCTATTAAAAAACAAATTGATCAGTTCACAAAATTGTACATCTTTAAAGTGTAATCTCATGAAAAACTTTACACGTTACTTCTTTAATTAATTAATGAATGAAAACACTTTATTGTTCACCAAACATTAAAACGACGTTCTTAAAACTAAGTACAGTAAGTGTTGAACCAAGGGCGGCCTTATCACTTAAAGCGATCTCTTTTAGGCAACCCTAAACTAAAAAAATATTAAGACAACAGTGGCGGTGAAAACAATAAATAATAAAAACATTCCAAGAATAAGTAAAAAGTAAATAAATAATAATATACTTTATATACTATTCAAAAATAAGATAACTTCCTGATACTTTTGAAAAAGATTCCAAACAATACAATACTGGTTATGTATGTGAAATTACAATTGGTTGCATTGCGTTCGTAATAAGCACCTCCGAGCGTGCAAATTAAGGGGCATTAAGCAAATTCGGTCAAATTAGCGAAACTATGGCCAATAATAACGAGTACCGGTTTTGGCCCAAAGCCCCTGTACTCCTGGCACCAGTTCCAATAACATAAAACGGAGCTTTTGGTGCATGAGTAACAAATACCCATTAGTGCTTCGCTGTTGAATATCTTAAATTTCTTCTGTAAATAAATCCGTGAAACACTTGTGTTTGGGTTGCAAAGCATTCAATGTATTTAACATATTTGCATTGCTTTAATACGGAGAGGTGGCCCAATACAGGGCGGAGCATCTGGACGCCCTAGGTAGGCTCCGAGAAGTCTTCAGCAACGTTAAGAAACTGGTGGACTTCTTAGAGGAGCTGGGCTGGATAGAGTAAACCCTCATCCACCCTCGCACGCAAAATAGGCGCTTTCTCGTCGAGTTGCAGAAACCGCTCGCAGAAGAAGAACATATTTGCGTTACTGCTGGTGTAAAACACTTCTTTAAATATTAATATCTTATCTGTAATTATTTTATAATGAAATACTTCACATGAATAAATGAGTATATGGCGGATTTAATATAGAGATAAAAAATATGACATCACAAAAACATAAGAGAGCCTGATTAACGTTGTTATGTTTTCGCGACTACACACATAACTAAAACTACGTATTAACATTTTAAGCGAAGCATTATATTTATTTGATTTCTTTACGTTTCGGCTACTTTTCAGTAGTCGTGATCGCGGAAGACAAAGATGTCTATGAGTAATAACAGCTGAATAAACAGGTGGTGCATGCCAACTATCTGCTCTATTGAAAGCAACTGAACTGTAAATAATATCATATAAATGAAATTCCGCGCTAAAACCGTTAAAACGTAGTTTTATTAAGGATCAGCAAAGTTCTATATTTAAATATTTTGTTGCAGATTCTAACAGTTGCAGTTCTAACAGTGTTCTGATATCTGATATTTGTGCTTTTTCCCCATACATAAAGTGCCTATACATAAAACTACAACCAATCAAAATTGAAAAAAGCACATGTACAGAATGGTCTCATACATCCATATACTCATACCAATGCATTCCAAAATGGCGTCCCATCTATCCCCTTTCTGCACAGGAACTATTGTTTAATGCTGCACTCAAAAACTAATCTAGCCTAGTGCTATTAAAACTAAGTACACTACAGACCATGACGGTGCTGATTGGTCGTCGAGGGTCCCTTTGCAGACGTCACTTATTGTTCCAGGGTTTCCCCCTCCCTTTGTGTTTTCTATGTACCCAGCGGTATAAACTTCAATTTTAGTATGACGAATTGTTTTTGTTTTGTATGGTATTCTAATTTGTAATTTCACATTTTCGTACAAGACACATAACCTCTGCTTCAAAAATTTATTATGTTGTAAAGTGAAATTTAAGAACAGTATTATAACTTTCAAAAGATAATTGTATTGAAACGAGTAAATAACTTTTTTCTGTCAGTTTATTACAATGTATTTTAAAAGAAAAGTTAAAAAAAAACTAATTAATAAATTATGAAATTAAAAAAATTATGTTGATTTTATAATAAATTCTAAAATTATTTTCATATAAAAGACCTAGTATCAAAAGAAACACAATTTCCAAAAATATAGCATTGTATCTTCTTACTTTTATACATGATAATTTTAGTGTTTAAATTATTCATTATTTTACTTCTTACAGTTTTATGACTATAGCATTCGTCCCGCCTACGGCGCGTAAAAAACTACTTCTAAGTCTGTGGTACTTAAATAAAAACTTAATTTTTTTTTACTGATTTTTTAATAAATTTACTAAAATAATAAAGAAACTAAATCCATGCAGTCTACACAACTGCTCAGCAAAATATACAGGCAAGTCGAAGCCAGCCTGATTTGAAGTAATATAATGAATGACGTTTTATTTATGATAACGTAGGTATTTGTTAGTGAATTGACAAAACGCGATGAAAGCGCCATCTATTTTACTAATCCATTTGTTTTAAAGAAACGACGTCCTTTATCGAGATTAAATGTATCCTAAATGTTAACTCGGGTTATAAGCCAACACAACCTCGAGTATCAATGAAATACGTTCGGTAATTTCCAAAAAATATGCGATCGCAGCGCCATCTTTTCGCTGTATTCATTCATCTATCCCGCGGAAACAACGTCATTTAGCGGAATAAAAAGTATCTTAAGTTAAGCTGCGGGATATGAGCTTGCTCTGTGTCGAGTTTCATTTCAAATTCAAATTATTTTATTCAAAAAAATAATAAAATTATTCAATTATTTCCACTGGAGAACACTTTTGAAGGTCATACATATAGGTTAAAATTTAATTTTACTTCCTAGTCTATGTACACCGCTTCGCGACGTGTTATTGCTGTTAAATCCGTTTAGTAGTTTTCACTTGATGTTCTAATACACAGACATACAAAAATGATAAAAAATGCCTTTTGCAATCTCCACGTCCAAATTAGTTCCCGGATTTTTTTCACATTTTTAAACGCATTATACAAACTCGAACCATTTACAAATTTATATCTGTTATATTTTTGTACTCTCGTACTAATCTAGGAGGCTAAGATGTTTTGCATTATGATAAAAACTGTCTCAATTAACTTCAGTGCTACCCACATCGTATACAATTCCCTTATTTCGTTTATTACAATTGTAATAGCCTCGTAATTTATTTATTCAAATTAGCGAAACTCATTTTAATTTAGTGTTTTGATGAATTATTCGAATGTGGAGTTTTTTTTCTAAAAGTTAGAAACAAAAAGTTATAATCTTTAAATAGAAGTAAAAGTAACTTAATAATTAAATGACTTAAGAGCCGACAAAACTCATAAAAGAGAATTAAGAGAACACTACAATTTAATTATTGGTAAATATCTGATCTGATAGACGGCCTGCAACTCAGAATCTCCGGGTTCGATTCCTGGTATGGCAAATTTCAGAAACGAATTTTCTCCCTTATTTACTATGGTCTGGGTTGTCTGGGATCACCCCAAAGTCTGCCAAGGTTGCGGAGTGGCTAGGTCATATACCCGTAGCCCTGGCATAAGGCGAAGGACGGAACACCCAGGGGTTTTAGTGGGTATCCCTAACCGAGGAGTGGCAATAGCATGGCACCAGTTCTGAATGGGCATGCTAGTGCCACTCCCGATCTGTCGAATCACAGACTAGGTCACGAATTATCCCCCTAAGGTTCTGCTCTTGTCGCGGCTTAGTCCTCAATCGGATTTCCCCTGGTAAAAAAAGGGTCACCCCAAAGTAGGCCGTCGTATATTACCCGAAACACAAGCGTAACTTGCTTAATATGCAATATGTGTTTGTCTACTGATTATTATTATCTGGTTTTTAATAGGTATATATGGGATTTGCCATTTAATTCTTCCTCAACATCTAGTGAGTAGTCTTAAGAGCTTATTTTTCCTTGACAAAATCATACGGTAATCACAAATAGTGTGTTCAGAAATCATCACAAAGGCTTTAGCCATTTATTTCAATAATATATTAGGTTAATCTATCTAGTAAAATGATCAAATGAAACCTTCATTATACTCGTATAACTATTACGACGCGTATGCTCATGGAAACCATATAATTTTCATATAAACAACCCCTTATACTACAATGTATGTTTGAATATAATATGCGTATCGGTTTACCATTGAAACAAAAGACGGTTGAACATGCTTGGTTGGTTTATAGTTTATACCATGTGCTCGGATTGGCTAGTTTTTAAAGAATAGATGCTTTTAACCCCTCGCCTGCGCTGCATTATCGTGTTGCGGTTACCGAGCTTGTGGTATCAATTAACCAAAATGGCCGCCGACATAAAATTTACCCATTTTACCATATGACATTAACGTATTATATTTTTGTGTTTTCGATTAAATACAAAAAGGGCATGCAGCCGTAGACGAAATGAAAACTTTTCAAATATTGAGATGTGCCTTTTCCAACATTGTATCAAATATAAATTATTTTTCTTATAATTATTTTTAGTAGAAACTAAGCTTATATGTGAATTAATTGTGAATTTCTATATTGTATGTTTCCCAAATAAATTTATATAATTGAATAAATTATTTATGAAAGGGTTATTGAAGGAAAAGTAATCTAAGCTGATATATAGGATTAAATTTAAGACTGCTACTTTTGCCAGTCATTTTAAGTCGGCAAAATATGCCTTTACTTTTAATACTTTTCCATTTTGACCAATTATCTTTATTTTAACAGTAGTATTAATCTGTTAAATGATTAGTGTTCTCAGAATCTGCTCGAATTGATATACGATCTTTTATGTATCAATGCTTATCTAACACCTTTACGAAATACTTTGTGGCCGAGTTTATAAAATTTAAAATTAATCAAATTTAGGAATACAGAGGGTAGTTGGGTGATAATCAAATCAATTGAGAAACTTTTAATCTATCTATATATATATATATATATATATATATAACAATCAATGCCATTTTTCATTGTAATTTTATAACTTGAGAACGACTTTACCGATTTTGATGAAATTTTATGAGTGGGTCCCGGGATGGTTTAGATCCACAATTGGAACCGGTAGGTGGCGCTGAGATCGGGTCCTACAATTCTCCTAATCAGCTGGAGCGAATTTGGTGATTTTGTTTTTGTGTGAGTGGGTTCCTGGATGGTTTAGATTCGCAAAAAGAACCGGTAGGTGGCGCTGAGATCGGGTTTTAGGATCTTCATAATCACTGGGAGCCATTTTGGTGATTCTGTTTTTCTGTGTTTGAGTGGGTTCCCGGATGGTTTAGATTCGCAATTAGAACCGGTAGGTGGCGCTGAGATCGGGTTCTACAATTCTCCTTATCACCTGGAGCGATTTTGGTGATTTTGTTTTTGTGTGAGTGGCTTCCTGGATGGTTTAGATTCGCAAGAAGAACCGGTAGGTGGTGCTGAGATCGGGTTTTAGAATCCTCCTAATCACTGGGAGCGATTTTGGTGAGTTTGTTTTTGTGTGTTTGAGTGGGTTCCCGGCTGGTTTAGATTCGCAATTAGAACCGGTAGGTGGCGCTGAGATCGGGTTCTAGAATCCTCATAATAACCTGGACCGATTTTGGTGATTTTGTTTTTGTGTCATGAAACAAAGTCTTTTAGGAATTCAGAAAATATGGTGGTACGAAGTTCGCCGGGTCAGCTAGTCATTTTATAAAATAATTCCATTCATTGCTTATTGTTATTATGGGAATGAAGTTGTATACGTCATAATTGCAACAAATCAAAAAGTATAGTAATAATATATACTATTTTAAAATTGATTTTTTAAGATGTATAATTAAGATGTTATCAAAGTATCTCAAGTATTTATATACAAACTAGCTGTCCGCAGACGTCGTCCTGCCGGTAAAAAATAGGGTTTATCGTAGAAGGGTGAAAATTGAGGATTGTATGTATTTTGTATGTTGTATCATAAAAAATAGAAATTAAAATTTGTCTAAAAAATAAATAAAAAAATTATGGGTGGACTACCCTAACATTTAGGGATGAAAATAGATGTTGCGATTCTCAGACTACTCAATATGCATACAAATTTCATGAGAATCGGTCAAGCGTTTCGGAGGAGTATGCAACGAAACTGTGACACGACAATTTTATATTAGATTATTTTAGAATGTCTTTTATTACATACCCAATTGTGAATGGCTATTTGTATCTTGTTATTGACTTAAAATGTGAAGTGCACAAATATTGTTCACGAATGAAGCAGAGAACGAATTTTATGTCGTGTATATTCCATGGGGTGGTTTCTTCGCATGACTGTCAGACGTCGTGTTTTCACCACATACGCTATCAAAAAACAATAAATATTGATAAACGACAACAAAATACTGGTAAACAATAAGTTTATTGCTTCCCGTTTCGGATCATTTAGCTCGCACGTGACTGATTCGGATAGGGTTGTCTTAATGTTTGTTGTGATTTTATTTATTGACTTTTTTGATGTGAACCCATGTTCTGATCTAAGGGGGATCGTTATCTTAAGCTTATATGTATTTTTATAAAATGATACGTAGTTAGTGGGACGATGGATCCTATTCTTTGGTGAAGGTGAGGACCTGAAAAAGGCGATTAGCAGGGACTGGGTACGAAGTATGGGGCTCGCCGATATTCCACACATGCTCATCTCAAATATCGCGGGGTGGGTGCTAAAGTAGGTAAGGTAAGTAGGTATAGGCCAGAGTTCGTGGTATTGACCAATTTCCTGCGACCTTAGCAAAACACATTGGAAGGAACTGATGTCTCTGCGGGTATTAGTAAGTATTTAGTAGCTGGGCTAACGGATCCCACACTTCTCTATAACGTTTCCCGGCCAATAGACATCAGAGAGAATAAAAATTACTGGTTGCAACGAGATGAAAACCAGGATCATTTGTACGCCTTAGCTTTTATCCTGGAGTAGATTCTAATAGGCTGATAGTAATGCAGGACAATATTAATTGGTTTTAAGGGTTTGACTGGTGATTATATTTTGAGGTTTTCTTATAATTTAAAATCATATTTAAAGCCAAAGCAATTGTAATTATGTTTAATCGACGGGACGACCTCATTACATTTATTTAATTCAGAACAACTCTGGCGAGAATTAATTTGGATGTTTTTTTAATTATATACACTTTGAAATACATCATTTGATGCGTTTCAAATTCAAAAATATATTAGACGGTTCGTTTCTATCTTTCAATTCGTATGGATCAACCAAAGTGATCTATATAAACATAAACTTAGATCTTTCAATGACATTGCATATCTTCGGGACCTTTCAGTTATTTGCCATTCAACCTGATTGACCCAATTTGGTTGATTATTCCTTTTTTTAATTTTTATGGCAGGAGTTGAGCAGACAGGCAACCGGCCCACTTGATGGAAAGCGGTTACCATCGTCTATGGACTACACTACAAGTGCCCGGCTGCTCTCTTAAGGGAGACTGAACCCTGGCCACTAATACCGGGACACAACATAAGGTTGTTATGGCGCCACACTTTAGACCAGGGATGGTAGCAATCCAGTCGTGCAAATGCCCAACAACCTGGCTGCGGGTTGTCTTGACGACAGGCCGCCCGGCCGCAGGAAATTGTATTATTTCTCCGTTCCTGCACGGATAAAAACGTCTAACATTAGCATTGCTAACTTATTCATAATTTAAAGAAAATTATACTATAAATATTTTGAGGTACATTAAAACAACTAAATGTTATCACATGAATACAAATTATTATTATATTTACATAGGCACATACAAGTTCATTATAATTCCTAACAATCAGTTACAAAGGGCTTATTTATTTACAAAGTTATCAAGCAAACCCTCAGAAGTTCTAAATTACAGTATAACTAGATTAGGGATCCCACATCGACCGCTTATAACCTCGTAATATGCCTAAAATGATTGCCAGGTCATCGAATATTTTGTTTATTTAGTTTGTGGTGCGGTTAGTTTACAACTCGGAGCTGTTTGCTGTGTTGTGTGAATAAATAATTAGTGCTCCCTTGTTAAATATTAAAATGAATGTAGAGGTGATTCGAGCAAGATAATTGAGAAGTTGCGAAGGTTAAGGTCGAGGTAGGTACTATATAGGAATTTTATTTATTAATTTATCCAGCTGTGCTATCCTCATTAAATGTTTAAAATATTGGTTTTGCTGCCTGTAGGATTGTGTGGACCAGTGATTCCCAAAGTGGGCGATAACGCCCCCTTGTGGGCGCTGCAGGCCTAAAAGGGGGTGGTAAGTGACCCAGAAAAAAATGGGCATTGGCAGGTGTAGCCCATAAGAGTTAACTTGAGACCTCAGCGCCTTTGTGTACTACCTACTGCGCTTAGGTCTCAAGTTAACTCTTGCGGGTTATAGTAAAAGTCTCGTATAGAATGAATGTTTAATATTCACTAATGTAGCTCTCAATAATCAATTAATTAAATTCGAAGTTATAATGTTTTTTAAGTAGGTGAAAAAATGGGGCGCTAAAAATAATTTATTCTCAAAGTAGGCGGTATACAAAATAAGTTTGGGAACCACTGGTGTGGACTATAGACTAAGCTTGAGAAGCTGAGATTTAAATATTTTGTTTGCCCTCAATATATGGTTGATAGATATCTTAGGTATTCTTTTTCTTTATATAGAAAATTCTTCGGTACGTGTGTATGCCGCTGAATTTTACTAAACGGTTGGACCGATTTTGATAAACCATTTTGTGTGTCTTCAAGTGGGTTCGGGGACAGGTTAGATTCCAAATTGAACTCGGTAGATGGTGTTGCAATCGATTTCTTAATGTTATTTTTTAGAGCAGGCATTGTCTGCCGTGCCCGCTAGTTAATATAAAACATTAAGCTTATGTTTCTGATACTACATAAGGGATAATGTTAGTGTTAGTAATCATTTCACGCAGATGTAGTGATGGGTTGAATAAGTTATTTGTGATGCGACATTGTTACTAATTGTTAATGATGATTAAAAATCGCCAATGACGTATTTATAAACACCAATGTAGCTAATCATTAATGGCATAATTTTTAACGGTAAAAACAAGACGCATTTGCCACATTCAGATGGACCACTGACATTAGTGAAACTCTGTGTAATTAACGTGAAATTGCTAGGCATAATTAGATTTCAGATTAACGTGTTAAATGCCAATTTTCTATAAATTATGTATTTTAAAAAATTATGAAATACTTGTAATCTTTCTTAGGAATCAGAATAACTGTCAGGATATTTAACGAAGTATTCCATTACTTGAAAAATGCAAGACAACATACAATGTGAATATTTAAATAATATCATGTGTGTTCCGTTTCATTTTTCCGGGCAACTGTCTTTATTGTGTTTCTAATTTCGGTCGGGATACTCCCTTATTTATATATGCGACTGTGTGCGGTTTTGTTTCTATTTGCGCAACTAGGGTGTGTACTCGTAATTACGGCATTGGGACAAGCTCCGACGCAAGGCAACCACATTTCGGGAATAAACCATCTAACATAGAGACTGGATATGACAATATACATAAAGACAAACCTTACTATTTTAAGTATGCAACACAATGATTTTTATCATCTTATAAAATGTCGATGCCGCTTTCTAGTTATGACGTCATTAGTCGTTAATTACCATTATTTTTATACTGAAATTTTTAATGTATGATACTAATGTCTAAAGCACGCTCTTTTATAATGAACAGAATTTTAGAATTTATTGTAAAATGTGTCCACTACCCCATTGTAGTTGGGGCATAATAACACAATCCTATGATTAAGTATTATAAAATTAAAATAATAAAAATTGTACCAGATTTACATTTACTATTTTTGATTCACTTCATCCTTTCAAATTTTATCTTAAAAAAATATATGATTATTTAAAACTCTATTTTACAGTACCTACAGATTCGGTGAACATTAGTCTTATTAAGCCACAAATTCACAATTTATGTTTTTAATTTTAAATAAATACCTACTTTATTGTCTATCCATAATGTATTTAAAAGAAGAACTCATATCCGTTGTCTGCACATGTTCACTATGAAGTCAAAATCTCATACGCCCAGCCTCCGTACCAAAGCCCCAAGAATTGACTTAATTAATCTATTGACTATGCAATCAATAACATTACATACATTTTTAATACACTTTCCAAAGGCAGGTTAGCAAATTGATTAACGTTCACATCCAGTACTATATAAATCTGTGACATTGTTTACTCCTATCTTTCCTAAATGAACTGGGCCCATGTTCATGGTAATTCAGGACCTCACCTGAATGTCGATGTGGCTGAAGGGAATACACGTTTATAAATATTGTATTATTGTCTAGTCTTTCTCTGTCTCTATATGCATTTGTATAAAATATTACTTCCACAATTGTACAAAAACTTAATTTTCTTTTTGTTATTATCACCAGAATAGGGTATATAATTAACAATCCATCAAATGGAAAAATCCTTAATTTCAGGGACTACTGAACATAGCCCTGCTCTAATTTGTGTTGCATATACCAGTTTTCCACTTTCTTCATCGAATGAGTCTCGGAGGTACTACTACCCGTAGGATACTTGCAAAACCAGAAGTATTTCTAAAGTGAGGCCTCAAAAAACTTTTACGTTTTCTAGTTGGAAAATCTAGCTTGAAGTTCGCCTCAAATTCCAAATACAAAAGAAACCTCCTTAAGCTTCTTCATAATTGGTTTAGATAAAATAAAGTATTTACGCAAATTTAACATAATAAATATATCTAGATGAACACTCAAGATATTATTATAAATATATCAAATCTTCGTATCTCTATCATACTAATTTTTGAAATAATCTTTTCTAAAACAAAGACTAATAAATACTATACTTAGATCATAAGGGATCTTTTTTCTACCTACTTGTTAGTAATCAACATTCGTCAGCTTCTAAAACAAATTTCAGTTAAAGTCAAAACAAACTTGATATAAAATTGAAATTTAACAATATTAATATCAAAGCTATATTAATATTGAATACAACATCGAACTTTATATTCATTACTCAAAGCTGAGTTATCAAACAAAACAATTCTGTCGAAAGTTGTTCTTAGACATCTCAAAGATTTGCTTATGTATTCTAATGTTTGAAATATTCATAGACTGAATTCTAACTACTTAGTTATTGTGATTAAATTGTATAGTGTAGCCAGTCTTGTATATTATTTTCTATTCTAAATTCGCGGGATTATTCCGGATATTTCAGGATAGCACTTAAAAAGTGCTCTATTTTGATCCCAGTTATCAACATACATATATTGTTCGCATCAATCACTATTCCCAGGGCCGAAAAAAGCTAGTTTTACATTTAACATTAAGATAATCATTTTACTTTTCAAATTTGTCTACTGTCCAACATTAGAGAAATATACAATATCGTATGTATGTAATGTACTCGTGTTAACATCTGTTTGACTGTTATTATAGTAATTTATATATTTTCCCAAATTCACTCATAAACATTACTCAGCGATAAATTAAAGTATTTACTTAAATAAATTGATTGAAACCAAAAAGGTTTAACAAAACTGATTTAAATTAAGTAAGAAGCTTACCGAGAAACTCTTGAAAAGTATTTCTGTCAAAATCCCTGTAAATAGAATTTCATCCACTTGTTTCTTTTTATCAAATGTTGTTGGATTTATTAAAGTGTTTTCTTGATTTGAATCTGCTTAATAATCAATCCGGACTCCGCTGGATTCGATCAATCAAAGTCCGATTGGAAATTCAATCGCAGTAAGAGATGACGGTAGAAGGATTACGTTTTCTTACCTATTTTTAAGTGCTTATATTTCTCCCAATGTGAATTTAACTGTTATAACTGTATTTTCATTTTTGCATTCTATCGAAAACGATGATGCATAGAATAAATAAACGATAGTAACTACTGCAAGATCGGTTAGTCAATGTCCCGACTGCTTTCTTCTAACAATTTTTTCACGGTATTCACATCGTAAAGATGCAGCTATCATGGTGACTGCGAATATCTACAATACAGTCTCTTGATATTTTTGTAATTAACAACGATATTAATATGTTAACGAGCGAGTGATTCCAAATATCACTAAAAAAAAAAAAAAAAAAAAAAAAAAAAAAAAAAAAAAATAATTAAAAAAAAAAAATAAAAAGGAACTTAAGTATGTATATAATACACCCTATATAAGTTAAAACATAAAATATTTTGCGTTGTTTCTCTTTAAATACATTTTAAATATGAAGCTTATTAGTATATCCACTTAAAGTAACCTTAATCTAATTTTGAGAAAATATTATGGTAGAATTATTTTCTCCGTGCAGTATGGGTCATAAATAATCGGAGTATTTCGCTCTCTTCCATTCACGGGCCTTGTGGGCAGGCATAGTGATACGCATTATTGTTGTCGATAAGAGTTATTGATAGTGTATTTAGTTTTGTCATTTTGTGGGTTAGTGATATAAATGAAAGAAAAAAATAGATAACAACGTATTTATTAAAATAAGAATAATAATGATTTAAAATAAATTATCAATTAGGTATTTATGTATTAAAAAACTATAAGTACAAAAGTTTAGAATGTAACAAGTTATATTAAAAATAAATATAAATACTTATATCTAAGTTTAAAATTAACAGCAAAAAAGATAATAATGATTTTTATAAGAATGATAATCTTTTTTGATAAGAACGAGTTTTTATCGTTAATGGCGTTGCGCCCGGCCACATGCTCACCGCCCGGACTGAGGCCGAGTTGATTTATGACCCAAACTGCACGGAGAAAATAATTCTACTATAGTTAAGATATTATCGTTATAACCGTTATTCGAAACCAATATAAATGTATTAACATTCATACAATAATTTAAAATGCATTCAAAATGTACATGCCTGTAATTGATGGTATAGCTAGTCATCAGAATCCTTCCATTTCCTGATGTAACTTGTTTTGATCCAAGAAAAACAATACAAGTAAAAGCTGCGAGATTAATAGTTGAAGTTTAAGCCCCTAAGGACGATGTGATCTAAAACTGTATAATTACACCATTGGATGGTCACAATAGTCCCCAATATTTGTCCCAAATTCGTCAAAACCGGTAAATATAAATACTTATTATGGTTTTTTATATTAGCATCTAAACAAAAGGCAGACAATAAGTAAGTGGTTTCCTTTGCCTATAGACATTTTAACTATAAGGAAGCCGATATGTTACCTGCATTTTAAGACTTTTCATATTGGTTTACTGGTAAAACTGCGGAACATAGGTCATTCCATGCATACATGCAGTCACGGAATGAACACACTCTACATATACTGGAAGATTATTAATTTTTGAATTTAGGAATACGCGATTACCGAGAAGTCTTAGGGTGATAACATGGAAACGTAAGCATTTAATAATATAGTTCAAGAGAGCACCCCCGTTCTATAAACTGTAGAACACACTTATAGAAAGTCTCTACTATAAGACTTGAATGCCTCTAGGCACAGCAAATGTTTTAATCAAGTTACAAAGATAATTAAATTTATAACAGAATAATGTTTCAAGCAGTAAGTGCTTCGTCTAGACTATGGAAGCAGCTTAAACTGCTATTCATCATAACATTATATATGCAATTCAATTGTCTGTTTATACTAAAAATGATTTTGTGATGTATTATAGTTCCTTCCAATGTAAGAAAACTTGTTAATAAAAATATCAAAAGATGACAACATTATTATTTCTGTAATATTATATATGTTTTAAAGAAAATGACATATTTTATAATGTTAATTATATTGCTACGTACAGGTTGGATTAAAAAACATAAAGGCAGTCTTGTGGCAAGGATAGCAAAATAATAAAAAGATAAAATCAATATATTAAGTATAATTGCTAACACAAAAGAATTATGAGCACGCTGAGTGCCATGAGCGTGTGTCCATTGTATTAAGATTAATAGTTACATACATTTTGTATGATTGTTTTATACACATTATTGAAAATATTTTGACTTTATAATCATTTTTGGTAATGTGTATGATTCTGTTTTTATCATTGATAATATTTTATTATTTATATTACCTTCCCCTACGATAAATATAAATCTTTTACGGCAATTTTATCATATTAGAATGCCATTTAAATGTTGTATTTAATTTGACTTTAAGTACATAAATAGCTGCTGCATGGGCCTAGTTCTGCTGATGTGGTTTGTTGTTTTAAGCTAAATGCGCAAGTTTGATGAATAAATAGTTTATTGAGATCATAGATGCTAGCTCATATCGAAGTGCATTTTCATACTGATTCTATATAGAATTTCAAATACTGTAATTATAAATATTTATAGTAAAAGTGCTGACAACAGGGAGTTTGCAGTTGCATACCAAACAGCTACTTTATTTAATACTAGCGGTCTCGGACGGTGCGGCAGACGTTGTTCTGCCGTGAAAAAATAAAATCTAGAACCCAATTCCAGCACCACCTACCGGGTCTAATTGTGAATCTAAACTATCCCGGGACCCACTCAAAAATACATAAATTCATTATAATCCTAGAACCCGATTCCAGCGCCAAGTGTTTTGTTTATATTATTGAAGTTTTAGTAGGAATCCCTAATTTTTACATGACCTTATTAATCAGGGATAAAGTAATATTCAAATGGGGAAAGAATTTTTGAAATCGGTCCAGCAGTTTTCGAATTTATTCATAACAAACATGCAATAATACAAATCTTTCATGTTTATACTATTAAGATAACTACGAGTATTTATTAGAATGCTGGCTAATTAGCGATAACAAGGCCTATTGTACACATTTAGAATATTTTGAGACTATAAGTTTTTCCATGTTTTCTGTAATGGTTTACTATAAAGTGTTATCTATCTATCTATTTATTAAACTTCTTGGCATTTTCGGAAATAAAATTTCAGGTTATAATAAAACTAATAAACGAAGGTAACAATGGAAACGAACAATCCGATTCATATCACCCTCTCACCAGAAACCATGTGCAGTGGACTCGAGCGTGTAGAGTACACGATAGCCATCTAGCTGATACGCAGTTAATAACGTAACGCGATAAATATTGCAGGTGTAATACCACTCGGGACTATACACGGAATAAGATAATACAGAACTGTATAACTGGCACAAATCTTGTTGCCTAAACTCATAAATTCATTTATTTGGTACTATGTTGTTACATAGTCCCACACTAAGGATTAAACGGAATTTCATACTTAATGAATTTGCATATTTGTCTTAAATGTTTGTATTCTATGAACTCCTTCAGGCGTTATCGATTAATTTATGCGTAAGAAGACAAATAAAGCAGTCTTAAATACAGAAAAGCTTTATTTTTTTGGGTAGTATATTGTAGAAGCATATCGTTAGCTTTTATTTTCAAAGTTGTACCTTCAATTTACGGGTTTGTTTGTTTGCTCATAGGTAAACGGGCAGGTAGACCACTTGATGATAAGTGGTTCCTATTGTCTAAAGGATATCTGCAACACTAAGAGTCAGTATATTGACTATGCAATACAATAAATATGCATTAAGTATTTATTACTTTTTAATGTAGGTATTATTATATTGTAAAGGAGGAAAAAATAAAAAAACAGCGGCATTCCGTATTTTCAATATTGTTAGAGTCCTACCTGCACGAAGCAGATTCAAACACATTAAAATCTTATGACTGAAGATTATAACCGTTCTTACCGCCCTTATTGAAGAATCGTAAAATAGATTATTATGAACAACTGATTTATTCAATAATCATCATCAGCCCTGGATCTCGGTGGTGGGGTGAGACAACTCATCACTAACGCGGCTATGACCACCGAGACTTTCAGTACTTTAAGCACATTGATTATTTTTCACGGGGGGCATAGTCATAGGTTAAAAAGCACAGACGCACACGTGTGTGGCGACCGGTGCAATGGGCAAGTGAAGCCCACTCACATTTGGAGACGGATAGCGTGCGTGCGAAAGGAATGAAGCTATATTTGGAAACCAATTAATATATATGTCCTACACGTCGACACAGAAAAACAAGACAGAAAGAGTAGCAGAGCAGCGCTAGACCGGTCATTGTGCCGTTCGTTCCAGGAGGTCTATGTCCTTCGGTGGGCGTCTGATTGCTGAAAGGGTGATGGTGATGACGGCATTTTTCACTTTTTGCCCCCCCCCCCCTCTACCCCTTTGAAAAAATGTAACATCAAATATATATTTCATAAATACATGCATTACAAGCTGAGACGTATACGTCAGTCAGTCTATTGATATATCAATAGACTGATTATCAATACATAAAATTCTTATGCTTATTTAATAATGAAAAGTCGCAGGTTATTGTATTCCTTAAAAATCGCCTTTAGATACTAATTTGAGAGCATAATACGTTACTAGTTTTACAAATGTTTTTATTAATAAATTAATATTAAATAATGATAATTTAAAAAAAAAACTTGAATTTTCGTGGGCATATTTGGCCAAGGAAATGTTAGTACGTAAGAAAGGAAATCCTTGTTTTAATTATTTTAATATGAAAAATGGTTATGTTGGGATGGCAATATAATAAATTTATCAATATGTGGTCTTTGGTCCGTAAAGTGAAAAGCATAACGTATTTATGCCATGAAGCCATTATAAATGATTCATGTTTATTCGT
The DNA here is from genome assembly GCA_012273795.1 of Dendrolimus punctatus. Classification (NCBI taxonomy): domain Eukaryota; kingdom Metazoa; phylum Arthropoda; class Insecta; order Lepidoptera; family Lasiocampidae; genus Dendrolimus; species Dendrolimus punctatus. The sequence continues at coordinate 10,229,246 of CM022542.1, read as the reverse complement.
CATATTAAAAACGCCATTAAAATAGGCTTTTATTGGCCACACTCCATGCACGAGTACCGTTACTAAATCAAAACATTCGCTGTTTAATAAATATAAGTTGGCACTGAAAGTATGTTTTATAACTATAATAGTTTTAATTGAAATTCATATGCGCCAAATAGGTATTATTAAGGTCGATCTGTTAAGTTTTTTAAAATATGGTTTTACATGGGTTGCGGTTCTAGCCAACATTAAAGAATAGTAAAATTAGAATACTAAATTATTTAATAACTTAAATTCTGTCTCTGAATTATTCGCAATAACTTGAAGAGTGGTTTCGTCTGTCGTTTTATTTAAAAAATATATGATTCTAGTTCATAATTTACACTAGTTCAGGGATATTGATATTTTAGCATAATTATATTTTTTTGAATTAGTCAAAAACGTAAGATCTAATTATCTCAGAAACTATAAGGAGTGTTGACTAGGAAAGACGAAACGTACATACTTAGATGAACGAATAATACTGTTACGAGTCGCGGAATTCCAATTAAAATGCCGTTAGAATTACTTCCCGATTGTAGAACACACGTCTTGCTTCGCTCATGGTTATCGCTCGACGCCTCCCCCCTCCATCAGATCATTGTTTTATACTGCGCAGCTGCTCTAAACCGATGTAATCCGATACACCTGACTAATGACTGCCGTAAAAGATTACAATACATCAATGGGCTGTTTTATGATAACAAATTTTAAACACAAAGTAAACAAAAGAAGACGTTTATAAAAGAGCTATAATTATTACTTCAAATGCGACGGGTAATAAATGTGCTTTGGTTCAGATATGCAGGTTGATTTTGTTTTTGCCGGGATTTGAGTCGTAACAATATTATAGACGGAGTCTACGTGAACAGAAACATGATGTGAAGTGAAGCGTAATTTAAAAACTTGTCTGCATAGTCTTAGGTAGTATACACGTGGTTTGCGTCAAAGTAATTAATTTGACACAACTTTAACTTTCCCTTTATCCGTACTAATCGGATTATTTAATACTAAATTCTAGTAGCGCACTGCGACAAGTACGGCTTCCTATACTCGAATAGGCTTACTTTAACAGCTTCACTCGCGAGCTCGGGACTCAGTCTAACTAATTTGTTCGTCTGAATGTATATGGAAAAAAATTGCCGGTTTACGTAATAAATGTTTGCCGAAAATCCAAAAGATGAGCACAAATACAAAATCACGTACCAACCGTTTTATAAGCATTTAATATTGGGAAAACATTAAACACCCAAACTTGACCCGGCACGTCTTAAGATCGAGCCGTTTCACTTCAAAAAATTAAACCAACCCAATCGTACCAAAGTACAAAAAACAATTTTCATTTACAAGAACACACTAATTTGACTCCATCGACTTGAAGTGGGCTTTACAAAAAGATTTTCGTTGGAATACGCTTCATTAGATTCTTATTGATTCTTGTGGTTGGTAATGAATTCAAAAAGTTCCATTAAACAATCCTCGGTTAGCTTTGATATGCAAATTAGAATCTTAAGTATAACAATAGATTTTACACCACGCTTGTACTGTTTCGAGATAAAAGTTTGCAGAATTAATTCGTCATAAATTAGACGCTCTGCTGAATTACTGAATTTATGTCCTTTTTAGAGTATTTCTCGAGTACGGGGTTCTCAAACTGGGCTGTCTTCAAAATCTTGTATACTATATTTCATACTGTGTACACACAGAGCTAGTGGAGGCCAATAAGACTCTTTCTTTGGCTCCATGTGTACGCGAACTTCGCCGATAAAGATGCCCTATACTGTGTTTGCTCTGCACCTACTCGGAATATTCGAGAAAGAATCGGAAGATTCGAAATAACCGCTGATAATAAGTTTCAAGCCTGTGAAACTAACGTTGGTGATTTGGAGAACACAATTTTTTAATACGTAAAATTTTCATGCTTAAAAATAATGACTCCCGCCGTTTATGTGTTAATTAAAAATTCAAGACTGCCTTAGATCTTTATATAAAAAAAATAAAAAAATATCTTCATTAAACAATACAATTAATTTATGTTTCTTTAATATAAGAACAAGACACTTTAGATAATATAAATTACATACTATTGAATACAATGTAAGAAAACTTAACTTATTTGTATTGTATTCTACCCATAGTCCCTCAAGACTATAAGTAGAATACTGAGCCCAGATCACCGTCTTCTATGGGTAAGGTGCCCAGAAGGCTGGCTACGTTTCCTCGCTGGATCGCCATACTGAACCGTTGGCCGAGGTAGCCACCAGCCCTCTGATCAATAAAATAAAAAAAACAAAGAAAATTATGAACTATATGCTATGTAATCTAAGATCAGGCTTATAGGTATAGCAACCAAGCGATAAAATTTAAAAAAAATGCCAAAATGTTTTCACCAGTAAATAAGATGTTCGAATATATACCACCATAAATAATTCTTATGATGATTTTTAATAAATAATTTAAAATATATTTTATTATTAAAAGTATGTTTTATACGAAGTTCATAAAGAATCTATTATACAAAGAACTATCAGCACAACAACAAATCCATTGTTAGTAATAGTTATACGATGTTTAAAGTTTAAAACAAGAGAAAAAATGTTTTTCATAATCGCAGTCCGTATACGATTTTGAATGACACCCTTTAAAACATTTTTAAGGACCCGTTAACCTCGTATATTTATTACGAATAAGGTTAGGTATACCTAGGTGTTAGTTGATGTTACGTACGTGAAATTATAATGGATCGGTACCAATAGCATAATAAAGATAACAAAGTAAAACTAACCGATAACGCAATACATTTAAAATAGGGATTATCTAGTATCATTCCTCCTTGTTTCCAGGAGGTATAAACTCGCAATCCTAGTTTAGCTTAAAATTTAAAATGTTACTTCAGAAATACGAAGTAAGTAATACGAACATAACATCGCAAGAAGACCTCTATAGAAAACACTAGTTCCATAGTATGATTGTGCCTGCTACAAGGCCATCACTTTCATGTTTAAGTGCGTGACATTAGAACAAAGTTAAATGTTTCCTGTGTGTTTGGGCAACGGAAACAAATAATTCTACTTAGAGCCACTCGCATTATGTTTCAATTGCTTTGACATGACCAAACTAAGCCATTAGTTCAGTTTATTATCGACTCATTATGAGGGCATAAAGGGTTCATTAAAGGTCGTAATTATTATGTGTAGTTTTGACGTAGTGGGCCTGTTTTATTTATTATGTTTAATTATTAATGGTAAGTATTAATTTCTCAGTACATTATTTTCAGTAAGAGTAAAATATAAAGAGACACTACAGATGACTATTTTAATACACTGGATTTACACTGAAGAATTATGCAGGCAGCCCATTAGGCTATCAGGCTACGGCAACTAAAATATTGAACCACCAATCTTCTAGCAGTCAATCTAATTTAATGTCCTAGGGTCTTATTCATATTGTGTTAAACTAAGTTTGAAGGCTTATTTAAGAACTCAATGTGAATAAGAGCGTTAGTGGCTATCGCAACCGGAAAATATACACAAAAATAAATAATTAATACGAAAAAATAAAAATTGAGAAAGAAAAATGATTTTCATTTCTCGTATTATGAAATTACGTTTGAAATTGCCTAATCACATGGCTGAAAACAGCACTTTACGTCCCTTGGAAACTATTCTCCCTGCTGTCAAAAAATTATAAAACTATTCGAACCACATACATGCGATGTCCCAACATTTTTACAACCACAGTTAAATCGCGACAATAAACAAATATCAACAATTTTTTTGCATAAATTTGAGCTAAATATTAACTATTATCAATCAAAAAAATACTGGCCGGTAGAATACCATAGAACAAAAAAATTGATTTGATTTAAGAAAAAAACAATTTTGGCACTCGAATTAGTAGCGCCCTCACTAAATTCGTACACCAAGCCATCTTGTCTCTGAATAGGTTACTTTCAGCTCTCGCGTAACAATCAACTATATTCTGAGAACGGTAAATTGACAGGAACACCATAGAACTATTTTTGATTAAAAGAGTAATAAGTTTTTGAAAATAGAATTACACAGAAATATCTTCAGCTCTTCAACTTAATACCAACAACTCCTTGATAACATCAATGGCTATAATATAAACAGGACCACACACGTCACGATCAAAGCTGAACAGTTACAAAGCTTTACCAATAAAAGTTCTTTTTTCAGTGGCATCCACGTTCGATTTCCGTGTTTTCTACTGCTGGAATAATAAACATATCAACGGCTCACAATTTACACGATACTATGAACTATGTTTCATCTAGTGATGTGAAACAAGTTATTTTTTCTATTTATACCATTCTCAATTGCTTATGTAAGACGCAATATATTTATATATTAATTAAATATTTTGTTATTTTAAATGTTTAATAATATTTGTCTGTTATTTTAATGTATCTATGTATATGTACCTGTGTGTTAAAAAAATAATTCATGCGATGTGCGGGTTGCATCGCGATGTTTTCCTTCAGTGTTGTTAGCACGTGATAATTATAACAATGTGCACATTAGATCTACAATCTGATTAAGTGGTGCACACGTTCCAGCCAGGTTCGAACCCGCGCCCTTTGAGCGTTTGAGACTCGTGCACCGGGCATTACGCTACGACGACTTTTGCTTAAATACTGGTATATGTTCTTATTATCAGACTACTACTACTATAGAAGAATCGAAAAAGTTAACCTTCAAAATAATCTTGCTGATTTGCAAATGGCAAATGTTGTGTACATAACAAAATCTATGTGACTTTAATATGAAATAATATTTAAGAGGCGAACAGATTTAACTATACTCATCTTACACTCAAGAAACAAAGGAATGTCTAAAATGACTATAAATAGTGCTAAGCAATACATAATTTCGTAAAAATTAAGTAAGATACGCCATTGAAATTTCCAAACTCAGGTTATACAAAAAACCAAAGTATTACAAGTAGAATAAATGACAATATTTATTTAATATTAAATCGACCGACTATATTAATGTAGTATACTCACATCACTAGTTCGTGGAACTTTAATATTTTATTCGTAAACTGTATTCTAGTTTTAAATTTCTAAAAGCTAAAAATTTAACGAATATAACGAAGTTTTGTCGGTAGTTGATGGCTTGAATTGTGCCGGTTAATATATCCACACCCATAACAGTATACTCTCCATTTATTTTAACTTATTGAACTGTATTCAAAAACAAAGTGTTATGTGCGTAGAAAGAATAGACCCACTATTTTGTAGGTATCTTTGCATGTATGCAAACGACGGTAAATTGTATCTGTGTCTCCTGGACATAATTATATAGTATTAATGAAACTGATAGATAGGAAGGCCACGACACACCTTCCATGATCAAATTGATCATGTATTAACAGAAGGTGATGTTAGGAGCCTTAAGAACAGACGAGCGTGCATGACAAGAGCTATGAATGTCAAAGAAGCAAGTGAGGTGTGTAAGAATGGGCCTGTGTGGCGCTCTGTTGTTCGTGCCTACCCCGCAAGCGACCTGGCGTGAAGTTATGTATGTATGTAAATTCGATCGCTATTTTTACATATAGGAGTACATAACCGAATAGGTGGTCCCTGGCAAGATTTGGTAAAATGGTCCCACATGACGTAAAGATTAAGAACCACTGCTTTATTGGATGCTGACCACCCCTGGTCTAGAGTATGCCGCCATAACAACCTTGTGTTGTGTTCTGGCATTAGTGACCAAGTTCCAGTCAGTTTTAAGAGAGCAGCAGCACATTTGTAGCACCTTTAGTATTGCAAATATTCATAGGCGATGGTTATCGCTTTCCATCAAGTGGGTCGTTCTGCTGAACTCCTGAAATAAAAAATAAAAATATTGAAGACTTTTTTAGCACTATAATTAACACATGTATCTAATATATAAAATAACAATAATAGGTTTTACCTAATCTAATTATTTACCAAATCCCAAATACGTCTGTTTTACTTTGATTCCGTATCCACACTTTATTTATGTGGTGGGCATTTTTTCACAAAAGCACGCGAGGTCAGCTTAAGAGGGGGGAAACGACTTTGGCCTAATCCGCTGACTTTTATTTATTCAGTGAATTAATCTCAGCGTCCTGGAGGGTGGGGACTGGCCCTTACAGTATATGCCCTAAATGTACAAAAGGTAATTGGTAACCTGTTTACTGTTAAAACTAACTGTGCCTGCCACTTTGACCCTGTTTGCACGTGACATGGCCTTTATACCTATTTTTTTATATACGTGTCTTCTAAAACATGAAAGATATCAAACTGAAAGACACTACTTCAATTTCATTTATTCATATAGATTTATTCGATATATAAAATTTATTACCTAAAACTATATAATTTGTCCCATAATATTGCGTCAAATCTGCTTGAAACAATTTAAATTAAACTGTAAGTCATAGTAATAGTGATTTCCGTAGTTTCTAAACTGTACCGTAATTTAACATCTGTATCAAAAATCTAATACTCATTTGAGGAAATATTGTTAATAATTCTATCAGAAGATCAGAATCAGAGTTTTAGGATCTAAATCTTGTATCCGATACAGTATTAAAATAGTATTTAATTGTCAATCATACAAGAATGGATAAGGTGAGAAATGAGTACAATCTTTGAAAGTTGCAACCGTCACTGAAAATTTTAGAGAAAGAAGATTAAGTTGGTATGGGCATATAATAAGGAGAGATACAAGTCACATAACAAAAAGAATGTCAAACTACAATATAGATGGGTACAATTGTAGAAGTAGATCAAAAAAAAGATGGATGGATTGTGTGAAGGATGATATGTTGTGTGGCAGACGATGTATGTCAGATTAGAGGAGTGTGGAAGGAAAAGACATTGTGCCGACCTCAAGTAATTGGGATTGGTAAAAGAAAAGAGAGAGTATTAATATAACCCCTAAAGGTTTCCAATACTATATATAAATTGATCGATTGTAAATTTGTTTTCTTTCCGTTTTCCGATAAGTAAATTAAATAATAAACATAATAACAGAAAATGCATATAGGTTCTTCCCTCGTAGGAGCTAAGGCTATTATTTCCTGTCGCCCAGACTAGCGCCGATACTGGGGTTCTTTGGCTGGACATAGTGATAAAACTTAAGCCTGTGGTGTCAGTTGACAGGTATGAATTTATACATGCCTTGTGGAGAGCCGTGATATGTTTCTCTTTCATTCCTATTTGTCTTATAGTATTATTCTTGAAAATTAACACGTTACATTGCCTGTATCTCGTTTTGTAATAGATTCATACATATTATATCTACTCTACACTATCTTAAAAAGTATTGTTAATATTTTTTTGTTATTATTTATTTTAATGCCCATAAAGTGTTATCTATGGTATTATATAAAATAATATGAATTATAATAAAAGGACCAGTAAATTTATAACCTTTAATTGTAGATCAATAAAACGATCGATAGAGGGCGTCAGACTATTGTGTCAGTCAGCTGACATAATTGCTCTCCAGGAAACATGGTTGCTCCCAATGGACATACCATTTCTTGGAAAAATTAGTCAGGATTTTGAATATACTGGTAAGTCGGCAGTCGATCTATCGCAAGGAATGCTCAAAGGGCGTCCTTACGGGGGTGTGGCTATTTTATGGCGTAAACAGTCATTTGATTCGGTACGGGTAGTGGACTGTAATAGTGTACGTTTGACTGGTATAGAAGCTACTGCAGATGACAAACGTATATTAGTGTTCAGTGTTTATATGCCTGTGGACTCAAATGACAATCTTATAGAATTCACGGAGTGCCTCAGTAAAATTAGAGCAATTGTAGAAACTAGTGCTATTGAAAACGTTTATATTCTAGGGGATTTCAATGCCCATCCTGGCGAATTATTCGGATGTGAGCTTATAGATTTTTGTGTAGAACAAAACTGGAGATGTGCTGATATGGACAAACTAGGTGCAAACTCAGGTACCCACACATATATTAGTGACAGTCATGGGTGTAAACGCTGGCTTGATCATTGTGTTGTCACGCAATCGGCTTGGCAGACTGTCATTGACGTAGGCGTCGTTAATGATGTATTTTGGTCGGACCATTTTCCTACTTACATTAAATGTGAACTTAATATTATAAAGACTAAGTCAGCAATTTCCAAAGTAAAATGTAACAATAACAAAGTAGTATGGGGCGAAAGAAAATGTGATCAGATAGATGAATATACAATATTATGTAATGATAAATTACAGTTATTTGAATGTCCTCCAGCGCTTGGCTTGTGTATTGAAAACCACTGTAATGACCTGAATCACCACCGTTATATCGACGATATGTATGCAAGTATTGTTTGTATTCTGTCTGAGTCAGCTGTGTTGAGCCATAGAGCTCCTGAGACGCGTAAGCATCGAGCTAGAATAGTTGGTTGGAATAGGCACGTCCGAAATGCGCACCGGGAGGCCCGGCTTAGGTATAAGGATTGGTTGTGGCACAACAAGCCGCCGTCTGGACATGTATATGACGAAATGCATGCTGCCCGCAAAGTGTTTAAAGCCAAGCTCAAGTGGTGCCAAAACAACCAGGAGCTAATACAGCTTGATATTTTAGCTTTGCATCGCAAAAATAACGACTTCAAGCAATTTTGGAAATCAACCGGTAAATTTGACACTAAACCGGGTCTCCCAACATGTGTAGGGGAAGCGCATGAACCAGCGAGCATTGCTAATATGTTTGTTAAACATTTCCAAGTCGAGTCGCCGCTTGGATCACCAGAGCGTGTGGTCGATGCTGGGGGCTGTTCCGATTCGGACCTGATCCGTTTCTCAGCAAAACAAGTAGCCGAAGCCATTGGTAGAATGACTCGAGGAAAATCACCAGGTCATGACGGACTCAGCATCGAGCATTTGCAGTGCGCTGGGGTTCAACTACCAATGATTCTAGGAACTTTCTATTCTCTGTGTATGAGTCACTCATACCTCCCGCATAATCTAATGAGAACTATTGTTGTCCCAATCATTAAAAATAAAACGGGAGATGTGGGTGACAAAAGCAACTACCGGCCTATCTCTCTAGCTACTGTCATGGCTAAAGTACTGGATAGTTTACTGGAAGCGCGCCTAGAGAATTTTTTAAAGTTACACGATGCACAGTTCGGATTTCAGCCTGGACTATCGACCGAAAGTGCCGTTCTCTGTCTCAAAAGTACAGTACAATACTATACACAACGTAGCACGCCTGTGTATGCTTGCTTTTTAGACCTCTCCAAAGCTTTTGACCTAGTGTCCTATGACCTACTTTGGAAAAAGCTTCGTGAGAGGGATGTGCCAGCAGAGCTTTTACGTATTTTTCAGTTTTGGTATTATAACCAGACAAATAGCGTTAGATGGGCCGATCAGCTGTCAGAAACATATGTGTTGGATTGTGGTGTCAGACAGGGAGGAATAACATCACCCAAGCTTTTTAATTTGTATATGGATGAACTGATCGTTGAGTTGAGCAGCAAAAGGTTAGGATGTCGTATTGATGGTGTTAGTTTCAACAACTTGAGCTACGCCGATGATATGGTTCTGCTGAGCCCAACGATCAGGGCACTCAGAGAACTGTTAAAATCTTGTGAATTATATGCGCAATTTCATGGCCTGTCGTATAATGTCAAGAAAAGTGAGCTCATGGTGTTTAACGCTACCGGTGGTAGATGCCCAAAGATAATACCTGCCGTTAAATTGAAAGGTAGCACACTAAACGTGGTCGAAAGATTCAAATATCTCGGTCACTATGTTACCAAAGATCTCAAGGATCATGATGATATGGAGAGGGAACGCAGGGCGCTGGCGGTTCGATGCAACCTGTTGGTTCGTCGCTTTGGACGCTGTAGTAAGGATGTCAAAATAAGCCTATTTAAAGCATACTGTCAGGTATTTTATACGTGCAGTTTGTGGACCAACAGTACGCAAAGAGCCACCAACGCCTTGCGGGTCCAATACAATAATGGTTTTAGGATGTTGATGGGGCTGCCCGGGTTCTGTAGTGCATCAGGTATGTTCGCAGAAGCACGAGTGGACGACTATTACGCTGTTATTCGTAAAAGAGCTGCCTCGTTGCTCTGCAGGATCCGGGCCAGCTCTAACAACATCCTAAAAGTCCTGGCTGACAGGTTTGATGTGCCCATTTTGAATTGCTGTGCCAGCAAGTGTAAAGCTGGTACGATTATTGTCACAAAACTTTAGGCTATAAGTTCTACTAACACTAATTTTAAGTATTTCTGTTTTATGTAAGTTTACTAACCAACATATGAATTGTTTGAAATTGTTTAAAATAATTCGAAATAAATGATTATTATTATTATTATTATTATATAACTTAGTATGAATACTTCAATTAACTTAAATACTTACGGTCTTATTCATATATAGTTAGAATAAGTTAGAAGGCTTTTTTAAGAAACATAAAGAAGTCTTAACATAACGTACATTGTATGATAATATCTAAATACAATATACGTTAAGTTTTTTTATTGCGCTTATTTATAATTCAATACTTTACTTTTAAAATTATTTTTTACATAGAAAGCAAAGTCTAATTGAAACAAATATTGGTCAGTGTCCAATAGATTTATTTGTATCATTTTCATTTAAAGCATTGTGACACAACGCAAACATTTTATAAGGTAAAGCTCACTGATTTTAAATGAAACATACAAATCCGAGAAAAAATTTGACAATGATATATTCCCATAACGGTAAGACAGAAAGGTTCAATTTTAAATCTTGCAAACGAAATCCCGGACATTGTTTGCCAAGAACAAATGTTTAATGTGCCTGGGTTAACCGTGTATGGTGTTTTGCCGGTCGCTAGGGAGAACGTGAAAAAATACATTTCAAATTTTCCTGAGGTCATCATACGGAAAATATATATATATTTTTTGTTATTTATTTGTTTTATTCAATTGATCCGGATTCCACGGATACCTTATCCATGCACGAACTTAGAAAGTATACAACTTCCTGCGGCTGGGCGGCCTGTCGTAAGATGCGACAAAAGAACCCACAGCCAGGTGTTAGGGTATTTGCCCGATTGGATGGCTACCAACCCTGGTCTAGAGTATGCCACCATAACAGCCTTGAGTTGTGTTCGGGCATTAGTGAACAGGTTCCAGTCTCCCTTAAGAGAGTAGCAGCGCATTTGTAGTACCTTTGGTCTTGCAAATATCCATAGGCAATGGTAACCTCTTTCTATCAAGTAGATCGTCTGCCTGCCCGTTGAACTCCCGCAATAAAAAATAAATATCAAAATTGAATTACAATGGCATAAAATTTTTATGAGAAGTTGAAGAATGCTTCTGTGATGATTTATTTTATGTTTTACACTGTAACCCGCCAAGCCTCCTTGAAAAAACGTGATGGGTATACCATCAATTTCGCTAAAAACCCAGGTCCAAGCCCAGCAGCGGGACGTTGAAGGGCCGATATTATATAGCTAAATTATTCAGAGTCCTTTTCAAGGTGAGCAGGAGTTTGCTTCTGTGCTTATTTATTTTATGTCTTACGTCACGATATTCGATCAGCCAACTCGATTAGATCAGCATGCCCGTAATCTGGAACGTATTTTAGTTCGGCATATTGATGTATACTCGCGTATTAGACCGAAGGACGTTCGTGATACAAAGTACGCAGTTATGTACATTATCGCAAATTGCATTAGGGTTGGTTACTTTGTAGTGCTATGTGGGAAAGTTATAAAATTTGATGAAATATGATTGCTAATAACATTAGGTAGCTTCTGATGAAAATTACATCACGCCTGTCTCCCATAGAGATAAGGACGGAAGATGGATCTCCACTTACTACGATCTTGATATACGTCTTTTGCTTCATTTACTTTCACTAACATCTTTAAAAAAAATTTATTTATTTCAGAAAGTCTATACACGTAAGTTGCCATCTATACATCTTTGTACGTACAAGGTTATTATTATTAGTGCTTTTTAGCTGATAATTTTTTAAACATTTGTGATTTGATTATAGTATGTAAGTCCCGGTCTACCGGCACCAACTCTTTCAACCAGACTGTTATCATACACTTGTATGTCAAGTTGCAATGAGTATTGTTAAAGTTTTGTTTATCCTACCACTAAATTGTTAATTTTAACTATTTAGTTACAATTTTAGTTTATGGTTATTATTTACTCTATGGGAGCCTATACCACCAGACTAACTGAAAACTGGCCGAAACATAGGTATAGAAAAAACAAAATAAATTACCGCGCTTAAAACTGTTAAAAAGTAGTTTTAATATTTAACTCTTCATTTTTTTGTCACCATATGAAAAGTGGTTACCATCGCTTATGGACATTTGTAAACCAAAGGTGCTACAAATGCGCTGCTGCTCTCTTAAGAGAGAGTGGAACCTGGCCACTACTGCCGGAATAATTTAGTTATCTATAATATTATAAAATTATTATAATGTTGTGTCTCTACCTTGAAGCTTGAAGCTATTAAAAGAAATAACTGGAATGGACTATATAAAGAATGGTGAACACGACGCAATTTTTTTAGATTTTCTGTTTGTAGGTTTGTTCAGGATTCACGTAAAAACAACAGGATCGATTTCAATGCGGTTTGTGCTGATCGACAGCTAGTTTTTAGACTTAAAATTTGTGCTACTTTTATCCTGGGAATCCTCCGAGAATTTTTCTGGGAATCATTTAAAACGGCAAGATGAAAATAATCTAATTCCAATGTATTTTTTTCACTGATTGCAACCAAATTTTTTTTAATAACATATGTGATCATTTTTATCAGCAGTTTGTAGTTGTTCGGATAAATAAAATCAGCTTATTTCGACACAATTTTCACTAAAAGATAGCTTACATTCTTTTTTAAATGCTGCAGTACTTTGTGTCCCGGGAATTCAAACCAGACATGGATCAAGTCACGGGCATATCCAAGTTAAATTACACAATCAGAATACGCCTATAGTGAAAATAATGTTGCTAATCATTAAAATGTATATTATTAACATTCTAAATATATAAAAAATTACGTCTATTAAACAATTATATGGTGGTATAAAAATTCATTAAAACTATAGTCGTTAATTAATCAACGACATAATTGTCAATTATACGTAATTATGTAATAAATGTTATTGTATGCTCTCATCGAGCCATCTGATGTTTCTTGATTCTATTTATACCACCTTTCTATTGTACACTTTTGTACTAGCAATGACAATAATATTGTCTATGCTGTCGAGCACTGTCTTTTGTATAATAGCCAAAGACCCCTAAAAGCTCGAGTCATTTAAATTACTTTCCTTTACGTACCACAAGATTCGCAATAATCTATTTTATTCCACGCTGCATCCAAGATCCAAGAATTAGAGCGGAACATAAAATGCACGTACTTATTGGAGAGTCGCTTCAATCAATCAGAAACTAATCGAAAATTCCGTCTGAATACCCGGGAAGGCTGTTTAAAGGATTATGTACATCATTAATAGAAATTGAATACTTTACGATGTCTTAGTTTCTTAGTAAGCTTAAGGATAATTATGTTGTAGGAATTAAAGTATTTGATCGAACTTCTTCTTCTTCAGCCAAGCTCAGTCCACTGCTGGACGTAGACCTCCCCAAGTACGCGACACACATGCCGGTCTCCTGTCTTTCTCATTCAGCCCCTGCCGGCGATCTTGCGTAAGTTAGCTTTGACGGAACATAACGTTTAATTAGTAGCCACTGGTCTGGTGGCAAAATTGTGATAAAATAGATTACAATACAAACAAACGTACATCCGTCAAGTAGATTTTGCATGAAAGGGTTAATACTCATAAACTTCTTTATAATTTTAATAGGATTTTCTATGCTGGCGGACTTTGCGCGTGTTATTGAATCGTGCATTAGATTTGGACTGGTCGTGTTCAGTTATATTTAGACCTGTGTTATACGTGTTTGTATAGTTCTAATAAAACTATATAGTAATTCTAATGGCATCTTAATTCGAGTCCTGCAACTCGTAACATTATTTTTTGTTACAAATGTTAATGAAATATATTGAGGCTACCAGTAGTAAGGCTGTTGTACCCTATATAGACGACGTTTTATTGAATAACGGCCGTCGACTTGCCGAGGTAGATAAGAGAGAACCACTATAAATTGAGCTCTGCTTTTAATGTTGTTAGCTGAGGCGTTCGGCTTTGTCGTAATCTTATAATAGTTATGCTCTGAACACAATTACAGTGAACTGTATGTCTGTCTCCGTGCAAAGAACGGAAACGAATACTAATTTCTACGATCAAACAACTCAGGTTGTAGGGCATTTGCCTGAATGAAGAGCTACCACCTCTGGTCTAGAGCATGCCGCCATGCTGTAACTTATATAGATAGATAGATAGATAACATTTTATTGAATACCAAAATATACAGTTACAAAAACAGATCATGTTTACAATATTTTCTAGGTAATACAACAGGCGGCCGTATCGCTCAAAGCGATCTGTTCCAGGCAATCTAAATGATAGAAATTGAATCAGGCGAAATAGGTGGTGCAGAAAAAAGACAATAGATACACAATACACAAATACTCAAACTAATTTAAGAAATAAATATACAAATATGTACATATATACATAGTCATATATATACAATAACACATAAGTTATTATAATAAATAAATGTCTTAACATGATTATATTCCGTAAACCAGAAATAGCTATTTGTGGACAAATAGTTTTTTCTGACCAAATTTCTAAATGTTGGTAAGGATTTGGCCTCTCTGACAATAAGAGGCTATATATATGGTCTTCAAAAAGTACTCCAGTGTATTTTATGTTGATAAAATCGTTTCAAGAAGATTCAAACAGATCTGAACTGACTCCATTGTAACCATGACAACATTTTAGTACTAACTCATGTTTACATTTATTATGCTAAAAGCGCGTGAAAACAAAAGCTTGTTACTCGAAAACAAAACAAACAAGTGACGAGCAAATATTCATAATAATTTTCCGTTGCAATAACATGCCAAGTAAAAGGAAAACCAAAGCTCAACTTTCACTGGTCCCGTGTGTGAATCAAAAGAGGTTTCCCTGGCACCTGACCTTAGACGACCGATGGCACACGTGTTGTTACTTTAATTAAGGAAACATGGTTTACTTTGTGAGTCAAACGAATAAATGTAAAGGAGGTAATAACATTACACAATGTTTATTGTTTTTAATTAACTGTCACGACATATTCAAATTGTTAATGGTTTTTTTTTGAAATATTTTTATTTAAACTACGTTTCACTTATGAACATTGTTAAAAGTAATACTGTTATGAGTTGCAGGGCTCGAATTAAAATGCCGGTGAAATTATTATAGAATTTATTAGAACTATACAAACACTTATAACACAGGTACACAACCTGTCCAAACGCAATGCAAAGGCCGCCACTAACGCCTTGCCCTGCTTGTGGCTATCGCTAGATTGTTTATCCCTCCCTTTTGGGCATTAATTTATACTGTACAGATACAATATGTCTGCTCGACCGCGTGGACTAAATCACGCCTAGCTAATGACTACCTTTTAGACTAAAACACAAAATGTTTTTTTCAAATCACAAATTTTAAACACAAAGCAAACAAAAGAAGTCCAAATGCCGAAAAAGTAACAAAATGCGTTTTATGCGTCGGTACCTCGGTTGTAACAATTCATTGTATTAAGTAACATAAGTATGCTTTTAAAAAGTAAAAAATAGTCTGAAATAGACAAATATAAAGTAAAATTTATTTTAGCTACGTGGTACTGGGGAGTTTGCTCCGACTTATTTTTAAAAAGAGTACTTACATAACGACGATGTCAATTTTCATAGAATGTCCCCATGATATGGTTAACCGACACCAACAAACACCACACTAAAACCCACAACTAGGTAATAGAGGATTTGCTCGACTAGAAGGCTACCATCCCTGGTCTAGGGTATGCCGCCATAACAAGTTTAATTCTGTTCCGGCAGTAGTGGTCAAGTTCCAATTTCGCCGTAGGGAGCAGTACCGCATTTTTAGCATTTTTGGTGTTACAAATCTTCACAGGCGATTGCAACCACTTTCCATCAAGTGGGCCGCTTTCTGTCTGCTGAACTCTAAAAAAATCCTTGAGCTAATTATACTAAATATGATGAGTGAGAGTTCCAAAGATCAATTTCCACATTCTTTTCGAATTTCTATCTTCTCTATCATATCTTCCCTATCTTATCTTCTCTATATTCTCCTTCATTCCTTCCTTGTGACGCCGACGACGTGACATTCCCTTGATCTCGTCCCTCGATGCCACCTTACTATCCTATCCACTCGCTCCCATCCTAAAGGCTGTCAAGGCATTAGCTTCGCCCCTGATGATGCCAACTTATATAGACAATGGTAACCACTTTCCATTAGGTGTAACGTTTGTTTTTTGCCAGCGTCGCTATAAAAAATATAGGAACTTTCTATTTAAAAAATAGAGTCACGTAATTATTATATTAGTATTTATTATATTTAAAAAAAAAGAGTGCGTATATCTTAAATAAATTGACAGGGGAGAGTGCCTATAATGATATAGATATCCCTGTATTATTAAATATCATCCACATCTGAATATAATGAATTAACAAACAAAAATCTAAACAAAGTCCATTATAATTATAAGTATTTAGATTATTTATATGGAACCCTAGGAAGTGATTACATATTTGTGCCGTTTGGAGTTGAAACTTTAGGTCCGTGGGGTCCATCGGCAAAGGGTTTTTTCAAAGAAATTTGTAAGAAACTCTTTGATGCCACCCATGATCAGAAGGCTGGTTAGTAATTCGCGCAACGAATCAGCATTGCCATACAACGTGGCAATGCAGCCAGCCTTCTGGGCACGCTTCCCTCTGGCAGCGATTTGCTACATTCTTTATATTAATTAATCTATTTATAATTTAGTTTATTTTTAAGAAAACTTACATTTTGCCCTAAATTAAAAATTAAAGAAGTTATAAGTATTTAGAATGGATATCCAAATATATTCTCTCATTCACATATCAGTAACAAAACTACGTTTTAAGAGTGGTATTTTATTTTTATAATTCCGACGGTTCGGCCAGTTTTCAGTAGCCGTGATCACGGAAGGCAAAGATTTAAAGCTAGGCATGTTGCTGAAGAGTTTCTTGCGTCACTTCTTCTCATCAATCCACAAAAAGTTGAGAAGCGGCGGTAAATTATATTAGGCTTACATAGAGTAAATAATAATCATAAACAAAAAAGTAAATAATTAAAATGAACAAGTTGGCGGTAGGATAAATAAAACCTTAACAATACTCATTGACACTTGACATCTTTGTCTTCCATGATCACAGCTACTGAAAACTGATCGAAACGTCGGAATGATAAATATCAAATAAATTCCAACTCCATCATTAGATCAGCTCCATGGTACCATATTATTGCATTGTCACGCGATATACATATGCGTGCAAAATTTTCGCTCGATCGGAAACCGGGAAGTTGGTCAAATTTAACTTGCAAGATTTCACCTGAACATACATACATACCACATCCATTGCAAGTTAAATAAAAGCTCATAATAATAACTTATGGAAAATAAACACTACATAAGATCTGTGTAAAAACATAACAAGATGTAAGTAAAGAGCAATATTCCTCTACTTAAGATTACAGTCCCAACTAAACGCGTTAAGTAAAAGCAGCCTTTTGTCATTTCGGTGATTATTTTCCCTTTTATTTCTGTTACTCGAGTGTCTCGAACAAGGAAAACGATGGCATTCACAACTTGAAAAAGATTTAGTCAAAAGATCCATTAAGCACCCACCCGACTGGATGGTTCCAATAACAAAGCAACTGCTTTCGACGATTTCTTTATAATTATAATCTTCCGCTCCGGCGGACTGAAACAATGATCGAGATTAACATATTTCTTTAAAATTTGAACTAGTCTATTGTCCCAAAAATTAGAGGTAGACATCGAGTGAATTTAATCGTTAGTCCGGCAATTTGGTGTAAAAATTATGTGGCGTGGGAGCCAATTAGGAGGAATAAAGGTTACAGCTGAGGGCCAGCACGGAACGCGGCTCTGTGATCGTTAATTCATCTTAATTACCTTTTTGATGGAGTTTTCGAAGGTTAAAATCCTCAGTCACGGATTCAAAAGGGATGTACCTAGTTAATATTCAGACGAAATTTGAAAAGTTGCGAAGCTCAAATCTGCATGGCACAGTTAACGAGTTTTTCGCGTGAACTTTTCACTTAAACGTTTGATAGAAATTTTTAGGCTTCGTTTTACCTTTATCAATATTTTTGTTGAATATCGAGTAGTGCAACATTATACTATGGAAAAGAACGTAAAATTGAAGGCTCATCATGTTTTTGGTATGAACATCATCATTCGTAGCCGAACATTTAAATCATGCTATATGACTGTACGTTTTAGATGCTCTAATCATTATGATATTTGAAATCATTATGATATAAAAACCTTTTACCGCTTTCTATTGCTGTACGTCTGCAAGTTCTGAAATGAACTCCTCCACGTTTTTACCAAGTTTTGCCAAGTATATACATAATACATATGAAGACAAAAAAATACTTTCAAACGGCCCAAAAAAACGAATCATTACTTAACTACATTTTTTTATATTTTCTTTATTTACATACGAGTGTAAAAAGGACAAAATGTTGTCTGTCACAAAATGTGACTTGAAGCAGATAGTCTTTCAAACCTCGATAAAGGGAGCCTTTAAAAAAAAGTTATAAAACTGATTCTTTAAATTTGAAAGACGTTGGCATCCGTTCCCTTAATGTAGCAGATATCAATGCGCAGACATTACTTACTATCATCTGGACCGTCTACCATTTGCTTAATTGTAAACATGAAAAAGAGCAAATCGGTCACCTTACATCGTCGAACTATTACCATTGATGTTGTCCCTGATACTGTCTTCCCCTCTGTCAATCTTTGTCGTGTCAATATTTTCCTTTCCCTTCTTCTACTTCTACTATTCTCTCCCTCTACCATTACCCTAATATCAACTAAACGTGATATTATGTAGAATTTCGCAGTTGCCTAACTGCGAAATGCTGCCTAGCAAGGACTTCATATAGCTCACCATATCAAATATGGTCGCCAACTTAAAACTCCAAAGCGAACGCTCCGTTTACAAAAGATGTTGGTGATGGTAAAACATTTCACAACAAATATTCGTTCCTTATATCAATTTTTACTTCATCAGTGTGTAACAGTAAATTTGTACTAGATCTCAGCAAGATATTAACGATAAAACTAATTTAGCAACAAAAGAACTACTTTGTATTATCGTAATCTGTATTCAAACTTTAATATACCAGCAAAAAACTTTGGTCCAATATGAAAGACTAACCAAGCAACGACGAGCGATATTAAAATTTTTAGCGGGTTCCACTCAGTTATCTTTAAAATAATGGCCTTGTAGAACAAACGCGTAAACGACAACGTAAAACTCTCGGTGCTATTATAAAATCTGAAATTCATTAACCATAAATAAGTGGAGCAATTTGTTCGTGGAGTTGGTCGTAATTGCGTACATGTCCACTCAGCCCTCCGGTGCACAACTTCTTTTTTTGCACTTTAATGCTCTTAATGTATAACACCTTACATGAAAATGTTGTTGTTCACCATAAAACTAGTTATCTAAACTATTCAGTCTTGATAATTTATAAAATTTTAAGAACCATTAATATAATTTTGTCAGGTTATTCAAAATATCACGCCTGTTTCCTTTGAGGGTCAAGAGTTATGTTCACCAGCTATGATTTTGTTGAAACGCCACTATCGTTTTATCTTCTTACATTAATCATTTCATACTTGTAAGTGTGAATGAATTGCTTTTAATATTATTTAAAGCAAAAAACCCGTGCGACCCCATTTTTTGTAAAGTATAAGATCAATCTGTTAATTTCCCACTCTTGGACTTGCGTCTCCTCGTTTTATGAAACTGGAGGATATACTCGCCATGCAGGTGCAAGGCGGATAGGCAGATTTTTGCAGGTAACCTCAGTATATTTGTAAGCATGTAATGTAACATGTACAGCAGTAATTATCAGAAAACTTTCTAAGTAGGGCACGGACTGGAGCTTTATAGAATACGCCAAAAATAGTAACATCCATCGGTTCAATTTAGGACTTTGTTTCTTATTATCTCACTATTTATTTTATCTTTGTCTTGAATACAAATTTTTCTTTCTTCTTCTTTTATTACTTTGGTGTATCCTCATGGTCATCGACATAGAAATCGAAAGGATATCGCCTGATCAACAAACGGAAAGAGCTGGATGTAGATCTCTCCGCTACACTGGAATCTATCATATAATGTTACATACTCTTACAGCAAAGATTAAAAAAAATTGCAATATTTTTATGAGATAAGTATATTTCTTTATTATATGGAAAGAGACCGGACGGGATGTCTTGGTGCCCTAGAAGATGGGTCGACCCTTAGTGTAGGACTCCACATCCGTCCATACTTTGGATTCTTCCCAACTTCCAGTCACGGGCATGGCAGCTCGTGCGGGAGCCGAACGTCAGAAGAGCCTGAAACTCCGCAAAGATGCATCCATTGGCAAGATCACCAATATTACCTATAATATATATATATAATTTATGTATTAAAATGTAAGTAATTTGTACTATATGCTACGTATACCATCATCGCCATTATCATCTAAATTCATTCCTGGGGTTGTCTGGAAGAGATCTCTTTTTAGCGATAAGACCGCCCTTTGTACATAACTAGATATAATTTAGTCTTAAGTTCATGTTTGTATTGGTGTACAATAAAGAGTTATCTATCTATCTATTATTATATTAGGTATTTCATTATTGTACAGAATTTTTATATGTACGTTTTTATGCAAGGAGAGCTGGAATAAACTTTATGCATACGTTCATACCAAACATACATACAAACATATTAATATAGAAAATAATGAAGCGGGCACAAAACGGGTTTAAATAAAACTATTAAACAGGTAATAACGTTAATAACTATAAGCATATTGTTATGGTTATTATCGTCATTACTATATTTCCAAGTCGCAAATTGCAACATTGTTTAAAATCACTGATTTAAATTGCCTTTATTGCAAAATGCTTTCATCGGTGTTTTATGGCTTAGTAAGGATGAACTGAAAATATTGCTTAGTGGGCGTATTTTATTCATAAATTACACTATTTACATAATATTATGTCAACAGTGATAACTGTGTATATTAATTTTACTTATGTATACTTACTCAGAACATTTATAAATCAAGTCTCTGTTTGTAATTTGTAAATAAATAGCAACATTGCATTAGAAACTGCTATTTATATGATGCAAAAACGTAAATTATTGTTTTAAGAATTTTCAACTATCAGTTTATTATTAAGTCTGTCAGTAATTTCTCCTAATAATTGTAGGGACTAAAACAAAGAGTTTGTCATACATTTACGTGTATCTAGTTACCATGCTTACAGGATTCAGAAGTCATTAATACAAATATTTGTAACTATTGCCATGGAGGAAGAATATTGCAGACGTCTATTAAACGCGGCATGTCAGTCCTGATACCCCCATCAAGACAGACATGCCGTGTTTGTCCAACTAATAGGCTAAGAAGTTGCGGGCATAGCTTTAATAATTTGAAATATTATTTACACAATTATCAATACGCCATTTGACTTGACTACAATTATGACGTCATACATTACTAGGCCCTTCGGGAGACTAAGTTTTCACGATAATAAGAAGTTTCAGTTTATTTGACTGACAAGTGTATTACTACCGTAGAAGCTTAGCGCACTCATTCCCCAAACTCAATCTTGACAGGAAGGTGAGATTTTTAAATATTGGCTAGAAAGAATGACTTAATGTGCATATTGTTACAATTAACATGTGCTCACAGTGAGGGAAGGCATCGCGATGAAACCTTTGTTTGAGATAACCGAGGTGTCAAACCGACAATCTGTCTTAAACAAGTGTGGACATGAAAGCGTAGGTGGATAATATTACATTCTATTACAATCAGTAAATGATTAATAAAGTCAGTGCTGCTTTGTTTTAGTTTTAAAGATAAAGCACGTCAGTTTGAACTAAATCAAATATTATTTAGTACTGAGGACAATTTCCTCTTGTCAAGTTCTGGCCACCCGGGCATTCGCTTTAATGAGAAAAGGATGAAATCAACTTGTTTCAAATTAGACGCGAGCTGTGGCTTACATGCCTTTAAATTTCATATGCAGGATTATATTCTTTAGGACCTACGAAAATATGCTTGATTTTAACATGTACACAGTTTACAACGAAAATATAGTAGTTAAGGATGATTGTAATAAGAACATTTGAAGTTTGGTGAACACTTGAAAGGTGATAATTCAATATAGATAAGTTATGTTAAATAATAACAACATTTGATAGATTGCTTTTAACCAACTTAAAAAAGAAGGAAGTTCTCAATTCGTCTGTATGTTCGTTAGTCGATTTCTCCGTCAAACGATTTTCAAAATTTTAATTTTCATTCAAGGGTAAATTATACCACAGAGTTGGTCCCATTGTCATCATGTCAGGTTCTGCTTTGTGAATCGCAAGGAAATCGAGAGCAACTCCTGTTGAAGAGCATACACCGAAGAGTGAGATGGCATATTAACACAATTTTTGAGTTTTCTTGTAGTATACAGGCCTTGAACTATTGTAATTAATATTTTAAGCACAGAAACAATTTTAAACTTTCATAATGATGCAACAGTAAAAAAGGTTGTGCACTCAAACGACTATTTATTTAGACATCTATCACTTTATCGATGCATCATTGCGTAGTTACTTTGTAGTAAAATAAACGTTAATGCAGCAAAATTAACCGTAAGTGGTATGTTTATCGCTCGCTTTAGTTTGAAGTTTCATTACATATATTCATTATATATAAGAAATAATACATATCCTTAAACGTTTAATTCTCACGAAAAACGAAAACGACAAAAATGGTACCTTTATGTTTATTTTATCAATAAAAAGTCTTTGTTGGTTTTTAAATCTAATATATAAAATTCTCGTGTCACAGTTTTCGTTGCCATACTCCCCCGAAACGGCTTGACCGATTTTGATGAAATTTTTTGTGCTTATCCGGTATCTATGAGAATCGGCCAACATCTATTTTTCATACCCCTAAATGTTAGGGGTAGTCCACACCTAAATTTTTTATTTATTTTTTAGACAAAATTTTTAATTTCTATTTTTTTATGATACAACATACAAAAATACATACAACCCTAGATTTCAACCCTCTACGATCAACCCTTATTTTTTACCGGGCAGGACGACGTCTGCCGGGACAGCTAGTTGAATATAAACGTACACCATCCATAAAATAAACAAACGAAAACCCATAAGTTCGATCTTATTTTCGCTATTTTTTTATTGACTCTTCTTCTCTTAAAATTTACACATCTATCACTCTGTTTTCCTTCTCAAATCATCTATTTCAGAATTTCGATTTTCATTTAAATATTATCATCATATTGCTGTCTTAAATGTCCTTGTCATTTTGATCTGAAAATTTTGAAGTATAAAACCACCTCACGGTGCTATGTTTTGCTCCTGGTAGCCACACTATCCTTGTATTTAAAATATTTTTACGAAGTTCACAAGCTCTTTCACCAAAAAAGATTCCTTTTAAAGTTTAAAGCCGAGTAGTTCTTTTTACCATTTAGTTTGGCTACCATTAGTTTCTTTGCCTCTTTCAAATCCATGTAAACCCTCCCGTATGCACTTGTAGCCAAAACATTACGTTAACGCCACATACAATTAAACTCATGATCAGTTTCTGTTCTTCGAACTGTTCATCACAAACTTTGCTAATGTCACTAGACGAGAATGTTATTGCTGTGAACTTTTAGGCTCTCTGCCAGAATTTGTTTCATATCTATATTTGCTTCTAATTACATAACTTTTCAAGTAGAAGTTTTACGTTTTCAGAATAAAGGTATAAGACATATAAGTGATATGATAAGAAAAGAAAAAGGAACCGTATGAATTTAAAGAGGATGTAGTAACAATATATAAAAAGGAATGTTAAGGTGATTTCGGCATGTAGAGAGTGAAGGAAAGTAGAATTACAAAACATTCATATGACAGCAATGTAACTAGTAGAGACGGTTCTAGCAGAACGCGACGTACTTACTGTGATTAAATTGAAGATATTTTGAATAAAGGTCAAGTATGAGGCACTTAAATAAACATGTATTTATGAAGAGATTTATAAAGTAGATGAAACGAAGTGTTTATTAGGATCGTAATAGGTGGAAATCCATCGTCTTTACCCTAATGGGAAACAGGCGTGGCAATATGTATGTACATGTGTCAGTGAGCTTATTATTTTATAAGACTTAAAAATGTTGTTTCATGAAAGTGGTATTGATGTCATAGTGATAGATTAGCTTTTTACTTGAAAATAATTGATTTGTATACGATACGATATATGAAAGTACTGTCAAACGGTAAAGAGTATGACTTGGCGGTCTAATGTTATCTATGTAACAGGCAACATTTGCCGGACCATCAGGCACTTCTTCTTTTAAGTCGTTCCCTCACTGCTGAGGATCATGACTTTGATGGAAGTGAGTAATCTCTCATTACATGTCTTTCAAGACCACGGGCCATAAAAATGGCCCGGACTTTTGGAGGGCTTGCGTAAGGCCATGGGGAGGCCAACACGTAGAGGCCCCTTGACAAATTTAATGCAAATGTGGCGTGACACTGACCGGCGATTATCTCTGTCTACACCATACAATAATGCACCCAAGGACAAGCCCCGGCCAGTGTAGGACTATTGGAAATGAGAAAAGAAAGTACCGGGCTATTGGTGTGAACTGTTAGTGGTACTGGGGCTCTGGGAATATGGGGACTATTACGTCTGCCCGTCGCAATGTTCAGGGAACATGGAAAAATGGGCAGACGGTGACTCGCCACTCCTTGCATGGGCCCCTAAAAATGCCATAAAAGACAGGGGCAACATGGGTGTGAGTGGCTAAGGGGTGTAGAGAGGTGGGCTGCAGGTTCACCGAAGCTACTTCCGACATTAGGCCATTTATCACTTCCACCCCTGGAGCTTGAGTCTTAGCTCTAGCGATGTCCACTCCGTGCCGGCTGATTAAGGCAAGCACGGAGGCGGGGGCCTTGTCTTTGCCCTCGGAGTCAGGTACGAGGTGTCGCCACTCACCTAAGGCTTCGCCACAAAGCCCCCCTGCGGGATTATTATTATTATTACATCATCGGCATTACTCTCCTCTACCGACATCGATCCTGAGCACAGTGGCAGGCCGAATTTATCGATATGTCTAGGTGGTCAGCAACCTAGTCTAACCTCGTATTTGGAGATCTATCACGAGGTCTGTCTTGCCTTCAACTTCCCAGTGATGACAAGTTTCTCCACATTTTCTGGGTTCTGACGGGCTGTGTGTCAAAGTAACTTAATATCCGTTGTCGGTTATATTGCTGATAACTTCTGATGATCACGCACAGATGAGAGTTTATAAATACTAATCCAGTTTTAATTTAAATTAATAAATGCAGACAATGAATATATTAGTTTTCTATGTGCCCATCACAAATATGAAAATCCATTTATACTGTAACGAGTATAAGCGTTTCGATTTAAATATTTAGTTGAACCGTAGCTTATTAATATGCATTTGGTACCCTTTCTGTTCACGAGCTCCCCAGAGTAATTCCTTTCAAATTGCACACCTATTCTTTCGGATCATTTATATGTAAATCAAAACATGTTTTTTCTTTGATGTTTATTAAAATAATCAAAATTGCGATTTTAAATAGACTAGGTTCAAAACCTGCGAACTGACTATTACAAATGATCTATATGATTGAAAACAGAGTTCTTTTTTGTTTTCCTAAAGAGAAGTAAATAATCAGAATACGTCAATAATCACTAGGTTTCCCCGCAGGGAACTTGTAGGTCTAATAGGTAAGTAGGTATACCAAATCTGATTATAAATATTAGAGAGTTAAAATGTCAATATCAATTTATTACTATACCCGATTTTGAAATTGTGAATATCTTTATATTGTTTATAGGTACTCAAATTATTAAGAATATAAATGGAAGAAAAATATTATTATAGTGAATTTAAGCCAAAGTAAAAACTAAAATAAACTAAGTTATAAAATACAAGCGATTATAGACTGTGTAACAAATCGCTGCCAGATGGGAGCGTGCCCAGAAGGCTGGCTGCATTGCCGCGCTGTATGCGATGCTTATTTGTTGGGCGAAATATGAGCCAGCTAGCCTTCTGATCACGGGTGGCATCAAAGAGTTTCTTACAAATCTCTTTGCCGATGGACCCCACGAACCTAATGTTTCAACTCCAAACGGCACAAATATGTAACCCCTTCCTAAGGTTTCATATTTGCGCCGTTTGAGCCCTTCAGCTTTTAGGTTAGAGTTAATAATTTTGTTTTTTAAATTATTGGTTCTTAAATAAATGGTTCCTTTCCAATATTTTTATAATAATTCTTAATATTGTAGATCCAAGTCATAAAGGCAATAATATCTGAATACTGGTAATTGGTTACAGTTTTATAAATAGAAAATATTTCCTTTAAATCAAATTTTTCGAAGAAAATAAAATCCTTGCGTTTCGTTCAAATAAAACTATGTTACAGCAAGCTAATTTTCCACCAACACTTAAAGAACCAAAATACATTTTTAAAAATAACTAAAAAGAGTGTATTTTAATAATGATAATTAATATCTATACAATAAAATAAAAACACAATACAATAATAACGTTCAAACAATTATGAACGATCTCGAATTATTTCAAGTAATACTTTATCGGAGACAAACTCAGTCATCGAT
The DNA here is from genome assembly GCA_012273795.1 of Dendrolimus punctatus. NCBI lineage: Eukaryota > Metazoa > Arthropoda > Insecta > Lepidoptera > Lasiocampidae > Dendrolimus > Dendrolimus punctatus. The sequence continues at coordinate 10,202,333 of CM022542.1, read as the reverse complement.
CTATTCCACTCGTGGTTAATTAACCGAAGGTTAATCCAATAAAGTAAACATACGAGGCATCGATCAGAGCGTTATCTTTTCTTACCTCGGCCCTATTTGTCACTAGTCGGACGACAGAAGGCAATTAGTTGGACCACCCAGCGTTGCTTCGTCAAAACAACGTCTGACGCCATTGTCAGCTAGCACCGCCCAAAACAATTTGTTATCTGTATGAGTAAAAGGAATGATGACGGAGGAGACAAGTGGTAGTTTTTGACATCTGTCTGTTACTCGTATGGCTGAATGACGTTATTTTACATTATTAATTTGTATAATTATTCATTTAATTAAGTCCAATCTATTGAGCTTTTCTCGTTCAACTTTCGAGTCTGTTTCTCTGGAGAGTGATAGTCGTGTCCAGACACGAATTTCTATCCCAGGATAGAAATTTTATTAGGTATACCAAACCTGTGAACTATAAAGAGTAGGTAAGTATACGTCTTTAAAAATAAATGAAAAAAATAGTTTTTATCCAAATAGTATACAGTATTTAATGTTTTTTGTTACATTTTCATAGCCTTTGATAATAACAAAAGGAAGCCAGAAAGCAAAAAAAAATTAAATCAATAGCGTGTAAGTTTCCATTGCTAACATTTATCTTAAAAAAGTTTGATAATTTGTACGCCGCATTATCCGCAAACAAGATTTGCACTCAGCCTATTGCTGTGCCGATATAATTGATTTTTCTCTTAATAATGTAAATTAGAGATTAAGAATTTAAAAAGACACTTCTCATCGAGATCTTATACTTACTTTTCATTTCATACCGTATTATAGGTGTTTTATTTACAATAAGAGGTGTAAGGTAGGTAAGAATAAGCCTCAATGGCACTCTGTTGTTCGGCCTACCCCCCAAGGGACCTGGCTTGAAGTTATGTATGTATGTATTTACAATATAAATATCTAAGTCAAGATCAAGTAAACGAACTCATTTGTCATACTAACCTTATTCTTATTATTATTATAATGGTGCTCCCTCACAGCGAGCTTTCACCTGTAACTTAACATTTATGATTCGATTTTGAGCATTTACTCATTTAGTTCATTTCACAATTTCAGACGAAGCGGTCGTTGTGTTACGTTGTATCAAAATACAATTATAATACAGATTGTATCATTACAGGTTGTGCACTGTAATGCTTGGTTTTCCTCCTTTACTGGTGTAATGCTCGCGGTGAGGGTCCAACTTTAGACTCCAGTGTTATTAAACTAGGAAATAATGTGACTGACTAATATGATTCATAATTATCCTTTTACAACGGAGCTCAATCAAAATCATTGTGAACGTTTTGATAAATTTAACAGGTGTGCCCTAGTGACAAAGGCATCATTACCTTATTCTAATTATGTATTTTGACCGTTGCGACAGTAGACATTGTCCCAAGTACTATAAATGAATGGTATAAAAACATCGTGGAGTATCCAGCATATCTAAATTGCTGGTGTAAAACCTTCCATTTGCCTCGGAAAAACGCATAAATAATTAGGTAGCCCGAACCCAACTGTGAGATTTTTATGGGCTGATATTATTTATAAGGTTTATAAGAACAAAGACAGAAGATCTTTAAAAACTTGTTTTATTACTTGTTTACATTGCTATCGGCAAACTTCTACACTTAAGTACTTCCGTCACTCGCTCAGTGAACATTAATCTCTGCCAAAAGTACAACAGAAATCTCCTACATCCAGAGCAGATGGTATCTGAGACGACGAGAATAATATCCCCATGAGCGATTTCCTTAATTTCGTGAGGAGAATCAAGGGGATCGATCCGCCCAGATCGCTAGTTACTGATAACGTTTATGGACGCCGGCTCGCAAATAACGAGTATTTTTCTTTCGGTCCGATCACGACCGGTCTTGATGTTGCTAGGTTATTGATATTCTTCAAATATCAGGAGATTTTGCTATAAATGCAGAAAATGACAACAAAATGTTTTTTTGATAAGATCAACAACCACAATTGTAGTTTTTTTCTGGCCATTCGAAACGGCATAGATTAATTAGGCTGAAATTTAGCAATGATGATCTTAAAAGATGGCGAAGATTCAATGGGACTAAAATGTTTGCTTCAATAAATACACAGAGATAAATAAAACAACACAACTGATTTCTTCTTTTAGACAATATTAAGTTAAGCTGAGATTATTATTTAATAATATACACAATGTGTACCTTAAAATCTACAATAATTATCAAGGAAAACTATCGTCTAATACTGCGTTTGTCATATTATTATCATAGTATTATCATAAATGTGAGAGCAAATTATTTTTCAAGTGTCCATATCTATTTTTTTTTTTATTTATTCATACATAGATCAAGTTTCAGTCAACATGTTATTATAGTTTCGTATAGTAGGCATGTATTGCAGTCTACAACCCATTAACGATTCTGTGAAATCGAAAATAATCGACTATAAGTTACATTTCAAAAAAAATTTTATCAAAAATCATATTCTGAATATTGTTCATTTAGATAATTATAACATTTTAAAATAAACTGACAGCAACGTTCTTTCAGTTCCGAAATCCATATCTATTAAGTCATTAGTGTTACCAACAACCATAATTTTACTCGAGAAGTCTTATTCATATTGAATTAGAGTATGGCTTTTTATGGTTTTTAAGGAAGCTTTCAAACTTACTTTAACTCAATGTGAATACGACCTTAATTAGTGTTTAATATTAATTTAATCTTGGATATGAATCTTGAAAATTTACATATACTATATTTATACACTTCAGAAGTCTTTGAGTTTATGATGTTGCGGCAATTAATATTCATTTTATCGCATATTAGTGTTAGCATTCAGGCAACCCTAGGACAGTGTATTCGTGTATGGATGTCAATTGGCTATAAGGTTGCGAACTTTGTCGAAGATACATGAGGTCGCGGTTTTATTGTCCCTGTTTTTGTGTTTGGGGGTCGTTTCGAATGTGTTTCTGACGCGAGATAAAACACGTGGGACTCGTAAAAAATATTGACGCGTAGCTGGCGGGCGCTTACCTGAGTGTGTTGAACGTAAAAGTTTTGCAATGGAATTTGATACAGGTGATTCATTGTTTATATACTGGAACAAATTTCCTCTAACGTAGCTATTAACTGAACTTGGAACATTTAATACCGATGTACTTAATAAATAATTACATTTTATGCTATTTGCTATTTAATATTATTGATTCCTTTTTCATCTATCTGAATTGTCAATGATGATAATGCACGAAGAAGCAAGTTTTTTTTTACAAAACGATTTAGAAATTATAAATCAACTAAGAAAGAGACAAATATTTCTTCAGTAAATTGTCATAAAGCTCGCTCAAATAAAAAACTAACACTTTTTAGTGATTTTCGAATACAAAGTGTAGCCAGCCCTATTTAAAACCTCAAACAAAATATGACGATTACATTACTTAAAGTGGAACAATATCAACTATCCCCCATTTCCCCATGCGGTAAGCATACACTCATTAACATTTCGAGTTTTGTCATATTCGAGGAATTTAAGCGACACAGTGTAACCATCAAGAAATCAACACGGGAGCAATTAAAGGCTGTTTAAACAACCGGAGATGACTGTCGGCCGCCTGTGTTCTGTACGCAATTGCAGATAATTCTGTCATTTATAGTTAAGGCTTGTCGTACACAAGATGATATTCTACTTCATTAAAAAACTAACTTTAACAGCGGGCAAACTGCGATTCCGCTCGCGTTGAAAACGATATGTATGTTATGAAATGGGCCTCTTATAATTCTTAGGAATGGCTCAGGTTTCAAGGTTTCTTAATATGTGGCAGCTCCTCCTGCAGCAGGACTAAAGGGCGTCCCACCTTCTTAGACTAACCTAGCTTACATATACATAACTTTCTAGATTCCCGGACCGTCGTAAGCCGGACACCATAACGTCCCCATCGGAAATGGACAGGTTCAGATGGAGATTCGATGTGGCAGCCTCTATGGTATTCCATACTTCTACCGGACTCCCACTTGATTTTTTACTTCAAAATAAGTAATGACATAGCCGTACCGCCATCTAGCAAAGCGAAGATAGAGCTTACCATGAGAGAAACACATTAAGTGTCGCCTTTGTCATGTCATTGTCGTTGTCAAAACGATGTATTTGTTACTGCATTGCATCAGTGGTGCTAATAGAACGCATTATTATTAGTTATTCGACCTCCATCTTGTTGGCTACATTCGTCTATACTTTGAAACAGTAGTTTTTTTCTGGGTGAAATCAAAATATTATGAAAAAATAGTCTAAAAAATGTTATTTTATGGATTATAATAATATTATCCTACTGCTGGTCTCCGGCCTGGTCTTTTTAAGAAAACGGGTATTATACACGCCACGCCTGTCTAATATAGATTACGTGTTTTACGTATCGGTAACATTGATTAGTAAATTTTCTGTCGACTGATTAAAAATCAAATAATATAATAACTTTAAAATTACTTAAAGGTATATCCTGATGCGTCGCTGCCTGAAAATCTTTACGCTACTAGTAGGATAGCATAATAATTTTCAGGCTGCATCGCTATATTCAGGTAGACAGTTTCCATTATCCACGGGATCTCTGAAATCTTATACTAATATATCAAGCTGAAGAGTTGGTTTGTTTGCTTGAACGCCTTAATCTCAGGAACTACTAGTCTGATTTGAAAAAATCTTTCAGTGTTAGATAATCCATTTATCGATGAAGGCTATATATCATTACGATATTAAGACCAAAAGGAGCGGAGCGTTTTAAAATCGGGGGGTTAGGATTAACTTACTTTTTTTAACTATTCCACTCTGACGAAGTCGCTGGCAGAAGCTAGTGTAATATAAAAAAATATTTTATATGTACGTATTTAATTATATACATAGTTAATGCATAATTCTTCATAAAGTGTATTTATACATGTGCAAGGATACATAATAATTTATATTAAATAACATATGTCAGTCAATTCAATGCTGTGAGAAAGTTATGAAAATATTAAAACTAAATCACTTTCACATTAAATTTTAGTTCAGAAAATGTTTTTCCACAATATATAGAATAGAAATGTTCACTAGCAAAACTATGTTAGAAATATTTAGCGAAGAATTTTAAATAGCTTCGAGTAGCTAGCTAGCTAGCACATCATACTGGATTACAAGCTTAACCAAGCCCACCCAGGCCTATACTCTTGGAGCGTGTAATAAGAATGTTAAAACTCATGACTGACATTAAACAATAAAATAACCTTAACAGCGATATTTAAATTAAATTTAACCAAAAGACGTATAAAATACGACAAACTTGCACATATGACAATGATGGCAAATTGTTGCATTTAAATATTTCAGTCATATCGTTAAACGGTCGTCGTAAATTATAAGACTGTTTTGAAATGTTTTAATTTTACAATTTACTTTGTTGCTGATAACACACAATACGAGTATAGTATGTGAATGTAATTAGTAGATTAAAATATTAATGTTATTGTATTAATTTAAGAATTCACATAATAATAACGCTTTCAGAGCATGTTATCATGGGCATATTGAGATTACTTTTTTTTAAAGATCGACTTCAGAAAATAAACAAGAAAATAACCTCTGTAAAAATATTTTAAAGGAATATTATATAGTCAAGTCCGCATTTTATTCGCGTGAGGTTAATACTTTGCAATTTAAACAATATCTTTATAAACAATAAGCTATGTGTTATTTGTAAATTTATATCAAAATCTGTTCTGCAGTTTGTCTGAAAGTGTAACAAACATTTATCTTCAGGAACTTCGTCCTTTCTAATATTAATATGCCTATCACTTATTATTAAATATTTGTCAAAGCTTAAAATTATTACGGAACCATTATTAAATCGATGCGTCAAAACTTCACAGTGTCAACGATGTGAAACAAATATTTTTTAACTTTGTTAAATATTTTAAAATCCAAATTCATTTATCGCCATTCCAAGAATTTCTCATTTGTCTTCGGGAATATTTTAGGGATCGCTCCACTTGTTACAAAATCATTAACAATAAGCGCTGAAAGATGTTTGTGACAGTCCACTGTTATGTATATTTAGAACCTGTCCGACATATCTTTATTCAAGCGAACGATTTTAGTGAGTAGGGCTTCCAGATCTCGATGTACAAAAATGGGTTTATTAGAAAGAACAAATCTTCAAATTGGTGTATTAGTTCACATATAGTGAAGGGTATTAGAGAAGCCACGCCTGTTTACAAATCAATTACAAATAACTAGCCGCTAACGGGTGCCCAGCAGCCCAGATGGACAAATCACCTAATACCCTTAATGATCACTGAACGCCAATGCCTAATCAAGCCGCAGAAGTAGCCAACACAAATCCCGTCAAAGCTATTGGAAGTCGTAGATTCGTCAACAATAGGTAGAGAAGTCGAGATAGCTCCAGCGGCTGTAATCCCAGTTATTAATATATGTCCACCGAGTTACAACTAAAGCAAAAACGTCAAACTTCGATGCCCCAGACTCCTTAATGCCTCAATTCTATATAGAGAAAGAAGATCTTCAAGTACAATTTACTCATTTCAAGTCTCAAAAACTACACAAAAATCTTGTTCAAAACAATTTTGGTTAAAAGTATTTTATAACGTTACTATTACTTAAAATCTTTTAGAAATTTATATATTATACTTAAAAATTTTGAGAGACACGTGGAAAAACTGTTTTTGAATTAATACCTTCATCAAACTAAACTTCGGTCTGTCTTTGAAATTGTTATAATAATTTTCACCCTTAGGCCCGAACCTTTTGATTTTCAGGGAACGGATGTTATACCGTCTCGCTTGTTCAAGACGGATTAGTTTTTATCTGTTAACTTGATAGGCTTTTTTACGCTATTTCTTGTTACTGCTAGCCCGTAGTTACTGTAAAAATGTGCACACTATTCCAGAAATCTTCATTAAGCAATTCAAACTCTCTGGGTTTCGTATCTACATCATAGGAATAAGAGTACGTAAGTAACTTGTTCTCGCACATATCGAGCGAACCAGAAAACTCTCTTAGAAGTATAAATACTCGGTAAACTTTCAGTGCTAGGAATACCGATCATACCTATTACACACCGACAAATCAGAAAGTGGAAAGTCTCATGTCCAAATAATGGGTACACGCATCTTTATCAGTTTCCCTAATTATGTATAGGTAGTGCACCAGTTTTGACAACAACTCGTAGTTAACGAAATTTTCACTGAAGCCGCGGTTTGGTGTTGGGATGTACTTGAATCCGTCGTTGTTTGTCGTTGAAGTTGTTGATTGAATATTGTTACACGAGATTTGAAAGTGACATATTTAGGTATGAGATAATTTTATACACGAGCATAGCGAGGGCGTTAATAGTTTGAGTGCCTAAATAGGCCCTACACGCGAGGTTACTCCTTTTATTTTGACTATGAGGAAAGTTATTAAAAATTGATTACTTAAACAAATAACTATTTATCTAATGAAATCAGGCGTTAAATCCATATCTAGATCTGATGAACTCGTTTAATACGTCACATATAAAACGTGAAATATAATTATTTTCTGTGGCATTCTACCACCCAGTATTTTTTGTCACTGATTATAGTAACTATTTAGCTCAAATTTATGTAAATTAAATAACAATTAAATGAAAAGTAATTTATAAGTATAAAATGATGTTACAAAATTATTGTTATTTTTTTATTTCAATTTATGCCGCAATTTAGCAGTGGCCGTAAAAAAAATTGGGATACGATTCGCATGCATTATCTATGTTTTGTATGGTTTTTTTATTTTTTGACAGCAGAGAAAATAGTTTTTCAGGGACGAAAAGTACTGTTTTCATACCTGTGATCAGGCAACTCCAAACGTACTATCAGAATATGAGAAATAAAAAATTAGGTGCAGATGATATTCGAGTTTACAGTTTACGCCTGATTTCATTAGATAAATAGTTATTTGTTTAAGTAATCAATTTTTGATAACTTTCCTCATAGTCAAAATAAAAGGAGTAACCTTGCGTGTAAGGCGGTAAATGATTTTCTTGGCTGACTATACGATACATAATACGGTTAGAAAGCACCGTAAGCCGCCGTGGTTCTGGCAACCCTAGGTGAACAGAGCTTGGACTGTCACATCCAATTGTACGCAGCCGCCGTTTCGCGACCCCACCACATAAATTTCGATGGTATCTTCCCAGCGAAACAGAGTTATTTAAATAAACGTCACAAAAGATATCTATGTTGAATTGCCGATCTGGGAGACACCTTCTGTACCCTAATTTAGATTAGTCTACGTGGTGGTGAGATAAAATTTAGGAAGATACCGGGGAGCCGTGAATGGTGGCTCTTTTGTTTGTGTAGTGGTAAAACCTGATAGGATTGTTAATTAGCTAAATTACTACTATCTATATTACAACTAATGCATTCAAGTCTACGACCCAAGGGATCACTCGCGTTTTTAATTAATATACAGCAATGAAAATTTTTTGTGTTAAAAAATTTCAACTATGAATTTTGGTCAGACCGTACACAAAATCTGTGTTTTTTGCTAGTTTCAAAATGGTTGACTTGACATAAGATTTGGGTTTATTTAATAATAAAAAACATAATAGCGTGGGTCGAAATAAGTAACAGATATATATTGATGTAAGAAATATATTTATATTTGAGGGATGTGACGCCGTGAGTTGAATCAGGAATAATCAAAAATAATATAATTATGTAACGTTCATTTAAAATTAAATTAAAAATTATTAGGTAAATTACTATTTTGAGTTATGATAATAAACTCTAAAATATCGAAAATAAGTATAACTTTAGAAACGTATCATAAATTGTTACGTTTACCTTAAAACCTACATGTTCTGATAGCTATCATTTTATTACATAGACACAATATTTTTTCTATAAATACGAGTATCAAACCTAGCCGAAGACAGTCTCAGTCAGTTAAACATGTTAAATGATGTGTCCTGTAATGCCATCATTTAGTTTTTTTATGTACTTGCAAATAAAAACTTTACTTTTATTTTTATGCTAATAAAATTATACTATTATAATATTTGAATTGGAATATGATATAATCCATTGAAATCTTTCAATTTAGGGACCGAATATTGCATTTCTTAGAGGACGCAATTTTATTTTTGGGACATGTGTGGGGGGGGGGTCAATAGAAGCTTAACCTCAAGTTTGTGGGGTCGCCACCCTTGTCCCCCGGCCACCATCTTGGAAAAAGGGGTGAAAACACTTTTTTCGCGATATCTCGGAAACTATGCGTCTTACAAAAAAATTGTAGTCATAATTTGTAGCAACTTGTTTTGCCTACAAATACGTTTATATAACTTTTTGCCCTAAATTAAAAATTAAAGAAGTTATAAGCAAAAAGTGATATTTTTTTTCATTCCTAACTCTTTTCTTTACCATAGAACTTACCAAATTTAACTTATCGAATGTTAAACAGGTCAAGGTCCCCCGTTTTCCCCGCCACCTATGTCATAATCGTGATACTTAATGATTAAATTAATTTAAAAAAAATATTAAAACAAACACTTAAACTTTTATGAAACGAAACACTATGTAGATAAAACTATTTTTAAATATGTTATGTATGGGTATACATATGTAAATGTGTATATATTAAATTCATAAATTAGTTTAAGTATTATAGTCTCTTTTGCCTTTTCCTGCACTAGCTACATTGCCTGGTTCAAATTTCTTTGATTTAGGCTTCTTGAAATATATCACTTTGAGCGATAAGGCCACCTATTGCATTGCCAAGAATATATTGTAAATATGGTCTGTAATTGTATATTTTGGTGAGCAATAAAGTGTTATCTCTCTCTATATATGTACTTATATATACTTATACATATGGGATATTACATTTTACTCTTTATAAATTTTTATTCTAAACGCTCTTAATGTTTAAGCGTGATAAATACTTTCGTCTTGAAGTCTCAACTCTATTTAGTTTAACAGTTATGCTTATTGTTTCAATACAAAGTTGTGTTGACTCGGCAAACATGCAACACGCATCGACTTCCTAGTCAATATTCTTACCGTTCTTTATGCAAATGTAGGAACGGTGGTGTGCGGGTCTTATTCAAGGGTGTCACTCCCAGATGCGGAATCGATTTGGAAGTTTATTCAAGCTGACAACGCGTGAAGCAGGGCTGAGCACGAATCTATTCTATCTCGTATCCCCTGTTCTGCGGTATGGTCGTAGGGTAAACGTCCCTATTTGCGAATGGTAACTAAATCGAATTTTTTCTAGATCCTTTTAGTCTTGTAGACAAAATAACACTTATTTCAAAATCTAGAGTAAGTTACTGATTTGTAGGTAAGATTCATAACTGTGCGCAGCGTGACATTTGAAATTAAATTGTGCCAAAAAATACGGTTAATAAATAGAATTATATTTTGACGACTAAGCTTTAAACTAATCAAAGCGAAATTTATATATCAAATGAAATTTAACAGTTTCAAACCTTATTTTAGGACTAAGATATGCCCGCGACTTCGTTCACGCTTGACATAAAGAAGAGAATGTAAGCTTGATAGCTTATATTCTTTTTACATTATTTTCTTTCTTTTAAAACCGAACCAATCAGAATCTCGAACAAACAGACAAAAAAAATGTAACGTGTACTCCATCGTTTATATAGTCTTTTCCAGTTGTTTTTTTATAGCTACTGTAGTGGATGCACTTACCACGTTTAGTCGTAGCTAATTTTATATTATATTTGCTCGAAATGTACACGATCCTGGTTACCACAAGCTCAGGCTTTCAACTCAATTATTTGCTTACATTTATAGTATTTCATTTATTTCTATTGGAAGCATTTGTAATAAATAAAACTTGTATTTTAACTAATTCTCATTCGTAACAAAGCCGGTCAAGTTCAAGTCAGCCTTTTGCATTTGACTTTTGACGTTTGACAAGTGCTAGCGTATAAAATACATAGCAAAACTTTCTTTAATCTACGGTATGTTTTCATTCATGTTTAATAACAATTTCTAATCATAAACAATTACATATAATATCTATTTCAATTTCCTTATTTATTTAATACTTTAATTTATCAGCTACATCATATTCTATTTTGTTACTCAATGCTATATGCTCTGTTAGCCAGGACGTAAAGATTGACAACCAATGAGAGACGAGTATAAAGTCGCTCTCATTGTGGAATTCAAAATGAAGTAGACACCGTTTTGAATGAGTTAAGCAGAGACATTTGTACGACAAAAAAAGATACTTGCAAAAATGAAAATAAAAAGCCAGTTTAAGATTGACGTAATATTTATTCAAGAACCTGACATCACAACAATAATATCATAGCACACTCTTCACTACAATGTACAGACACAGCATTTTGAGAGTTTTATAACATATTGACGGAATATATTTATAGTACAATTCTTAAAATTTTACTTGTATTATTATAATCTTATCTTAAATAATAATTATCATACAAGGTAAATGAAACCCATATTGAAGGATCCAAATAGAGGCGACAAACATAATCTGTTTTTGGAATTTGGGTACGAAAAAGCATTTTAATCAAATATCACAAAAACGTCTACTTAACGGATTTTGTTTAAACCGATTTTCATTGGATGTATTTTTTAGTCTCATTTTGATCCATTTTTCATGATTTTCCAAACAGTATATAGAGAGAGCACAATTTTTTTGACTAAAGAAAGTAATACCTCGCCACATTTTATATTATATGAAATTTTAGATGGCATAATATTATAAATCTGAAATTAAAACCAAGTAAAGCCGCGAAGATAGTAAAGTGTAAGTAAGAAATGATTGTGTTACTCATTGGCTTTTCTCTCAAATAAGATTACAATAAACCAGCGTATTTGCTAAAATAACTGTACAAATGAACAACTAAAGATTTATTACAAGCACTGTGAAAATACAAGCGAAATAGGTGGCTTTACCTTAAGCCAGAGTCTTACCAAACGCGCGTATTACTTGAGCGTTCAAATGCCGATTCAAATTTAGTACACGACGGTGCTATCAGAATCCAATCTATCGAAAAACATTACACTCGGATAACTTGTTTCGAAGACGCTATCGTATTCGACGTGACTATATACTGACTTAATTAGATAAAGTTTGTTTTCTTGGACACATAATAACTGTTTTGAGAACAAGATGCGGCGATATCGAATTGTAACACAATATCATCATCATCTCAGAATTTAATCCCGGTTGCGTTCCAAGCGTTCGCTTTGCTACTTTTACTTTTCCACTTCGGGCGGTCATCAGTATACCCCATTTTGAAACCATTGGTACGCATGTCGTCCTTCATTCACAACGTCAAGCCAGCATTTCTTAGGCCTTCCCCTTCAACCGGAAACTGGCGGAGGCGGCATGGCTAGACATTTATTCACCACATAATTAGTCAGTCTCCGTAAAACGTGACCGTACCAGCGTCAGCGACTCTTTTGCGGTGGAATATAAAAAAATATATTATTGGTTAGAAATTGACCAAGTGCGTGACAGTCTACAAACTATAAAAGATTTTTTGGAGATGAAAAACGTCAAATATTTAGTGTTTGCCATTGTGTACGAAAATCTAAGTATGTATCTAAAATTGTACATAAGTAGTTAATTTTAATGAACGGATCAGATCGATTCCGGTTGAAAGTATTGGTATCCTTGTAGCTCCAAATTATGAATTTTGTCACTTTTCTATTGTATAGTTAGAATGTAAAAGGAGATCGTAAAAAGGGCGGCGTGGTTCTTACGATTTTAAAATTGCATAAATATCACACTGCGCATTGAATTATACAAAAAAGAAAAATCTGACTGATGATTTATGTCAGATCTATTATGTACCTACCTGCTCCAAAACTAATTTTGTTCCTCAGATACACGTTTGGCTGCTACCCCCCAATTTATGTTCTTTTCGTAATTCCAATACACCGTAACAGCCTGTAGAATCCACGTTTGCGTTTAATTTAGATTATAAAGGCAATAATTTTTCTGAAAACAATGTTTCTGACATACAGATACAAACGAACGGACACGGCGATGATGTAAGGGTTATATTTTTGCCAAAGTATTTACGAAACTATGAAAACGTGTTAGTTAATTTAATGAGTACGCATGATATACGCCTACTTGGTCTTTATACTAGGATACGCCCGCCATTAAAATTATTAAATTTCATATACACAAATAAATACGGATTATCTACGAAATTATGTACATAAGATATATTTGAGACAGTCTTGGGCTGCGTGACATGACGGATAAATTTCAAAGATATCCCCTGATGTGGTTCGGTCGCATTACGCGCTGACCTAAGGACTACATGGGTAGAAGGTACATTCATATAGCTGTCCCTAGAAAGTTATCCCTAGGGGCTCAAGACAGCGATAGCTAGATAAGCAAGACATCCGAGCCAGTCGACTAGCAATGAAGGACGGTAAAGATCATGCAAAATAGAATAGATCTAGTAGTAGATCTTTGACTATAGCCGGAATTAATAATTGCCCAACAGAGCAATGAGGTATATTATATTTACATTGGGATATGTGTATAAAATATATAAAATTCTAAATATGCTGTATCTGTACATTAAAGATATTAAAAAAACTCAACTGGAATAGATAATATAAACAATGGAGAACACGATGCATTTTTTTATATATTTCTTGTCTGTTAATTAGTTCGTCTGTTTGTTCGGGATTCACGCAAAAACCACTAGGCCGATTTTGAGGCTATTTGCACTGATCGTTAGACAATTCTAAGACTTAAAATCTGCACTACTTTTTATCACGAGAATCCCGCGAGAATTTTTCTGGATTTATGTAAAATAGTCAGATTGAAAAAGAATTTCTAATTCCAGTGATATTTTATCATTAATCGATAGCAAACTTAATGAGATCAAGTGCGTGATATTTTTATCATGGGATCCCTACGGGAATTTCTAGTCGAGCTTGGACGATGTCGCGGGCATATCTTAGTTTAAAATAAACATCTAATCAGACTTTAACTAAAGAAAAGTTTAATCTGTCCGGAAAAAAACTGTTAGGTCTTTAACATGTTCTACCAAGATTCCAAGGACGGTTATCGGAATGAGACGAAGCCTCCTAAGCAACTGAGCTACAATGCCTTGAGATAATTATTACAGTCAATATTGTGCTTTTAGTAGCACGCCGGTCAATCGATCAAGCAGCTGGCCCCGGGGGCGAGTAATTTGATACACATTGGTATGTGGACACAAATAAAATCACTTAGCCACGGAGTGGCGTCCTGCGGAGCGCATCTACCGCTCACTGCGGTTAACATTGATAGCGTATTCGACTGGAAATGAAAGTGGCTTTTTTGATTATTGCAAGGAAATAAAAATATTCAATGTTTAGGTTTGGTATTCCGCGCACAACAAATGATTCTGTAGTCGTGACAATCTTCAACTATTTTACAAGCTTTTAATTAACCTGCAATGGATGTACCTATGTATGTAAGTTCGGGTGGAATTTTGCAAGTCAAATTTGACCAACTTCCTGGTTTCCGATTGAGCTATAATTTTGCATGCATGTGTATATCGCGTGACAATGCAATAATATGATACCATGGAGCTAATCTTATGATGGAGTCGGAAGGTGGCCATAGGAACTCCTCTACTAAACAAGATAGACCTGTCATGTTTGGGCTCGTTTTATTTGTCTTGGCTAGTACTCTGCTGCTAGATGATATCCAGGGTCTCAAAAGCTTGCATTTAAAAACCTTTTTTAAAAACAAGTTATTTTCAATAAATTATTACGGTATTATTAAAAAAAAATTCACCAAAAATACTCCATATCCCAAAAACTACTCGCATATCTTATTTAAACCAATTTGTTTTGAAAATGTTTCAGCTTAATAGGTAGAAAACTAAGCTAATGCTAGGTTTTTTTCTGACATTTCTACGTCATAGTTGAAACGGAGAGAGTACATTTTACGACTTAGAAAGTAAATATTTCACTATCTATTGACCTACATAAAATGTTACCAATAAGCATTGCTACGATTTTACAAAGTTATTTTTTTAAAATATAAAGAAAATGTTAAATTTTTATACTTACCACAAATCTTCTTTATATTTTTCTACGTCAGTTTCTGACGGGAAAGCTTCTCAAGGGACAGAAAGGCATAAATATTAAACGGAAGGAGCGTGTAGTCACAAATTTTATAATTCACGGATGTTGCGGCTTTAAATTACATTTTATATTAAACAAAATATCAATATCTCTTCCATAAAATGTTAAATATTTCAAGTTTCATGTAAACCGCGAACGTATAAATAAAGGATCTCTTCTAATAAACACAGTAAATAAAGTTACCATGAAATTGATTTAGTTCTCTAAGCCTATTTCTGATTTCAAATGAAACCTCTCACGTAGCATCCGTTCAAAAGAAAACTAGAACATAAAAGCATAATCTAGTCTAGAGTTTTCTAATGCCTCTGCTATACTTCTACCGTAATGTTTTAATTAACGCACTAATAAAAATAATACGCAGATGTAGCCAAGGTTTCAATGCGTTTAATTTGAGTTGCAACATTGTTATTATCTTTAATCATTAACCGGTCACTCATATGCATACACTAGCTGTGTCCGCGACGTCGCCGTGTGGAATTTGTTCTCAAAACCCCCCGATTTTGAAACATACTTCATTGGTACTGCGTTCCTATTGGTCTAAGCGTGATGATACATAATCTATAGCCTTCCTCGATAAATGGGATATCTAACACTTAAAGAATTTTTCAAATCAGACCAGTAGTTGCCGAGATTAGCGCGTTCAATCAAACAAACAAGCAAACTCTTCAGCTTTATATATATGTATAAAATATACTAATGTAGCTCTTTTATTAGTTTGTTCCTGTAAAACTACAAATAAGACGCACTTGAAAACGGTCACTAGCAGTAAGATTAACGTAGGTGGAGTAGGGACAAAATAATAATAATTCAAATGACCCACAGGGGGCTTTGTGACGAAGCCTTAGGTGAGTAGCGAGACGTCGGACCTGAATCTGGGGGCCAAAGCAAGGCCCCCACCCCCATGCTAGTCTTAGCCAGCCGACACGGAGTGTTTATCGCTAGACATAAGACTCAAGCTTCAGGGGTGGAAGTGATAAATAGCTTTACGACGAAAGTAGCTTCGAAAACCTGCAGCCCACCCCTCTACACCCGTTAGCCACTCACGCCCATGTTTCCCCTGTCTTCTATGGCATTTTTTGGAGCCCATACAGGTAGTGGCGAGTCACCGTCTGCCCATTTTTCCCGAACATTGCGACGGGCAGACGCTATAGTCTCCATATTTTAAGATTCCTAATACCACTAGCACATCACCGCAATATCCCGGTAGTTTTTTTCTCATTTCCTACAAGCCTACACTGGCCAGGGCTTGTGCTTGGGTTTATTATAATATGCTGTAGACAGGGATAATTGTTGGTCAGTGTCACGCCACATTTAGATTAAAATTGTCAAAGGGGCGTCTACGTGTTGGCCTTCCCTAAAGTCTGGGTCATTGTTATGGCCCGTGGTCTTCGAAGAAATTCAATTAAGAAAGCTAAAGATAGCCTCTACGAATTGAAGAGTAATTAAATGTTTTGCTTTGCAATATTCTTTAAAAAAATTAACAATACATGCTATCTGTGTTCAAATTTAACATAATACTTGTAAGATAGTCATTGTCTTTGTGCAAAAGTTGTATGATTATATGGAAAATGTCGATTGTCTAATGAAATATTATTTTCGTGTTGCCATAAGAATTAAATGATTTGGCGTCAATCAGAGTCAAGAGAGAGAGAGAGAACAGTGAACCTTCAATACGGCTGAGACTGGAGTGCGTTACCTTATATCTATTTATTTAAATATTACTTTAAAACTTGAGTACTTGTGAAAACTCGACTTATTCTAAACGCATAAATAGAAGCATGTTTAAAAAAATACGTACTTAAAACTACGTTATAACCGCTCATTTTCTTTGATTATTATTTCGACTTTTCGACCACTTCTCAGTAGCCGTGATTACGGGATATAAAGATGTCAATCGCCAATGAGTAATTATTTAACCTAACCGTAGCTTGTTCATTTTAATTATTTAGTTTTAATTTTTGTTTATGGTTGTTATTTTTTTATATAATACTAGAAGGGATAGGAGGTAACATAAAAAATACTAGCTGACCCGGCGAACTTCGTACCGCCATATTTTTTGAATTCCTAAAAGACTTTGTTTCATGACACAAATACAAAATCACCATAATCGGTCCAGGTGTATAGGAGGATTCTAGAACCCGATGTCAACGCCACCTACCGGTTCCAACGGGATAAAAAGTATCCTTTCTTTTAAGTTGGATCAAACTGCACACGGTGTGCAAATTTGATTAAAATCGGTTCAGTAGTTTTGGAGTTTATTGGCAACATCATCGTGACACAAGACTTTTATATATACAAGAAGATATCAAGTCAATCAATCAAGTTGGAATATCTCCCGGTGCACATATCCGTTAAAATCGTACTTTTAATTTTATGTACTAGTCGGGAAAACTCTAAAAATATACTATTAAAAAATAGTGAAAAAGTTTACAATACAGCGAGCCGCTCACACACGATTTCAATTGTGACGTAGAAAATTTGTACGGATAAAATAAAATACTGCGTGAAATTGTCGTGTGAATAGGTAAAATTTGTTTATAAAAGCCGGTTGTGCTTCTGTTAAATTTAGATGTAACAACCCCTTCACCTGTTCGCAGCGGGTTGGGATGACGGCATATTTGTCAAGCTGAGCGACAATGCTTCCGTAAACGTTTTTCAGGATATGTGTGTGAAGGTTGCTAAATCTGTTGTTTTACATTACTTATTCATAAAGCGTTACTGTGTTTCGTTTGGATATACTGTTTGAATTGCTTACTTTGTGACATTTCATTATCAAAAACTGTACTCCTTTAAATTTAATAACTCTCTTAGTGCCCAAATATTATGTAATTATAGTTTGTTTTTCTTCTATATTACTAGAACTGAAACATAAAATATACAATATCAATATACATGACTTAATTAATAGCAGAAAAAAATATACGTTGTACGGAGTACACACCCCAAAAAATGATGTTTAGTTGTTTTTAAGTGGCCGGTATTGGTGACCAGGTTTCCTTAAGGGAGACTGCTCCCTTAAGAGAGCAGCAAGGCATAAATTATGTACCACATTTGGTGTTGCAAATGTCCATGGGCGATGGTAACCGCTTTCCATCAATTGGGCCGTCTGCCTGTCTGCTGAACTCAATCAATCAGATCCGAAATATACACTTGTGAAACTAAAAGAAGATTAAAGCAGATATTGGATTGATCACCCAAACTAAATCAACTTGGTTGAAAGTTACAGAAATGAAAAAGCTCGACAGTCTTCAATGACATTGAATGATTGAACTCCAGATTTCTAAGGATCACTTTGATTTATTCATTAAAAATGAAAGACAGGCATGAATCGTCTAATATATAATATATTGTTACAACTTACGTTACGCTGATTCTAGGAAATTCGGTCCACGTTGACGGGCAGTACTGCATTTGTCCTGTATAAAACGATGACCTGATTGAGGGAGGGGGGGGGGGGGAGTTCAACGACAACTACGATCAAGGCGTGACGTGTGTACAATCAGGAACCCAATAGTGACGGACTTTGCGCGTTTTATTGAATTACGATCGTCTGCATTACGTTTGGATTTGTTGTGTTCGGTTATATTTGTACCTGTGTTATATGTGTTTATATAGTTCTAATAAACTCTATAATAATAATTCTAATGGCATTTGAATTCGAGTCCCGCAACTCGTAACAATATATATGTTTAGCACAATATATTAAGTATCAAAAAGTTTACAACATTGACCTTGACAAAGATATATATAAAAAATAGAGTAGCATATAATACCAGAATACGGCTGCGAGTTGAATAATAGGTGTAGTTTCTTCAGAACAAAGTGGGTTATATTTCGTTCCCACACTGTAAACGTTATTCGAATGAGTAAGCAGTTGATTTTGTAAAGTGAAGCTGACTTCGGTTGGCGATGCGACATTATTTATACTAAACTATGGTCATTTATAAACATTTCTTTTGAATATGCTAATTTGGTTTATTTGTTTACAATATTCAGAAAATGTATAATGATATGGCTTTAGCTACATTTTTTAAAGTATCCATACAATTGAAAACAAACCTTTGCATATTTTTCATATCGTCAAAGAAGAGAGGATTGACCTGCCGGGATCTCAAGATAGTTATGTACTGAACAGTTTTATGAATAAAAATTTGCGCAGTGTAATTGTTTAGAAAGATTTTTTTTATTATACATCATTACCAAAAACATTTCGGCTAGTACTATTCTAATAAAGTGGATCACAGTTAAACTAATTAAGATAGGTACAATTTATTATCCACAAAATGTCGCGACCTTATAGATATTGTATGACTCTACAACATCATAATTTTATACAAGTAAAAAGAGTCAACTAACGCATTATTAATTGTTTAAACAGTAATTATATTTATTTATAATTATATGATGATATTTTAAAAATAAGATAAAGATTTTTCATTTTAAAGCCAATTTTTTATGTTTTTTTTTATTGCAGGATTTTAGCAGACAGGCAGACGACCCACTCAATGGAAAATGGTTACCATCGCCTATGGACATTCGCAACACCAACGGTGTTACAAATGCGCTGTTGCTCTCTTAAAGGAGACTGGAACATGGTCATAATAAATACACAATATATAAGTTATTATTATTGGTTATTGCTAAAGAGTGATGTCGGCATACAGTTTAACAAAAGAGGCACACATCGATCTAGGCGAGCATGAAATCAGTACACTCGAGCTGGTCTGTACTGGAAATATTAAAAGTTTGCCTCTGACAAATGCTCAGAGTCTATGGCCAACCGGTAATATTCAAAATCCACGACTGAACGCAAATCGTATTATTCTACGCGCAACCATATCTCATTAAAAATAGTAAAGCATTAAAATATGCCCAATGTTTGCGCAAAAAGTGCTTCATTGCATACTTCCTACGCTCCGAAAATTCCGTTCCATTCTAAAACAGATTTGAAGATTATTAGAAGTGTAGTGATAGCGGTGTGCATAGTTATTGATCGATAAGTCGTATACTAGTATCAATTGAATTACCAGAACAATTAATTATTTAACAATAATTATTATACATTCGCCCTGGACTATATTTATGGCGTGGTATGTTCTGTTAAAACATAAGAATAAACTGTACTATGTATTTAAAATCACAGTAACATACATTGTTTCATGGAAAATAAGTTCACATCGGTTGACGACATTCAGTGACTTATTTTACATTTTAAAGACATAAAAATATACAAAACGGTGCTTTTGAAATTAGAAATGACTTCATTTTGTTCTTATTCATCTCAAAGTCCTCGGTCGCCTTCGTGTTTCGGCTCACTTCCAACTATGTCGCGACTGTTTTTATCAACATAATCACTTAATATGTATTCCAATGTGCTGCTTAGCTTTACTTCATAGCATCCAAAATTAAGTATTTCATTTCAAAATTAATTTTAAACCTTGTGTACTACACAATAAGAACTACACTGACCGAATAAAGATGTGGTGAAATTATCAGATGGTCTCACGAACCACTAGCTCCATACTACGAGCATTTTCAACAACAGAGTTCCTTGCCCTTCTATAATAGATATATAAGCTCATAAATGATGCATGCCAGTCAAAACATTAGATTATTTATAACGTCATTAAAATATTTTCATAACGCAGTAAAACACTGAACTGTTCAGAAGGAGATCGATGGAATTCACAGCTTCTGAAAGATAAAAGAGTTATAAAATTAGCTTATTAGTATCGTAAATTTATTGTTCATAAAATACAAGCTGTAGCTTAATTAAGAAAAATTCTTTAACAGGTTCTAAATATAAAATCTCCATAATATAAAATATTTAAACTTTGTTGTGGAAGTAAGTTCGTGCTTTAATGCAGATCGCAGTCCAAAATACTTTATTCGGGCTACTACTAACTGCAGCTGGTGGCTGTTGGTTTTAAGCTGATTTTTGATTCGAATTTTCATTTAAATCTAACGTTTAAATTACAATATCGTATCTGAAACATAGGAAGAATTCAGATGTTAAATATCGACAAAATAAATATACTATATGGATTAGAATAATTATAATTAATTGCACTCCAAATATATAAAATTTACAGAATTATGGCATAGGGTAAAGGAGAAGCACAAAATTAAAAAAATGAACAGATACGACACATTCTTTTGAATATTAATCGAAGGACGAGTGGAACCAAATAGAGGCCAGGGAGAGCGTTCATAGATCAAGCCAAGGAAAAATTGGGGGTTCTGTCATACAACGAAATAAAAATATACAATACAAATAGCTGGCCCATAACAGAATTGATAGGAGGATCTCCCATTGACAATAGCTCAACACTTAAACGACAGATAAATATACAGAATTACAATATACCAATTTAAAAGTTATTAACAAGAAAGTTTGGTAAAAAAACAGACTATTCAGTAGATAAGCATTTCGTATAAGAGAATAGGACAGCACCGGGTTCGCATGACTATACCTGCATACACTTAAATTCAATTCAACTCCGAACACTCTTTTTAAGTTCTCGTTTCAAACACGTCCTTTTTGCTATCAGCAGAGAACAGTGAATTGAATTCAGATTCATATTTTGCGATGATAGCTGGAGGAATGGTTTCAAATTCAAATCGACAAGCATTAAATAAGTCGTCGCCCCGACGCGGGTCATAACGATTATCAGTTGGCATATCTGAGTTCGCAAATGAATGGCAGCGTGTTAAACATGTACCTCACTCTAACATCTTAATTGTAAGCTGAGGGATCGTGTCGACCCAGCATGACGTACAGACACCCAACACAAATCGTAATTATTTTTCAAAGAAACGACAACTTACTTGACATTAAATAATTGAAATACACCGAGAAATAACTACATTCATATTCATTTTAGAAATGAATAATTTATGCCTTATTTGTCATAAATAAATGTTAAATTAATATTACAACAACGATGTGATCGAGCGGCATTTGATATTAATATCTAACATGAAAAGTAGTAGGTATTATTTCTGAGATACAAAATAAAGTTTAGTATCGACGGTGCGGTAACGATTTGACACAGTGCCGAGGTGACATTTGACAAGCGTCTGCTATAAAGTTTAACGTAACTCAACCGGGCGGGAACGTCACGTCGATGCGCGTAGAAAGTCAACCTTTACGATGGTCGAATGAACAAAACAAAACAAGTTGGACATGTCAATGCCCACGCCTTTGGTACAGTAACCTGATACAAGCAGACGGATACATTTAACACCACCAAGAGGTTTGCAAGCGGCTGTATCGCGTGCGAGCTGAGCATTAAGCGGAGCGATGAGCGATGCGGTGAGCGTAGGACGAATGCCGCCGATAGTTCGCGCACCTAACTTATTCTGTCGCGACCGTAATCTTCTTGCAGACTACTAGATGTCACGCACGGCTTGCACGTGCTTCGCTGTACTTTCGCAAGGTTTTAGCTTTTAAATGGGAGATAACGTTGGTCGTGAAAGTTCGTAGATACACACGATATTAGCGGTTCCTACGCTTGGTTTAATATCTAAAAACGTTTACAATTTATGTTCTGTCAACAAGGTTTATGATTGTTCGATATCAAGATCGTTGTTAGCCGTGAAATTCTCTTTAGTTACTTATTTATAACCCAATTTATAGCAAACAGAGGAGATAAAAGCAGTGAGCTGTTAATGCGGGTGTCACCATGCGCACGACCTTAGTATCCCATCCGCTCGCCCGTGTCACGAAAGAAGATACTTTAATATCCGATTCATTGTTCTGTTACAAATTTGTCAGTGATCTTTACATTAAACTTTTTCTCTTTTAAAATTTGAGCCGGGTCCATAATCCCCGTGAAGCCGGTACTTGAGTAAATCTTCGTCACATAATGACGCGTGGACCACACAAATAAAAATATTAGATATCGCATTTAAAAAACAGATAACATATCTATCTTTAACATAAATCGAATGGAGATATTCGATTACAGTTTTTATGGTTTTTGGTTTCCTTTTTATATTATAACCCACACAATATTTTTGTCAGTAGTAGGTACATAAACGTAACAAAATTATTTGTTATAGACAAAAAAAGACATGTCTTAACATTATTAATGTTCGTTATCATATTTTGTAGTAAGTAGACCTTTCTAGACTATTTCTTCAATTAAGAGATGGTAACACACATATATTTGATAAACATAATGTAGGTAAAACACTACATACATAATAGAAGTTAAATCCACGAAATATGTCAAACTATAATTGGTATTAAGACTTATTTTATTCAATAATCCTAGATTTAAAAAAAATTCATTGTATTTCATTTGGGTATCGTCTGAATATCGACTGGTAAAGGTCTCGGCCCATGTTACCTTAAAGTCATCACTATAATCAATATATCTTTATCGTCAGTAATAGTAATACTATCAATATGCATATTAGGCCAGAAAATCTGCTAAATTGTACATAACCTTCAAGATACAAAACATAAATTGAAGACTCGTGCTTGAGATCCCTACTAAACTATTATGAATTGCAATTGCGTATATATTTCCTTTAGAAAACCATTTAAGAATCACACTAATTCACGAATATCAAACGTCATAGATGTTTATTTATTTGTCTTTAAAATATGAATAATTTTTATTTTAAATTGCTGAATCTTTATATATATAACTAAATGTCTGTATGTACTTTATAGAATCGTTAACTATACATTTGATCATGTTATGATCTTTAGCAAAGTTGTTGTGCATGAGCCAAAGAAGCTTTATGAGTTGATTAAGAAAAGGACCGGTATGTGGCGCTGTGTAGCAATAGATGATGCTTTTGGCAGACGACGTCTGGAAAACTAGTACTAATAAAAACACCAATGGTATTGTAGAAGAAGAATATATAAACAGCGGATACAAAGAACACCCAGGCCGGAAATAAAATATTTTTAATGAGATGGTTTCAATGCTTATGAGCATTGATTCTTCTTCGTGTATTTGGCAAGGGTATTATGCCTAATTAACTTCGTGTCCAATGGGCAGCGCGTGTTTGTAATCTCAATTTATTTCAACACCAGCGAGTGCAAGCGAAACCATACGAGTCATACATTGATTCCCTAGAGGGCAAACGGGGAGGAGTTGGACCCCTCAGAAGATGGAATGATGACATAAAATTAGTAGTTGGAAATTTATGGATAAAGATAGCTATATAGGGAGAGTCATGGCAAAAGATGGAGGAGGCCTACACGACAATGGATGGACTCTTTAAATAAGGAAAAAATGTATTCAATCTAGAGATTAGAGAGAAATAAAGGCATTTTTATTTTATTTATTTATTTATAAGTGCAAGCGAAAATTCACCCGCGTTTCTATGACGACGCCGTTTTTGTTATTAAATTGCAACAGCACCAAAATCACGATCGCAGCGTCACCTTTTTCGCTATATATCTATCCCATGGAAACGACATCATTTATTGCGAGGTTATTTTATGTTTTAGCCTAGAAAATCTAAAAGTTGCATTTCCGAATTCGGCTGCTTGGAATTAGATTCAGATGCTTTTCTCCTTTTTAAATGCATTGTACAAACTTGAAATTGATTATATTATAGATTTAATACTTGCGCTGCACACTCTCTCGTCATTTTCCTGCTTCCAGCTATGGAAGTGGACGTAATGTAAACGAGGGTTTACCCACTGTCCTACAACGAGCAGGATTGTGGTGTTTATGGGCTAATATTATAACAAAGTTGATTGCGTTATAAAAACGCACTCAAATAATCTGATACCGTGAAGCTACTTCAAAACTACACCATTATAAGCCCTTTCCCTTAATGATCATCAAATTACATTTTATTTGCATAAAAAACCTGCATCGGGCAACCGTAAGGTTCCTATAGACCCTAATTGCATATTATAATTATGAATATTTTGCCCTTGTCACGCGATGATTTGCCTGAAGGCCCAGCTTAATGCCTCGCTGCAGATGCTGCGCGTCCACAGTAAGCATCCAAGATGATAATTTGCGATAATTTACGTAATTCAGCATAATTTTGATTCAAAGTGCATGTTCTCAACAGCTGAATATCATTATAAGTTTGCGAAAATGCTGGATCTAATTCTAGTTTCGCCCCGAGCGGCAGTCGAGGTTTGCATTTTGCATAATTGCGGGTAGTTTAATTTCCCATTATTTTTGTGTGCGTTAAAGGAAGCTGAGAGTTATTAGGACTCGCGTGTCGTCAACAGACACGCATTTTAGAAACAAAAGCTTCAGAGAGGACTTTCTGGTATACGCACGTTTGTCATAGTGAAAATACATTTGTAATGTACACATTCCACTACCAAATTCACAGCCACACTCTGAAACCATCCAGTGAACATCTTATCTTCGGAGCCAATTTGCATAACCGTCCTGTGTACATCTACACATATTTTTGCAATTGTTTCCCATTGTGGTAGGCAAGACGATGAATCTTACCTGTTAAGTCCTACTACCCTCCAAAATACATTTGCTATATAACTTCAATGAACAATAGGAATCCATGTGTGCTTCCTTTTGATAAGCGATAGTGTCCTTGGATTGAGCATCCCTATATTTGGTAAGAATTGATATCAATTCATCTATGATACAGATAAAAAATGTACTTCTTGGTTTTGAATAAGAAATGTATGAACTTTTATGACGAAAATTTTTGTAGTGATTTTAGTCAGATTATACTATGAATACATAACCCGCCACCATTATTATTTGCGGAATAGAAGAATATTCAATATTTATTCAAGATCCCTTGATTATTTACGTATTAAATTTCATAGAAATCTGTCCACATTAAAGGCCACTAAAAGAATTGGCAACAGTTTTAATATATTTTTACACATTAATCATCAATTAATAATAGTATAATATTTTTGTAAAAATTAAATTCAATATAAGCAGCTACAGAAGCGGAACAAAGAAATAAATGAAATAAAACTTCGAAGGCTTAATGGTAGTTTCAATTTAATAGAAAGATTTTCTCAGAACTTCATTCTAAGAATGTTTGTTACTTATCAAAGAAACATTAGTTCTCAGGGCATTCGATCTAGTGCACTTTTTCCAATCAACCAACGCAAGAATGAAGCTATTTGTTATCACAATTCTGGATTTAGCGTGTGACTTTACTCGATACATTTTATAAATTCTATTCATTAAAGAATTTCTTTTAATCAGTGGAAGCTTTGCGCACGTCCCATTGCTTAAAGAAAACTGTGAGGTTATTGTAGCAATCTTTTTTATAGCGACATTCTAACGGCCTACCTAATGAAAAATGGATACTGTCGCTTATGGATATTTGCAACATCAAAGGTATTACTAACATACCAACTAAGGGCGGTTCCTATTTTATCTACTAATTCACTTGCCTTATCATTGTTTGCATTTTGCAATTACTTGTATGGCGCTTAGGTATGTCAAATTTTAACCGATAGTAAGACAATGAACGGTCGGTAAGATATAGGAACCAGGCATAAGACACCTCAGTATTCCTGCACTCACCCAAGCTAGGGTAGTAGAAATACGGCTCCGCTAATACCTTGATATTTGCAGACCTTAGCCAGCCCGCTTCTAGCCATAAAAGGCGGGGGTCCTCCACTGGCTGAGGAATTAATTCCCGTGGAAATCGCTTTGCTCCTGGCTATGTGCAATAGGTGCATGCCAACATTTGATACAGTTTATTTTTCAATAAATCCTTTCAACTTTATTAACTCTAATTACATTTTAAAATTTGTTAAAAGTATTTATATTTTATCAATATCGATAACACATAGTCTCTACCATATAGAATTAGAAGCCAAGCCGCAATACATGATATAAAATGCGTGCTGACAAACATATAATCTTTCTAGTACGTATTACGAGAACTGGTTCAATTCCGTTGTGCATTTATTAATCTCAATGAAGCAGTAAACCCAGTGACGCGTTTATCCGTTGTGATGAATCGACCAAGATTAAAAGAAATAAAATAAAATACAATATTCATAATTTAAAAAAAACAGCAAGCAACATATAACCTTCGCAGGTGGTAAATATAAACAGTAGGAAAATGTGGAACAGGCAATTGATAATAGATGGTCAGTCAGCAGCTCAGTCAATGGATTACTGTTCTAGACACTTCACCAACTTATAACCTGATGAAGTATGTTGTACTATAAAGAAAATTTTAGTAAATAAACATGATACATCAACGGTGAAGCAAATTAATCTAGATACTTTGCAAACTATTTTTTGAGATTACAGGCGCCAGGCACTTTACTGGAATGGATATAAATTTACTTACCACAATGTCATCGGAAACGAATAGCCCTCCTCGTATAATGTATTAATTTGAACGTCATTGCTTAAATGATAAAGAAATGTAAACGCTATTTTGTGTCCAGTAACTACCATAGAGTCGGTTCTTTATATTCGTTTAATCTGTGCATCGACCGGCGCGCTTCGGAAAGTTCATCAGATAATGAGTACATTTGTTGCGTGTGGAACTAGAATTCCATCTTGCACGAAGCAACATTTCGCGTAAGCATCAAACGTAAGCCCTCTCTTGAACTCGAAGCCGAGTCGATAAATCATGTTTTGGTTTAAACGCGCTAATAGACTTGAAACGAATATTCGAAAATGAAAGCTTTAATCCTTCATTTCATTACGAATTTAAATTGTATTAGAAATCTTATTCGTGTTTTTCATCTAATATATAAAATTCTCGTGTCACAGTTTTCGTTGCCATACTCCTCCGAAACGGCTTGACCGATTTTGATGAAATTTTTTGTGCTATCCGGTATCTATGAGAATCGGCCAACATCTATTTTTCATCCCCCTAAATGTTAGGGATAGTCCACCCCTAAATTGTTATTTTTATTTTTTAGACAAAATTTTTAATTTCTCTTTTTTTATGATACAACATACTAAAATACATACAACCCTAGATTTTCAACCCTCTACGATCAACCCCTATTTTTTACCGGGCAGGACGACGTCTGCCGGGACAGCTAGTTTTGCTATAAATGAACATCGAGTATCTGAAACTTTAAACAAACAATTCTGGTCAAGTCTTTCTAGAATTAAATATAGTTTTAATTTTCAATACGATTTTAAGTGTTTCTGAAAACACATCGAGTCTATAAATATGTATTATAACTAGCTGTCCCGGAAGACGTCGTCCTGCCCGGTAAAAAATAGGGGTTTATCGTACAAGGGTGAAAATTGAGGATTGTATGTATTTTTGTATGTTGTATCATAAAAAAATAGAAATTAAAAATTTTGACTAAAAAATTATAAAAAAATTAGGGGTGGACTACCCCTAACATTTAGGGGGATGAAAAATAGATGTTGGCCGATTCTCAGACCTACCCAATATGCATACAAAATTTCATGAGAATCGGTCAAGCCGTTTCGGAGGAGTATGGCAACGAAAACTGTGACACGAGAATTTTATATATTAGATTGGAGTTTAAGAATACCTACTCCAGATTTGTTGTTCGTTATATAAAGGTAAAAGTAACTCTGTTTATATAATATTTTCTTACATAATACATATATTTTATTTAAGTTTTCGCGACTTGTATACATAATAAAACTACGTTTTAACGGTTTTAAGCGCGGTAATTTATTTGATTTTGGTTAATCCGACGTTTCGGCCGCCTTTCAGTGGCCGTTGAACAAGTTGGCGGTAGGCTAAATAAAACTTTAACAATACTCGTTGCACAAATGTCATGTTTGTCGTCCGTGACCACGGCCACTGAAAAGCGGCCGAAACGTCGGATTAACCGAAATCAAATACATTACCGTTTTTAACTCCGTTTACCTTATCAAAAGTATACGTCCGATGAAATTTGCTAGGAGATGGAATGTATCCTAGGAAAGCACATGCGTCGATCCACGTAATTAGAATGAGACCAGAATGTGTAAGCCAATGAGAAATCACAACAACTTTAGATGTTAGTGATTATCGAAACAGAAATAGTAAATTCGTTCCAAGTCGACGCGAAACTCTTCATTTAGAAGATACAATGTATAGATTTATTCTTTGGTGTGAAAATGCTTAACAGCTCTTTTGTAATAAATCGCAAGGAATGTTGCGTTGCGAATGCAATAATACGGAATCAGATTACTTGCAATGTGCAATGCCTTTTGTTTAAAGCTGGCGCTTTTGCCTTCACTTTGTAATTAATGATACTGGTGCCAGAACAATTCTTGATAAGTGTATAAATTTGAAACTTGTATTTTTTTTATATTTCTTAATTATTAATCCTGGTTCAGGTTATATTAATTTGGAATTAAAACTAGATAGCATTCTAATAATGTGCTGACAATCGTTTCTCCATTAGTACCAGCATTAATCGCAATATAAGTTATCAAGGTGCATTTTGATGTGCGGTAACCACTGAAAACTGAAGATTTTAATCTTGATCACCCTAAGCTCAAAGGCCAGACCGAAAGGAGCAATAATCTCCCGATATGCGCGCAACTGTGGGGCATATTTAGCAAGATGTAAAACCAAATATATACCTGAAACGGTGTTCAGAAGTTTGATTTGTTTTGTTATTTCCGTCGTGGTACCGTAGGATAGCTTTATTAAATATTTTATTAGCGTTTGTTATTGGATATTTCAATATACTTTTTTCTAATATTGGTAACCAATATTAGTGTATTTCTAGTGAAAAAAATTGGATATTTAGTTTCATATCACAAATCCGTTATTGGAAAAATTGAGCGGACGTAGATTCCTCCTCGTCAGTATATAATGAGGAGGGTTGATAATTTATAATGTAACAAAAACAAAATTAAACTGGATTACTGATGGATATAAAAATAAAGAGGCCAAAAAATCGCTGGATGTATTTTGTAAAGGATGATATGGAGGTCGTTGGTCTGACAGAGTAAACTGCCAGATAATTGTGCCCTACACTACAAAGCGGATTCTTAAGAAGGAACTGGGTTCTAACACTTAGCTGATGATATATATTTTAAATACAGTATAGATTCGTTTTAGACCACTATCTCACCCGATTTCGAGCGGGGATATAGTCTAAGATGGAGCACGCATACCTGAAGGTATCTATTTCTACAGGACTGGCAGACACTCAGGTGGTAGGTTTCCGGAAAAACAGATTCCAGTATGCTAATACTGCTTAAATTAACATTTCATCATCAGCCAATCGATGACGATTGTCGCGGTCCTCTTCCACAGCCTCTAACGGCAGTCTTACATAGATTGTCGATTCATTGGCTTACAGGGCGTCCTATGCTTTGTTTACTAAAACGTGGCCTGCAATCTAGGAAACGTTTGCTCCATCAGCCGTCGGTTCTACAGTAGACGTGATCGGTCCAATTCCACTTTAACTTACTAGTGTTGCGAGCTATATCGGACACATTGGTTCTCTTATGGATATCCTCATTTCTGATTCTATCCATAAGAGAAACACCTAACATAGTTCGCTCCGTAACCCGCTGAACTACTCTAAACTAGTGGACCAACCCAAGTATCATATGTCATAACGGGTAGGACCTGCTTGAAGGCTTTCGTCTTTAAGCATTGTAGAATGATCGTCGAGAAGACTTGATGAAGCTTACATATTATAGAATACTATCCAGCCCGAATGGATCCTACCATTGGTTTCCTCCTGGAAGTTTTGCCTATCTAGATCTATTGTCCAAGATAAACTTCTTAAATAAGATAAATAAAATAATAATTATGTGCTAATGAAAAACAGCGGTAGTTAACTTGATTAATTACATATTAAAAGAAATATATAACTTACCGAAAGTGGAACTTTTAAAATATATCGCGTATCTAATAAAAGTCGAATTCCTAATGAAACAAATCACATTGAGGCGTTGAGTTACTGAATGGGCGATCGCAACAAATAGTATTATGTATAGTGATTCCAAAGAGTTTTGAATAGAGTCCAACACTATTTCGGTCTTCGAACGGTGATCTCGGCTCTTTTATTTGGTTTTGTCTTGAGATGGCTTGCCGATGGAATGGTACCGCCGTCGCGATATAAAGACAGCTTTCGAGTTGTGAATGAATGTGTTTGAAAACGTATACACGCTAATTTTTTTATTAGGTTTAAGTTTTTTCTTAATGCTATTTATATAACAGCAATAATGTATTATGCATAGATATTGGTACGTACAGTGAGTGTTTCCAATAAAATTTTAACATTGAATCAATTTACACCATGCACCAAAAATATCTTATTATGCTAGTATATGCAAAAAAATAAAGCAACGAAATTTATTCATGTAGGTGTGATGTGTATCATCTTTTTGTTTACTTTATAGGCCTTTACCACCCCCAAAGTCATTCAATTTGGTTGAACCGTGTAATAGTTTTTTTCTTAATTTTGGTACCTATAAATCATTTTTTTTTGTTTATAAGGCCTAAAAAGGAAAAAAAGTAGCAAGTTTCAAAAATTCAATATTCCTATCTTATTAAAGTATATTATTATGTTTACCGAGTTTCTTAAAATTAGTTCATATTGAAAGACTAAAAGAAAAAAAAGTTTCCAATCCATTTAATATACTTACAATCTGACATCCACATATAAATGTAAAATTAAACAAAAATGTCATAGATATAAAAGTATGTACTTTGTTTAAAATATTCGGACCTGGGGCCCAATTCTGCTACTACTTACTATCGCGTCAAAATCGCTAGCCATAATCGTCTTAATTTGCCTGACTTCTGTATTCTGTTATTTCCAATGACTTGGCACTAACGCCATTTCTGCTAATGGCAATACCACTTATTTGTAATATTATTCTGCCGGAACGATATTGAGAAGATATTGTGGATATAGTAGAATACAAATTCTTGCCAGTATGACAATGGACTCGTATTTCGTATATTTTCACAACGTCGAAAAACTTGATATAGCAGAATTGGGCCCCTGTTAGTTTTTTTCATTGTGCAACTAGCTTCGGACTAGCCGCATAACAGTAGTCACTGGATTGCGTGCATTAAAATAATGAATGTATTGTCCGCTCGTATAGATACACCGTTCGCAGCAGACTATTTTCGCCCAAACCTGTCCGCGTCTATCAAAGGAACAACTGTCGACAAAGCGTTACTTGTCGGTAATTTAAAAATATCCAAATTAAAGTTATTTATTGCTATTAAATCACAAATATGGTGGTAGACATCAATGACATTAAATGTTTATGTATTTTGCTAACTTTTAAATTTTAAGTTTCTTATTCACTTACGAGTATTTAGGCAGAATCTACTACTTCCTTATTCGATGATGAAAAGTGACAAGAATGTATTTTTTTCAAGCCTTCCTTATTTCTGACACAAACAACAATTTTGTATCGCTTTTGTTGCGGAGGTAACCCAAAGAACGATAAGCTTTTGGATAAAAGATTTATTTAATGGAGAAGTGGTAAAATACATTGAAATCTTTTACAATGTGGTAGACCGAGAATCTAATTTTGTTCACAAGTTCATTTCAAAGTAATTTAGAAAGATATCTAATAAGTTGCAGATAAAAGGAGTACGCAAAAGGTATTGTAGGCAGGTATTCTATTATCGTATAATGTAATTATAATGTCATCGACTATTAGTACTTATTAATTAATATAGAGATCAATGTACACAAAAAGCTTCAATGTGTGAGCTCCTGTTTTTTTTACTAGGAGAAGTTCGCTTAAGGAATACCAATCGCGGGGGAATGGTGGTGGCGGAATGTAGGATTCACCAACTTGTGGTGGCCTAAAAAAAGATATTACCGCCTGGCGAGGGATGTCTATTAAAACTCCTAAATGATCTTTTCTTCGGGCTACGGGGAAACGAAAGCAAGACCAACGACCTCTTTCACAGCAGGGAGATGTACGATCGCCTTTTCCTTACGAAGCAATTAAGGACCACCACAGCCACGCGTAGGGGAGGAAACGTGGCTGTTGTGTGGGAGTCGGCAGATCGGGGTAGCCCTAGCACCTACCCTCCATACCCTATTAAACACCTCGGTGTTCCGTCCTTCGCCCTTAGTGCCAGGGCCATGGGTATGTGGCCTAGCCGCTACGCTGACCCTGGCAGGCAGTGGGCCAGAAACATCATCCACTGCCGGGGAACTGCTTTTTGTCCCCGGGCGTGGGGCGTCTACTAGGCGCCCCACAGGAGGAGAGGTGGGATGTATAATCGACCAGTTTAACATTAATACTAAACTCCGTGATTGAGACGTAAAACTTTGAATATTACATTCTCTTAGTTTTAGTTTTCATTTTAGTAGACAGCTCTCAGCACGACCCGCAGGCTACTGACAGATGTCTCAATCCTCAATTTAATTTTATCTTAAAACTACCTTCTGCCAGCAACTTCGTCCGCGTGGAATAGTTAAACAAAAATTAAGTTAAAAAAACACCCCAATTTTGAAACATTATTCATTGGTGCTTCGCTTCTATTGGTCCTCGATAGGCTATCTAACACTGAAAGAATTTTTCAAATCAGACCAGTAATTCCCGAGAAGCGCGTTCAAGCAAACAAACCAACTTCAGGTTTATGTATTAGTATATTAGTAAGATTAAAAACGACCACGAAGGATTGTTGTTACAGTACTGAGCGAACGTTCTGTATTGAAAATAGGTAATAAATAAGCTCAGGGTGATTTTTAGCTCATAACATTCTCAGATTAATACACCCAATATAATATCAATTCCAAATTTGTCCGAGTAAAACATTGATAGAGCTATAATTGGTTCCATAAGCTTACTCCGAACTTTCTTGTTCACCACCTCATTAAAATCATTATGAAGAAAAAAATTAAATCAATTAAATATTTCAAGGCAGGTGTGAGGAATGAATTCAAATACATATTAATATGCTAATCATTAAAAAACATGAATCATAGCACATTTCATAGCGCTTATTAAAATCATTTCACAGATTATTTATTTGTACTCTTCATATTTCATGCCAGGTGACTAACAAATTTAAATTTGTTATGAGAAACAATTTTGTTGTTCGATATTTCAGAAATAGTTCCATTTGACCTATATATTATTTTATTTGTCTTGCAAGGTGGTGATTGAGTTACTAACACGTTTTCGAGATAACAATTTATTTTTTAGATAAAAGGGGTGATGACAAATTGTCCTACTGATAACAACGTACCTGTATAAATTAGAAGTTTATTCTTATCTGATTATAAATAGGTCAGATAATATTACACGATTGTTTGGGACACCCTTATTATATATTTATTGATATAAGGATATTGGACACCTACACTAAATCACTACCTGTAAGTTTATTAATTTTACTATAACTTCAATATAAACTTTATCTTGAGAGCATTAAAGTTATGCAAAAGGACGTAGTTGTATAAACCAAAAGCTGAGTTTTAAATTATTCTAAAAAAACATATTTTTTTAGGTTTTCTCAGTGGATATTTTTTTGGTTTATATAATATATAAAAATTGATTGTTGGTCCAATAGCCATTTTATATAGTTTCAAAATGTTTAAAAATTTGAGCATAATAGCAGGTATTCCCAAGTCTGTCGTTTTTGCGCACAAAATTAAATTAACTCCAATATAACATCTTCAATCCAGTGAGCAAGATGCAGTTGCTCGAATATTATATATTACGTAGGAGTGAAAGGGATAGAGTTAATACACACACAACTTATGTATTTATATTTTATTCTTTTAAAATAATTTACTATGGAGCTAAGATCAATAAAAAATAGCTAAACATTATTAAATGTTACAAATATTGTATGGGGCCATGTTTATGTAATTTTGCGATTTGTATAATAAAAACAAATACATTTATATCTTGAGGAGTTATAAAAGTTACGTGTAAGCTATCAAAAGCTTTAACCAAACTTAGGGAGTGTGAAGGTCTAACAATTGCGTAAAATAGAAAATACTAATTTTAAAGAGATTTTCGCTTTTTATCTTATACAAAAACTGCGTATCAAATTAAGCAAATTGATAGATATGTTTTGAGTTTCATAGAATTAAGTATTACGAAATTCGACTGACAATAAAAATATGTTTCATCAAGTCTGTAAAATAAAGAACGCTATACACGTTACATCTTTTATTCACCTATCTAAACATACGAGACACAAATGTAAAGCAGACGACCGTAAAAACTTTTTTAGAAACAATAAAACGTCACTCAACTCCACAGTTTTCAGTTCGCCATCATGCCTTTAAGACTTATTCGCTGACGTTGTTGCTTATCGATTCAATTTGTTACTAATAAAAAAGCATCTCGAGACATTTAAGTCACATGTAAGAAATGGAGGGATGTAGTGAGAAAAAAAAAATAGTTTTAAATTTTAATACCATTCCTCTATTTGTTAACACTTCATGTTTAAGTATATCACATTAAAAAACATTATTGTTAATAAAAATTAGATTATTCGATAGCGCAAACTTATGATGCCAATGTTAGAACTATTCACTAAGTAATCCTTAAAAAAAGGAAAAATATCAATTAAATGCTTAATGAATAAATTACTTAATTAGAAATATAATTGACAATAATAATATTGTGTGATTTTTAGAAATAGTGTGAATAACTTAATTAATGAACGGTAACTATATAAATATAGTAGTAGTATAATAATAACTTACGGTAAACCAATTTTATGTCACTTCCGTTGATAGAAAGTACATTATGAGAACTGTCTACTAAAATATTAACGTGTGCGACATTTCCGGCTAACTACCTCCATTATTTGTTGTTTTCTCGTTGAATGAATCAATGAATGAAAACTCTTTATTTTTCACCATGAGATAAACCTAGACAATTTAATATGAATACATTTCCATTAGGACAATGAGCGGCCTTATCGCTTGTAGCGATCTCTTGCAGGCAACCCGGTGTCAAAGCAGACATTCATAGAAAAAATAAATAATATTTGGTGGGATAACTACTTTAAAACTATTTTATCGTAATTAAAGTGTAAAGCCTAGCTTGAGTGGCGCACACAATTCTGTGAAAGTCAAGTGCGAGGACGATAAGTTCTGTGCAAGTGTTCTGTGTAAATCGAAAGAATAATACATTAACGTGATATATTGATTGAAATGCTGTCTCGCATTTGTGGACCTTTTACCACTTAATGCAGAACATTGTTTTAATTTGAACAGTATTATTATTTCAGGTGTTAATTTGTGTAATACTTGCAACAATTAAGAAGGGTTTATGGTAGTAAAAGAACAGCAACTGGTCATAACATTTATAGTCAGAGAACCTTACGGCTTACATATATGTCATCCACTGACTCTTCACACTCGACAGGCATTTTTAGAACACCTCGCCATCCCTCCAACAATTTCACAGTACTTAGCAAAGAAACTTAGCAAATTGGCACAATCGATTGTGGATTGAAGTCATTGATAAACTATCTTAATTAAAAGGTTTTGAATGACAAGATTTAATACATAATTGTTCGAAAATTGTTAGATAATATTTTATCTAAGATATTATATAAAGTATTATACTTAAAGTTTTACATGTAATAATAAAACAAATAAACCGAACACAGTATAAATCTATCGCGTTTGCCTACATACAAATAAAATTTAGTGAATACCGTCTATATAAAATTGAGAGATATTGAATCCGTACACAATTACCACATATTAAAGATAAATACTCGTATTATTACATAAAATTATTTTAAATTCTAGAAAACTACTTATTCCATAAAAAACAGTTGCTAATCACCGAATAAATAAAAATATAACAAAATTATTCAATTAAGGAAATGGCCGATGGTATGTTTAGAAATAAGTACATACCAAAATGAATTATTAGCTTTAAAAAAACACGACCAGAACAACTATGCTACTTAATAACTGTGACAGTAGGAAGCCTAAACGTCTAGCCTCGTATAGCTATTTCTTAAATTTATGATGTTCGTAAAAACAAATAAACTACCGCAATCTTCATAAAGTTGACTCTCAAACATAGTACTTATCCATTTATAATCGTAAATATCCAAGTAAATATATATTTTAACGCACAAAGTACATAAAATCGGAGCCTCGACGTTCCTACACTGGTAAACGCTAATAATGACGGTCGTTATTAAACTTCAAGATGATGACATCATATTTCTATAGAAACGCTCTAGCGAGATTTTCAGAAGCATCGTTATGTTGTTTACAGGGATAATAACATTGTCTAAGTTAATTAAGAAGAGAAATTTTATTATTATTAACACGCTTAGAGAAGATAGCTTCTTAGTTTCCTCAAGAAATTACTTACTGTCTTGAACCGTTATTAAAGCACATACAATCAGTAAAATTATACAGCGCTGCGTAATAACAGCTTTTACAATTTATGATTTTTGAAAACTTATTAATTTCGTTTGGTGTCATTTAAACAAAAACACTTGATTAGGTGTGATATATGATATTTTTGATTAAGTTCCTTTTAAAGGTTCCATAGCCGAATCAGAAAAAAAACTATTTTAGCATACAGGCAGACAGACAGCCAGGTGGTAGGGCATTTGCCCGACTGGATGGCTACCACCCCTGGTCTAAAGTATGTCGCCATAACAACCTTGTGTTGTGTTCCGACATTAGTGACCAGGTTCCTGTTTCCTTTAAGAGCGCAGCAGCGCATTTGTAGCGCCTTTGGTGTTGCAAATGTCCATAGGCGATGGTAACGGCCCACCATCAAGTGAGCCGTTTGCCTGTCTGCTGAACTCTTGCAATAAAAAAAAATACAGCGATTCAATCAACGAATTCGTATTATAATTAAGTGACTACGAACTACGTAGTAGAGGTCTTAAAATGATAATAATTTAAATAAGTATCTAGTATTGAGCTTAGGGTGATTAATGGTTGTGACAAAGTTCAGACGATTTGCACAAGGTCTTGAGTATATTCTTAAAAAACGGCACAGTCTTCATTGCCTGCAGATTGATACACTTTTCGCATTATTATTATCTCAAATTATGTGACAAATATATGAGAACAAACCAATAGACTATTGTAAAATATTCAATTCGTTCTTGGACTGAAATATCAACCTGACGCGAAAGACGGAAAGCTGGTTTATGGCACCAGTCTAACAATAACATTACCACGGATATCAACCTGTTCTCGTAGTAGATAAGTTTTGCAATAATATCTCCTCGCAATATTTTAACAAAAGCTTCAACTGATAAAAATATGAGTGTTGTTCTATGCAACTCTTATGAAGTAGTATTTACTTATGGTTTTATTATTGGTTCAGCTAAACTTTTGGATTTTGCTACTACTTTTTCGTTTTGCATAATTCTCTAATAGGGTCATCCATAACTTACGTAACACAAGCTTAATGATTTTTGACCCCTCCCTCGGCCTTGTCACAGCAGGTCATATTCATGAGACTTCTCTCTCCCTAGTGTGACATCACATATTTTGCAATTTTACATCAAGTATTTATTAAATTAAAATAACAGTTACGTAATTAGTTTCATTTCCATTAAAAATATTTTTAATGTCTATTTTCATACTCATAGTAGTAGTTGGAAATATTTTGAAGTTTTTCGTTAATAGTTCAAATTTTGTGTTTTAAAGCTTAAATATATTAGATTTTGAAATGTGACGTCACGAAAAAATACGTCACCATAACAACCTTCAGTTGTGTTCTGGCATTAGTGACCAGGCTCCAATCTGCCTTAAGAGAGCAGCAGCGCATTTGTAGCACCTTTGATGTTGCAAATGTCCATAGGCGATGTTAACGCTTTCCATCAAGGGGGCCGTCTGCCTGTCTGCGTGAGCTCTTGCAATAAAATTCAAGAAATACATGTGTGACACGCACTTTATGATTTTTTATCTCTAGAACCGTTTAACCAGACCACATACATAAAGAATAGAATTCTAATTTCTATTACAAATTGCTTCAATTTGTCATACTCATAATTCGTCAAGTCTCCTATAAACATTCGATCAATGTTCCTCAGATACAAGGCTTGTATCGTACATTGTCGTGACGTCGATATCGTGGCTACAGACAATCCAACAATTTGCGAAATATTTGGAATAGTCAAGTCTGGGGCCACCAACGATCAAACGTGAACCAAAGCCAGTGTGGTCTGCAAGCAGCAGATTCCCAAAATAAACCAATAATGACGTGATAAATACTAACATAGCGACCAATTCTTTGAAGTCGTCCAATAGATTGGGAAGTAAAAAGTGCTTGTGCCAAATAAAGTAGTGGATTTAATCTTTTCTTTTCTCGTTAACAAATTTCTGCTTTTAAATGACTATTTTATAGTAAGATGAGGTTTTTGCTGTTGTCTAAACGTACCTCAACTGTAGCGATTCTCTTCTATAGAATTATTAGAAATATTTATTGCGACCTCCGTGCATGCTTCATATGTGCGATTGCTTCCAATGTTTTCACTGTGTTTTTATGATCTGTGTTTCATCCTCTGGACATGATAATTTTATGAATATACATGGTAATGTGGAATATGTGTCATCTTATACGATGGATAATGGTATAAGATGACACATATGCTACATTTGACATTAACTACTAAATTACTATTAAATAAATATATCATAAAAATTAATCCAATTAAATATTATAAACCAGGAACGGATTTTGATGAATCTTTACAATAACATAGTTTACACATCATAATAATATATATGCCTTGCATTTTTGGGGCCCATGCAGGGAGTGGCGAGTCAATGTCTGCCCATTTTTCCATGTTCCCCGAACATTGCGACGGGCAGACGACATAGTCCCCATATTCCAGACCCCTAGTACCACTAGCAGTTCACCCCAATAGCTCGGTACTTTTGTCCTCATTACCTACAATAGTCCTACGCTGGCCGGGGCTTGTCCTTGGGTGCATCATTATATGGTCGCCGGTCAGTGTCACGCCACATTTACATTAAATTTGTCAAAGGGCCTCTACGTGTTGGCCTTTCCATGGCCCCGCGCAAGCCCTCCAAATGTCCGGGCCATTTTTATGACCCGTGGTCGTCAAAGACATACATTATATATGCTTGTATAGATATTATTTAGATTATTAGCCAGAATATAATGAGAAGTGTCAATCCCGCGCGAATGAAGCCGTAAGCAAAAGTAATTAAACAATAATAATAACAGCCTATAATGTCC
Organism: Dendrolimus punctatus; assembly: GCA_012273795.1. NCBI lineage: Eukaryota > Metazoa > Arthropoda > Insecta > Lepidoptera > Lasiocampidae > Dendrolimus > Dendrolimus punctatus. The sequence goes on along the minus strand of CM022542.1, from coordinate 10,162,057 downwards.
CACTATTGGGCTCGCGCCTTTCCATTTATTGAGGAAACGAACAGTATACCCGTAATGCTGGTTAGGTAGGTTGAGGGGTTTGACACAGCGACTAACTCTATGTACAGGTTTCAGCACATTGGTGGTCGTAAAAATGTATACATACATTAGGTCAGGAAGCTTCTTAAATGGTGAAAATGTCCCGGATGGGAGTCGAATCCATATATTTTTCGAAACGTAAGTTTATGACTCGAGAGCTTCGCTAACTAGCTACCAAAGCATTTTTACCGCTGCCATTACATGTTTTTGTTCAAAAAGATTCTATGTAATAAAGAAACTCTTCGACGTATGTCTTAGCTCGACCAGCCTTTTCCCGGAGCTGCATTGCCTAGTTCCCCTAACTGCATAGCTGTGTGTACGACGCGGGTGGTCGTAGACTATTCAATAATGACAGCCTCTGACGTAATAAGGCGGTGGCAGAGACAGGGCACGCAAAAACGGAATTGTTGGAATCGGGGTAGTACAATAAAGCTGGGCGTAGGTTAAAAGGATACATTTTATGTGGGTTCCATATAATTATTTTCAAGTAAATCTGCACCGAGTAAAGTAAATCATTCTCTCGTATAATATTATAAAATTCTAAATATGCCGTGTACTGTACATTGAAGCAATTAAAAAACTGAAATAGACTATATAATATAAACGATAGAGAATACGATATTTTTTTTAGATTTCTTGTCCGTTTGTTGGTTTGTCTATTTGTTCGGGATTCATGTAATATCTACTGGGCTGATTTCGCTGATCGACAGCAACTTCCTGGACATAACTTAAGACTTACTTATTTAAATCACAAGAATTGTATGTATATATATTATTATTATATATTGTATGTATGTATATATACTTATATATATATATATATATATATATATATATATATATATACATACAAAAACACATCACATAATGTTATAATGACATATAACTAATAAGCACATATTCAGAGAAATTATTTTGACCAAAATGTTTTACAAACTGAACCGTATATAATTATTGATTGACTCACAGTTTAAATTTCAATCACCGCTATTTAAAACAAACAAATTGTTATTTGATTCTGAGAGTCGTTGTATGTGAAAGTATGTAGTCTTTGGCCAAATATACTCCAATTACATTGGCTGCGAGGAGTTAATTGTAATCTTTTAAGTCCGTATACTAGAACGACAATTATTTTAGACAAAATTTTATTGAAAATTAGTGTCAACAAAAATATTGCCTAAACTATGAAGTATTTAATTTTTTCAAACCTGCCGTTACAGTTACTTGTACACGGTACCCTAAATAATGACAAACAAACCTCAATATACTCCCATGGCTCTTAATACTATCGCGTACTTCCCCGAATAATGTTGCGTAATCCTATTTATATAGATCCCAAGAATCATAAACTATTATTGTTAAACACTAATAAAGTTTCCGATTTCTTTCGAGGTCTGTATGATCAGGTAGATGTTTGTTCCCTTTGTTAGATGAATAACAAAGTTACCGATAGCCATCATCGTGATATGATAATGTAAGTACATAATAGATGTTTGGCTAAATTTAGTTGAACATTGATCAAATTAAAACTATTCGAAGCTTTCACAGCTCTCAAAAGAATTTTGATAGCGTTTTTTAAATAATAACTGAAATAAGGAAGTTAAAAAATATGTGCCATTTTGCCAGCTACGCATCATAGAAAATGTAGATAAAGTATTTTGAAATTAATAACTAAAAAAATTAGTATAAATGTCGGAAAGAATAGGTTTAGATGAATATGAAAATATACTTAACTTATGACGTGTAGCTACAAACTTGCTTAAGTATTACACTAAGCTACTCTGCTAGTGGTAACCTACAGAAAAATATTGCTTCAAGTTCTGTAAGTAAAAGACACCTGAAAAACTAATAATAAAGAATGCATTAGCGGAGCGTTTTTTTGATCCAAGGCCTATTGTTATGGGCCCATCACACTGCGCCACTCTGCTTCTGAGAACACTCAGAAAAATATACCACTACATTCAATATACGGTGGACACCCTGGTAATCGGGCATGCCTATAACTAAACTAAAAGTTTGTCGGATTACCGATGGTCTATTATATTATCGAACTGCAGATAAATTGCTTAAGCTTTAATAAAAAAAACATTTTAGCAGATTGTGGTTTCGATCCACGGACCTGTGGGTTATGGGCCCAGCACGCTTCCACTGCGCCACTCTGCTTATGAGGACGCATAGGAAAATATAGAAGTAAATTGCATATATTATCGAACTATAGAAACATCGCCTAAGCTTCAATAAAAAAAGTGTTTTAGCAGAGCGTGGTTTCGATCCACGGACCTCTGGGTTATGGGCCCGGCACGCTTCCACTGCGCCACTCTGCTGTACAAAATACAGCCAAACAACAATTTATTCATTTTCTGATGCAATCTTTTGCAACTTTATCTGGTTAGTCTATTTAAAAAATCCACTGTTTTGTTTAACATTGATAATAAAACAAGTTTACATCTACCCATATTATTTTTAACAAATACGATAGAGGAAAAAATAAGACTCAGAATCAGACTCGGTATTGGGAAACTATACATGTGATTGGAGTAATACAAACGAAACCAGATTTACATTGAAATTTATATTTATTTATATACATTCGTGTTGTTACTTTTTTAAGTTTGAGTTGTTGTTATTTCTGGTATTTTGCTGCAAAATTACGACTTATAACATGTAGGTTATACGCAAATTGCCTACAGCTATGTTTGTATAAAATTTAATAACTTGTTGGAATGGTATAATTTTGATGACTTAATAAGACGTGGACTCGAGATATTGTGACGAGAAAATAACATACTAAAATTGCTTTCGTTCGCATTTCACGTGAGGTGAATAAGAAATTCTGTAATTAATTTTTAATTTTGTAGGTAAAGGTACGAAACGTATATAAAAGTAAATTGGTATCTTAAAAATTCAAGTTTTATAAAAGTATATAAGAGCTCTTTAACATTACAAAACTTCTGCTAATTTTGAAATACATATTCCGAAATGTCAACACATCAAAGCATTTTCACAATACAGTCATGAATAGTGTCAACATGCTTGTGGCGTATATGATTAGAAAATATATTAGTTTTAAGATATTTACGTATTTTGTAGAAATAAGGTAAGCCAGGCGCGTATAAAAGATCGTTTCTTCTTGAGACGGGAACTATATTTACATTGGTATATCGTTAAAAACTTTGTTCTTTTTACCTTAAATTTATTCCATTTTTGTACGGTCCTGGCCATCATGTATTATTAATAAGTGATATGGCTCTCATATCCTACTTCAAGATTATAGCCAGTCATACTCTTATAGCGAACGATTTTCCTTTATTAGATTCTAGCGAACCTAATACAAATTCAGACAACATCCGGGTTCTATTGTTCCTTCACAAATTTTCTAAATCAACCATATAACTGGTAATTATTTAAAACACGGTCCAATCAACATCGTTTACCATTCATCGATGTAATTATTATCTTCCGCTTAACTAGATACGAACAAAGACGTCCTGATGGTTCGTTCTGTTTCTTCGACTCAGAGCGTCCTGCCGTGAAATTGACAGATGTTCAAAATAATAACAGAAAGTCACAGTCCAATGGTTACAATTTGTGTTGCAAGGTAAGAAAAACATTCAAATTTTAAAAAATATGTCGGATGTATATGTATGACTTCATTTTCCAATTTTAGTCTGACTTACACAAAACACCTTTGAGATATTTAAAGTGGTATTTTGAATAATTGTAACAGATTTGGAAATTATGCGTTTTGATTGAACATGGTAACATTTAAGAGGGTTATATTGATTAAACTTCTAGAACAATTATAGTAAAAAATGTAATAAAGATAAACTGTTTTACAAATTCGTCAAACATATACACTGAGTGAGATTTACGTATGTGATTTTATTTAGAAGACTTAAAATTGAAAGTATGGTGCCTAAGTATCATAAAACTACATTTTGACGGTTTTAAGCGCGGTCATTTATTTGATTTTTAATATTCCAACATTTTGGCCACCTATCAGTAGCCGTGATCACGAAAGACTACTACTACTACTATTACTACTGAAAAGTAGCTGAAATATCAAAATAATAAAAACAAACAAATAAATTACCATGCTTTAAACCGTCAAAGCGTAGTTTTATTATGTATACTAGGCGCAGGAAAAAAGAAAATATTAGTATGAAAAGTATCTAAAAATATGTTTGTGTTATATGATTCGGACTATTTTTTTACGGGATTACTTCAAATCTTAGTTTGAAACCTGGCAGCACCAGTTACGACTCACTGTAATTGGCTTTCCAATGGTTTCAAATCAATTTCAATACAATACGTAATCAATAACTGAAACTGAGGTTCACTGCCTAATTGAAATAGAGGAATAAAAGCTTGATTAATCAAGGAACTAGTGAATATTTTACACGTGGCATCGCCTGTCTCTATAAACAGTAATGTCAGGCATTTATTTAGAAAACTGTTGCCTTTATAATGATTAAATTCTGGTGTATTCAGGGTAAATTTTAGTGCAGTGTCTTAGTGAGTTTGTGCAGTATAATAGAACATTGATGATTATAATGCATTTTTATTTTTATTGCGTCAGAACTTTTAAAGTTGTATTTTTTGTATAAGTCTCATATCAGCAGAGTGGCGCAGTGGAAGCGTGCTGGGCCCATAACCGAGAGGTCCGTGGATCGAAACCACGCTCTGCTAAAATATATTTTTTATTGAATCTTAACGAAACCTCCTGTGGTTCGATAACGTTTGGAACTCAGTGCTATATTTTTCTGTGTGCCTCCATAAGCAGAGTGGCGCAGTGGAAGCGTGCTGGGCCCATAACCCAGAGGTCCGTGGATCGAAACCACGCTCTGCTAAAACATATTTTTATTGAAACTTAACCAAACCTTCTGTGGTTCGATAACGTTTGGAACTCAGTGCTAAATTTTTCTGTGTGCCTCCATAAGCAGAGTGGCGCAGTGGAAACGTGCTGGGCCCATAACCCAGAGGTCCGTGGATCGAAACCACGCTCTGCTAAAATATATTTTTTATTGAATCTTAACCAAACCTCCTGTGGTTCGATAACGTTTGGAACTCAGTGCTATATTTTTCTGTGTGCCTCCATAAGCAGAGTGGCGCAGTGGAAGCGTGCTGGGCCCATAACCCAGAGGTCCGTGGATCGAAACCACGCTCTGCTAAAATATATTTTTTATTGAATCTTAACGAAACCTTCTGTGGTTCGATAACGTTTGGAACTCAGTGCTATATTTTTCTGTGTGCCTCCATAAGCAGAGTGGCGCAGTGGAAGCGTGCTGGGCCCATAACCCAGAGGTCCGTGGGTCGAAACCACGCTCTGCTAAAACATATTTTTATTGAAACTTAACCAAACCTTCTGTGGTTCGATAACGTTTGGAACTCAGTGCTATATTTTTCTATGTGCCTCCATAAGCAGAGTGGCGCAGTGGAAGCGTGCTGGGCCCATAACCCAGAGGTCCGTGGATCGAAACCACGCTCCGCTAAAATATATTTTTTATTGAATCTTAACCAAACCTTCTGTGGTTCGATAACGTTTGGAACTCAGTGCTATATTTTTCTGTGTGCCTCCATAAGCAGAGTGGCGCAGTGGAAGCGTGCTGGGCCCATAACCCAAGGTCCGTGGATCGAAACCACGCTCTGCTAAAATATATTTTTTATTGAATCTTAACCAAACCTTCTGTGGTTCGATAACGTTTGGAACTCAGTGCTATATTTTTCTGTGTGCCTCCATAAGCAGAGTGGCGCAGTGGAAGCGTGCTGGGCCCATAACCCAGAGGTCCGTGGATCGAAACCACGCTCTGCTAAAATATATTTTTTATTGAATCTTAACCAAACCTTCTGTGGTTCGATAACGTTTGGAACTCAGTGCTATATTTTTCTGTGTGCCTCCATAAGCAGAGTGGCGCAGTGGAAGCGTGCTGGGCCCATAACCCAGAGGTCCGTGGATCGAAACCACGCTCTGCTAAAACATATTTTTATTGAATCTTAACCAAACCTTCTGTAGTTCGATAAAGTTTTGAAATCAGTGCTATATTTTTCTGTGTGCCTCCATAAGCAGAGTGGCGCAGTGGAAGCGTGCTGGGCCCATAACCCAGAGGTCCGTGGATCGAAACCACGCTCTGCTAAATCATTCCTTTTTTTGTATTAAAAAAAATCGAATCTTTAATTACACTAATAATTACCGATATTTAAGTATTTTTTTTCATCTCTAATTAATAATGGTGGGAAAATTATCATACAGGTTAGTTACATTAATATCCATACAATAATATAATGCATCAGAAAATAATAGCGCTTATAAAAAAATTTTTTTACAAATTAAAGAAATACGTTACTGAGAATATAAAATGGAACTCTTTACATACATTTTTAATTCTATTTAGAAATTATTAGACGTATATCGTACACACGTCAATGCACGAATCAGTATTCATCGGACGATATTGCTCTTCGATACGGTTCGTACCCAATGTAATTTTTATCTAAAATCCCCGGACGATCCGTCTGGTATTGACTTTGTTTTTATACTCCCACATGCACTTTTATTGGAGTCGCGAAATGCATGGCAGCTGTGCAAATAACAATCTAACACGACGAATTTGAATCGGCAGCTTTATGTTGATATTAAATATTTTCTAAGGTGATGACCTTTCACTGTTCGATTTAGAATCAGAAATTGTTTTGAAGTTTAAATTCGTTTTTTCAAAATATTATATTTTTTGTAGACACTAATCAAATAAAGTGAATCTGTTTTTGCGGGCGCGACGCGATGGCCGGGAGAAGGCAAAGGGACGTGGAAGAAGAAGCAAGGGAAGAGTGACTTACCTCTCCACCAGTCCATCACCACTCACTAGGATAAATATGCTTATGAGCATTAAATTAAGTTGTAATAGTTTATTACTCTTTATAGTTCAACCATAGTTTTTCTACAAGTATTACGGTGACAGCCCTGATACTAGCTGACTGTAAGAAACATTCAGCTAGTTTTGTGCATTCTTCTTTTAAAAATTTATTCTTTTCTTGATGATGAGAATGGGGTGGAAGAATTTATTAAGGTGTTCCTTAGAACAACCAGTTTTTTTAAATAGGTACACTAGGGTGGTCGTTAAAAATTAAATTTCTTGCGGCGCCCCCTAAAAAGCTTCGTTTTAATGAAAAACCACTGGGATTTTTTTAATTTTTTCAAGTCAAGGCAACACGTGCCTCAAGACGATTCAAGTAAATTTTTGGGTAATATCATGTTTTTTCAGGAAACTTCTTATTAAGTATGAAATAATCATTATTTTAAGATTGGAAAAGTTTTAACAATGAAATACCTTCCGTATTATCATTCTCAGTGATGAATTTCAAATTATAGTTTCAGAAAAAGTTTAAAATTCTCGTGATTCAAGCTTATCTTTCAATTTTTCTTATATTTTAGTTTTAAGTTGAATCGTCTTGAGGCACGTGTTGTCTTGACTTGAAAAAAATATTTAAAAAATCCCAGTGTTTTTGCATTAAACGGAAGCTTTTTAGGGGGCGCCGCAAGAAATTTAATTTTTAACGACCACCCTAAGGTACACCCATAAGTTATGTGTTTAAACGAAACATTCTAATATTGGCATTTTAGCATGTCTAACGGAATAAGTAGCATGTGTCCCTATGTGATTTTTTGCTAATTATTTATAACAAAAAGGTCACGTTAACAAAATTACATTGCAATTCATTTTCACACATTACACTGAAAAGTTTCCATATGTAACTTGTATTATATTATGAAATCACTTGACACGTATGTGTTAACAAACGGAAGTGCTAGTGCGACATTTTGGATGATAATTTGATGAACAAAATATTGGATAGTTACTTATTACCAAGTATGGGAAAACATAATGACTGTTGTGTTCAGTTAAATCTTTTGCCTTTATTTCATGTAAATGAGATCTAATTGGCCAAGTATAGATGTTATATATTTATAATATAATAAATCTATCCGTGCAGGAACGGAGAAAGTATACAATTTCCTGCGGCCCGGCGGCCTGTCGTAAGAGGCGACAAAACAACCCACAGCCAGGTGGTAGGGCATTTGCCCGACTGGATGGCTACCACCCCTGGTCTAGAGTATGTCGCCATAACAACCTTGTGTTGTGTTCCGGCATTAGTGACCAGGTTCCAGGCTCCCTAAAGAGAGCAGCAGCGCATTCGTAGCACCTTTGGTGTTGCAAATGTCCATAGGCGATGGTAACCGCTGTCCATCGAGTGGGCCGTCTGCCTGTCTGCTGATCTCCTGCAATAAAAAAAAAAAAAAAAAAAAATCTGTTTAAGTGTGTATGTTGTATTTGAACAATGCATTTATGGCCTTACTTATAATCGTTTGTTAAATTTTAAGAAACTGCTCAGCAACTGATTACGAAAATCATGCCCATAATCCTCTTAAGAATAGGAGGTGGTGGTAAAGTAACTCATAACTAACTGTCAAAAATAACCAATTCGAGAGGTAGTTCAAGTGACTGCTAAGATGCAAGATGGCAAGTTTTATTTGAAACAGCCATTGATTAGGGGCTACAAGTCTCTTATTTAAGAGATGGCTATCTATTATCCTTTCTTAACGAGATTATTATAAGTAAGGTTCTATAAATGTAAAAAATATCAGGGGTGTTAATTCGGACTTACAGAATCCAAAAAGGATTTTTTAGAATATTTCTGCTGTTGAGCATTTCATAAAAACTACTTAACGGTTTTAAATAATACTCGACACAGAGCTAGCTTCAATCCCGGCTCAGAATACCTTTTAGCCTGATAAACGATGGCGTTGCGGCAGGATAAATGAACATAGTTAAAAAGGTTTTTTGATGCGTACGTTGCAAATTCATTATCGTTATGGCAACTCTAAAGAAGTTTCGCTGCCACATGCCAATATGACTTTCAACAGACTGCAATGGAAGGTTATACCTACAAACCTATTATTAATTATTTTTTATTGCTGGAGTACAGCAGACAGGTTGACGGCTCAACTGTGATAGAAAATTGTTACCGTCACCTATGAACATTCGCAACATTAAAGGTGCTACCAATGTCCTGCCAGACTCATAGATAGGACTGGACCTAGCCACTAATGTGGAAACACAACTCAAGATTGTTATGGCGGCAGGCTCTAGACCAGGGGTAATAGCCATCCAGACAAATAATCAAGTTCCACACGCCGTAATATAAGAGTGATATAAGAAGGGTTATTTCATGAAAACTTCATATCATCGCCCCGTCTAATGATACCGATGCCATCTTTTATTGCGAAAGAGGACATATTTTTCATTAATCGTTTATTGTAATACTACATCTTTTTGAATGGTTATTTCGAGCTTTAAAAATGTTTTGTTCAATTCTATTTTTTTTAATGCAGGGGTTCAACAGACAGGCAGACGGCCTACTTGATGGAAAGCGGTTACCATCGGCTATGTACAACACCAAAGGTGCTAGAAATGCGCTACTGCTCTCTTATGGGAGACTGGAACCTGTTCACTAATGCCGAAACACACCTCAAGGTTGTTATGGCGACATACTTTAGACCAGAAGTGGTAGCCATCCAATCGAGCAAATGCCCTACCACCTGGCTATGGGTTATTTTGTCGCCTCTTACGACAGGCCGCTAGGCGGCAGATTAGTGCTATTTATCCGTTCCCGCCCGGATACATATAAGGTCGACTTCTGCCTGCTGCTTACTTACCAAAAGCCTTTCTTTTGTAATAAGACCGTTACAAACTAATCCAACACGGATGTTCTAATAGAAATGAATCTCCAAATCCCATACAAACGAACAAACAAAATACTCACTAATTATAGTAAATATAAACGCAAACAATTCAACATACTAAAGTTTATTATTCTTATTAGAGCTTTACTCGCTGGGAAAACTTATTTAAGATTTGGTTTGAATTCAATTAAAAGATGCGCTTCAATTAGGTATGTACGTACATTCTTTATTAATAACTTGTGTAAGACTTAAAATGACTTTTTATAATTAAAGAGGTTTATGCCTGTAAGTTGCTTAATTTTTTTAACTTTTAATACGTAGGTATTATAACTTCACGCACGCTGATCTGCGATGGAGTGCGATTTATAGTAAGGAATCATATGTCTGGTTTTCTTAAATTAAATTTTTCAATAGAGGGTATATTTAAATTTGCCTTAGTTACATATTGAACGATTGATTTCAAGTTTTGTTTAAGTTGACCTCTGAATAACGTTTATTCAACTAGACGGCGTTAAATCCTATTTTTTATAATTTTGAGTTAAATAAATATGAAGGTGTAAATAATAACATCATACACGCAATTTAAAATAAGCCAAAAATGAAATGACACGGCCACTGAAAAGCGGCCGAAACGTCGGATAAAACAAAATCAAATAAATTACCGCGCTTAAAACCGTTAAAATGTAGTTTTATTATCTATACAAGTCGCGAAAGCTTAAGAAAATATTAAATGAAATGAGTTTGAAATATTAAGACATTTTTATATACTCAAATATTACATATTAGATGACATAATTATTTTAATTTCTTTAAACTTTTACATTATATGAAATAGACAATTAACAGTTATTTTTGAAAAAAATAACGCCAAAGTTTCTGAAGCCAAACTCCTAAAAAATCATTATATTCAAAGTAAATTGCTATTCTTGATTTGGGTCTACTTTGTTACCAAATATTACATTAAATTTTATCACGTATTTACGTCATTTATTAAGCAAATCAATAAAATGCTGGGATATTTGTACTATAAACGACGTCGGAAACAAAGCAATTGAATATTATTTTTCTTGTAGATAAACAATCATCATCATCCGAGTGTTAAATCCCGGTTGCGTTCGGAGCGTTCACTCAGACGCCCAGGATGCGCTTTCCTACTTTTTCTACGACTATAGATAAACAATATCTAACTAACTTTAACTATATAAATTAAAGTGACAGTCAATAGTCACCAAAAGCTGTACGTAAGCGTTGGTTTTGCTCAGAGAACCGATTAAAGCTTGGTAGCCAAGACCATAAATCTGTGGATTAAACCGACCTATCTTAAGATTGCAATCTCGCCGGCCGCAAGTGGCCTCTATCGATAATTGTCCCGATAACCGATATTCTTGAAAATCCAATGAAAAAGGTCCAAGAGGTTGTGCTCGGGACTCGCGACTCTATTGTGAAGAATGTGTGACCGAAATAAAGTTCATTCAATATTCCACTGTTAAATATTCTATCAAACATGTTAGAGATATCTGCCACCAAGGAAATTATATATGGATATGCTATTAGGTGGGAATGATTCCTACGAAATAGGGATGCGGACATATAAATTCTATAATTTTTATATACAAAAGAATAGTGAATAAATAACATACGACTGTTCAAATATCAAGGTTGAAATAATTTTTATTACGTCTCAAATAATATAAATAATGCGCAATTAATTTTTTTACTTATACCTACTTATGCCGTCATAATTTTGCCGAAAGACGATTATCAAATCAATCTTTACTTAACCTGAGTATATGATTTCGTCATAATACGTGAGAAGTAACGTAAGTATAAAACATTAATCATAAAAAAATTCAAGCCTTAATGAAATACCATAGACAATGCGTATGCCTTAGTGTAACAGATGTCTATGGTCGTCAGTAATAATTACCACCAAATAGACTATCTACTCGTTTACCTATAAACAAACATAAAATAATATTTTATGAACAAGTAATTTTAATGGAACCACAATTACGAAACTTTCCATTAATATTATACTTCAAGCAATTCAAGTAACTACTAGTAACCTAATAAAGGATTAATTAAATTTATTTCAATGCCACGCCGACTCAATATGGTTTGAATAAAAAGATTTTAGCCGGAAGGCTTATATGGCTGCACTGTTTAAGTATTGTAAATAAAATATTATCGACTATAAAACGGCCTTCTTAAACAATCTGAATGCGTTCGTAAATTCGATTGCCATATTAAAATAAATTGCTTGTAATCTTATACCCAAACAGCCAGAAAACAACTGAATGAGCAGTATCGGGTTACCCAAGACGAAAGAATGGCTTTACTCCTTAATACTTTTTATACGTTTTGTCAAACGATTAATGTCGTATATATATTTTATTGCAGTAGCAGCCCGTAAAAGTCTCACTGCTGGGCCCGGGTCTCCCTATTTTGAAGAGTTGTGCCACTACTGTGCCACTAATACTAGTACTCGCTATCGCGATATTGATAGGCTTAACTTATTACAGTTGAAGTAGTCGGTTCCAAACATTGGTAATCTCGATGAGCAAATGTCCTCACAATATTAGCAATACTAGCTGCCCCGGCAGATATCGTCCTGCCCGGAAAAGCTTCAATCGTTATGCCGACAGCAGCGCCACCTATCGGGTCCAATTGTGAACCAACTCAGAAACCTTCTTTGGCTCATGCACAACAACTTTGCTAAAGATCATCACATGATTAAACGTATAATAGTTTACGATTCTATAAAAGACATACAGACAAACATTGATTTTTATATACTAGCCAAACTACTTTGGAGTTCTACGTTTTAACCAGGATTTGGTGGCACATCATTGAAATGACATATTTTTGCCTTATTCACTAATTTACCACTACTTATAAAACTTGAAGAAATTTAAATACAAATAATTAAGTATACTTGATTTTTCTTTAAATAATTTGTCGAACAATTAAGGCCGCATATAAAAACCTAAAAACTGATATCATCCCAAATCCGCCTAATAAGTTGATTATTTAGAATCATAAATCAAATTTCTTTAGAGTTATAAAAACAATTTAATTTTATATATAGCATTTTAATAAATTAAGCCTTTAAAAAAGTTTATGATACCGATTTTTGTATGGAAGTCAATTACCACCATTAGTTTCACTAATTACAAGTTTTTACAACCACAATTTCGTTTTACGACTATTGGAGCATTTTCTATCGGGGAACTAAAATACACTGCACCGATGAGGACCATAAAGAAATTATTACGGCATCCCATAATTTAAAGATATAAAATGTTTAGTCAGTCAGTTGAAATAAAATTCATGTTGAATTAGGAGTTGTAAGAAAATTTGAAATTTAATACACAAACAGAAATAGAGCAATACCTAAATAAATTCATGTTGTGGCACGCGGTACCTCATTTAATATGTCTATGTGACCGGTATAAACAAGGGACTCTATGGATGATCTACATGATACATTTACTTGTTTCAAATTTTAACGCTTCAAATAAAAAATACTTAATAAATCCATTATATTATATTATACAAATAGTTTGCTAAGTGGGAGACTCACAAATATAGGAGGCAGGTTGGGTATAGTGGATCTAGACATACTTTGGTATAGATGTTCTGTAAATTTTTTAACAATATGTTTTATTTAAAAAAAATATTAGTTCAGTCTAACCTAAATAAATAAATGAACACAATATCTAAATTGTTCTAACCACTGTAGACCTTCACGAGCAAATATACTTCCTAGTTTTTTTGGTTAATTTTATACCTATAAAAAATGTCATGGAAATAAACAAGGAAGAGCAAATGACAAAAATGCGACAAAACGTGACCACAATAGCAAGAACCCAATATCACAAAGGATGATTCGAATGTTTTACACGACATTGAACTGAAAATATTCGGTTTTCCGCAGAGCGTTTTGAGTAAAGCAAAAATCGGCTATGAGGCTTGCAAATAAAACACTCATTACAGAGTGCTGCCGACTGACTCTGAGCGAATATTCTTAAAGAAAAAACACACAAACTTTGAATAAGGTAAACCGTGGGCGTTCTGACAATGAGCACGTCACTGACTGCCTTTTGAGCTGTCAGCCTCTTGAAGAGACCGGGGCAATTACATTGAAAACCTCCGCAATGCTATCTTAAAGAAAAATAATTCTAGCTTTGAACCAACTGACGTAAGGAGCTTATTAGCACGCCTGCTGGGACGTCAAGTAGGCCCGTTTTATCTTGACCGATGTACAACATAACAAAAATGTTTTTTTTAGCTACAGATAGAAGAAGACGATGTGTATTCATACTAAACATAAATTTTATTAAGGATTGATAACTTGATTTAAAAATAAAGACTTATTAATTAAATTACAAATGTTAGCTTCTGTTTGTTCTATACGATATAGGCAATGTAACAGGAATATTGAAGGCATGTGGTGAAACAGTAATCGAAATTTATATTTTACCAAGCGAGGCACATAAACCAAATTATCAGGGAATCTCTTCAAGTGTTCAAGTGTTAATCATTAATGAATCAGTGAAGCCGTCGAAGTTCCGAAGCCTTGCTGGCCGTGATTGGCCAGCGCTGAGTAGGAGGTATAACCAAAGCCGCCGTAAACCCATTAAGATCTCAAATTACTTGGTACGCCCAAAACCAGCGATCGTGTGACTAATCGGCATTAAAGGTGCTGTTATGTCTTAATTAAATTATTCTTATAATTCCATGCGTAGTAATTATGATGCAGGAGAACCTTTACTACGTTACAAATTATGTACAATAGAATAATGTAATTTGTGTGGCAAATGACAGACTAATTTTTATGGTAACTCTGTCAGAAAAATTAAGTTAGGCCTTTCTAATTTGGTCTTGTTCGTCTGATTGTGTTACCTAGAGCTCTTGTAGTTGCAACTATAAACACTACGAGTATATAGGTATCTCCATACCTGTGTATGTGATTATGTACTTTTACATAATCAAACATTAAATATTACTTATTGAAAATTATGAGTCTGTTATCGCTTCCAAAGCAATTTAAGTTACTGTCTAAGGAGATTTCATCTCCGTCTATGAAACAAGCCCCCAGCAACATGTCATACATACTTATTGTGTATGTTCGTGGTCTTTCTTAAATGTATTTTGAGCTATAACAAGGTTAGGTAAAAAAAATACTACCTTTATTTTGGTATAGTGTGAAATCGTTTTCTCTGCTCGCTCTATAGTAGTTAATATTTTAGTGGTAACAGGCTTTTTCTATTACTCATAAAGGATACAGTTTTGCTAGCTCAACCACGTGAATAGTCGGGGGAAATAAGGATTCTTTCGACCGTTAAATTTACGACTTGTCCCAACGAAGTCTTGTCTTACAGAAAGGATCTGTTTTATAATTTATTTTTGGTGTGTTACTACCAGTATTCTCTGTGTCTTTAGATTTAATTTGTGGCTGAATATCGCATAACTTAACCTTATTATTTTTACATGTTTACAACAAAAATATAAACTTTTATTGTGCCAAATACAGACCAGTCTGTTGGTCGCGTGAGACTTCTATCTATAACCGTGTAGATAGGTTTCATAAAGGCGATAAGCTTCTGGACCCATGGCCCCAGAGTATCGATAGCAAAAAGTCACAAATATGTATCCGCTGCCTACGAATTCATATGGGCTTCATTTTAGGTTTATCCTGAAATTTGTCGTATTATATTTATTCATATTGGCTCTTCGTTTATTTTCGTCCTCCTCTATAGTCTAGTCATCAAACATTGGCTCAGATACACAGAAATTCCGGTTCAAATTTTCTACAGGATAAATTTTATCTGGCCTGTTTGTCTAGAAACTAGTGCAGATTTGTGCGTTATATCTTTATTATTCACAATAGAAGTAAAATTTGCTTAACTTAGGATTATGTATACAATGTGTGTGTGTGTGTGTGTTTTTATTAGAAATCTAAGATCAACAACTTCATCAACTCATTTTACAGCAATAAGACGCTTGATTCTTCTTCACATTGTAAGAGATTATCCGGGAATGCCATGTAGGATATAACCGCGGGAAGTCTTAGTTTAAATAAAATAAATCATGTTTACAACTGATATTGAACATCGAATCACCAGGCATCTTGTTCACATTCTGTGGTCATTCCCAATTGCTTCGGAAGGGGAAAGGGGGGCAGGTTCACCGAGTGTAAAATTTATGGAAATTGCATCTGCGCATTATGTCCAATAGGACGGAGAAATGAAATCTCGATGACATTTTCTTTTAGACAAAAAAAAGTTGAATTCTATCAAGTCACTTATTCAAGCAAAAACTAAATTTAATTTAATTTATAGGTGGGTACCTATTTACTTTTAATTAGTTCATTAATAACTAAAACTATGGTAAAATTTACCCACTTCTTATTATCGATTATTAATATAAAAATATAAATATGAACGTGTTTTAGTTGTCTGTGTGTGTTACTTTGTTTGTTTTGTTCGGTTTTTTATAGAAACATATTTTCTTGAAATTTAGAATTACATACGTTAGCGACTGCTGATTATATATCATTCTGCGTTTTAGAGGTGGAAATAATAATAACATATTTATGCACTTCCTATCATACGACCACAGCAATTAGGTATTATGGAACTCACGACGACTATGAAATATCTATTAAGACTATCCCGGTGTTCCTTACATAGAACCCTGAGCTAGGTTCGCTATAGTAAAGCGTATGGCGTATTCCTTGTGGTGGCCTTTTTTCCTGCCAAAGGTGTATTCTTCTTTAGCCATTTCATCCGTGCAGGAATGGAGAAAGAATACAATTTCCTGCGGCCCGGCGGCCTGTCGTAAGAGGCGACAAAACAACCCACAGCCAGGTGGTAGGGCATTTGCCCGACTGGATGGCTACCACCCCTGGTCTAGAGTATGTCGCCATAACAACCTTGAGTTGTGTTCCGGCATTAGTGACCAGGTTCCAGGCTCCCTAAAGAGAGCAGCAGCGCATTCGTAGCACCTTTGGTGTTGCAAATGTCCATAGGCGATGGTAACCGCTGTCCATCAAGTGGGCCGTCTGCCTGTCTGCTGATCTACTGCAATAAAAAAAAAAAGCCCATCTCGGTCCACTGATAGAAGTAGGCCTCCCCAAGTACCCGCCTCCTATCCCGGTCTCCCGTCTTCCTCATCTAGCCCCTGCCGGCGATCATGCGTTGGTCGTCAGTCCAACGGGCTGGGCAAAACCCAGGAGAGGGTCCGCCTGCACTTAAAGCCGCTAAATGAGGGAGCGGAGTAGTTCTGCGCAGCCTATTCTGACACTGCAGGGTGCTTTCCGCTCTGTGGTGACAATGGACGAGGCTTTTTTGCCGAAGCCTCCCAGGGCGTATGTGGGAAGACGTTTCTCGCCGCCCTGGCTGTAGGCGAATGGAAGAAACACGAGTTTTGGTGGGTATCTCTGATCATAGTATGGCAATAGCACTCCCGCTTGCGGTGCTAGTACCACCCTAACTTGGCGAATTCCACACACTAGCTGCAATGCCCCGTGTGGTTGATTGATAGTCCTCAATCGGATTTCCTCTCTTAGAAAAAGGCTTATCCGTAGCTGAAAGCAAGTCTCTCCTTGGGCCGGACGGTGTCAGGGCCACTCGTCCCAGGTTTCATCATAAGGTTTTGTTCCGGTTACATAAAACTAGCATCTATCTTATCTTCGTCTTTTATTTTTATTATTATATGAAAAAAATATATAACAGAACAAACTTTTCAAAGAATCAAACCAGAACCGAAGCTTAAAGTGTTTAAAGCTAAGTATTTCCAAAAACGAAATACTCGTATATGAAAAACTTTACTTAGAATAAAGTTGTTCAAACAAACTTGTTATTTACAGTGCTCTTATTAAGCCATAAGCTTAGTCATAAAAAAGTATTAAATTAGAAGTTCTTGTATAAGTATATAAATAAAAATTAACCCTCACAACGCTATTGCAATCTCTTTAAAGTTATAACAGGATCATAAACACAAAGATCCTTGGAGTTAAGACGCTGTGGTAATAAAAGGGAAACTTCATTAAAGTTGGCCAAAGAAACTGGCCAAGTAATTCTGAATTCGCTTCAAGCTACCAACGATCAACATTCAGGTCACAAGGCTGATATCAAAATATATGTATTCATATGATGTTTGTAATCAATGGACAAATTAGTTCATCAATCTTTTGATTAAATAACAAACATACCCAAAAATAACTGAAATAAATTAGAGTTTGGCTTAAATTTTCATATTTATTAGAGATTAGGTGGTTTTTGGTGCTAGAGAGAATGGATGTAAGGAGATAAATAGCAGAAATTTTGAATAAAGATCCGGTAAAAATTATTCAAACAACCGTGCGTATACGAAAAACTTATTAAAAGTACATGAAGCTAAAGGTGTCCCGAAATGTTAGTTTGAAGATTCATTCGTTATCTCCTACCCTCATGCGAAACCGTAACAATATTATGTATCATATGAAGGGGTGAGGATATCCCACGTGAGTTTACCAGCATAAAATATATAACTATATAATATTTTACACTCATTTGAGGTATCTGAAGAACAATTTAACATAAACGCTCAAAAATGTATACTTTCATGACTCACAATACTAATGTGAAAAGTTCACGAAGGGAATGAACATTATATTAGAACTGCGATCTTTCTTGGCTGATTACAATGGATATAATTATAAGAATCAACCGTTTAGATGATCGTTATCAATTAAACAATCAATCAGGATTTTACTTCAATTCTGAATATGAGAATATCCATCACTGCTAAGGATGGCGTAAAATATTGCGCGGGAATATGCACAATTGCACATTGGGCCGGTGTGGGGATTCCATCAATAAGTATATTGTTTGTTTCTCTAAAATAACATAACTAGAATTATGAACATAAATAAAACTACGTTTTAACGGTTCTACGTGCGGCATTTCATTTGATTCTTATTTTAATTTCGACGTTCTGGCCACTTTTCAGTAGCCATGATCACGAAAGAAATAATGTCATTAAGTAATGTTAAAATGTTTAGCCTATCCCCAACTTGTTGATTTTCACTTTTGTTTTTGCTTATTATTTACTCTATGGGATCTTATCTAATTTAAATCTTAAAACCTTAAAATGTAGTTTTGATTATGTGTTCATACACACCGTCACGAAAATTTTGGAAATTTAAAAAATGTAGTCTTATGAACATTTAGAATAGTGTTTCAGGATAAGACCAAAATTCTATACGTCTTTCGGGTATTTACGATTATTATTATTCTAAGCTTCACCCAAAATGCTCGATATGGCATCAATTGCCAAGTTGAGGTCGAACTCTGGCTACAATAGACGGCCAACAAACTTCTAATCAAAGTAACTACGTGAGCTCATCGCCTCCTTTGAGACCGAAAACTCTTTTATATCTACCAAGAAAGCGGACGAGGAACTTGTAAACTTTTAACTGACTTTTTCTTAGGTTAATTTTTACTTTGGATATTTGTATGCCGAGTTTTGTTAGAAAAGAATTTAAAATCATTTCTTCATGCTGGATGGTAAAGACCTTTTGTAAAGTTTACTTTTGCATTGAAACCACGGGGATTGTACGGAAATATAAGTACAATATATATACATTTTGACAAGTAGCAACTACGTAGAATAGGTAAGCTATTTTGTTTTTCAATCACCGTCCTTGAGCAAGGTCTTTATATATTTTTGTATTGTCTTTTTTCTGTTTTATCCTTTGGGATGGACTGCTCTTTTCCTTCAATGCTTTATTTATATTTTCTTTTACATCAACATTTACATCTATTAAATTTCTAATTGACTACTTATTTATGTACATTATATCTAGAAACACTGGTTTTTATATGTATTTTGTTCTATACATATGTATTTTTTATCGTTAGTCGCAAAAGGTTATTAATACAATTAATTATTTTATTTAATATACATATCCATTACAATTAGGTTTGAACACTCCAATTTTACTACAATTTCTTAAACTCTATCATTTCTCGCACCTCGGCTTATACTTTTACCCGACACGATGACTTACTCTCTTACCCTTGCCCAAGATTGTAAAAGGTCGTTAAACACAATTAGCTTGCAGTATTTTTTAGTTCACATTAAAAAAAATGTTTACCCGTATATAAATAATATTTTACACACGATTTTTACAATAAATTACTCTAATCCTGCTGTATTACTTCTTGTGGTTCCTAGTTCGTGACTACCAAACTTAGTCTTAAATTTAACTATCAAGCGATAAGTATAGACAGGATTCCTTTGTAGTTTAAAATGATTTTTTTTATTGCAATAAAGTAAGAATAGTAGGCAAAACTCATTTCATTGTAAAAATAATGTCATAGAAACAGTTAAATAAGGAGAGATGGCACTGTCCTTTCCTTAGTATAACAATTCCGTCTCCGTAACTGCACATTTTAACCACAGAGTAGCTTCAAACTTAGAAGTATACTAATAAAAATGTGTACAATAAAAGTACATATTTTACACACTCCTCCCTAATTAAAATGAATAAAACTTGAAACAAATTATATTATTCTTCATGAAGCAATTATAATGGGCTAACGATTTAGAAAGATATTCGAAACCCACTAAACAAGACTGAGAACTGAGACTGAGAAGAAGTGAAATTTTGTACATTTACCTTTCATCCATTCCACTTTTTCAGTCCATTTTATATTGGAAAGCTATAATTTAGCAATATGACTTTTGACATTAAAATTCATGACAATTTTCACTATAATAAGTTCCTAAAATTAAGCAAACAAATAGTAGATCAATCAAAATACAAGGAATTGTATTTCAATGAATGAAAACACTTTAATGTTCACCAAAATTAAAACTACGTTCTTAAAAACTAGATACAATAAATGCTGAACAAAGGGCGGCCTTATCGCTTAAAGCGATCTCTTCCAGGCAACCCCTTAAACTAAGGAAAATAATTAAAACTGACAGTGGCGGTGTAGACAACACATAATATAAAGTTCAAGTGTATTTCATACACATACTATGTTAGTACATACACACACTAAATTCGAAATCTTTTGGAAGTTATACTTCTTTTGGCGCGTTAGGGATAAATGACAAGAGTACATTTTTACGATGCGCGCGGACACCCTCACGAAAAACCGACACCCCGAAGTTAGCCATAGCTAACATTTTAGTTTTTAAAAAAGATAAAAATTTTGATAAGATTTTTATCTTGTTACCCCAAAGAAGTATAACTTTTAACGCGTGTATATAAGTACACACAGACTTTTCTTTAAACAATAGTGAGACAATTTACAGAGTTGTTCAATTGACAAATTTTAATATGAAATTTATTGAGCAATTTTTTTATTGTGTATACAATTTAAATTGATGTTAATCAAATTTATGATATCAAATGAAGGATGTTTCAGGATGTAAGCCGCTATGTATACAGGACTTTAAAACTCATCGGGAAGTTAAACAGGTCCCGACAACCACTTTCCACTCTTTTGTGGTTGCGCAAACGAAAGAGAAGGCAAAGGTGGTTAAAATTTGAATGGTCACCAATGTGTAGATTCAATTTAAAATGCTTAATGTATTTATAAAAATATCAATTATAAGTTCATTTGTTATCACAGCGAAATTATATTTGGGCTTGAAAAAATGTTTTAAATTTTTAATGCTCTGTGCTTGCCTAGCGAACGAAACGGGTGAAATAAAAATGCACAGACTGAAGAAATAAACGAAAGTATGCATTATTATGATGACGATTTCGAACTGAAGTCCTTAGAGACTTATTAGTTATAAAACTTTTAACATTTCATTTTATACCATTTATTAATAAGTTACAATATTTTAATCACGGAAGTGAACACGAGTGGCGAAGTTCACGAAATAGGAATCTTCAACTAGGCGTGATCGAAAAAATAGTGTAATTTTTCTTTGAAAGTTTTGAAGTTATAGAAACTAATCAGTAAGTAATATATTGTTATCATTACTGCCAAGACCACAAAATAGGAGTGGTACGTATATTTATTTGATAGGTTAAATAAATTCAACTTTCATTATTTTTATGGTAAACTGATTTCTTGTACGTGGATGCTTCTACATGACTATAAATAAACTTTGTAGGTTAAGATATATGCAATGATAAATTATTAACTACTCTAGTATTGCAGTGTTCATAAAATCAATGGAGAAGTGGAGAGATTGCGGTACTGGGCTTCCCTTCGTTGCGGGGTTTGTGTATACAGTATACAACAAAGGTTCTTACAACTAAAACTATTTAAAATGTTCCATAAAAGCGTTTATTTTGTTAGAGCGGAGAAGGAGATACTTGTTAAATAATAATATCTAGCGAGCAATTAATAGCCGAAATTAAACCGTAATTAATACAAGGACGTTATTGTTATCGTATCAGTATCAGAGTATAATGGCAATATTTTTTAAATATATGATGATATCTCTATATACGTCTGTTTGACTATTTGAGTAACATTGACACAATGAACGCGAACAATTAATTTTTTTAATGCATTTGTAACATTTTATTTTCATATTTTTTTTTTTTTTTTTTTTTTTTTTTTTTTTATTTTATATTTTAATCCTTGACTTTTACAAAATTATACGTTGTTTCCTTTTTTTTTTTTTTTTATGTTAGTTAGTTCATTCGAAGAATCGTGCAGCGCCGTCGCCTGCATTCGCGGTATCATGTTTAAAAAATATATATAATTAATAGAAAAAATTACTATTAATGATAATGTATCATGTAATGCATAATACAATATGATCATACAATTTTTTGCTATATGGATTATTTCTTCTTCTAAATTTTATGGCCACATTTACATTCCACCTGGATCGCAATATGATATATTCAGCTGGTTTTGGAACGGATCTCAAACTCATAGATCATAGAAAATAACAAAAATATATTTTTTCGAAATTACCATGCCAGGAATGAGAATTAGAACCATTACATTCCATTGAGCTAGGGAAGTAAAGGCTTGTTCTAATCAATTTGAGGGGGTCAAAATATGTAATTATTACACTCAAAAGTTAACGAAGTTTGTTTCATAAAGCGATTAATATATTACATTCATAATTAGATACCTGATCAACTTAATCTATATTTACTAACTTCTATTGAAGTTACTCACTTCTATAACAGACAATGCTTAGTCTTATTCAGAATCTTGTATTGTTTATAAGACACGAAAGTAATAAGTAAAGAATGTAGAGTAACAAGGGGAAAAGCAGAATGATTGATTTACTTTTAAACGCAGCTCATTATACTGTAAGTGCAACTCATTTTCGCTAAATAAACTTACATTGCTGTTTACAAAGATTGATAGATTTTAAATTGTCTACGTAACTGATGGTATTAAATGCCGACTTGTTACCTTTGTATAGGTAAATATTATACAAGGGATTACCATATGCACATACATGTAATATACGAGTACATGTCTGCATATAAGAATGGATCAATATTCAGAAATTTAATTTTACTTTCATAAAATGAATTATTGGTTGAAAAGTGACAGCAATTGTGACATAGTATTTTAAGCACACATTGTATTTATGTAGAAATTTTATCCGTGCAGGAACGGAGAAAGAATACAATTTCCTGCGGCCGGGCGGCCTGTCGTAAAAGGCGACAAAACAACTCACAGTCAGGTGGTAGGGCATTTGCCCGACTGGATAGCTACCACCCCTGGTCTAGACTATGTCGCCATAACAACTTGAGTTGTGTTCCGGCATTAGTGATCAGGTTCCAGTCGCTCTTAAGAGAGCAGCAGCGCATTAGTAGTACCTTTGTAGTTGCGAATGTCCATAGGCGATGAACCGCTTTCCATCAAGTGGCCGTTTGCCTGTCGGCTGAACTCCTGCAATAAAAAAATGAATTGTTAAATAAAAAACTACTTGCAGGAGTTACAGACTATCTATTTGCGTCCCATTAGACATTTTTCCTCTAGTGACTGCTTTTATTTGGTGCTATAAATAAATAATAGGTGCCTATTTTTATGAACCGCATATTTTTTTTATCCAAATCTAGACACGAATGTTAGATTAAACTGGTCATGTTACAAATACTTAACAACACAATAGAAATTCCATTATCCATATTGGTTTATAAAATGTGATGATATTCTTGTTGTAGCGACTTAGTAGTCTTGTATAAGGCAAGCAACAATTCGCTATTGTTGAATAACAATGAGTTTTTAATAAGACGGGGGATTATTTATCAATGGCAATGTTTTTCTTTAGATAATTGTAAATTAGATATAGTCATTGTTAATTTGAAGTGAATTTGAATAAATTAAAAAAAAATGTATCAGGCATTACTGAATGTAGATAAACACGCTGATGTTAAAACGGTTTCTATACTACGCTGACTTTCGGACCGTTTCTCTAAACCAAGGTGGTGTGATAAGAAAGGAACGTCAGATTCTATATCTAAAACGTCCGCCATCTGTACAGGGTTCCTAAATCAGTATACTGATCAACCTATTAATTTCGAATTCGAAGGAAGCCAGTGCTGACTTCATACTGGCATTGTGTACATTAATTTGGTCATTCCGCTCCCCAAGTCAGTAGGTGGTTCAATGGAAATCAATTTAAACTTGATTTACTTGGATCCAAAAAGCCCAAATTTATTTTCAATAACTTTATTTTTAAATTGCCATTGAAACGTATATTGTATCTATATTTCCAAGTTTAGCATGTCACGCTTGTGTTTAAGTCGTAGGTAACATACATACAACGTACAACTTTGGGACTTATCCTAGAGCCTAGACCAGAATTAATAACAGAAACTTCCTTTACAAAATTTACCTTACCGGCAATACAAATGGTCTACTCAATACAATAGGTTGGTATTACCACCATAGTGCTTTAATTAACGCACTAATAAAGATACGAGTATTAACAAGTAGAGTATTAGTAGGTTTAATGCGTTTGTTGAGATGCGATAATGTTAATGATGTTAAACATTAACCGATAACTCATATAAGTATCATCACTGTATACCTAATACATACATTATCTAGCTAATTGTAAACGCATTACGGTCTTATTTATATTCCCTTAGAGTAAGTTGTAGCTTCTTAAGTTCTAAAAACCACAACGCTTAATTAGTGCATTGTACCATTACGACACTACATACCGGGCGAACAGGGCATAAGAATATACTACACCCCTACTTCTACCTAGCCAACGGCGTGTGTAGTGTGTGTGAAGCATTTTGAAATAAAAGAGAAGATCATTATTATTCTTAACTAACATCTTTAACAATTATCAATCAATGCTTACACATGTTCCAGTAAATTATATGTTTTTACTTGCATATGTAAGAAAAACACATGGTTTAAAATAACATTTTAAGATATTATTCATATTAAGTAAGTAAAATTTAAAGTTAAAGTAAGTTTAAAGTCTTCTTTAAGAACTGAATAAGACTGTTAGCATCTAACTTTTGAAATATCATGATAGAAATGATTTTAATTACTTTTCAAACAATAATAAATGCGCTATTCGGTTCCTTTTACTTATACCTACTTATGATATAATAAGTACCTACTTATACGTAACGTTGCAACCTCATAGATTTTTGGCTCAGGGGCCCAAAGTGAATCTTGGTCTCTGAAACGAGAATACGCCACTTTCCTATGCCCTCTTGTGGTGCGGTAAGGTCAGCTTCCACTCTATCCTTCCAGCGATACTTGGCACGACCAACCCGTTTCCGACCGATTGGTCGCCCCGGGTATGCATTCCTTACTCACGATCCTCCTCCATCCGTTTTACATGACCGAGCCAGTGGTGACGGTGAGATTGTATCTCCTAAATTATCTTGGGCTCGACCTGAGGTCTTCTTTTTCGGAATTGATTCGAACTCTCCAGCTAACAACCTCAGAACCTTCCTCTCTGTAAATAACAATTAGTAATCCTCCTAAATGTCTCTACGTTTTGTAAGCGTATAAAAAACATCTCAGTTGATTTGAATGTGTTTCCCTGTTGAAATCTTGTAGTGCTATCGTCACGTATAATCACTATAGTGTTAATATATGCAGATAGTGTTCTGTTGGCTTTATTTCTTGTTGTCAGTGTAGCTTTAACGCCACAACATGCTCCTAAGCCCGCAGCGTTGGTTGGGCCATCTTTTACAACTTCTAATTAGCCCCTTGTTTCTTGAAACAAAATTAACTCCCACTGTGTAAGGGTATTTCGATTACATTAAATTTTGTGCTTCCTTTTTGGGACCTGTGTTTTCACGTTTAATAGAGTTCACGTAATGTTCATTCCAAAGTACCTAGTGTCTTCATGTTGGTTGTAACTAGAGGTAGTCGACTATTTTTTTTTCTGAAGCACAGCAGTTAGGCTGACAGCCCAACTGTAATGAAAAGTACTTACCGTCGACTATGGACATTAGCAATACCAGAGAAGTTGTCAATGTGCTGCCGATCCTGAAGGAGAAACTGAACCTGGCCACTGATGCGGAGCACAACTCAACGTTGTTAAAGGTTATACTCTTGTCTCTCGGATTACTTGTCTGTTTATCTAGGATTCACGTAAAAACTGTGAGGCCGATTTCAATGCGGTTTTCACTGATCGACAGTAAATTCTTAGACTAAAGTCTGCTTCACTTTTTATCCTGAGAGCGCGGGATTTTTTCTGGAAATGATTTAAAAGGCCAGATTGAAAAAAATAGGTTACATCCTTTTTTAAATGCTGTAATATTTATGTCCTGGGGATACCGCGGCAATTTCAGGTCAAGCATGGATGAAGTCGCGGCTATAAAATACATTAGGATGCAGCCAGATTTGGGCGATTTTAATTAAATAATCGCCCAAATCTGGCTGCATTAAAAAAATCTATTTTGATGGTACTTAATTTTAACATTTTAAATAATATTCAATTTTATTGCTTGTTCAGTAATATAAATAAATTATTAAAAAAATAATTCATTGATGTGTATGTGTACTACCTATTGTAGTTACTATTGTGAATACTTTCATATATAAAATGTCTGTGGTAAAATAAAACGACTCTTTGTTAAAAAAAACTAACATCAACTCACATTAATATACTTAAAACTGCGTTTTAACAGTTTTAAGCGTGGCATTTTTTTTTATATTTAGACGTTTCAGACACTTTCAGTGATCACGAAAGACAGAGAAATTATTTTAATTATATATAACTACTAGTCGCGAAAACTAAAGAAATACTATACGTTAATATAAACTAAAAAATCTGCCCCAAAACATGCCATTGCTGAGCAATCTCCCAAACTGTGTGACCTTTCAAAAGTGAGCACTTGTTTTTACGATGCCGCAGTAAACCTTTCAGCGACGTCGACAATGCGTCGGCTGTCATACCGACTATAAAGTGCCGTCGGACGAATCGCGTTTGTCAACTGTATAAAGAGAAGTTCGTGGGGCAAGGGCCCAAGGACCGCAAATAAGGGTATGGCCAACAATTCTGTTTTATAGTCCACGAGTTTCGACATTTCAAAATTTAAAGTGGTAAATATAGAGAGAATTTTAAAAGAAGGGGAAATTTTATGTCACTGTGTTTGAAATTAAAGAACCTGTACGAGATATTGCAGTGAAACTTCTTTAGTATCGCTGTGACTTGAAACTCGATGAAACGAAAACGCGACACTAAATTCCAAGATGTTTTTTTGTGACTTGCCATTTTCGTTATTTTGGTAGATTTGGTAGTTTTGATAGTTTTTATAATTGCGATGCTGGCAAACAGACTAATAGAATGTGGTTACTATCGCGTCCCCTATGAACGTTTGCAACACCAGAGGAGAAGCAAATGCGTTGCCAGCATTTAGGATGGGATAGGAGAGATCCCACCAGGGCCTGCGGAGGGGCTGGACCATGTACCCGCGGCCCTTGTGCTGTTTATGGGGATATCAGTGGGTATCAGTATCAGTAAGTAGTGGTACAGCCCTGCTTCCCTGGGTTTGTACCGATTTACACACTAGAACGTCACGATGCAGTAACTCTGTTCTAGATCTTGTGGCATTCTTATTAGGTGTTTTTTTGGGTAGTTTGTCGGCTCTGCCTTCATCAGGAGAGCTTCCGGTACGAGATACGATACGAGAGTCCCACACAAACACATACAGCACTAGGCGCTGCAATTGGCCTCCTCCTGTATCCATGGGCCGTGTGTGTGCCGCAAGAAAAGACATTCTCCGTACGTTATAAAAACGAAAAAACTAGAAGAGGTGCAATAAAGTGGATGGCATAGGTATTCGATATTGCCAAGAGTGTAAGAATTTTTTAAATCGGTTCTGTAGTTTATAAGCCTATTCAATGCAACAAACAATCAAATCTTTTTTCTTTATAATATTAATATACTTAGATGTGCCATTCTGATGTTTCCTCAAAATCTGTTCTGTACTTTTTAAGTGAAGGACTAACAAACATTAATTCTCAAATACTTTCTCTTTATAATAATGACGCCATTTAACATATTCTTAAAACTAATTATCCTGAAACATTTTTGAACATCGAATTTTTTGCATTTATGACACCGGAGTCTAGACAAAGACTGCGGAAGACTCGAAGATTAAAGGCAGCAAAGAAAGAACCAGCCCGATTCTGGAGAAAGAAAACGAAAAAATGCCTTTACGTGGAAAGGCTTGTGCGCTGTCACGTACACTGTCTTAGTCTTATTTTATCGTTTTGTTGTGTTCTTGTACTTCTTGATACTGTCATCTCTCTCGTAAAAAGTAATTCTAGTTTTAAGACTTAATGAGCGGTGTTGCAAAGAAAGCGCCTCCAATTCCCCTTTGTTCTGAGTACTCGCTTTTAAATTTTGTTCTTTTTCCATAACTTGTGTTTAGTACCTACAAGTGACTTTTTAATGGAAGGTGTTGACGATAGAATTCGTTGCAAGAACGGCTCGCTCGGTGTTGTCTGTAAAATTAAATAGAAATAATATAAAAATGTAATTTAAATATACATATATAAAATATTTCTGTTTTTACCTGTGTGTTTTGTTAATAAATAAAAACATATATTGAATGCATAGAGAGTTACATCGCACTACTTGTTATTTTCTCCTTAATCTCTGTTATATATACGTGTGAAACATTTTTGGTAAAAAATTTAATAGAACAACAATTTTATGAAACGAAATTATCCAGATGCCGTTAATAAAACGAAAATGGAACCAAATTAAAACACTATAAAATTAAGAATACATAAACATTTTCATAATAAAATTCGTATTATTATAGTTGATGCGGCCGCCATTAATATTATTAATATGGTTTCACGATGCGAGCATCATAAACTTGAACAAACGAGAGAGGCGGGATACTTTTTACCGCCTGAGCTCTCATAAAAACACAAGCCCTGAATTAGCTCGATTTCTTGTCACCCCTTTTTGAACAACCCTAAAATTTTTACTACCACCATCTTTGTCTAGCAATAACCACTACATTCCCATCCGTTAAACTGCATCAAGGAAAACAACGTCAAACCACCCGAGATGAAACGAGATAGAACAATGTACATGCAATAGTAGAGAGGACAGAGAGAGCGGTACACGTAGTAGTAGCCATGGATGTGTACTTTGTAATAAGAGGGAAAGAGACGAGTAAAAGCTTAATGTATGAGCGAGAAGGCGCAAAAATTAACCAACTGAGGGGAGAGGAGCTGAGCTTCTTCAAGCGGGGTGGTTAGTCCGCATTCGACCGCGCTGGTGATAGTGTCAGCGTTCGAGTTATATTGTAATAGGAGCAAATCGAACTGTGAAAATATTTTACTAGTGTTATTATACCATCAACGTTTTGTGTTTGTTTTGTTTTCACTGATATGCTGGAAAGTTCATCAATACTTGGATTACGGATTTCAGGCTCTATATGAAAAACTGATATTCCGGCGGCGGCTTACAATGTTTTTGTGACGAAAAACTTATAAGCCTTTTAAAATACATATTATTGGAGAGTTGTCTAGAATGACATCTCTTTCGCCGTCGATCTTCAAGTGGTGGTTATGATAAGGAAGGAATTTTGAACAAAATTTGTACTGTAAGAATACCAAAGAAAAATGTGTGCCAAAATGTTTTTGTATAGTTTCTCCTTATTTTACATCTTAATGTTTTGGATTGGGGTGTCTGCAGAGGAGGAAGTTTCATCCCCGCTACGAGTGGCGCAGTGTAGAGCAACATGTTTACAAAAGGTAATAGTTTACTGATAACATGCTTTCATTTATTTTGTAGTAATCTTCTTTATGCTGTTATATGTTTTATCAAGAAAACATGAAGTGCGAGGCTAGGGGAAAGTTTTACACAAGCGTTTCTTAAATATTTCAACCACGACGCAATTTTAACTGAATTCATTCAAATTTTCTGCGTCAAAGTCCATTTTAGTTGTGCTGTTATTAGATGGAATCAAATTGAATCAATTAAGTTGAAAGGCATCAATTGGAAGTACATGCCAACCAATGACATTTAATGAGTTAATTTTAAAATAGATCACTTTGGTTCATTTATACAAATTGAAAGACAAATGAAACGTCTAATATTGGTTTTAGTTACAAATTGCTGCGCAATACACAGTAAATCAGTTAAATTTTGCGCAGCCTTCCGCAGCTAACTCGGAGAGCCAAAAGTTTGACGTAGACTTTAACGAATAATGCAATGTAATAGCGTAAATTGTAAATGTGTAGATTATTAAAATGGCTTTGATAATGCATTATTTATTTCGCCATGTATCTATGTGCTTGGTGAAATTCAAACAAAAATGTATCATAATATACTAGATACAGTGAAATAATATAAGATTACTAGTAAAAAGACAGTCCTGATCTTGTTATTAAAAAACATGAGTCTTCAAAATATCTTGACCTAGCTGACCCGAGCCCAATTCGCTGGGCATCATTAAAAATACACATGCACCCACGCTCACACGCACGCATGCACGCACGCATGCATGCATGCACGCATGTCAATGTATACATAATTAGGCTTTGTAACCTTTAACTAATTCATAAACGCAGAAAGCTCTTGAAGTGCCTCGTATGTGCGCAATTCTTGCGTGGAACGTTACTGCTGCAATAACATATTTCACAGGCGTTCCCGCGCCCACTTCGCTGGGCGTAAAACATTTATACTTCCAATACAATCAAATATATCATATATCACTCGTGAATAATGTATTTTTCTACTGGTGAAAGAATTTTCGAAATCGGATCAGTAGTATCGGAGATTACCCTGAACATCCAAAATACTAACATGTACCTGTCGGTACTGCTCAAAAAATACAATAAATTTTAGAACTCGACCGCAGGGCGACCTACCGGGTCCAATTGTGAATCTAAACTATTTCAGGACCCATTTAAACTTATATAAAAAAATGTAATTAAAATTAATTCAACCCTTCAGGAGGAGTTCAGTGACATACACACGAACAGAAGTATTATATGTAAATTAATAATTATTAATTCATTAAAATTAATAATTTAATATAAATTTCGATTTCGGGGAAAGTCATATTTTCAGAAATTAGTTTTTCTTTTACTAAGTACTATTTCAGAAAGTTAATTACGTACTAGCTTTCTATTTACTTTATTTAGGAATATAATTACAACTCACTATCTATTCGAATAAAATAAATTTTATACCCGTCATTCTAAGTCGTAGTTACTAAGGAAAATACCAAGCTAGGCCTATTTATTTGTTTAATCTAAGACTCCTTTGTGAAAGTTCTAACGAAAGTTCCAGACGTAGCTGTCGACTAAAATTTCAAATAACATCTTCATTCAATCAAAGAAGACTTGTTGGTAAACTTATAAGATTAATTCCATAATAGTAGGTATTGTATAAAGCGCGTACACATATATTCGTACTAACCCGTGGTAGCTAGGCGTAGGTTCGAATCCGTTATTATTAAATATAGTATCACGCCTGCTTCTAGTAGATGTAGGCAGAAACAATGGATCTTTAGATGTTACAGATTTCGACCTTGACATATACTTCGCTCCGTTTAATTTTGCATTCCTTCATATTAGCATACCCGTTTTAAGTGTTTTTTTTAATTATAAAACTTATATCAATTTACTTATAGGTATGGGTTGTATTGGTTTTTATATTTACAGGAATTCTAAGCTTCAAATTTAAAATTTCTTGTACAATCAGCAAAAAGAGGTTCGTTACATTTTGAAGAATGAAATTTATTTACAATAGCGTAACTGATTGCAGCGCCATCTACTGAGACCGAGTAGGTGGTGCCGCTAAACTCCTCCTAAACGGTGGGACTGATTTCAATGAAATTTTGTTCATGTTCAAGTGGAATCGAGAAAAGTTTAGATTAACATTTGGTGCCGGTAGATGGTGCTGCAACGGGTTTCTTGATTTTTATTTTTTAATGCAGGGCAATGTATGCCGGGTACAGCTAAACTATAATAAACAAGACGCATTAGGCCATAGTCACTGACCCTAAAATTGTCCCAAATGGAGCAGACACATAGAAAAACTTACTTAAATAAATCAAATGCAAAACATTTTTTATCCGTACAGAAACAGAGAAAGAATATAATTTCCTGCGGCCGGGCGGCCTGTTGTAAGAGGCGACAAAGCAACCCACACCCAGGTGGTAGGGCATTTGCCCGACTGGATGGCTACCACCCCTGGTCTAAAGCATGTCGCCATAACTACCTTGAGTTGTGTTCTGGCATTAGTGACCAGGTTCCAGTCTCCCTTAAGAGAGCAGCAGCGCATTTATAGCACCTTTGGTGTTGCAAATGTTTATAGGCAATGGTAACCGCTTTCCATCAAGTGGGCCGTGTGCCGAACTCCTTCAATAAAAATAAATTTAAAAAAGGGGCCGTTTGCGAGCCATACTTGCGTATCAAGGGTTCATCTTTAAATATGTATACAATACGGGTGTGAAGCATTTTACAATCCGAATTTGTTAATGATATAAAACTATAATAATAATATGTATAAAACTGTTTATTTGTATAAAAAATCAGGGAGACATTATTACCAAAAATGTAAGCACACATTATCTGATTTTTATTAGTATGATTCAAAGTTAATGGGCCATTAAAAGATTGTATGCGATTGTGACACTGTTTTTGGTATCCCAATTGCACCATAATTATTTAGTGCACTATTAGTTTATACGATGGGAAAGTAATGATACTAAACATAAAATATAGTTTTTATTTCTCATATTCTGAAATTGCGCACGGAGTTGTCTTATCACAAGGATAAAAACAGTACTTTCTGTCCTGAGAAACGATTTTCCCTGGTGCGAAACTGCGAACCATAGATAAAATATGCGACTTATGTCCCAACTTGTTTACACTACACGTCGCGGCTTAAATTGTAACAAAAAATATCAACAATTTTGTATCATCATTTTATACTTATAAACTTTAGTTTTCATTTAATTATTATTTTATTTCCATAAATTTAAGCTAAATATTTACTATAATCAATGACAACAAATACTAGCTAGTAGAAGAAACAGAAACAAATTTATTAACGTTTCATATGTGTTTTCGCCAAAATCGGTCTCGAGACTCCTTCGAGTGTATTTCGTTATTTAGCACAGTTCAGGTTTTGGTCCTGAAGGTCCACTTGAAAACTTCAACCAGTTTATCACAATTTTGATGAATAAAACATGTCACCAAAAATGTAGTTACAAGGTCTTGCAATGACGCCGAAGATAAGCTATGCATTAGATTCTGTCTCACAAAAGAAGTCTCACGGCAAAAAAATGAATTAATTGTGCAGATCAGCCCAGCTACGCGGTGTTAGATTGTTTATATCATGTGTTTTCTATGTATGTAATATTACTTTATGTTATTCTTCTATTTACTAAAACCTTCTAAAATTATTTTATAGTCTGCGGGACTTGTTTTGTGAGAAAAAGTCAACCTGATTTTTTTCAAAGCCTATATATGTTGCAGTCATTTCTTACAAAAAGAAAGAAGAAGCAAGAAAACCTTTCACAGAACTCAGTTCATTAATATGTTAATTTAGTAAGTTAGTTAATAAAGTTAAGTTAATATTGCCTAATTGTTGATCCAAACTAAAACTCGATTCAATAAATTCAAAAGAAAATAAAATTTTATAAAGCTAACTCTACTTTTAAATATAATTTAACTAAAGCTAAAAATAAGTCATCTAAAATTAAATCTTTTCTGATATAAAAATGAATGTTTGTCTGTATGTTCTTTATAGAATCGTAAACTAATACTATACATTTCATCATGTGATGATGTTTAGCAAAGGTGTTGTGCATGAGCAAAAGAAGGTTATTGAGTTGGTTCACAATTGGACCCGGTAGGTAGCGCTGCTGTCGGCATATCGATTGAAGCTTTTCCGCAGCAGGACGACGTCTGTCGGGATAGCTAGTGAAAGATAAATTAAACTACTGTATTACTGTACTATTGAAACGTAAGAAATGTAATTCAGGTCGCGGTCTGTGAGGAGCGTTCCCAAAATGTTAGGAACGTTTAGTTCAACAAATGATGTCAAGATTACATGTTTTGTTAAGATTCTCGCTCAGATAATAGTGAATACCGAAATGATGGACAAATTGAAATTTTGATTAAAATTATAAGCAGATTAAAATACCAGAATGGCCGTTGACAAATAATCGTCACGGCTTGACAAGCCAACAAGTAAAGTAATTATGTCCATCAATCAAACTTGAAACGCAATTATGCAAGTTTATCAGCGCTCTTTGAAGATAAGCACGATTTATATGGACAACAACATTTAAACATAGTATTTATCTATCTATAATTTTATAAAACTTGAAAATTCCGTGTCTGTAAATTGAAGCTATTAAAAAAACAACTGGACAAACGAAAGACAAAATTAAATACAACTTACTTTTTTTTAGAGTTCTTGTCTGTTTCTTCGGGATTCATGTAAAAACTACTGGACTGATTTCGATACAGTTTCTTTGATCGCCAGGAAATTCTTAGGCTTTAAATCTGTGCTACTTTTTATCCTGGTCTGGTCAAATACATACAGGTAGCCTATCACTGGCTCTTAAGCTAAAATGTACATTAACGCGACCAAAACCTAACTTATGATATATATACTTAAAAATATATAGGTTTAGTTATTTATTTAAATTATTCGAATCGCTTTTACCACGATTGCCTTAAAACATGTAGTGTGATTTGAAACTTAATATGCATGTGTGGGACTTTCTTTATTCCATAATAACTTTTAAATGCCTAAAAAGATTTAAATGTAAGTGATATCTTTAGAATCGTTACATTATCTTTATGGTAGAGTGGTATCGAAGTAGAGGCCGAAGAAATAAATGCATTAAAAAAAACAACATTATCGAAAGTCAACGAGATAAAAACATGCAAATAAAAAAAATGTCTGTTATAACTTCATTCCAAACGAACACACGAACTCGGTATATAATTATTCATTGGAAAATCGATGTCTTTAGATAAATGATGTAAAAAAATGTGGATTTCTGTGTTCAACACATCAATTAAAAATAGTCTATTAAAACTGGTCTGCGCAAGGTCGCCGGTGGATGCTGGATTAAAACAGCGGAGGACCGGGATAGGTGGCCCCAACTTGGGGAGGCGTACGTCCATCCGTTGCAAACTGTTAGCTGGCGACGACTCACCTTACATTTATGTATATAGTTCGTTTATTTAAAAAAAAACTGTGGTATAAATGGCCTTGTGAATTTAAAAAATAAAGAAATCAAAATTTTGAAACCAAGCTTCATCACCTAACCAGGATATTCCTTTGTTTTTTGCTTTATCTTATATTAATATATAAAGCTGAAGAGTTTGTTTGCTTGAACGCGCTAATCTCAGGAACTGCTGGTCTGATTTTAAAAATTCTTTCAGTCTTAGGTAGCCCATTTATCGAGGAAGGCTATACATCATCACGCTAAGACCAAACTTTTTATAAACTAGTCCACGCGAAGTCGCGGGCAGAAGCTAGTAATAAATATCAACAGATTTTCGTGATATTTGTTTTGAACAGTCATACAGACCTCCCAGAAATGTAACATCGCCCTGGTAACATAGCCGAAGTTTAGGCGAGTAAAGTCGCAGCTAAAGCGCTAGTGTAGTAATAAATTAGTACTGTCATCTCTGTTAACTACTTTATATAACGTCGTGTATCAAATTACTACCAAAACACCTCCTTAATCGAACCTTTTGTTGTGTAAATTGATCTTATACATAAACATGTGCTATCAGCATCAGCTAGACTAGGAAGCTTTGTGTGCCGTGTATTGGCTTGTTGAAGGTCTACTTTTTATTGCCAACATACTTTAACGCTTCATCATGTCCATCGTAATTAGAATAATTTTAAAGATTAATTATGTATTACGTTTTACATTAAAACGTGTATGTATTGTTTTGTATTACATACTAGCGGTCTTGGCAGACAAATTCTGCCTTGAAAAAATAAAAATCGAATGAGGTTCTACATTCCTGCGCTAATTATTTTGTTTAGACTGATCGATTACATTATTGAAGTTTTAGTAGAGATCCCTAATGTTTATAAACACTATATTAAGAAGGGATAATGTAGCATTCAAATCTTGAAAATATTTTTGAATTATATCAAATAGTTTTTGAGTTTGTTCGTTACAAAAATGCATATAATTCTTCCTGTAGCTTCTGCCCGTGACTCCATCCGCGTGGAATAGTTAAAAAATATAAGCCCGACTTGAAACATTCTTCATTGGTGCTCCGCTCCTATTAGTCTTAACGTGATGATATATAAGCATTCCTCGATAAAAAGGGCAATCTACTACAGAAAGTTTTTTTCAAATCAGACCAGTAGTTCCTGAGATTCAAGCAAATAAGTTTGGTGATGAAACTTGGTTACAAATTGTTTCTTTATTTTTTGAATACACAAGGCCATTTACTATAACTATGTGACGAATGTAAGGCGAGTCGTCGTCAGCCAACAGTTGTTTACTGCTGAACGTACGCCTCCCCAAATTTTTGAACAGTTTGTTGCTCAGCTTTATATATTAGAATAAGATATAATAGAAAACTGAGAATTGTTTATGGATTAGGTGTGTTTAACTGGTTACCACATAAAACACACGGGAGTAAATAATAATCCCCAAGGTAAGTAAGTTACGCTTGTGTTATGAGTAATATACAACGTACCAGCCTGGGGCCGATCCCAGACAATCAGACCATAGTAAATAACGAAAAGTTCCTTTACAAAATTATCATGCCAAGAATCGAATCTGAAGCCTCTGCGTTTCAATGCGCTAGGCCGGACCACATGAGGCCGTCATGCATAGCTATTACTTACATGCATGCATATTTGTACAGGCTGTTTAATTTTATTAAGTTTATAAATTAAATGGTACACATAAAGTTTATTTAAAAATTATAACTATATTGTAAAAATTCCGAGTGCCTTACAATTTTTCTCGATGTCAGAGAAATTAAAAACCTAAGCAACAAAAGAAATATTACTTTTACATTTATTCCTACCTACTATCTACAGAGAACATCTTTTGTAAAATTCAGGTAAAAATTTAAAACAGCACCCATATCATGCACATCAATCTAAATTTCGTAAATCGACATCTGCTGTTAATCCTTGAGGTATTTAGTGGGATCACGCTTCCAACTTTTTGCGACTTTAATGGCTTTATTTTTTTCACTTTATTAAATCTACCTGCGACAAAGGTTGCTCACAGGCTCACAATAAGCTGGTTTGTGTTAGTTTTTTTTTACTTTGTTTGTGAAGGGATGTGCGTGACGTTTCCAAGGGTGGAAGGATAGGTAGGCAGTTTCTTTGTTCACGTTATTGGGGCATCGTGAGGAAATGCGCAAATTATTAAAATATACCCTTGCAAGGATGCGGGATGGGCGTAATCGATAAGTTTTTGAGCTATTATAGTTTTTTCTTGACAAATATCCGGTGCGTCTACGATATTGCACGATTAGACCAAATTACCGGTTGTGATTCCAAGCTTCTTTCTTTTGTAGGTTGAGTTCGGGTAATGGCAAATTAATGTTTTTAAAGATTGCATGTATTGGTAATGAGTTGGCTAGTTTTGTCCTTATACGTGTTGTCAAAATGGACGAAACGCAAATTCATTCTAAACTTTATATCGCAGTTGTTGTCAGTATTTTGGATCATTAGTAATTTAGGGGAAACGTCATTGCGATTATCACTAAAATAGTGTAAGCTAAAATAATATAAGTAACATTTTATTCCTAAAATATTCTTAACTATTGTAATTAACTGTACTCGTATTACATGAAATGCAATTCTATATAATTATGCACTCTAATACATAGTAGCTATACCATCGTAGGCATCTCTGTTACAGTTTATCTGTATATGTGACGGACACGAAGGCTACCGCGATAGCGGGAATTCTTGATGCAGACTTATAATACATTGCTTAATATTCATCTCCGTGACACACAGCTCTTTCTTTAAGATTTCAAGTACACGCCACCTCTAAAACAACAACGACATAGAAAGAAATTTTTACTCTAATTTTTGCTCCTAAAACAATTTTATGAGTAATGGTAGCAATAATATGAGTCTTTACTAAAAAGAAACAATATGTAACAGTTATTTTTGCAAACATTTTATTTTATTAGTTGCGTTATGGGTTATTCGGGTCTCGTAAAACAACAAATCCTGTAAAACTGTTATTGCTCTCTTTAGCGGCGAAACAGCAGTTAAAATTTAATTGTTATTTCTGAGTTTTAATTTTTTTATTGAAGCAACAACATTCTTTTTACGCTAACCTTATTTAAATAGGATTTCATTAGTAGTTAAACTACTTCGAAAACATTTAAATATTCTTAAACAAATACTAATTTTGAAGAACGTTAAAAAACAAACAGACAAAAAGTTGGAACAATGTGACCACCGTTGTGTCGCCGGTTACCATTTTCCTCTATTGTCCTGAGATGAAACATGTCCGTTTTAAAAATATTGGTTTATGTTCTTCTTGTTTCTTTGTTGTTTTTTTTGGGAGTAGCTTTTGAATGTTTTTTACAAATTCTGTAGTTGCCTTATTAGATTTTTTAATTCCGGGACACATTTTTTTAAAATAATAAGTCTAAAGAATGATGTCTAATATAGGCTCTATTAAGACTTTTTGTCTGGCAATTATGAGTGTTATTGTTATAGGCTGAAGTTTCAGTGGGAATTTCTAGGTTGTTTTGCAGATCAATTTTATTTTTCAATATTCGGCTAAAGGTGTTTTTTATTGCATGAGATCAGCAGACAGGCAGACGGCCCAGCTAATGCCAATCGGCTACCGTCGCTTTTGGATATTTGTAACACCAAAGGTGCTCCCAATGTGCTGCCGCTCTCTAAAGAGAGACTGGAACCTGTCCATTCATAGCGGAATATAACTCAAAGTTGTTATGGCGGCATACTTTAGTCCTGGGGTGATAGCCATCCAGTCGGGCCTACCTACCTATACCTACCACCTGGCTGTGGATTGTTTTTGTCACTTTTTAAAGCAGGCCGTCCAGCCGCAGGATATTGTGTTCTTTCTCCATTCCTGCACAGATAAAAAGTGTGTATGGTGTAGGTGCAACGAGAATTTATGGGCTCCCAAAAATCACTGATTTTGCATTACATAATTTTGTTGTATACAACTTATACATAAGCTTTGGTTTAAACTTTGATATACCTACTCACATTTTACAAGACAGAAATACAAAGTCCAAAAATAGAAATGTAAATTAAAGAATGCGTGATTATTTAGATGTGGTTTGTATCTAGTGAACTAATTTCTTTTGTTTTGGTAAGTGGTAGTATGCTTGCATTGACGTCAAAGCGGACTACGAAACCACCTGATGAATTTGAAAAGGTACCTAACTGCGAAGATATGGTTATGTCTACATTAACGCGTGTAGTTGACTTGTCATGTAAATTTTATAGGTTTGTTCCTTTATACGAATTCGTTTTGAATGTTTTCATGTTTCGAAATTGTCGAGATCTGTTTGTGGAGAATAGAAATGAGATCTCTTTTTATGGTATTTAATGTTTGTATATGTATTTTGAAATAGCTTTTCAGTATTTTTCCCATCGTTTAGTCAAAGTTATCGATGTTCCATGTAGACAGAAACCTGTCTAATACGGTAATAATAATATGTAGGTGTCTATTTTTAAGGCAAATTATTGCCGCGTCTATAATACTTTTTATATTACTAGCAATATTTTTTATATAACTAGTAAATTAAATATTGCATCAATTATCGAATGGGGCAACTTTTTGAAACTTTGAGTAAGTATTCCGGTAATATTGGAGTATCAATGACGTGATTGAACCTTACCGTTTTCAGTCAATCGCAACTCCCACTGGACGTAGTAATCTTGTCCTAAGTTTTGCGTCACTCATCGCAGTTCCTCTACTTTCATTCCATTATCCAGCCCTTGCCAGTGACGTTGCGCAGGTGAACAGTCCGCCGGGCTGGAATACGTCCTATATTATTACCTTTATCAAGACCAAGTCTTTACTCCAGGCTCGTACTATTTGCCATCGATTCTGTGACAGATGTAACCGGCTTACGTCACTTCAGGTTGTAGTAGGAAATCGGATCTACGAACTACAATAATCACGTAGTCCTTTCAAGTCATAAAATCCTATAAAACTTTTGGTATTTTTTAGGTTTTAACTTTGATTATTATAATGACCTAGAAACGAGGGGTTCTCAAGCTCCTCTTTCAAGGGGGTGAGGGCCGCTAACTGAATTTATTAGTCAGTGCATGAAATGTGTTTTTATTGAAAATATTACATCCGATGCCAAAGCTGAATGTTGGCACAGTTTCAAAGCTTTCCAATAAACGTTTTTAATATTCTATATTGTAAATTATATGGCACACATTGAAAAATACCCCAAGAAATTATCCCTGAGCAACTGTACTTCGTAAAATAATAGAGGCTTTACCTTGAGACCTAAAACATTACAAAAAGAGCTCACAAAGATTGGAACGAGTGATGGCAAATATAAACTCGATTAGAAATTTTGGAAACGTTCCGTCGGTCGTTCCCTTACGGTTCCTTTTTGAAGCGGCCACTCGGCCTAAGCATTATTTTATCGTTGTTCAACCATGCACAAGAGGTAAAATAAAAAATTTGTTGGGACAAAAAAGAAAAAGTATATCTCAAGGTTTCGGATGCACGTCCTCGGGCAAAGCTTAGAAAAAATAAAGTAGAAAGTCCACGCCGAAATGACCTGCGTTTTTGTTCAAGATTTGTTTTCGTTTTTGTAACGTTTGAGTTCATTTGGAAGTAGCCATGTCTGCTTTCTTACTGAATTAACTTTAATTGCTTTTTTGTCTCAATTTTTTTATGTGCCTTTTGTGATCGTGATTTTAAACGCATTTAGCAATGCACTGTCTTCATATATAATATTTTGAGTTGAGAATGTCGTAATTTTGTTTGTAAACACTAGCATGTCGTTTCGTCTTTCTAAATATAATATTCATGACGACGATAGCTTGGACTTCCGTTCATATCATTGATAATATAATTTTCGTATATGTATCCATATCAATAAACAAATGTTATAGCGACTTTATTTGGATGTTTGTTTGTTTGTTAACGATCTTGATAATTAACTAATTATAATACCATTTGGCAGATAATACGTACCTAACGTATATTATTAATAATAACAGGAAAGAGTGTTTGGGGATGGACAGGATGATATTTCTGCGAGATACTTATAATAATAACAATAACATTATGTATGTAATGTCATGTCATAAGTTCTTGGGAAAATTACATTTTAGTAGCTCTTTTTTATGTCTATTATTTAAAAAAAATAACAGTACCGTCTGCATTGAATCTGCTTTTTAACTATATCTAGAACTGTCATGCCGGGTATAATGTAATGTAATGTTTTGATTGTACTTGTTATATTATTGTAACGAGTTTAGTGGGACTCGAATTAAAATGCCGTTAGAATTATTATAGAGTTTATTAGAACAATACCAACACGTATAACACAGGTGTAAATATAACCGAAGACAACAAATCCAAACGTAATGCAGAAGGTCGTAATTTAATAAAACGCGCTAAGTTCGTCACTAATAGATTCCCGAATGTTCACACGTCACGCCCGTATCGTAGTCGTCGCTTGACTGCCCCCTCTCTCCATCGGACCGTCGGTTTATACCTCATAAATACAAATGTGCCCCTATCGTAGTCCACGTAATCCGTAATACCTGTCTAATGATTTAGCCGCAAGCGGTCGTAAACGAATGCAACAATAGCCTGTTCTCTAGAAACGTTTGTCAATACATAATAAACAAAAGAAGATCGTAAAAGAATTACAATTACTTTAAATGCCTACAGGTAATGAAATGTTTTTTTTTACAGATTAGGAGTGAAATTTGTTTTTGTCGGAACCTAAGTTGTAACATTATGCATATGTAATAATAATAATACATTGTAGGTGACTAAGTGTATCTAATCCGAGGTGTACTAGATGTAGGAACCCTTTACGGATTCTCGGGTGCTGACAAAAAAGGCAAGCGTGAGGCGCGGTGAGTCTCATGCGCCCGTAAGGACACGGCCTCACGTAGCGAAGGGTGGCTTATCCGGCGAGGCACTGCCAGTCGTAATAGAGTCGTATACGAGAGCAGACGATTAATGATTCATGACCCCTCGTAGCGCAGTGTCATCAATATTATTCTGTTTGTATCCGACGCGTTTGGGCCACCCTCGCCCGCGCCCCGCTCATACATAAATAAGCGCGACACGTCGTCTTCTCTGATTACATCGCACCGATGTAGTGAGAAATAGTGGATGCTGAGCTCGTCTTTTGTTCAATATATTCCCTAGAGACATAGAATGAATAGTTAACACTGTATGCTCAACGTGCATGTTTACGGGTTCGGGTTTCTCTTTAAGATTCCTTGATAAGGAAGGCGATGGAATTTATTTATTTGTTTGGTGGCAATAGGCCGCTGTTACAATCGATTTTAGTGTGAAGTTATGGGCTTCAACAGTTCGATTCATACCATTTAAACTGACACGTTCAATTAGGCATATAAATAAACAATACGGGTAAGTTTAAACTATGATCATAAACTTTCAAATTGTGTTAAATAATAAATCAAATAGGATAGACG
The DNA here is from genome assembly GCA_012273795.1 of Dendrolimus punctatus. NCBI lineage: Eukaryota > Metazoa > Arthropoda > Insecta > Lepidoptera > Lasiocampidae > Dendrolimus > Dendrolimus punctatus. The sequence goes on along the minus strand of CM022542.1, from coordinate 10,119,132 downwards.
TAGTTGGTAGAGCCATTTGCTTGTCTGTAAAAGGTTTATGTATGTTTTCCTAGTTCGGAAATAAATAAAAAACTGCAGCGAAAAACGCTCGATTTCTAAAGATATAGTTTGAATTAAAAGTACATACACAAGCATACGAGTGATAAACACAATACGCACGCAACTTACCAGTCGCGACCATTTTGTCCGTTATCACCTAAGTACGCAAATCAAAAAAAATAAGAGCGCGTACTTGCGCGAACATCTATTATCCGCTTAATATATCGTGTGTCTACAATATTTATATAAAAAAACTCTATAAGAATAATCTTTAACGCATAAACGTTGCTAATACGCCTACCATACGTTTTTATGCAAAAGCTGCAAACAAGGTAACGCCACTGATGAAAGTGTCGCCCTATGAACGTTGCAAACTAGGCGTACAGACGTGGCCTCGAAAATTTATAACGCCTCTAAATGATCTCATGACGTAATGTATGCGGAAAACCGCAGTGAGAAATTTCCTTCAAGTCTTGTTGTGCGCGGATCTCTCTCTGGAATGTTCTTTAAATATGTAGATTTTTTCCTACAAAATGGTTCTCAATATATTATGTACTCGGTTACACAATTTTAATAGAACGATGCCATGCAAACAATAAAAGAAACACATCGCTACTAGAAATTACATGACATTCCGTTAGACCTAAAGTTGATTGAGGGCCTGCGGTCACGCGATACGACGATAAAGCACGCTTCGAGCTTAATCAAACGTAGACTTAAGCCACATACTCACCTGCGAGCCGTAACCGTTGTAGTTATTCTAACCAAAAATCAATGTGCGACTGTGCCTCGCGAATGCGCCCACTATCAATTTTGTAACTAACCATTGCACGTTACTGTAACCAAAAATAATAGTGTGTGGACGTGGCTCGCGAGCGCACTTAGACGGTTGGTTGTTGATTTTTGCCACGAATCAAAGGCCGCAGGCGTCGGCGCTGTCAAAAACACCCGCGAAATATGGCGAAAAGGGGCGCTTGCAGTACGGTCGCGAGTTACGTCCACACTAGAACCTCGTTACTGCCATCTGGTTACAGTTCTCTAATAAGCCAAAGGCGGCTCGCTGAGTCGTCGCGACCGAAGATCATTTCACGTGTACACTAGAGCACTATGCGGTTGCGGTTACAGCTCGCAAATGAGTACGCGGCTTTGCCCAAGGAAAATTTGTATTGATGAGGTTACGCTTATATCTTGCTTCAATACCTAAATTAATGTGTTGTCAAAAATTAATTGTATATTTTAATGCTCACGCATAATTTTGATAAAATTACAAACTGATCCACCATTTGAATCAATTTCCATGGAGATTTATTACGTCGATGAATATTAAAATTCTGCAATAAATTTTCCATTTAAACAAGTCCCCATTTCAAATGGCTATTGTAATTTTTTGTTCTGAACATTTATCATAATGGTATTTCCTATACCGTGACAAATGATAGTCAAATTGTTATTTATTGGTTAAAAAAGCAATTTTCTATCTATCAAGTTTCTAAACAAAGATAACGATCGCGGATCGTTTTTTTAGTTGCTTAGTCATTTTAGCAAAAACGGAACCCTTATGTCATAACCGTGTTTCTATGTTAGTATTTTTTGTTGGAAGCTACAGGATCTTGTAAAGTTAAAAGTCCGAACATATAATACCTACATGACGCCATACAATGTTGTAGTAAAATGGCGAAAATGTAATGAATTGGGTTGCTTGTCATAAATGTAACTGTATTGTTGGAATTTTTTTCGTGTCCTTTTGTCTGCCTCAATAGTCAGATTTTGCAGTTCTTTAATGACTTATTTTAAAATTAGTAGGAGGGGAGATATTACTTTCCAAAGTAAAATTAGTACGTATTCCTCCTCTAGTTATCTATGAAGTTAAAACTTAAAAAAAAAACAATGTGGTATTGCATAGAACTTTTAACGAAAATTAGTTTTGAACGCGATCCGTAAAGAGTAGAGTTCTTGAGATGAGGGGTATTTTTTATGATTCTATAGTCAAATGATGAATCCTTATTGTGCGTGGACAGGCAAACGTTTGCCAGACTTATTTTTCAATTGCGTTTCGAATCCACCGGTGGCAAGCCGTAAGGAAACCTCGGCTTGTTCTGATAAATGATGTGTCCGCTTCCGCGACACCGCTTCGCTTTTAATCCCCAAGCCACCATTGTGTCGCTGTCTAATTTTTGACGTTAACCGTTTTCTTCGTCCACAAACGACACCTACGTTGTTTAGTCGGTAAATAAGAAATTAATGACCCCACTCCCTTTATCTCTGCTAACAATCAATCAAATACAAACGCACGCTATCTAATGGTTTGTTGGTTTTTGTTACAAAAGGCGTTTCTAAAACAATGACAGTAACTTATTGTAACTAATTATCACTGTAGTATTGTTGTGATATTTTTGGAAGCGATTAATAAATTAAGAATATAATAAATACGACTATTTCGTTGAGAAGTTTATAAAATAAATATCGTCTTCTTTACTGTTTAGGAATTTGACATCTGGTTGTATTCTGTATTGGGCACCTACATATATTAATTCCCATTTTTTTATGTTATTGTTATTTCTTTCATGATAAATATTACTCATACGCATTCGTGTTAGGTATACTCATATTTTGTGTGTCTGTGTATTGTTCTCTTATATTGGAGTAATATAATAAATATCATTAATATATTATCATGTATTTATATATTTATAAGAAACTGATTCGGCAGTGAGAATAATGCAACATTGTTGTTTGGAGGAAATCGCTAATAACGATAAGACCGCCTATTGTATTGTAAAATTTTATTTCTGTTAACTGTATCTTTTAAAACACAATAAAGCATATTCATTCATCATTGTAACTGCTCGAATATATGGGTAATTATATCCGAATTCGTATTCTAGTATAAATATGTAATATTCTCTCTATCTATTTATAGTTCATGCCAAATTTATAATCTCTCCATATTAACTGCTGAAGCTGGCTACCTAATAATTAATTTTTATAACAAGCATTTACTACGCAGCCGTCTGTTGCTAAGAGAATCTTATGAACTTTGGCACGGTCTATAGAATAAATAAACTGACGACTTTATTATCTATTATGTATTTCACACCAAGTAATTTATAATATAATACATAAACTGTATTTTAAAGTTATGAATCGCGTTTATCGGTTCTAATAGTTTTAAGGGCCAGCGGCGATTTTGATAGCATATTTAATGTAACAGTAAACTATTTAACATCGTTCCATAGTTGATTGGGATTCGATTAAAAGCAGCTGCCTCGGTAAAGGCGTGGACTAAACCCTAAAGGCTCCGATGAAATGGAGATAGTTTTAATGCTCGTAAATTTCATTCCGAGACTTCGACGTCCGAACGACTAATCACTTTCATCGTGGTATCCGCAAAAGTTTATAACTAAAATTTTGTACACAAAATATGTCTGTTATAAACGGGATGTTTTCAAAAGGAAAGTTTGGTGTATAGAATTTAGCTTTGCCAATAAATGCTGGTCTAATTGTCCGTTACAACTAGGCTACCGCTCCGGTTTCCTTTGGAAGAAGAAAGATATAGATATGTTTCTTCCCGGGAGATGGGATAGTTTGCAATATAAAATTAAGTGAATCTTTCGAGGGCAAATAGCACTAATATAAAAGTATAAAAAATGTAACCTCTTTTAATGCTTTATCTTCAAATTAGAGGCATGCATTCGAATTTGAATATCTAGTATCAATATAAATGTATAACTGAATGTTTGGCTGTTTTGTTTGCTCCCGCATGGCTTTAAGAATAAATCAATCATGGTGATGAATATCATGCATGTCTTCGTAATGAGTATGAACATAGGATATTTGTTATCCTCTGATAACGAGAAAATTTCCTTTGAACTGGGGATACGAAGATTTGTTCTTCTTTGATATATATGAAGCAAACTTAATATGTCAAGTTATAAAATCACTGGATACACACAAAACAAGGATACAATGTGAATTTTTTAAAGAAGGCATAAGGTTTATGCCTTGCCGTTAAAGACTTGCCGTTATTTCAGTTGAGTTAAAATATACAGTTTCTAGAACAAAAGATCGATAGATAGATAGATAGCTCTTTATTGTACACCAAACCATAGACAAACAAAAATACAGTTTCGATGCACAATTCGACACTTGATGATAACAATACGTCCAAATAAAAAAAAATTTTTTTCGAATACATGAAGCTGTATTTAAATTTCAAAGGTGTATCAGAGTTATAGTCAGTTTAAATATTGTCCTTATTGTCAGCATAAGGACAATATATTATTATTATACACAATATATTATTATATTAATTTGACGGATCAACCAAATTGAATCAATTTGTTTGAAAGTACACAAGGATATTAAATGACATTGAATGATTCACTTAAGTTGACTTATTGAAAGACAGAAATGATTCGTCATCTTAAAACATGTCCCTTTGAATGTAAGTAACACTGGATAATTTACCTATATACTCCTAATTATTTCGTTACACATGCCCAAGTTATGTAATTAAACAAAGCACAGTAGGTTGTCTCCAATGGGCGGAGTTAAACTTGCGTGTGCGCAGCACCGTGTAACCTAGTTTTATGGTGGGGAAAGTAGAGGGAGTATTCAAACTTTCTGTTTTATTTAATAATAAACTAATTTTAGCAACTTTTTACCCGTCTTTAGATCTTGGCAAAACTGCGCGTTTAACCTTATTTCAACAATTAAGTTATTATATTATTGAATAAATATGAAGCTTAGTCTCAATAAAAATAAAATTTTAGGTAGTGGATAATTTTATCATTTCTATATAAAAATATATTATTATAATATATTTTTTATATATAAATATACTATAATATTCTAAAATGGTCCTGTCTGTACACAAAAAACAACTGGAATAGACCATTGCGATGACACACGAGAGATGATGACAACACGATGCAACTTTTTTTAGATTTCTTGTCTGTCTGTTTGTGCGGGAGGTACATAAGAACTAATGGGCAGATTTCGATACGGTTTTTGCTAATCGACAGCAAATTCTTAGACTTAAAATCCTGGGAGTCCTGCAAGATTTATAATGGCAAGATTTAAAAAAATCGAATTCCAATATTTTTGTTTCTGATCGGTAGCAATTTTTGTTTATATAATTTGTGATTTTGTGAATAAATAAATAAAAAATAAATACATACCTATACTAGCTTTTAAAGGTAAAATTGTAAAAATCTCAAAGTTACTTATTGTTCATGCAGCCAGAACCGTCCCAATTCATTTTATCGGCGCATTAATCTTTTAAACACATAAAAAACTTTGGGTCTTACCAAAATATTTTGTACGAAATTGATGAGGCACCGTCGTTTATCTGGAGCTCAAATCTATAATACGGTGATCAAAATTCCTAGAGGTGTCGATACACGACCGGAGTATGTCACAGATGTTGAAGATTGTACTTTATTATAGCTTATTTTTTAAAGCTTTTGATGACTCTCAGTGCAGTTAAAGATTTTAGAAAACCACGCGCGTACCATTACAGGCGATGAAGTTTCAAGCGCTTTGCTTTTATCGTCTATGCTCGTGTAATTTCAATAAAACTTAATACTGATTGCCCACATCTGAAATTCTACGGTCCATGTTCGGCACGTTGGAGCTATTCATTTCGGTCATGACCTTTCAATGGACTGTACTATCTGTGTTCTACCCTCTTGACCTTTCCACGAGCGTCTGTAAGATATTAAACTGTCAAGATTTGCGATTCTAATACATCGCATCTGCTTCTTTCGTTTTAACTAGGATTGTGAGAGTATCTTACTTTTATATCGATTATAATTATTTAATATACTGATCATCTGACATTCTACGGTGTATATTCGGCACGTTGAGGTATTAATTTCGATTATGACCTTAAAATGGACTGTTCTAAATTAAACTGTCAAGATTTGCGATTCCAATATATCACACCTGCTTCTTTCCTTTTTTTAACTAGGGTTGTGAGAGTATCGATATTGAATTGCATGTGTGTAAAAAAGCATTGAATGTTAAAATATTTGGTGTAAACATATTTTTGTATATTTTGACTATATCCGTATTACAACTGAAATTTGTTGTATTCACAACACTTAATTCAATATAAATTGATTTGTTGATATATGTAATAACATTTTAGTCAAACTTTAGAATTGCTCTTAGCTGCACTAAAACAGTACGGACGGCCTCTGTGGTTCAGCGGGCTAAGCCTTTGCCAGCCTACCTCACTTCAACGCAGAGGCTCCTGGTTCGATTCCTGGTACAGTTAATTTCGGAAACGTATTTTATCCATAACACAAGCGTAACTTGCTTAATTTGAGGATGTGTGTTTGTCTGCCCATTATTATTAGTACGGTTATATATACAAGACTTAGGTACTACCCAGTCTTCTACATATAATTTGGAGAGGTCAGTAGTTACAGAGACAATACTTATCATAAACATTATTAATACTTGTATGTAATTTACGTTAATATCGTACTTAGGTTAAATATAATAGTGTATTTAACCTAAGTGCGATCATGAATCCGAATTATATTACGACAAAAATATCATAGCAACTCGATACGATATCCATTTCGTCGGGGACCCAATGTTTTCATTTGCGTCAAGCTTGTCATTTTTTTTATGTGTTTGAAGTAAGGTATAAGCGGCGTTAGTGAATAGAAATAAAACGGTCTCCCTTAAGACTAGGAGTTTCAAAAATAGCATTGGAGTACGCAGATAAATATCACTACCGCGGCTGGCACTTAAAGTGTGAAGCGATCATTGGGGCTCGCGTGGGCCGTTGGTATTACACTCACAAAAAAAAAACACGTGGCACCCCGTTGTTTTAGAGGTAAAAAATAATGAAATATGCCTTTTATAACGCTTTTTATGTAAAACGTTGAGAGTTTAAAGTGTTTGTATTTTTAAACATACAGCCCGCTGCGAACGGTAAAATTTGAACTTGTAATATTTTCCAATTGAGATTTTACATATTCAATGTTTTGGTTGCGCTTTAATATTAACATTTAATAAATTTTATCTTCATATAACTGGATTTAATGAACGTAAATGTTCGTTTATGTTAACTATTTCATATGTAATGAAGCCATAACATATTATCTTCGTATTTCTATTTAAATAACTGTTTTCTTAATATTTTAATTGCTTGAAATTTATTTTATATAGATTTTACAATGTATTTATTCGTAGTGACGCGATTGTTATGGCGTCTCAATCAATTGGCGTAGGTTTGAATCCTGGGTGACAAAATGCAGGCACGTGAATAGTTTTTCAGACCTATTGTGTATATATTGTATCTTGTAATCCGTGCTAACATTAGATCAAATCTCACAAGGAAATGTTTCTCTTAGCCCTTACACATTAAGATAATCGATGTATGAAACTCGTTAATCTGTACTAGAGAAGTGTATATCGTCCGTTATCCCGAACCGAGACTCTCCAGCCCGACAAGCGACGTTAATGGACGGGTATTATTATTGTAATATAGAACTACTTATCGCATTTTCAATGCTCGTTTGATAATAGTTAAGATGTAGTATTTGGGCAGATGGTTTATAACAACGTCCATTCATAATGATCTTAAAAGGACAGGAACCGACCTCTATTCCCCCTCTATCCCGAGGTTATTTATCGCCTTTTAGTTCTACACAAGGGCCTTTGTATGTTTCAAGACATTTATCCTTCATCATAGAAATTAAAATTAAACAAAAAAACTTATTTAATTCTAGATCAATATCGACTCGTGAATATGAAACGCACTTAGTTTATAAAAAAAACAACACTTCAAATGCTTTGATTGTATGATTTTCAATTGTGCAAATTATTGGTTGGTTAAAGCCGGTTCCTACATGTTATTTTTTATTCAATTGCTAGCCTGACCATCGGTAGGAATTCTACATTACTTAGTCAAATTTTAACCGATAATGAGGCAAATAAATGGTTTATAAGATATAGGAACCGGCTATTAATGCTCAAACTGTAAATTCACCAATTTAGATAATATTTGCAGGATTTTGTGACATTTGGTACGTATAGATAGGTATACATTTTTCAGAGACTGAAAATAAACATATCAACTTTTTAATTCGAGTATAACCGCGTGGAAAATCTAGTAATCAAATATAGAATCGTTCGTTCAATATATTACCCTCCCACATACTGTCTATCCTACTTACACAAGCTTCACTAAATTATGTTCATACATAAATACAGTTCTTTAAAATCTTCAAGCCAATAAAGCCCTAATCTAAAAACAAACATACGTTTTTTTCTTCAAAACTTTATTTATCGTGCGCTTAATAAATCTTGTCAGTATTTATTCATGTCGTTAATAAAATCTTTTTATGGACACTCCTAAATCTCTAGCTAATTTTAAAGTTTCGACTCATCTGGGTAAACAATCTGGTAATAAACGATTGGAGGACAGGCTTAGACAAAAATACCAATGGGGTGCATAACGATCTGTCTTAGGAGACAACTGGCCTGTCACGGCCAATAGCCCGGGATCAATGTTGCGTGAGCGTCACCACGCCACGTCGCTAATTCTGGCATTCTAAAACAATATTGCTACCTCTTCGTATTTGTTTCTATCTTTATGAATTTCTAGTAAGTTCCGAATGTTTCTTTAGTTTCAATTTGATTGGATAGCAGTTCTAAATTGGCATTGAAAGGATTATGGATGTACTGCTACTTTAATATTGTTACGAGTTGCAGGACTCGAATTAAAATACCGTTGGAATTATTATAGAATTTATTAGAACTATACAAACACGTATAACACAGGTACAAATACTTATAACTGTACACAATTAGTCAAAACGTAATGCACGATTCAACACGCGCAAAGTCCGTCACTAAATAGATTATCGAATATACACAAGTCTTGTCTCGCAGCTGATTATCGCTCGACTGCCTCACCCCTCTGTTGGGGCATTGCTTTATACTGTACAAATACAATATGTCTGTAGACTGAATTTCTAAGAATCACACCTGGCTAATGGCTACCATAAACATTACAATACACAATGGGCTATTTTTCCAATCACAAATTTTAAACACAAAGTAAACATAAGAAGACGGTCATAAAAGTGCTTCAATGTTATTAGCTCAAACACCGACGGGTAATAAATGTGCTTTGTTTACAAATATTCACGTGGCCCCCAAATTGTAACAATATATTTTTAAAGGTATTTGTTTGATGACCATGAAAATGTATTGTATAATTTTTATACCGGAAAGTGCACCGTTTGTGCTGAATATGTTATCGGTGATATAAAGGACGCGAGTGTAACCACTTCAAAAACTTAAATTGTTTTTGAAGTGAGACTTCTTAGAATCGTTGTGATTGAAACTCGATGAAACGAAAAAGCGACACTAAACACAAAAAGGCCTAAATCTGCAAGAGAATGTGATACGAGTTTTACATAGCGCAGCACAGATTAGAGAGAAAATAAGACGGATGAAGAAATGTAAGTCCGATTTGGACCGAAATAAAACTGATAATAATATTTTTTACACTAAGACAGTGAAAAATAGAAAGTGATACTTAAGAATGTTGTCTCGAATTATAGCATGTTGACGGATGTAGGCTAAAGGAATTACATTTATAATAATAAAAGTTAATTAAAAATTATCTGTAAGTATATTCTCTGAAGTTTCAACTCTACTGCGTGTGAACTGCACACGCATTTTTTTTAGTATTATTAGTTATTGACCAAATTTAAGCAGTTAGAAATTACTTTATTCAGATTGATGTAAGTATAAAAACTATTTAAATTATACCACTACAACAGTGTAGTTGGTAGAGTTGGTGCTGGTAGACCAAAACATACTTACCACAATAAAATCGCCAATGTCTTGATAAGCGCCTTAATAAACGTGTATGTATCAGGAGATTAACGTAGATGAAATAAAAGCAGCAAGTGGAAATCCATCGTCCATACCTACCCTATAGGTAACAGACATGATAATATATATGTATGTACAACCTAGTTTTTAGTTGTATAAATATGGAAACAACCCATACAGTTTAAATAGTACGTTCTAAGAGAAGCGGTAAGCAGCTTAAAAACAAACTTTACCCAGCAACTGATTAACATATCCGAATCGTTTCATATCCTAAAGCCATTATTACATAGTAAGTACATGTAATATAAACGTAAATGAGAATATATCGGTAACCACTTTCTTCGACGACGACGTAAAATAGCGCTAAAACTATATTCCCAATAAAATACACAGCGAGACTATAAAATCTGATATGTTTGTTTAAAGACATCGATTGGAAATCAAATTAGGCTTTTTATCTCAATGATATCAATTTCAATGGTATATTTATTGGTGGCACAATGCACAGACAGTTTTATTATCACGGCCGAGATATTTTAACGAAGTCTAAAATAAAAGAGGGACATGTCGGAACGTTTTTTGTTCATTGGACACGCCATTTAAGTCACAATCGTAAATTTTATTGAAATGTCGCAACAACGATCGCCGCACGAGATGTCTTGTCTTCGGGGACGAATTTATGCATAATTCTCAAACAAATTGACGTATTCCGAACGTACTTTGAGGGGAACTTGCGGCCTAACGACGTGACGCACATTTTGATACTTGAATCTTTATAAGATGATTGTTGATATTCTTCGATTTTTATCGGTTATATCTTACGCTGTAAGTGTTACTCTGAAAACGTTTTATCATTTGCCATAATGATTACTATAATAAAGTTAAATAGTGTCTTTGTATGTTGATGAATAATTTGAACGCTCTGATCTCATGAACAATCAAACAGAGTTAAAAAAATATTTGAATCACAGAGCCCGTTTTACTAGGGGTCACTTGGTATTAATTGGCGTCGACCGAGTCTCATTACATTGACGTGGGCTTGAATTATGCAACATTTCAGACAATTTCAGGCCTTATGGGAGTAATGTTAGAATGATCGTTTACATTGCGGCGATGACCAGAAATATTCGTAATCAAGCTGTTCATAAAGATTAACAAATTTTGAAATGTGGCAATCGGCCTGAAATTAAATACATATAGAGAAAGGGGTTCTGAGACCAGAAGTTGGACGTTTATATCAAATATATATTGTGCTATGTATTGCAGCCTAAAGATAAAAGCGCGTTGTGGCTATAAATACAATTATATTTCAATGTGCTACATTAGACGGCATGGAATTTAAAAAAAATATTACGGAATTGGGACATTAACGAAGATGAAACCGCAATGTAATTCTTGCCAATTGCAATGCAAATATTCTACAAAGAAGAATACGCGACATGTAGTGACGGTAGCACAGTGGGCTAGGAAACAGGTTGAACGCACGACAAAAGTATTGGATAAAATTAAGCACTGCAACCATTCGTAATTATAGAAAGAGTTATTTGGTCGTAATAAAGTAAAAGTCGCCTATTACTTGAACTTGAGAATCGACACCTCATTGTTCGTTGTCTGATTGATATGGCTTCGTAAGTCGTAAAAACGTATCAACTTACACAATAGGTTATTGTCTTTTATAAGGAAAGGATTTCGTATTTGTCGACAGTAATTTGTCATTCTTATATTTTTTATATAAAAATAAAAGTAAATTATATGTATTTCACAGAAATTGTAAAATGTTCATAAATTCAATCGTCCAAGTAGAAAACTGCATCGCAGCATAACGTCAGTTGACCTAATTTTAGGGCTTGTTATATAAAACCTGCACTGTTTTTAATATCTTTTTGTTAATCTCCGAAAATAAATGTTTTATTTTCTTTCTCTCTAAAAACGTCAATTACGTCACGTATTTTTAACTTATCTTGTCAATGTTGGTTCGCCCACTCATTTTTTTCAGTAGTTACTTCACTTACCTCAGCGTTAATAAATTCTTAATAGACTACTTATTAACCTCAATCAAAGCGTCAATTACTGAAACAAACAAAAAGATAAAGTTTTGCCTGGCAATCGTAATAATTTAGTTACCAGAAGTACATCTATTAAAGTTATTTTTGATTTAATAAAAACAATTGTTCATTAAGATGATTTAATTTGAACTCTCTGGAGTCAGCCCTTACTTTTAAATATTTTTAGTTAGCGAGATTTAATAGTTGTTTAGTTTATTACTGAAGTTCAACCTCGCGTGAACTTGAAATAATGAGGCAATAAACATTTTAAATTGTGTCGAATTCAATCAATAAGAACGGGAGGAGTGTCGTAAAGTCACTCGGACGAGGTCTTCGGCGCCCGCAGCGAGAATGCCACAGGTTTCTCGGCGCGGCTTCCTGCTGTTCATCGATGCCATCTAAACGGCTATTAGCTCCGTTTTACGCAAGACGCGCCGGGCGTTCCGACGTGTTTGTTCTTAATTGACTCCTAAATATCGCTGTTTTTGGCCATGAATTGCATTAATCAGATATATTTATTTCGACACTTGAAAGCTCACTCCTAAATAAGCCACACAATTTTATAGCGCTGTCGCATTGGGCCGATACAGTTCCATTCCCTGTTAATTAAACATTCGCGGCGAAGCTTTATATTCAACCAATAGTCACAACAATAATACGTCTTGAACATTTCCTTTCTTAGTTGCTCGTAGCTTATCTGATATCGTAAGGAGTATCGGGCTGCCTCAGACATCCGTCGTCCCGTTCGTTCTTATCAGAACACTAAATTAAAAAAACATTCCCGTCGATCGCCGCAAGCTGGCTCAACTTGAGATACTCAACCTTTGCTTTGCTCTTTGGCGGGCCCTACCCTGCCATGGGGCTCATTTATCGCACGTGACGTGACAATTCTTTTATATCCAATCTTTGTTTCCATATAAATTACCCGGCCGTTTGGCTACCGAGGATCGCTACGGTTGGATGACACCGTGGATTTCTCTCTTTATTTGTTTTCTTTTTACATTCCGCCAGCTGTGTTTGCTCATTGTCTCTTCGGTTTAAATTAAAAAAGGATTTTGTTTTTTAAGCCCGCTGTCTTCCTCGCCCACGACTTTATGTGACGTCAAGCCGGAATGAAGTATTCTTATTGTTGCAGTGTGCGGATTTTACGCAACGTTGCATTGCATAAATTATTTTGGTTTTATTTTAATTAAATAAATGGTCTTTAGCATATTCGAGTTTTGTTGTACTAGTTAGAGGTTTTAATCAGAGTCATTGACTTTGTGGGATCGCTGACAAAGGCTTTTGTATCATTGTCACACGTTCGCTTATATTCATGACCACGCACGTACTGCACGCCTCGTACACGTGGTTTGGTAACTAATCGGGATATTTCGTCGACTATATCGATCGATGCCTTAGACCAAGACGCCCCTAGACTGGGTTATTATAACTCAAGTAAATATGTGCTTGAATTTATGCACAAATTCACTTAATTTGTAAAGAAATGCTTTTAAATTTCAATAAACGTAAATCTATTTCTAGCTTCCATTTTAGAATAAAATATATAGACATATTCTATTAGATATTAGGTTTCTTATAATTTTGTTGTATGTCACAGTTGCCTTACTCGGAGGTTAATGATGCTATATGACTATAGATATGAAATTTAAAACAAAATAAAAATAAATAATTATCGACAGGCACACGTTATATAATTTCGAAGCTAAGCAGATTACGCTGGTATTATTTGTAATATACAACACACCAGGTGACCGATCACAGACACCCAGACCATAGTGGATAACGCAAAATTTCGTTTACGAAATTTATGATACCAGTAATTGAATCCGGAGGTAGGTTTTGAATAATAGGCATTTACAAGGGAAAAGGGAATTTTAGGAAATCGTAAAAAGAAAACCCTTACTATGGAACCATTTACTGTACCTGAACTAATTGTAATACTACTACCTAATGAAAATTACCAATTTCGTGTTACGTAATTTTAATGCAACATTATCCAATTCTGAGTGCGCCAAAAACCTTTTTATGGTAACCACTAATTCAACATTCAAAGATGCCCGGGCCGACACATTATTAAGGAAACCTTCCTAAAGTGACTGGAGTAACAAGTACATAATCCCCTTAGTGGTCACATCACGGTTCGATGTCTCATGAAAATTAGATCCTTTACTTAGTAGGACGACCCTTATGTTTATTCTTGGGGTCTTTTGTCTCAGATCAATAGACTTAAAAACTGTTTACTTTTTTTACGAAAAGCATGAATTTTTAATCGTACCTATGTAATAATAAAATCCAAGTATCTTCTTACCATGTCAAAATAAATGCCAGCATTTGTGTGAAAACTGGTGTTTATAATTTACTTGTCTAATCACAAACAATCGTTTTTAGAATGTTTCATTTCAATTTCTCACAGTCTATTCTATATGGAAGTTTCGCATGGCCGGTAACGGTTTTAAAGATTAACACCAGTTATTTAATCTTACATATTCGTGTGTTTACATTTCATATTTAAATAAATATATATTACAAGGACTATGTAATGAAGTACTTATACCTGGTTTTTCTTACAAGACATTTTTTTCGATAAAACTTTAATTACATTCCGTCTTTAAATTATGAATATAAAACGTTTTCTACTGCAATATCGAACTTACGATGTGGCTTAAGTTGTCTAAACGTTTAGGGCCTTACTTATAATCTTTTCTTAAATTTAAAGAAACTGTTCAGCAACTGATTAACGTAAATCTTACACATAATCTCCTCTTTAGTCGAATATTTTTGGTACAACTTAAGTTAATCATTCAAATTTCGTTTATCTGCGCCCCTTTTCGGTAAACAACAGGTAATACACGTTTATACGCGAAGAAAAAAAATTCATATGCTTAAAAGATGCCTAATCGTTTATTAACGAGATTATTATAAGTAAGGCCGTTAAACGTCATTTAATAGTGTAATAATTCATTGCAAAAATTCTGTTTGTAATGTACGAAAATGATCTTCTAAGGAAAAACAATGTACATGTATTCTGGAAGTCATAATATCCACCTCAAGTGTCGTATATAGTCCTCCTTACCGATTTCGGTAACGGCGACCCCTGAAATGTCATTATTTCGCCGCCTGTGTGGCCCTAATGTGGCTGGCCAGACCGAATTTGTTTTTAAATTTCCGGCCACATATCGCACAATATAGTTGGCCAGCGGCGTTGTACGTATACTTTAGGAGGGCTTGGGTCGCTCTTTGCGAGTTTATAATATGCACCTCAAGTAACAAAAACTGTCTTAGCGATGCAAGCGTAGGATTAAGGACTTATTATTTTCTAGCGTTAAATTCCACTTGCTTTGGACCTTTTTTTAACTTAACGCGGTTTGGCA
The DNA here is from genome assembly GCA_012273795.1 of Dendrolimus punctatus. Lineage (NCBI taxonomy): Eukaryota > Metazoa > Arthropoda > Insecta > Lepidoptera > Lasiocampidae > Dendrolimus > Dendrolimus punctatus. Next base: position 10,103,807 of record CM022542.1, on the reverse strand, counting down.
CCTCTTGTCATAAAACCTGTGGCACGCTATCCGGTTAGGATTCGAACCCATGTAATTTAAATGAGACGTAGATGTCTTGTCCATTTAAATTCAGTTAAGTTCAAGTTACAATGACTTATATTTTATAAACATAAGAATTATTACAATTATTGCGTAAGGCTCCTCCGATATAAATATACATTTAGCAATGTAGTGCTTAACATAACAAATATCTTACTAATGATTTCGCAATATGCATAAATTTCAAAGTATTATACTTTAAAAGTCGGACTTGTTTATTGCAGCTCTTTTTACGGCTCACGTAGGTGCAAGCGCAGACTGTCGTCAGGTATATATATTGTGCGCTAAAATGCACAAACACCAATTAAAACCAAGAATTTCCTATTGTTTAAAACAACATGAAATTGTGACTGACGTAGATAACGGTACGAGTTTATTGAACTTACATGCTACTTTAAGCTTCGTTTCAGATAACGGACATGCTTGTCGCACTTTTTGTTTGTTAAAGCATCTAACAGCAATCTTGATGAAAATGAAACAATAAAAGCTTTATAAAATATGAATAAATATATAAATGTACAAGTGACTTAAGATGTTTATTTGTTTGTTCCCTTTTCCTGTCGACCTCAGGATCGAATTAAAGATAATAAAATATGGTATGAATATGTTTCTATTTGAAAACGTTTACCAAATTTCCTTATAATATGAAAAGTCACTTTAGAATTCGATTTTTTTTATTTGGTCCTTTTAAATAATTCCCAAAAAATCCCACGGGATTCCCGGAATAAGAAATAGCGCAGATTTTAAGTGTAACAATTTCCTGTCGATCAGCAAAAACCCCATCGAAATTAAGAAACGGACAAGAAATCTAAAAAAATGCATCGTGTTCTCCATCGTTTATATAATATATTCCAGTTGTTTCTTTAATAGCTTCAATGTACAGACACACACACACAAAATTATAAACATGCCGGTTTAGAATTTTGTAATATTATAGATTAAGTGACACATTGTAGATATTATTGTTCGTGAACAATTTGTGCACCAAGTCGTAAAATGTTCGTCGTTTGAAGCGGCATGTGACTTAGTCTTTTTATTCATAATTGATCATGTGTTTCAGTTTACTAACAGTTTAAATGACTTCCTTAATTGTTTCGTGCAATACATACTTATTACGTTCCACTAACTCACTAAAACAGTCTATAATAATAGGTCCGTACGTGATATTCAAGTTTGCGACTACCGAATACTAATATGTTGTTTCATAGGTATTATGGATATGGTGTTCTTACTTTGTGTCACCAGTGACGATTTCTATACAAGGCGTGTTATTTTACTAACGAATTTGTTCTTTTTCCAGCTCAGTAGAGCTCTATGTCATTGTTATTTTTTTTACTTTAAATTGAGGTTCGAATTTAATTATTCCATGCGGAAATGCGGCCAACATTTTGGGAACTCTACCCACCGTCAGTGACCTGGATTCCGTTTTTTGTTACATATCGTTATATACATATAGTTGTTTTATTTTTAGAATGTTTACATATTGTTTTGGATATTATTACTCATGTAAAAATACATAGCTTTTATCAAATTGAAATTATTCCAGGTAATTATAATGTCATAATAATTTCAGAACTAAAGAATTAAATCAACATACCCTGTTAGGAATAAAAATCTTTATGTTCTTGTGAATGTCTCATGAGAATAAGCACAATCCAGGTAGCACAGTACCTACATAAAAAATGATATTTTTGGCGATTAACTAGAATTATATTTGTATGCATTATTTTAGTCGTATATTATCTACTTAACGAGTTCATTAGACTACTGAAGCATCGTGATGTCTAAAAATTAACATAAATGTGTGTAAATAATACCAGTTTCTACATTCTAAAAAGAGTTATTCGAATAGTATATTCTTTGATTTGTTCAATAGTTCTTAAGCTGTGTCGATATACAAACGTATACTATTTCTTCTTTATACAGCGACATTAATTGACTTCTATCATTTATAACCAATTGATCCAAGTAGCTTTCAATTTACGACGAGTTCAAAGAACTATTCATACACCACAATTTCCCACTAAGTGACAGTCTAATAGCACCTACATTTGAAAAAATACAATACCATTTCTTTATAACAAGCCGCATCTGTCAATTTTATAGCTAATTTCATTCCTTTGTTGCAGGTAATTTCTATAACAGGAAGGATGACTTCCTTTAATTGTAACAACTGGACGTAAGTTTAATGTGCATTCTCTGACACTTTATAAAAGAGGTGTCCCTTTACGATTGTAACGTGACATAAATTTGTCTCAAACGAGAAACTTCATAATAGGTCAGTATTGTGCTCGTAAGCTCGGCATTTTGCAAACATTTCGGATGTTCCATTCTTTTGATGTGGAACGGAAATCGAAGGAATTGGAATTGGCTACGCCTCATAACAATGTCGAGGGATGCCACAAATAAAAATCTATTCAGTGTTTGGCAAGAGCCACGTACTATGATCATTTCAATAAAAGTTATTGTATTGAATGCTGACAATGGCACAGGAAGTGATGTGAGCTTGTGTATTGTAGCAAGTGGACTGTTTATGATTTGTACATTGTGAGCGTGTAATGAAACGCGTCCATTTCGTTCGGGCTTTTGTGTTGCGTCGCACGACCGATGTCCATCTTCCTAATTGGCTTTTTAAAGCGAGTTCGAAATGTATCGAACGATTAATGCAGCAGCATTCTGTCATTCGCGATCACTAAACCCGTGTTATTAATATATAATAAAAAAAACGAAATATAACTTAAAATAAGCGTTGCTAACGTTATTATAAAATCAATTTGTTTTCAAATTTTTTTACTGACTACTATTTTATTAAAGCGTAGAATATAATTAAATATGTTTTATTGTTGTAAAAAGATTAAAAATAACTAAATTATGATTCCTTAATGCGGCTTAAGTGCGCTTATACCTCGCACTATTAGTGTTCGTAGTGATGACGAACCATGTTTTGCTATGTGGCTACAAAAACATTATTTTAACAATTTTGTTTAAATCAGTTTCTGTTCAAAATGTGCTAAAAGTTCTATTATTTAAATGCTTTCAGAATTTGTTTGAACACTGCTTTTTATTCGTCAGTTTCATGAAATCTTTTCTATCATTATTTTTTCTCTGTCACAATATTACTGTATAAAATACCTTCCTTCCAAATTTAACACTATCTACCTAATTACACATACTTTTAAATTATGGTTTTATATATAGGATTTGATGGTTATAAAGGAAGCGTAAAGGACATTTCTCTTTGCATAAAGTAAACTTTCAGAAACACCCTAAAAATATTTAATATCTTCCAATTGTAATTTTTAAATCAGAACAGAATAGAGCTTCTAATTATAGAAAATATGGCGATTACAAAGTTAGTTTCAAAGTCTAATGAAAGTCGGATACACAGAGGGACGAATAGGCATGTGTTTTCATATTTCGGCTATGGAACCCAAAAATATATTCTAACATCCTGAAAATACATTTGAAATGACTCGATAATCACAAGTTTTGTAATTCCGAACTTTCTATAGTTAACATTCGTTTATCCCATTAATTCGCCTTTTAATGTAAAACTTTTGAAAAGTCCGTAATGGAAACGTGAGACGTTGACCGACTCAATTTAATTGTCTATTCGAAATAAAACCGCGATTTAACGACGTCTTTAAAATTTCGCCTAATGATAAGTATTTTGAGATTTGATGAGTTTTATAGATCGTAAATGTCTCAATGGATACAGATAAAATCTTGATTAGTGATCATTCCATATTTAGAAATCTGTTATTCGTGATACGCTGACAAATATCGATCATAAATCTCGTCCAAGAAATATCTATTAAAATTCTAAAAGTAATATCATTAACTCCATGATTATGTCATTAGTCATTACGCTCGCCTGCGACGAATCATTATGAGAATCATGACCAAAAATAATCTAATAGGTGCCCAATTTGGCAAAATGAATTAATATTAACTTAATGAAATCCCTTAATGAAGATCTGTAAACTGTTTTGCATGAAATTTAAAATTCAATAATAGATTTTATTCGGTATGAAATGCAACACATCCTGTTTTTCCACATTTCTAGTTTGGATTTTATAAACTTTATGATAAGACAGTCCTAGATTTTTAAAAGAACCATACAAGTGTGTGTGAAAATATATTTCAAATTCTGTACAAGATTAATACAACTGATATTCGGTAGTCAGATCACAATGGCTACCGCAACGAAAGATAACTAATCGCATTACGTCTTTAAATAATTAATTCTCAGAATTTTCATACGCCTTGATAGACATTATCTTGAGTTCTATCTCCAACCGATACTTTTTACCGGACGCCCACTCTAATAAGAGACCCGCTCTTACCTGCATTGCTCGTAAAGTCAGTAAAGAATCGTTGATACACAGTTCCTAGGTATATTGGTTGAAGTTTTAGTATCGGCTCCGTCTGCAGACCTCCTAGTGGGTCAATCGTTAACTGTTTATGTGATTTTTATTGCCATTTCTGAACTATATTAAACTACCCTATTAAAATTCTTAATACGTTTCAAGCTTCTTTATTAGGTGTGCTGAGAGCTGCCAAATAATATTAAAGTAGGTACTTAACATTTCTCTCTTCTTTTAACAATATAATCTTTTTATTAGTAGATCTGCTTACTTGTTTTGTGTAATACCCGTGTCCTATACGGGTTGGAAAATTGTTGTAGCTCACAGTTCATTTCTTTTGCAATTAATTATATTGTATATCGTTGTTGGACTAATGTGAATATTGATTTAATTACCATGTACTGCTGGCGAGTTAAAATATTGTAAGGAAATATGCACATCAATTACTCATGTGACAACGTGTTGTTCCTCTTTTCTGATATGTACTACTAAACAGGCATAGCATGTGTATAAATCGATGTTACTATAGAAGTTAATGAAAGACTTCTTTCTATCATCCGAAAACTGTGTATTATGCTTTTGTTATTATCATTCGATAGAATTAGCAGAGATCAATAAATCATTGCAGTATTGTCACTTAGAGATGTATCCATGTATGGCAACGTTATAGACCGCTTGATTCGGTATAACTTTTAGATACCGAGTACTACTGTTGCCAATGTGCATTTTTTAAACAACGTTTTATATTTATTTCCTTGGGTCTACATGTACTACAAGTTACTGGGATCAACTTAAAATAAACCTTACAAGTCCAATATGGAACTATGCAATTAACGTGTGCTTTTTATATTTATTATCGTTAACAAGTGTCTACCGCATATAATCATGTACAATAGGGAATATGCATGTAACTAATTCAAAAAAATCATTTTCTAATATGATGTCTTTGTTGCCGTAGAATCCAAGAGTAACGTAATTTTTTTATTAAATTAATTTAATTTACAGATTTTAATTAATAAACAGTGTTAAAAATGCGCCCTATATCGTAACATCTTTGATCAAATGGATTTCTGATTTCTGGAACCTGACGTCATTTTTCATTTTGAATTTTCGATTATCAACAAAGGGTGTGTTCCTCTTGCAGCTCACAACGCTCTAAAACTCGAGTGGAACGGGTTATGGAGCGTTAATGTCATTAGCGACGAAATACACAAATGTCATTGGTTGATTTGAAAATTGCGTCTTTGTCAATATTAATAGACATGTTGAGGGATCAATACTCTGTGGTCAACGCCCAATTCTACCCACCTCTTGACACGGGTCGTTGTGAGCGCTGCGTGATCGAAAATAATGATGTTATTAGTGAAGTTTTCGTGGCGACCATAACGACCTTGGTCGGTATGTGGCTGTGCCGGAGATTCGCTTTATTCAGAAAGCACTCCGGTGTGCCATCCGCTCCTTCCCTATTGTACGTACAAGAAAAGTGTATAGGTATCATGAGGGCCGTGAACAATACTTCAGTACCTCATATGATATTTAATTATGAGAGCATCATTCTAGTGAACAAGTTAAAAAATGTTTGCCGTATTTAAGTGGTCGCGACATAGATGTCACGATCCCCCAACCATTTGTCAAGCTGAGCGGGCGTCGCTTTGCTGCATTGAACCCGACTTATCTCAGAACCAACCTGGCTTTACTGCATCATATCAGACTAAATATCCTCACTCGATACTACCAGCCATCCGCCGCATGGATTTATTAGCTTTTAATGCGATACGTTTTATAGTTGTTTGGCGTTCGTAAGGAGATAACACTGAACATTTATAATATACGACCACTGTTATGGCAGTTCGGGGTTTTGATGGCTTAAATCATATTTATGCGTTTCCCATATGTGTAGTTGTTGCGATAATCTACAGAATCAATGTTTTGTTTTGACCTAAGTTTAAGGGCAACTATTGAATTTCGATTAAAATGACTTGCACTGAGTCTTTATGGCAGGGACTTGAAAAGTGATGTATTGATGCGGAAGTTTACACATAAGCTAGACTCATAAACTCGTTTATTAGTAATTATATTACAGCATCATCATCATCATCCGAGCGTTAAATCCTGGTTGCGTTTGGAGCGTTCACTCCGACGCCCAGGGTCCGCTTTCCTACTTTTTCTACTCCACTTCGCGCAGTCTTCAGCATCCCCTGTTTTTTGACCATTGGTACGCATGCCATCCTTCACAACGTCAAGCCAATATTTCTTGAGCCTTCCGTTTCGACCGGGCCCTGGAGGAAGCGGCATGACTAGACATTTGTTCCCCACACAGTATTTACGAGTATATTACATGTCAGGGTTACAGTACTTAGAATTTTATAATTCTAATCAAATTTTATATTTTATAAACTCTCAAGCTATAGGTGTGCTCAATCAGCCACTTTATTAGCTGGCAAGTAACTATAATTAGTATTTAAAATTAAAGACAGTTATAGACTATTAATGGTTTTATATAAAAAAAAATCCCTACTGATAAGTGAAATATAACTAACTTTTCGATTACCGACAAAAATTCCATTGTAGGTAAAAAATAATACATTTATACATCTAATATTTTTTGGATTTAATGGTTTTTGGTTTTTTTTATTAATTTGAATTTGAATTTGCTTAATATGTTTACATTAAATGAAGACTCCTCTTTTTTCTTAATACATACAAAATAATATCACTACATTTTCTCCTTGCACCAATAAGTTTCATAATAGATTTATGAATCCAGTTATTTGAAATTTTTCAATCCGTGGACAATTTAATTTTATTAAAGCTGTTTACTGCTGTGCGTGCCAAGTTTTAAGCTTGGTGTGACCAGAATATTTGTTCAGTTAAGACGTTCAAGTCTTAAACCTTGACTTATCTCATGTTTTTGGCACAGATTTTACGGGCGTTCTCATGGCCTCCCCCAAATTGTGGTTGCGTACGTTTAAGTACCAAGTGCTGATTTAGATCTTAACTTTAACTAGATAAGGTGCATATTTATCTGTAGTTGCTAGTACAATGTGTACGGATACAGTGCTGGCTGCACAGAAAAGCGTTTTACTTAGACATCTTTTGTTTTTGCTGAATTAAGTAGCGTTTATGCTTTAAGTGCCTAGTCCGACTCGGCAAGCTGATAAGCTCTTTTTTCTCTTTTATACATCTCTAACGTTCTTGAGATTTTTTAAAAGCCTTTGTTGAAAGATTATTTATGAAAACTCTTCGAAATTTAATCCCATTGTTTTCGCTAACAACGCTGTACAAGTTAGTTGTTCGCCGTTCTAATCTAAATTATTCTTTTTTTACATAAATAATTTGAACAAAAGACTTTGGATTGTATTAAAGCCAATTAAAATACGAAACAAAGCATCCCTTAGGCTGGAGAAAAAGGCTAGTCGTGTGCAAATTGCTAGCCAAGCTTAATTACTTTAATTTAATTACACGACCTAGCGCCTTACTGTAACATGTTAGTATCTAAAGAATTTTTATTTAATACGCAATGGGTATTTTATTCATTCTACGCATTTTTTTACGAATGTGAATGTAGAATTCAACATAAAACTATGAAATGTACAAACGTACATCTATACATCTGTATAGCATGTCGTGCATTATTGCTCCTTTCTATCGGGGAATAACCGATTATCTACAAATTGATACAATTGTAATATGTACTTCTGACAACGGGGATGAACGGGAATATTTTTATTCTGGATAATTCGATAGTGTCGACTGGACACTGATTCGAAGGTTCCGCAAGCGATATTGCGTGGAAAGCATTGGTAAAGTAAAAATAAAATACCTTTCGTACTCCTTTATTAAACTTAGGAAGAAATCTGTTACTCATGGAATTTTCTTTCTATTTTTGTTAGCCAAGACATCGCCTCGATTATTTTAATTAGAAAGTACATAAGTAAGAAGTTATTACCTCTACAAACGGCTGAGAGATTGTGGCGTGACCACGCGACAAAGAGTCAGGTACCTTCGGCCGCCGGCCTCCACCAAGTAAATTGGATATGAATCGAAGCATGACGATTTTATCTCACAATGTCTACAAAAAATGTTACCCTTTGGTTATATTTACGTCATTTCGACCTCACAATGGACAGGTCGCTGTGGTTCTTTCTTTTCATAAAGAAGAATGTAATATGTAAATATAAACCGGTTGTTTTGCACGCCCTTGTTACGTTACTTACGTAATAATGCTGTGTTATATAAAAGTTAAAATACTATTTCATAGAAGACCGATTGGTATTTTTAAATTCTGTAACAAACTATTGAAAAGCAAACTTTGTCCATGTTTGTATCAAGTGGTTCGCGACATAATATAGGTACCGATACGTTAATTTTGATGAAAATTATCCCAGAGACAGATGGACCAAGTCATACAGATATAGACAAAGCTTTATTTTCAAGCACAATTAGCTTTTATCCGTGCAGGATCAGAGAAAACATACAATTTCCTGCGGCCCGGCGACTCATCGTAAGAGGCGACAAAAACCCACAGCCAGGTGGTAAGGTATTTGCTCGGCTGGATGGCTACCACCCCTGGTCTAGAGTATGCCGCCATAACAACCTTGAGTCGGGTTCCGGCATACTCTGGACCAGGGGACAGTCTCCTTTAAGAGAGCAGCAGCGCATTTGTAGCACCTCTCGTGTTGCAAATGTCCATAGGCGTTGGTAACCGCTTTCCATCAAGTGGGCCATCTGCCTGTCTGATGAACTCCTGCAATAAAAAAAGCTTCGTTTAAATAATCCTTAAATATTTTTAACACACTTCAAGTGATATAGCGGTTGTATGCGTCTTTGAATTCAAAATATTTTTAGCATGCAAATAATGTCATGTAGGTATAGCAAGAATTGCCAAGTGACTTGAATATAGAATGTTGACACAGATGTGCTAACCAAACATATACGAACGAAGCACAATTTGGGACAGTTACAACGGAAACTTGTGTATTATTTGGTAAGGTGTTGAAATACATTTCCAGATAATACAGCTGCTACATTTTCGGGTTAAATAGCTGTTTCTGTAACTAGAGATTACAGCTTTTTAAAGATACAAAGCTTCTGTCTTATAATTTATAGTGTTGCTAGTAGAGCGGGTAAAACACAATCGTAAAGATACACTTCCTCTGAACTTCTTGCCATTGATTTATATCAAGATTTTATAAGCAACTTTTTACAAAGCAACTTCGGCCAGTTGTTTCCAACTGTCTGCAGCATCTGGCTTCTTTACTTCAATTTTTGCTCGACATTATGGAAGTTTTTAAACTTTATGAGACTTAAGTTTTTAAACAATATTATACCTAGAAAACATACAAAAATTAATTTGCTTGACCCTGTACTTTAATAAAATGTTAGGAAAGGATGACGCTATGTCATTTAAATTATCTATCCTTTAAAATACGTCTATGTTAACAATTTAATAAAGATTTTTTGATATATTGTACTCTGTCAAAACACATTATTGTGAAAGTTATTTTTGTAATTGAATTTCATAATGATAAATATAAATTATCGTATCATATGGACTAAATGTAATATGCCCTTAAATTTTATGTAAAACTTGAGGTCTCGGCTGACGTTGCAGGCCCTGAAAAAATAAAACTAGGACCCGATCTCAGCTACCCAGCTAGCCCACCTACTAATTCCAATTGTAAATCTAAACTATCCGGAGACTCACTCTTTTGTGTGTGTTTACACACAAAAATTCATCAAATTCGATAAAGTCGTTCTCAAGTTATGCGTATACATACATTTCATATAGATTTAAAATAAAATTGCTAGACAGCCATTTTATTTCAAACATCACCTAGATGGCGTTGTAGACACAACGCCATCTAGGTGCTGTTGATTAGATACCATGGAAGTGTATCTTGTAAAAAAGATGTATACACGGCCATTGTATAAATTACTTTCCAATAGAATTATAGGTAGTCGCCGTGTCTGTACATTGAAGCTATTTTTTAAAAAACCAACTGGAATAGATATATAAACCACGAAAAACAAGATGCAATCTCTAGATTTCTTGTCTGTTCGTTCAGGATTCACTTATTAACTACTGGGGCGATTTCGATGCCGTTTTCGCTGATCGACAGCTAATTCTTAGACTTAAACTCTGCGCTACTTTTTACCCTGAGAATCGCGTGGTTATTTTTCTGGGAATGTTTTAAAATATCCAAGTTAAAAATAAGCGAATAACAATGTGATTTTTTACTGATCGATGGCAAATATAATTGAATAAAATCTGTGATACTTTTTATCCCGGGAATCCTGCGGGAACTTTCTCAGGAGCGGTTTGTAGTTGTTCGAGTGAATAAAAATAACTTATTTCGACAAAGTTTCCACTAAAAACATAGCTTACATTCTTTTTTGAATGCTGAGATATTTTGAGTCCTGGGATCCCGCGGAATGTCCTATTATTTTATATAATCTATGAAGCAGACATTTTCATTATGTTCTAGCAAACATAAATCCTTATTAATCCTCATTTGGAAGTCAATTGAAGCAATAATGAAAGACAGGACCAAGAGATATAATTCTAAGGAGCACTTTCCAACTTAGTAGTTAATATTATAAATCAAATACTCGTGTAGTTGTCATCGGTGCTGCAATATCAAAGCTCCGGCCGATAAACCGGGTAATTTAAAATGTTCAATCGTGGACAGAGATTAAGCGTTAACATGCGCCTACACTAACTGGCTGGTTTCTAGTTGTGCCTTTCCGTCGGGGGCGAGTATTTTGTATTACGGTTACTTGTGCTATCTCCGTGTCAGTTTATTTAGCTTAACACTAACTTAATTGGCTATAAATTAAGCGGCTGCAAGTTCGCTAGTTACCAAGTATACGGTACGCTTTCTCGTCTTGTTAGATGTGCCTATCGCAAGTTGGTAAGTGCGGTAAATTTATATAGGTATTGTGCTGGTATGTGCGGAATAAATGCGTAGTATTTCCTCTATTGCTGATTGCGGTATGCAGCCTTAATTGCTGTAAGTTTATTTTATAGGTGTTTAATATATTATAATCATTGCCAGGCCATCGCTGTGAGCTTCTGAGAGAATGGATGAAAACATTTGAAACGTAGATTTTGCCGTCGTGTATTGAAACGAAATATGTATTATGAAATTATGAACAAAAATAGTATAACGAAATTTGTCTTTTGTTTGATATTTTTATAATATTATATAGACATTTATTTACCAAACGGTTAAGTAGTCTGTCGGTAGCGTTCTCATAAATCGCAATAACTTAAGGCTACGGATAATGTTTTACGATAGATGGCATTAAAAAGTCGATTTGGTAACATTTGGGATAATGTCAGTATTGGATTTAGCGAGCGATGTGTGTTATAACGGTTAACTTTCCTCCTTTCTAAATTAAAAACAATATTTGTTACAATGAAAACTAATGTTGTTGAAACTGAATGACGCCACCCGTGATCAGAAGGCTAGTTTGTATTTCGCGCAGCAAATACGCAGCCAACTTTCTGGGCAACCTTCCTTCTGGCAGCAATTTGTTACACAGCTTATATCAATTTATTTATTTATAATTTAGTTTATTTTTAGCATCTGCATTTTATTTTGAGCTAATTTAAACAAGAACACTCATGGTGAACCTGCGTGGTGATGGAAAATCGTGATATTTTGGATAACTCACACTGTCTTTATAATTATAGCCTAGGTGTTATGCTGATGTGTAAGCTACATTATTGTAAAGTTTCATCAAAATCCATTCAGTAGTTTTGGCGTGAAAAAGTAACAAACTGTTACACGCCGACAAAGTGAATGCACACCTGCCTGCCATAAAGCACACTATTACCTTTCCGCATTTGGACTTCTTTTTTTACTTTGTGTTTAAATTTTGTAATTAGAAAAACAGGCTATTTTGTGTATTTTAATGTTTATGATGGTCATGAGCCAGGTGGGATTCTTGGAAATAATTGTTATGCGGTCGAGTATTGTGTCGACACATATTGTATTGGTGCAGTATAAAACATTGCCCCAACTGAGAGATGAGGCAGTCCAGCGATAGGCACAAGCGAAACAAGACGTGTGTACATTCGATAAGCTATATAGTGACGGACTTTGCGCGCGTTATTGAATCGTGCATCACGTTTGTACTGGTTCCGTCCACTTATATTTGTACCTGTTATACATGTTTGTATAGTTCTAATAAATACTGTAGTAATTCCAACGGCATTTTAATTCGAGTCCCGTAACTCGTAACAATATATCCATACATTCTTACAAGCTTTCGCGTTTATAATATTAGTGGATTCGTTTTGTATACAATAAGCTAAACGTTTATAAACAAAAATATGTTACGGTATATTTCTATCTGTGAATCACACTCCGGAAGGGGAAATCCATTGAATGATACTAAAGTGTATTTTATTACAGTCGAGCCGCTTATTCCTAGTTTATTGTAAGTTATGGCCTTTGCCTCCATTGCGAACGGTGTAGCGAGTTTGTTGGAAGATCTTGGATTTAGTTCCCATGAAATCCACAACACAAAGCCTTTTAGAAATACAGATTGACGGCTAGGAAATCTTGGTGAATTTTACCAGTGATAATTATAGTGTATAGAGTAGAACTTATTTGACGAGGTAATTGATTTTTATCTATTACTAGCTGTCCCGGCAGACGTTGTCCTGCCCGGAAAAGCTTCAATCGATATTCGAACCGCAGCGCCACCTACCGGGTCCAATTGTGAACCAACTCAGAAACCTTTGGCTCATGAAAACAACTTTGCTAAAGATCATTACATGATGAAATGTATATTTACGATTCTATAAAGGACATACAGACAAACATTCATGTTTATATATCAAGAAGACTAGGTAACCATTTTATTTTTAAGAAGATAAAAGTATATTTCTTATGTTTATCTATTAGAGGAAAAACTTTAATGTACACACAGCTACATATGTCGATATTCGTACTATCAAATATTATTATAATTCACTCCAGAGCTGCCTTTGTATACCTATATACATTAAAAAAAACATAATTCTATGATATTCGGTTTATTCTCTAGGCAGAGAAGGAGTAATAAACATTCAAACCAATTTACTCTTCTTATAATTATTTAAAAATCAATTGCTGTTCGTTAGTTTGGCTAGGATTTTAAAATTGATTAATCGATTTTGATAAAATTTTGTGTTTATTTGGGTGGTTGGCGCTGCAATCGGATTTTTTTAGGGCAGGACAACATCTGGCGGACCTACTAGGAATAATATACAAATTATGTATTGATATTTGTATCATAAGCTTACATAATAGAGATTTATACAATAGTGTGGATAGAAATATGGATGCTTTTAAACTGTGATTTTTCCGCAGCCATGTTTAAAGTATCGCAATCTCCCCTAGTTCGTTCACTTGTTCTCACGCGTTGTTCCCGCAACGGGTGGAGTCACAATTAGCTGAACTAGCGTTCCTAAGTGTCTACGCCCACATTTACAAGTCATGGGGTTGTAAGTTAAGACGCAGTGAGTAGATGAATTTTATAGCATATTGCAAAAAAAAACTAGAAAAGTTGATGTATGAGAGGAGAGACGTTGTTTCCTTAGTACACGTAGGAACACGTGTTTACTTAGTAGGAATGTTAAAATTTGGTTTTTTTATACAATGTTTTGGCCACTTTTTAGCAACTTTGACAACATAATGATAGTTATGAATGAGCCATCAGTAACGTTAAAGTGCATTTCATCTGTTACTAATATTTTGCTTGTATTAATTATGTAATATATTAATTTTGTATGCAACATGAACAGAATTAAAATGTTTTACAGGTAAAATCACAGGTAGACATGTCATTTAAATGCGAATTTCTTAATTTTAAAAATACACTTCATCAACATTATGACTTAATGTATTTTAAACAACATAAGAACAAATTATAACAAAATTATGGAGATTTAATGTTAATATTACAGGAATCACCCAATTACAATGTCTTTTAACTCATCATACATATGTAGATCAGATTTAATCCCCAGGAGAATGCCAAAGTAAGACATTTGCATTTTGAATGGAGGCACTCCGCCTTAATACATCTACATAGTTCGAACTGTACTAGGAGGGATTACCTCACTTAAGCGTTGTACTGTTTACCCTTAGGGAAAGGGAACTAAATCAATTACTTTGCGACATATTTATGGTGCATTTTGTAATCTTGGTGACAAAAGTACTCGCTCAACGTATTTCTGAAGTATCTTAATGTGAATAATAATAATTTATTGTCGCATTTATCGGGACTATTTTATTAAGTTTACAATTATATTTCATTTAGGTACTTCGTGAATACACTTATTTCAACAAATAATAAGAAAATGTTGCCTATTTAAACCTTATTCATTTTAATAATGTTTTCTCTTTTACTAATAGTCTTAAGGTACTACAGGTAGAAAACGTGATGAAAATTTGAGATACTTATTCTTTCACTTATCCTAGATCTTCGTCATCTATGGAGACTTGCAAAGTGCGTATTCTGCAGCCCCTTAATTGCCTAGAAATTTATTAGGCGTTTTAAGAGCTCTTTATAGATGCTCATGGTCATGGTCTCAGTATTTGACTTTATTTAAATTTGTAATAGCTATATAATTTTTCTTTATCTAAAATATTTGCTATTCGATATATAAAATATACATTTAACATTTTTATACAAATTGCCTCAAAATTATTAGGTGTTTTGGGAGCTTTTAGTGGATGCTCATGGCCTCAGCATTTCACTAGGTATATTCAAATGTGTAATAACTATATAATTTAGTTTCTCTTTTATCAAACATGTTTGTTTATTTGAATAACTTTTAATAATGACGTCATAATTCGCGCCCACTCATCGAAAATCGAGGAGCAGGCTGTAAAGGTTTTTAATAGATCATAATAAAATTAACTGATTCAACAGTCAAATATTCTTCTATTAACTTTGTTCCTTGATTAGGTTGGTTTTCTTTATAGCACGTAGTTCACATGCTTATGGTGTTTGTGTCCCGATCTTGTAATTCTTCCAGCCTGTTTATCTTAGGTTAAACGCATATCTTTGCTTTTACGCTACTGTTTACACGCTAGCCAACGTAAATATTTGTTCTAGAATGCGGCCTTTTACTTGCCCGATTATGAACCCTTTAATTGTTCTTCTTATTTTATGCTTTGGAAATATGGCCGCTTTTGATAAGTCCAGGCTTTGCCGCTGATCGTAAACGTAATCGTAAAACACCCGTGCGCTCCAAATTGCCTTTAAAATAACCTTATAAATTAAAGTTCTTACTTATCGCGTCAACTAACTAAGCTTTAAAAGGCAATGTAAGTTGCCACGGCTACCTTTTCGAGTTTACGAATAGGCTGAGTTTTTATTGGTTTTTCGCGATTTGTAGGCGATAACTGGATACCCGAGCATATACCTTTGAAGTATATGTAATATTATGATCACCGTAATTACAACTTTGAAATAAATCAGAACAAAAATATTCATCACTCCTGAATAAGTATAATTCCTCTTTTCCTGACACGTTGGCCGCGTCCCATTTACCAAACACGTCTAGATCAGCAGGTTCGACAACGGAAAAAACTGAATCACTAAAGCGACACAAGTATGCAACTCTCAGCGAGAGTTATGCTTGTGCCAGTTGCTGTTGAAACGCTTGGACCGTGGGGTCCAGGAGACCATGAGCCTCTACAAAACTTATTATTCCAAAGAGGGCACTTAGCCACCCTTCTGGGCTGGCACCTTACCCATTAATGACATTAGAGAGACTACGTATGGGTAAAATACAATATAAGTAACTATAATTTAAGTTTTCTTTTATTATAATAGTTTATATTCTCTTAGTTTATTTTTAGAAGAAAAGTATATAGGTATACACATTTTATGAATAGAGATTTGAAGAGTTTCATTATAATTATCTGTAGTAAAGTGATACGGTAGAATCCCACGGACACTCACATTTTCGATAGAAACAAAATATGTAGGTATGTTCTAAGTAGGTATTAATATTAATGTAGGCTTCAGAAGGTCAGAGTCGAGCGGTTTTCTCTCCTAGACGACATTCTTATTTCGTTATATTATCATGGAGTAACGATGAAATTGAAAAAATATTTTGCAAATACTATTGTTATATAAAAACACTGTCAATCGTAGGATTGTACTTCAGAAGTCAAAACTTTGTATCTGAGCATGACGGTAACGCGAGTTCAGTGCTTTTTCTTCTATCAACAGTGCCCAACGTTCCTAAATAAGTATTCACTTCAAAATCGAATTAGTCGTTTATGTAAGGAATGTTAACAATTAGATAATTCAGTAGCGGACGTGCATCGTATAGGCACCACTCAAAACTTTTAGCTTTGTCGGTGATTTTAAAACAGTCGTGCGCTCTAGATTGCCTCAAAATAACCGTGTAACGTTAATCTCATTAGATATCATATTGGTTTTGATGTGAGCCGCGTCAGCCGCATCGATGATTCCAATCAAAAGGAAATGCCCTTTCGATCGAGATAGAGGTCTAAGTGTTTCGTGCAACTGTACATTCTTACTAATGATATATCTATTGTTCACGTTTTCATTTTGTATCTGGAGGTTCAGTCGTGAGATTAAAATGTTGTTGCTATAGATCGGTAGTGAAATGTAAGTAGTATTTGAATGATTAATAACAAAATATTTTAGATATTTCTTCGCATTCTTCATTACTCCTGGTCTGGAAGATATCGCCGGCGGCGATAAGACCCTATTGTATAAAATGTGTAACTTATATACGCAATAAAGACAATTCATTCATTAATTCTCCTTCAAGGTGATGTGCCTGTGCTAATTTTTAAATTAGATCCCTTAGATTCAAATATTAAAACACAAAATATTTCTAGTTAAATACAGTAGATTTTTAGAATCTAGTAGAAAATAGCTGTTACCCGCGACTTTGTCCTCGTGGAGTTTTAATTTAATTTGCCTTCCAGTGCGACGACGGCAGACACGTGCGCGTGGGATTTTCAATAAAAATAAAAGTAGCCTAAGTTACTTATGATATTAGTTATCTGCGATTGAAAATCCCGTTTAAATCGATTCAGTCTTTTCAGAGATTAGCCGGAACAAACAGACAAACAAAAATGTTCAAAATGGATTTTTAAGTATTTACGTACTTAGATATCTATCTATTATATCATTAGACCAAAGGTCATGAACTGCTATAATTAGGATTTTTAAAGGTTATGAACTGCTGTTAGTAGAATTACTAAATAGATGCCTTATTTCACTTTCGTGTTTTGATTTAATACGTTTTCTATAAATCTGAAACAAAATATTATATATACCAATATAGACGTAATATTAACGTAGGCATCGACGCCTGTCCTACGCTGTTTGTTATTTTAAAGACATTTTGACGTGGAATAACCATAAACAGAAATAAACAGATTGTATCTAGCACTCAGTACAAACGACACGTCACAGGCTAAATCTGATACATAACAAAACATAACCATTTCCGAGGGCCCTTTACGCCTCCGCTGTATACTAAAGAGTTGAGCACAACGCGGTAGAGAAGACTCCTTCTACAGTTATTCAGGCACTGTTTAGCTGGTAAACAGCCTTCATTGACTCTTCATCTAAGATTCAGTTGTGCGCGTTGTACTACTTTTCTTATCTTACATTTGGTGCAGTTACTACTGTTAAGTATCCTTGAGATTGTTTTAGGTGCCTATAAACTTCGAAGTGCTGTCAATTCACATAAGAAACGTTTCAGTAGAGGTAAGGAATGTACATATTTTTTGTCATTTGTCTACGTAATCCTAAAAAATCATTTGGACGAATATACCCCATATCTCAAAAATCACTAAAATTGACGGATTCTGTTCCCAATAATTTGCATTGAAAACTACTTTTTAAGTTCTGCTAGCTTAAATATTTCCAAACCCATTTTTATTCCATAAGTCATCATTGAAGCTGGGTGACAACTTCGGAAGCTAAAAATAATAATCTATTGACTTTATAAAAAAATCAATATGAATCATCATGACAATTTTAAAAAAATTTCTAATGATAGATTCCCCATATCGTATGTACACAGATACACTCAAACTTTTTTCATCCTTAATGTATGATACGGCCATGGTCGGTTCTGTTTGTTCACGTTTTTTCTATGCCATTATATAGCAGCATATATAATACATTTGCCTGCTAAACATTTATAAACCCTCAGTAGTTTTTGAGTGGAATATCTGCTTAAAAATTAGGATTAGATCTTTATAGGTATGTACCTATAAAAAAATATAAAAATCTAATCCTAATTTTTAAGAAGCCATTTTTGATTTATGGTGAACAGTGAATAATGTGTTTGCATTGCATTCTTAGATATAAGGACGGATGCCCGTATCGATTTTATCAAGATTCGATGTTTTTTTATTGTAAGACAGGCAGAAGTCCCACTTGGTGAAAAGCAGTTACCATCGCCTATAGATATTTGTAACAGCAAAGGTGCTCTACCATTGTGCTGCCACTCTCTAAAGGGAGACAAGAACTTAAGATTGTTATGGTTTTTATGTTGCCAAATTGGCTACGGAACCTTCGAAAGAAGACTTATGACATGTTTTATTAAGACGATTTATTGTACTTTGATCAATCAGGCCTAAATCCCTGTTAAAGGTCGCGGTGTACACGTGCCCCTCAGCGGCTTGCGTCTAAGACCGCGTACAGACAGTCTCAACGACGACCAACGCTTTATGATATTTTTGAGCTTATGTAGAAGTCTCGTTCAACAGTCGAATAATTACATTCCTTTGTCATAGGATTACTGGAGTACACCAACGAACAATGACCTTCGTTGTACCGGTGTGTACACGACCTCAGTCGCTGCGGATAATTTTCACATTGCGCCAATCGGATCGGATTCGGTACCGATATCAGTACGTAACGGTCCTTGTATCGAGACTGCATTCTACACGATTTCCCTCCCAACTTGCATCTTGATTATACATCGCTTTATCTGAAATGAGCTTGGATACTGTTACCGGTATCTAGAATTATTGGATTTCTAACTTACTTATCTGTATTGGTTGTTGCTACTATGATTGTTTTTATCAGTTTTTATTTACTCTGCCTATAAAATCTAATATATGATGAGTAGATAAAGGGCGCACGATACTATTGGTAATCATTGAAATAATGACAACACTGTTTTTTTGTAGTTATTTGGTCTTCGACCATATCTTCTTCATCCTCTAATGTCTTTTGTACTACCTAATATTTGCCAAGCGGCATCGCTCTTTTAAACTTTGGCATCATATCCCACAGAAATTATAAAAGTTATCCTACATTCGTCGCTGTTACTGAAAGTACGTAATACGCATAATTTTTTCATAATTGGCTTATTAGCACTAATATAAAAAATAAAAATCTAAACAGATCTTATATAGTTTTTCTCGGCTAATATGGACATTCATTGTGATTGTTATGTGTAAAATTCTTTACTAAGTCAAGTGAAACAAAAACGTACTGAAGAAATATACAAACAGGATTTACCGATCTGTGAAATCTGTTAACCCGCGTTCGACCATCTTTTTTGGAGCCCAAATATGGGCTGTTTGTAAACTGATAATGTGCGGCGCTGTAGCCACGTATAATAAGGTTCGACAATTATGGACTGTATTGGGAGATATATGACCTGATCCTTGCGCTAGAAAAGCAGAAGCTCCACCAACCTTGAGATCCACCCACTCCTGGCTTGGTTCAGGTTGCAGCACACAGAAGAACACTGCACGGCACCAACTTCACGTTGAAAGGATCACTTCGTTTGACCAGTATTGCACAACAAGTTCTTAGCACGGCCAGTAGTTAATTAACAATTAGCATAATATGATATGTTAAAATAATACACGCACAGCGCGATCTATCTTTGCCAAAACGTTGACATTAAGTGGTCCAAAATGGCTGCCCCTACCCTCTCGCGCATTGGCCGTCACCTCACACAGAAAGAGGGTAGACAGCAAAATTAATGGAGCGAATTTCTACCTACCTCGTACTAGGCAAGGACCGAACAGATAATAATATTATTATATTATAAAGAAAAAAAAACACTTGATATATCTTGAATCTGTAATACATATTACAATGGCTTTGCTGGTTCTGCCTCTGCACGTATAATCACTTACTTCAGTATGAGAAAGCTCCATAAATAAAATATCTAAAATTACTTTGAGTGCTTGCTCAATATGTGGAATGATTTATAAGTTCAGTGAAACATTACGGAGCGGTCAAACAATCAAAGATTATGATTGATTATTCAAGTTCAAACACGGCTCGTTAGTAACCGCAACCATGCGCACATCTGTCGTATGGTCCAGAGAATTTCTGAGACTCACAAAAACCGACAAGCCAAGAATGAACGAGATAGATTACGCATAAATCACATTTGAAGGAAAGAGACACATTCAAATTATATTATCCCTAACGGATACAAAAATGTCCTTCAACATTGATGGGTTTCGAGCAATATTTTTTTTGCTTATCAAAGTAGTTATATTGTTATTCATATTTGTAAAGTGTGCTGAAACCGTGGTTTTTGAACATACGAATTTCATCGAAACTTGAATTGTATGTCTTTTGATTATATTTTTTTTCATTTCATTACTCTATTGTCAAACTTACACCTATAATTCATTGCATTGGTATTTTTATGCCATTTGCAGACATGTCCCGTATTGAATAGGTGTTTCTCCGGCATGTGCAAGGATATCAGTCAAATCAACTGAAGAATTATCTTAGACTCCTAGATTTCATAGCGGTAGTAGATTAATCAATTTTTATTATTATAATTATATGTACTAATACTTCAGTTATGTATATTTGTAGAAAATCTCGTTATGTTTAACAAACTCGTCCCTAAGGCAAACAATATAGAGCAACATGAAATTCACTTTATGTAAAAAGTAAGTTCAGATTCCAGACCGTTATAAATTAAAAGACAAACAAATTCTTTCGCATTTATAATTTTACTGCGGATGAATTATGTATTAACACACCTAAATGCGGGTATTACGATGTGTGTCAACGTTACCTTTCAGCATACTAAGTTATTATACTGGGATGACAATGTGAAGTCTGCATTTATTTATGAACACCCTGTAATTTTGATGCAGACAAAGGTTATACACAGTTATATATGTACATTAAAATGGGCACAAAGTCACCATGTTAGGCGGGTAAACTTCCATATAAAAGCTGAATTAAATCAAGCTGCCAGCGTCGGCCTAACAATGATATAAATGGTCACAATCACGCACCAAATTTGATCATACGGCGAATAAATTAAATAGGAACACAATCAAGGATTAAATTACGGCTTCATTCTGACTCCCACACGAGCGAGTGTTGCGACACATGTGCGACAGATCGCTCTCAGCTGAAGCCGGTCGCCAGCCGCCGCGACGCAAGCCCAGGTTTGTATGTAGGTGCCTTAACATATAATATTGTGGCACATTGTGCGGCTCAGAGACCGCATATAAATGCGCCCAGAGCAAATAAAACGGTGCTATAATTTCAAATCATACGGACAGAGAATGGGTGTGGACGGCGCTCTCATTGTGTGGAAATGATGTAACCACTATTAAAAGTGTGGGCTGTATCCCTTGAATATTTCTTGCAACGAAGACGTCGTAGGGTCATATCGGTATTTTATATCTCAACGGAGACAATAGCATACATTTCCAACAAGAAAACTGGCTCCATGCCTTACGTTAAGTGGCCGCGCATCTTGCCAAGACCGCGTTGCAAAGCGTTCCCTGTCCACCGGTATTGCTCTCTAATGGCGATTAAGTTATAAAAAAGTATACGGCGAGCCATAACTTCAACGATATTTATGTATCGAAAATTCATCATACCCTTTAAAAATACAACATAGAAAGTTGATTTTTATAGTCATCCTCGTAAAGTGTCACAGATGGAACAACGACGATAAATTTTGATACTTCATTTTATACAATAACCATTTTTATGGTACAGTAAAATGGTGTAGATTTAGTAATATAAAAAAACAATGTTAAACTTGGATGTTTGATATTATAAAACAATTATATTTTAACATATCTCCAATCCAATTCATATGAGCGGGGTAGACGTGACGAGTAAATTATCCGTTCCCTAATTATTGGGTGCCTAGAACTCAGCAGTGGGACATAGGCTCAACAAGAAAATAAATATTCAACAATACTAATAATACTAATCATATTTCCGTTAGATTAGTGTAAGTTACTTAAATGTTTAAGTCAAATTCGACAAAAAAGGAATATGAAAGAGTAAACGTATGCGTTAGACTTGATTGTCCAAATGTTTCGCTTTACTGTCAAAATGTGGTAATTAAAAGGATTTTTAATATAATGCGCAGAACATAGCTATTATGCAATCCATTCATATATTCTGCCAGATACCGCCAAAATTTAACCAAGACACTAAAGTAAAGCAGTAATATAGCTCATGTCATGCAAGTCAAACATTTTAAAAGCTTCAACAGGGTCTCCAGATTGGGGTTTTTGTCCCCATTGTAGGGATTTTTGGTCTTTTTGAGGCCACAAAATTCATAACGAAATTTTTGAGGACGACAATTGCAGCGCTGAAGACATTGGGGACGTATTTTATTCCCCGAACCTTACTAAACATGTCATGTGATATTTGAGATAGCATAAAATTACTAATAAAAGTTAAATCTAAACAGATCTCTATTCAATAATCATGATTTTTGCTTTTGTAATCAAATTATAGAAAAAAATATTTACATTACGAATTTCGGACCTCTTTCTTTTTTTTAAGACTTAAAAAAAACATGAAAATACGGAATCCTTCACTGTGCGTGGACTGACACGCACTTCTCCAAATTTTTCATTGGAAATATATATGGGGAAAAGTTTGTGATATAGTATCTTAGATAGTCTTAGGGAGGTTTTTTGGCGTATAGGGGTATTTCGTAAATTTCATGTGGAGACCCTGAGCTTCAAATAACATATGGTAACTAGTTATAAAGTAAACAAAAACCTGAGGTATTTTGTAAAGAATTTCTAAATTTCTTAATCCTTTAACAGCAGTCATATGTTAGTTTATTTAATATGTCCAAGCCACAAATCTCTTCCCCTTTACGACAGACATCTTAGGGATTACAAGGAACTATTATGTTCTGTTTAGTTTCGAGAAATGCTGGTTTATTTGTCCGGATTTCAGACTAATGTTGGAAATAACTCTTTAAGACAATAATCTATTGTAGCAGATATCTCGGTTACTATTATAGTACACATACATTTAGAAAAAAACTATAGTTAGGAAATTTTAGATACGTTTCAAAGCACTGTAATACGGGGGTTCTTCAAGAGTCGTCTATAAAAAATAATAAAAAAGTTAATAATCGCAGAATATACAGTACTAGCGGTCCTAGCAGACATCCAACCGGGTCCAATTGTAAATCGAAACCATTCATGAATCCATTCGAACACGCACAAAAAATGTCATCAAAATTGGACCATTTCGGAATTAAATCAAAAGATGTTTGTAGAAAATTCTATTCTATATTGCAAAATATAATAATTTAAGTATATCATTATACACTTTTTTACCCACATACATTGCAGCTAATTCGAATGACTTGTACCTAGGTATGACATAATATTACACTAACAATATTTTTGTAAGAATGAAAACTAAAACACCTTTCAATGACAAGTTCATTGAAAGGTGTTTTAAAATATCTTGATAAAAATAAATTTTATTTTTGTTTTAACGATTATCCTATTAAATTTATAAAGAATGGTAAACTGAACTTACTATAATTTTAAAATAGTTTAAAGATTACGACTATCATCATAATTATAGTCGGTCTGATCGAAGGCAAAGGATGAAAAAAAAATAATGACCTTATAATTCAACATCAATAAAGTAAATTGGCAGGATGCGATCAAAATAAGTAAACGGATCAAAGCATTGCTTATTTTGTATTATAAAAAGCATTATGGAGTTCCTAAGTCCTTTGTTTTGCTTAAACAATTTAAGGGGAGATACTTTATTGGCTCTTTTGAGTGTTTAATGAATTCATTCTCACGATTCTAAACGACTTAGAGCAATATTTTATGGCCTTGCTCCGAAGTCGAGATGAAATAGTTGCGTTCAATCAAACGAGCGCAAAAACTCGAAGAGTCTGCTAAAAATAATCAAGATCTACACGCCGTAATATAAGAGTGATATAAGAAGGGTATATTTCATGAAAAATTCATATCATCGCCCCGTCTAATGATACCGATGCCATCTTTTATTGCGAAAGAGGACATATTTTTCATTAATCGTTTATTGTGATATTGCATCTTTTTGAAGTGTTATTTCGAGCTCTAAACATTTTTTGTACAATTCTGTTTCAAGATAATTCATTATGTATCTATGATTTCACAATATTTTAAATTAACATATGAAATTATCTTTTAAAAACGAAAAAAAAAGTTATAAATATAAAGTACAAGCGATTATAAACTGCGTAACAAATCGCTGCCAGATGGGAGCGTGCCCAGAAGGCTGGCTGTATTGCCGCGCCGTATGGCGATGCTTATTTGTTGGGCGAAATATGAGCCAGCCTTCTGATCACGGGTGGCATCAAAGAGTTCCTTGCAAATCTCTTTGCCCACGAACCTCACGGACCTAAAGTTTCAACTCCAAACGGCACAAATATGTAACCCCTTCCTAAGATTCCATATTTGCGCTGTTTGAGAGCTTCAGATTTCTATGATTTTTATTTATAGGTTTATAATGCAAATTGTAATCTGACAACTAATTATTGTGCCTTTAATGGCTGGTTCCTATACGATTCCTTACCATCGGTTGAATTTTGACGTCACTGGTAACTTATGTCAAATTTTAACCGATAGCAGGGCAAATAACGGTCGATAAGATATAGTAACCGGCCATAACTCCTACCTACCGAATTGCTTTAAATTGAAATAAATCGAATGCAATAATGAAAAGATTTTATTTCTATTTTTAATGTCTACTATAATGAAGTGTATATATTATTTTAATTAAATAGCGACTCGGAAAAGTTAATTTTTAGTTTAATGGAATAAACTTTTATACCTATTGGAAACTATGTATACCTTTTTATTATTATTCTACTTATACTTTATTTATAAATCTGAGGAAAAAACTATCTTCTCACACTTTAGTAATTTAAAAAGGTTTCACATATAAGCGCAGACGATTTTCAAACATTCTTAAAAAGCATCCATTAAAGAACACAGTTCTTTTCGTATCAAATCTAATAACTGAAATAAATATAGAAAGTTTCAATAAAATTACTAGCTTTAACTTTATAAAATGATCTTTAGTTTTCCTTTTAGTTAATTTCATCCCTGCCTATATTGAATAACCTAGTTTTACTAAAACTTCGAACGGAACAGAAATCGAATTTCTACTTGTAAAAACGGACCGGTAATAGAGTTTACCTACAGCAGATCAAATAAAATAACAACTAGCGTACGTCGGAGACATGGTACACATTTGCTATTCAACATTCTATAGAGGATCTTCACTTGAGATTTTTATTGAATCAGTTTGAATTACTAGCACTAGGTACTGTCGTACTTTTAGCGTCATTTAGTGAGGTATTATAGCAAATAAGAATCCCATGTTGGCAAAATAAAAGTCGTATATCTCTTTTCCACCATCAAATTAATCGTTACCCACACCAAGCACACTATGTTTGCCCTATTTCTTGCCTCTCATCTCAACGAAGTATCTGCTCTGTCGAGAAAATTTCATTTTTTCATCGCCATTTGGCGCGCCAGCTTAGATTGTATTTTATCTTTATGCGAAATCATAATTCATGCTGTTTTTGCTTCTCACTCCAACGGAGGCTGTTAGGTGTTTAATGTTTTTCCTCTTATCTAAGTTACATGCAAATGTCGCACTCACCATTGTTTATTGTTAGCGATAAGATCGCAATTTGTGATAGACTCTAATTGATGCTGCCTCACATCAAGATACGACTCTGTGGGATTTATTCGACTTGGTTCATATATATTTTGGAACAAACTCAAATAAAAATGCAACAAACTAAGATTGATTGACTCTGAGTCGAGCTGTTTAATTAAAGAAAAAAAGGTTGTTTACATATCATATTTCGTAAGGCTGTGGTATTTGTTTTGTATCCGAGAACTTGCTTTGGCCCCCAAGAGCGTGCGCCTGCTACCCACAAAACAAAATGATAAATGAAGATCCGCGGTAGTTGCGCGTTACATAAACGCTGATGGATTGATTATAAACGACTATGTGTGCGCCTGTCGATCGATTAGTTCCTGCCCAAGCGCAGCACAGGGTCGAGTTATAGCCGATTATTTTAATGGATTTTTCAAACTTCTTAATGTCGATGTACATGACCCTAAATCAGTTTTAAAAATGTAATCCATCGCCCGACCCTAATTTTAAATTCCGGTTAACGGTCGACTTATAAAACTATTAGGATATGCATTAGAACATTTTTTCACTCTTCTCTTTATTCCATGTCTCGGTTGAAATTCCGACAGTTCGATGATCTTTCGATATATTCGAGACACTCATTTTATTGTACAGAATGGTATCAAAAGTCAAACGAAAGATTATTAATTAAATAAAATTCAATAAAGTTTGTTTGATTAACAAAAGGGTAATCTGCGGCGGCATCTAACATAAATACGGTACCACTCGACGGTCTGTGTTTTCAATCACCGTCATTCATTATTCACTCACTTCCCTTTGCAGTTGCCGAAGTATATTCATTCGTTTTGTTTTGTTTGACTTTCATATTTCAAAATCTCCAGTCGAAGTCGTGCGATACAATACTTCTAGTAATTGAATTGGTGTAAAAGTTAATGTTATCGTATTTAGAACAGCGAAAGTCGATGTTCGTGTTTTTTATTAAAAACTTTTATTAACATTAAATATACAATGAGCAATTAATCTAGATCAGTCGGGGTTTTGCGGTGTCTTTTCTAATTTTGCTTGATTTATACGGCCTATTTTTAAGGCGGCATAGGCTAAGAAAGTGACGAAATAACTTGTATTTACTGAAGGCCGCGTAAGTAATCTCGAGTATATTTTTTGTTGTCATTAGTTGACGTGAAATAACACTTCTGAGCTCCGTAGTATAGTGGTCCAAAAAAATAAATTGTGTGAAAAATTACGATGATTACGTATAATAACGGGTGGATAGTCAGTGCTGCTTGATGGCCTTCCACGAATTGGCGTCATTAGCCGCAATGATAGTGACCCAAAAGAATAATTTTGTTTTCCTTAGCTACTCTTTGTTTGATGTAATACGCTTTCTAATGTTTTACTCTTGAACGTGGTTGGTTAAGTGGGTACATTTTATGAATTGTTCCCATTGTTCGCGCAGGGGTCCTTACAAGTATTTCTAACAATAGCCTTATTTGTTCTACTTAAGGCTCCTAATATCCTGAATTGTAATGGAATACTTAAAAACTTTTTAATAAAAATCCACTGATTTTCCACGTGGTTTCGCTCGCGTAAATCGTAGATCTGTATGCCATGGTATTTCCATTTTGCGAGATAAACATTTCTCTGTTTATCCTCGGTAACGAAATCAAGCAAAATATCATCAAATATTTTACAGGTTAGTAACGAAATAAGTCACTTTTACATTTATATTACAATTTATTTGTTTCATTCAAAATTATACAATCATTATTATTTCATGATGGCGGAACTGATATGAATGGACTTTATGAATCGAACTTACGAAAGTAAAAACTGTTTTTGAATCTTTGGTCATCAATATTTTTTTTTAAATAGTGAAGTTTGTAAATTGCAAACAGGCAGATGGCCCAGTCAACGGAAAGTGGTTACCGTTGCCTATAAAAATTTGCTAAACCAGGACTGAGTTCCACGCGTTGCCAACCTGAGAATAGAATAGGAGGGAGATGGGTTATGTTCTTACATAAACGGACCTGGTCTCGATTCCATCCAATGTCGTATATCGTGTTCGTATACTCTACGATCCCTTATTGACAGATTTTATAGAATCGATTAGCTCTTCTGCATTCTCTTGCTGCATATTCTACCCTCTGTACAATTGGGCTTGTTCCGAGGAACTGTTCCATTTAGTGCCAACGACGCATTTGCACCACAACACTTCGCCATCGGCGAGATGTTACCCTCATTTCCTTGAGCTACCAAGCTTAATTACGTTACGGTTTTCTAGAACGTTTATTCCGCGTACAATGACGTCTTGGAGATAGCTCCCCGCCGCGGTTTCCCATCTGCGCTACGACATGGTCATATTTGAGAAGGGCGTTATAAAATTTTTTCGAGGCCGGCAAAACGTTGACAACGGCGGCGGTAAACACTTACCATCAGGTGGACCGTTTGCCAGCTTTTGGCAATAAAAAAAGCACAATCATTAGAGATTTCTCCACGTGTTAGTATTATCATCGTCTTGGGTATTGTGAGATATAGGTACTACTAGTAAGTATATCTCAAACTATTATCTTAAATAGCAAGTATGTTAACCAAATGTGTTATATAATACAAGGTTAAGACCAAGGCGGCCGAATATCTACTTTCATTACAATTCATAAGCCATTTTGCGCCTAGATTAATATTGTGTATCATTAATCACAGCGCTTTAGTGCCTTTGGTTACATTTGTTATTAATTTCAGCCTGTAACAATGTTCAAGTTCAATATTCGGTATTATGTGACCTTGTAAATTATTAGTCAGTTATTTGTACTTCGTGTTACTTACAAGCAATTCAACAATGATATTATTGTCGCTGAAGGAATGTCAAACAGCAAACTGGAGGAAGGAGATGATGTTTCACAAATAAGGAAATTATTAAATCATTTGGTTGTAACTAGACATCTATTCATAATAAATTAAAATTGATTCACTAATAATTGACTGAATTTAAGTAATATGTCTGTAAATTTAAAAAAGACACCAACATTTATTATTCGTGCACCTAGAACAGAAAAATACGGCAAAAAAAATATTTTATGTGAAGGAGGCAATATTTACAATAAATTAAAAAATGAAGTAAATGGGTGTAAAATATAAATTCTTATAAAAGGAAATTGAAAAATTATATTTCAAAAACTTAATATAAAAAAGAAATACAGGACTACTTAAAAAATATATAATACTAATTATTATGATTCTCTGTTCAACTATTTATTATTATTTTTTATCTATGTCTACTCGCTCTCAGATTTATAGGACTTATATTAGAATATAAACTTTTGTATCTCATATAAGTGAACTGTAATGTTTTCTTTAAAACCTAAATTACGTAGTAATAAAGAAATATGCAACTTAACGACTGTATCAAATCTCATGGATTTACTGCGAAAATGTTGAGCTCGTATGCTGCAGTGGTAATAAATTCACTTTACAAGTAGATTAATTCTATGTTTTATTTTAGGATTTACGAAACATAGCGTTTGTTAGAGAAAACCCCCACAAAGTTTGTTTTTGCCTAATCAATATATTAAATTAAGGTGGGACGCTACGAGTTGTGCTTTATATATCCGGTGCAGGTACTATGAATAGGCTCTTTTGGGTTTGTAAACATTTAAAATCGGCTCCTATTAACACGTTCATAATATCTATTAACATTGTTCAAATAAGGAATTTGAGAACGCGTTTTTAATATATTATGTACATACATACGAGTACATAATTTGTTTGTTTGATCTTACCAACACAACTGCCACAAATCAGACGTAATAATTACAAACAATTAGGTAATAAAATGATTTAAGAAATATCACTAATCATTTAAGAATTCTTATTCAGCGCTTAAAGATGTATTACTTAAGTTTTTCCTAAGGTCGTCGAAGTATTTTGATGGGTCTAAACTCTTTTAAATGCTGTTTCTATCTTTATAGTTTAACTCGAAAGTGATGAATTTATTTTTTAAATTAAATTAAAAAAATTAATGTTGACACATTGAATGTGTATTGCTTTCTTCCATTTTTATATGTAAATATTTGATTGATGTTCAAAACTGTAACAGTAGTAATATGATAAATTATATTATGTATAATATCGATTCAGTATATGTATGTAAATATGTTTATGACACATAAAACGTGTATATACATGACAGCTATATACATGTTTTTGTGGGTAGGCATGTACGAGGAAATCATTGCTATCATCTAATTATTAATGTATATATATGTATAACCTATTTTTCAACAAATAAAAATTCATTAATTGCCTATGAAGATTCACAGCTACATTTAAATCGTTATAAAACTTCGACTTCGACTTTATGCCGCTGATAGACACAATCAAAGCGCTTTATCCAATTAGACAGTAAAACCAACAACGACTATGTTATTTTGTAATTATAGTATGAAACATCGCAACACAAGTAAAAGAAATCAACTCCTATCCTCTTGACGAAGTTACAATAAATAATAAAGTTCTTTTAAAGGCGTCTTTAAAGCCTTTTATTACTTAAGGTACGGACATATTTGACGAGGACAAACTGCTGAAGGGATATGTCGATGACATTCGACATAAACTCCTCGTCACGACTTTACAACATTATGGTGTTTGTAGATATGTATTGTACGGCGAATAACAGGATTTTAAAGAATAGTTTTCAAAAACTAGACGCGAAACTAAATTTTGAGCATATAGAAAATATTGATAAATTACTAATAAAATGTAATTTCTCTATGTTCTTCTAATAAAACGAAAGATTACGTATTTTTTTACAAAGATCCTATACGAAATAAATTAATATGAATATTATAGTTATCACAAGATATTTTTATATACCTAACGAGGTATTTAGAATAAACTTAATAAATGCTTCATGCTTCAGTATATACCATATCGCGGTCCTTGGACTGACTTGAAAAAAAAATATTCAAAGGATCATGATGAAATAATCATATTCCTATCAAGTGAATATTTAATTTTTAAAAATACTCACTCGAAAACTACTTAATAACTACGTACTTATACTATACTTAGTTATACGTATAACTAAGTATCGAATTGCACACACTACACTGTACGTCAGAAGTGAAAATTTTGTATCACACGAATTTTGTTTTATCCCCATACCAAAAGTGCCCAACGTGCTTAAATAAGTTTTCACTTCAAAAACAACATACCCTAACTGGGGCTTCATCTGTCTTAGTGTTAAAGATTTAGGCTGTGGCGGAATGCTTCTTATTTAAATCGTTAAAAATAACGTCGTTAACGCATAGCCCATTAATATTTATGCATACGGTATCTGTTTATATTCAACGTCATTAATATTGTCGCATCTCATATTCCGCATTACACCCATCGCTACATCTGCGTGAAACGGCGTATACCTTTAACTTTATCCTAGATGAAGCCGCACCACAACAGTGAATACCCACTCTAATCCTGCAATGTCCCGGCCATTGGCATATCAGGCAATTAAAACGACCGGCCAACCGTCGGTAAGCAGATGGCTGTCACTATTATCAAATACATTAAACTGGCTGTTCGAATCGAACATTTTTTATTTCACTCTCTGGGACAAAACCCTCTTTCAACTCGAGATAACGAGTAAATGTATTGGGGTTCGTCGAATAATTAAATGTCACTCTTTTATTGGCGTTTTCGACTTGATGTCATTAGGAGTAACAGACGTCGCGAATTGAAGAGATATGCTGCTGCACTAAACGCTTATTTCATTTAGCAATTTGAACTAGATTCCAGTAACTTACGTAAACTTATATACGCCTACTATAAAAGCGATAGAATTCCTTTTGGTATGTTCCTTTTCGCGACTATATATGAAGTGGATGTAATGAATTTTGATATTTCTTTTAATGAAATCGCGTGTAATACTCTAGGTCAATTCTTACAAATTTAGAAAATTTATTTATTTTCCTTTTGTATTTAGTTTGACATTTCAAAAATAATAAAACCTGTTTCTCGTGTCACTAAACGTAGTCTGTAGTTTTAAATAGTCTTGCTAAACTGTTATCGTTTTAATTGATTAAAAGGAAAAATTGTTTACAATTTTAAAGGTATACGAAATCCTTTACCTACACCACAATCGACTTAAGATAAATCTCCGTTAAGTAATTTTATTGAAATATTAAATAAACAAAAAATCCAGTACAGCAATAATTTTGTGAAGAGAGATCCCTTTAGAAAATCCAGTAAGCCGATGAGCTTTAACGATTTGATCACAAACAAAATGTAGATAAAGAAAGGTTTTAGTTTTATCGGCATTTTTGAGATGGATTTGAAATATGAACAGGGGGATTAACTTATTGTTTTATAAAAAGAAGTAAGAAAAGATAATTTATATTTTGTCTTTTAAATGCTGTCTGTAATCCTTCCCTTATTTTAAACATTATATTATTACGAGCTACAGGACTCGAATTAAAGTGCCGTTGGAATTACTATAGAACTTATTAGAATTATACAAACACGTATAACACAGGTACAAATATCACAGGACGCAACCAGTACAAACTGCACAATTCAATAACACGCGCAAAGTCCGTCACTATATAGCTTATCGAATGTATGTCTTGCTCGTATCGTAATCCTTGCTTAACTGCTTCACCCCCCGGTTCGGGCATAGTTTTATACTAAACTGTACATTACAACAATCGACCGCGTGGACTGAAGTTTCCGAGAAACCGTAATCGCACACCTGCGGCCATAAACCGGTACAATAACAATAGGCGATTTGGCTAATTGCAAATTACAAACACAAAGTAAACAAAAGAATCCAAATGCGGTGAAGGTAATAAACCAGGTGTGCATTCACTTTGTCGACATGTAACATTATATTTATTAAGTATATTTGATACCCTATTACAGTCTTGCAAGTTGACTAATATTTTCATTAGATTTCACTTTATTTTGTCTCTTTAAGTCTCCCGATTGTAATAGTCGACTTGAACAAAAGATCAAATATATATTTGATAAATGGGGTCTGTCTCACTTAGTGCATAATATATGAAAACACTTTTTAGTAGTGTTGGACGATCAATGGACATATAAAACATAAGTTTGTATATGAGTGTTGGTCTAGAATTCGGGTGATACTGGTACTTGAGTGAATGACGGTCCATGAAATTTGATAGCTACATTTGAATATTTAGAATTAGCGGCGTCCCATCTTTCAATTACGTGCACTACCGCCGGTTCTGCTGCAGCCAAACAGGAGGCCCTCAAACACCGCAAATATGCCGCCATTGGAAATGGTTACACATTTGCGGCATTTGGAGTGGAAACTGTGCCCATGGGTCCTAACACTCTAAAGGTGTCTTCCTTGACGTCGTCAAACGTTTGGTAGGCGTCACACGCGACCAGAAGGCTGGCGTCTATTTTACTCAAATATTAAGCGTTGCTATACAACGCGGTAACGCCGCCAGCTTTTGGGAACGTTCCCGGCAAATGACAGTGCTTTCGGACCAATAACTTTAGCTATTTTCCTTTTTTTTGTTTATTTTTAAGTTAAGTTAAAATAGACAAATATTAGGCGCCTATTTTTTTAAATCTATCTCTAATTTCTTTCTTATTATTTGTTGCAGTAAATAGGAAAGTAAAGAATTTCAACTTTGAATATCAATTAATAACAATCGAATACGTCAATTTGTGTGTAAAATTTCTGATAAATAATTTAAATTGCTTATTAAATTAACTGCCCTATAATCACTGTTTGTATTGTAGTTAGAGACAAAATTTAAATTTTAATTAACGGTTGTTTATAAGTTGGGTATTTGATTAAAACGTATTACAATCGTTATAAAGCAAGCGACATAAAATCGACAAGATTTAATTAATTATATGTTTTTTTTATTTAAATACATATAAATTGAGTAACATTTTGGTATGTTTGTTCGCAGTTTGCGGCGCCCAGGCCCAGCGGGGAGTCGTCGTGTTTGCAAGGCCCCGACTGCTTTATGGTGAGTGTTCTTAGGAGGTAACTACATACATATCCACAGCCTTAGTTAACACACAAATTAATTTTACGTGTCTATCAGTCATTTCGTTACTATGTTTGATTATTTTAATATGAAAATAATATATATTTTCTATGTAGCAACATCATTACTGCGTCGCTATTTATATGTATTGTTACAACTTAGGTTCCGACAAAACAAATTCCGCTCCTAATCTGTAAAAACACATTTTATTACCTGTCGGCATTTGAACTAATTATAATTATTTTATGATCGTCTTCTTTTGTTTACTTATTGGCATACGAACAGCCTATTGTGTTATTGTACACGTTTACGGCTGCTTGCGGCTGCATCATCAGCCAGGTGTTGCGGATTACGTCGACTACGATACGGGCACATTTTTGTGACGTTTATGATATATGATGAGAGAGGTGCAGTTGAGCGAGAACCACGATCAAGGCGAGACTTGTACATTCGGGAATCTAATATTGACGGACTTTGCTCGTTTTATTAATTACGACCTTCTGCATTACGTTTGGATTTGTTGTGTTCGGTCATGTTTGTACCTGTGTTATACGTGTTTGTTAGTACTAATAAACTATGATAATTCTAAGGGCATTTTTATTCTAGTCCTGCAACTGTAACAGTGTATTAACTCGATGCACTATTTATAATTTTGGTTATACTTTGACTTCCTCTAGTAATTAATCGGAGCCTATATTCTTATACTTATATATAGAATAAGAGAAGTTGGGGTTTCGCCACAACAATTTCAGTTGTTAAAAAGGCTTTACGTGGCTTTCCGATGACGCATGCAGCCTTTCAAAAGTGCATTTTATTAAACAATTCTTATTAAGTTCCTTTAATCATTTGACTATTGGACGGCTTCCGAAACGACTCATGGCCGGTTCCTAAATCTTATTTCCTATTCACTCTATCTTTAACATTGATAGAAATTTGCTTACGTCATTGAGCCTACGTCAATTTTTAAGCAGTAGTTGAGGCCAATTAACTGCTAATATAATATAAGAACAAGCAATGAACAATATTTAATCTGTTCTATGTTATTGAGTTTAGTCCCAATGGGATTGTTCACAAAAATTATCCTCTGATTTTATATTTTTATTACGTATTTTGGTATTTTAAGATACTAATTTGAATCTTTTTCTATTTTAAGCGTTAGTTTTTTTATAATTCGCTTTTAAAATTATTTCTCCGATGACATCATAAGGGACAAGTTTACATTGATTTCTTTGCCTAAAAACAAAAATAATCGAACTTATTGATCATAGTAATCTGTGATACTACTATTTAAATGTCACTGTCATTACTCATTACGTATCGTTTATTGTTTTTTTTGTCGCTAGTCTTATAATTTTTCGTGTTCAACCATTATTATTTTCTATAGTTATCGTTATTTTTTTAAAGTGATCTTTAGGGAAAAATCCATGTTACAGAACTTAAACCAATAATGTACAGCTAGAATTTTATTACACTGATTGCATTTAGTAAGGTCAAATAAAGGTCAACACATTTCTTACAAAATACAAGAAGACGTTTTTTTGGAATTTTAACTAGACAGAAATGATTAGGGACACTATTCCTCGAAATGGTTTTTGAAATAGCTAGATTGAACAATCCCAATTCTATCCACGTTTATATTACCAAGTACACGATTGTTAACTTCCTTGGCTCAAGAACAATACAATGTTCTTTTGCGAATCTATTTATTGATTTTACAAACTATTCATTTTTTACTTTTCTTGCTTTATACAAGTTTATTATATGTTATGGTGGTTCAGTGGCTAAGATATATACGTCTCATTCCAATAACATGAATTCGAATGCTCACGAAGAGCATGTACTGCTTGGAAAAAAAATGTCGTAATCTATATAATTAATAACCACACGTTGCATATTGATATCAACAAAGTCTAAATCGTTACTATGAAACGCTCATATCCAACAGTGGGACGTATAATACTTCTTTTTCCTAACACTCCTTTTATTATGGGTAATGTATTGTTATTTTGATATATTTATGGGTAAGACATATCACTAAAGTAACTGAAAGTTTTCCTCTTTGCTGTATAAGTAAATTATTTATTTCGTATTATGATTTATGTGAATATACATGACATAATAATAAACATGAAAGAAGTTTGGCGCCGTTGTTGACGTCTACAGTGTATAAAACACTTAATATTAGTATTATGTTACCTACTCAATATACCATTAGTACAAATTTCACTCCATATACGATTAGTATATTTTAATTGTTATATTTGTTAATAATAATTTCTTAAATATTTACTCATGGTCAGTAACCGTTAAAATCCATATACAAAATCGATATTATACATCGAAAGCGATAAGTACTAAAAAGTAATGACTTCTGAAGAATTGAAGGAAAACACCTAAATATTATATATGATCACGCACAGTGAATATGATGTAATAAGTACGAAGGCTTATCTTCTTCGCTATTTGGCTGTCGAATTCGATAAAAACATAACCGAAAACATTAAACATATTTATGGATAGATAGTAAAAGCTAATATATCAATTGCTTCAATTTTTTTATTTTATACCCTTCAATTAATAGTGGGAGTATCTTACGACTTTAGAAACATATTTCACCACATAATATGGTTATCTAAACAAAAACATACTAGGTAAAAACCTAATTAGTAAAAAATCATTCTTTTGTTAAATATATGGACTGCCACCCTTTATATTGTATCCTATAACAAGTTGATAGATAAATAATATAATAAATCATCTATGAAATATAGTTCAATAACTTTGAGTAAAATTAACGATGGGTTCTAGAAGATATACAAAAAATATCTGTGATCTATAAACAAACGGGCAACCTAATCACGAACATAAAGAAACTGTATCTAAGTATCCCATTCATTGAACCATAAACGCGACAAACCACCTCTCCCTCTCCATTCAATTTATTACAAATTATAATTAGTGGAAATGTTCAAACACAAGGTGATAGTTCTATTCTAACTAGTAATAAAATTGTCACATCAAACGTAGTATGATGGAAAGCATTTTGTCGATACCAGTAATAAATAAACGTAGCAACAGCGAACGTCAAGTTAGTCTCAACTTCGACTAATGACGTTACCATGATGACTAATGACGTTGAAAGTATTTTAACAGACTTTTTGCATATTTTACCTAGAACAGAACATAGAGTTTTTAGCGGATACTTGAAGAGTGATGTTTTGCTGTGCACTTTTATTTTTAACAATTTTAATATGTAATAGTTAAAAGTAAACAATATTTGTAGGATGCTCAATTCTCCTGAGCGTATCATCTCCACTACCATGATTTTTGTAAACTCGTATTTTATTATTCATTTTTGGCGACAAACTCACTAATTGATGTTCATTATTAAGTTCAGGCTTTTGCTTAGAGATTATTCCATAACTTGAAAATTCATGAACACCACACTGGATAGATATACAAATCGTGATCGTAGACTCCTTTCCAACGATCCTTTGATAGACGAACGCACAGAATACAAAAACATGTATTATTTGAAATCTAAACTATATAATAATATATTAAAATCATCATTACTAGGAAAACGAAGTACCACTAACTATAATTAGTTACACGGAGACCTGTCATGGGTAGTAAATTTGTGACAGGTCGCTCCCAGTAGGAGCAACCTGTTGTTAGTTGCTAAAAGAATTATAGCTCAGAAAGCGAGCAGAGTTTATCATAATAATAAATTATTACTTTTTTATGGCCCGTGGTCTTGAAAAAAAAAATTATTACTTATAAAAAGACGGGAATTGTTTGATAAATTTATTTAAAACTAGCTGTCCCGGCAGACGTCGTCCTGCCCGGTAAAAAATAGGGGTTGATCGTAGAGGGTTGAAAATCTAGGGTTGTATGTATTTTTGTATGTTGTATCATAAAAAAATAGAAATTAAAAATTTTGTCTAAAAATAAATATAAAAATTTAGGGGTGGACTACCCCTAACATTTAGGGGGATGAAAAATGGATGTTGGCCGATTCTCATAGATACCGGATAAGCACAAAAAATTTCATCAAAATCGGTCAAGCCGTTTCGGAGGAGAATGGCAACGAAAACTGTGACACGAGAATTTTATATATTAGATTATTTTACCTACACATTATTACACTAGTGCTTAGGATTTAACACTAGTTCTATATTGCACAGAGCGTATCCCCTTTTCCTGAACATAATAGATCCTATGTTTATATCCCTTTATAGAAATTATAAATGTACGTATATACAAGAAAACTAAAAATAGATTAATTCCCAACATTGTGTTGAAAAACACAAGTAAACAACGATAAAATACAAAGATACTTTTAAATTGATATATTAAGTATGCTTCTATACATTTTAAAGTTTATACTGCTCAATTAGTATTGTTAGCAGTAGATACAAAGTGATGAATTTTGTTTTAACTTGATTCCATACAGAAATGAGAATGATATAAATAGCTTACCTTTATACAAAATTATTATTTGGATTATAAAATATGTGCCTCTGTTTTATAATTAATATATTAATAATACCGATAATTAGTGAATATGTATTTACATAAGTCAAAAGATTCTAAAAATAAAGCACGAATATATTCCTAACATAATTATTCTTATATTTCACAAAAATGATGGCTGTATTATTTTTTCTACACATACATACATATACTCCAGTTCTAACACCAATCCATTAACGTTCACTAATTTGACAAAAAGAGATTTGTTTTAAGCCTAACTTGTTCAAGAGATGAGCATTATAATTTTAAATTTGTTAGTGTCAGTACCGTTCGCCCATTTGCTCTAATGACCAACGTTGAAATAAATCACTCGAGTTCAAAAGGCCGGCTTAATTGTGACAAAGCTATGTGATGATCATTCTAAACCTGAATTTGTTGTTGCAGTGTTGGGAGAACTGTGAGCTTCTGCAGTCCAACTATCAAGTATGGGGTGCGGTATGCGAAGAAAAGGATATTTGCGTAAGTTTTTTTTTGTAATTTACTCAACCTTAGAACTTTTGTAATTAAAATTTGTTTGTCTGAAACATGGCATAGAATATATATAATATTTGTAATTCACTGTGGCATAGATTTTGAAAAAGAATAGTTGAACTATTGGTGATTATAATAAGATATATATCAATCTAAGACCAGGTATATACTACGATTTTTTTTGTGCGTATTTTTTCCTGCACAATCTGTATATTGCAAAACACATATGTTCTACATTTTTTTCTAATCCATCCTATGGTCGTCTACAAGAAATTGCTTTTAGTGATAAGACCGCCTATTGTTTTTTGTACTTAAACTTCTTGAACTGTATCTTAAATTACACAATAAAGTATCTTTTCAATAGAACGAAAAGAACGCGCCTACCACGAAATTAATTTCACACCAGAATTAAGATTTGTACATTGGTACAATTGTTGTGCTCTACTTATAATTAGATACACTTATGTATCAATTTAGTTAACAACATGGAAGCCTCAGATTCAAAATATATAGGCTATAATAAAATAAAGTATTCTACAAATTCAACTATTAAACTATGAGATAAGTTCTTATAAATTCATTTGTTAACAGTTCCCCGGGTGTAAAATTGCCTGCGAGTTTCATGCGGAGGCAGCAAGGGCGGCACAAACACAACCCGTCATCCATACGAAAGGTGAGGGGGTGATGCGTGTCAGCGGAGCGCTCGCTCGCTGGCCACCCCCTGCTCCCCGCGCTGCTTCACGCCCCACTCCACTCGTCTATGTCGTGATGAGACGAGCAGCTGAAGGACCCTGGCGACAAATTATACAAACACAATCATTAGCTACACGAGTTCCTTCGAACAACGAAGGTGCTTTGCTGCGAGTATTGGTCGTAGATCCACTAGGACTTGTTACTATATATAGCCCAGATGAAACCTGGGTGGCTCACGACACTAATACCTCGAACCATGACGAACATAAATGGACGTTAAAAGAGATTTCTCTTATTCATCAAAAAGTTTTAGTAATTGGAGAGATTGCTTGGGAACCAAGAATAGCTCGTGGGGTTTACTTAGTGACATGGGAAGTTGACGGCGGAGGTCTTAAAGGAAATTTATTTACAGATTCTACACGAGTTACTCTATCACTATGGCCTGATACGGTGTATCATATACAAGTAGAGTTAGTATCTCGTACTCCAGGCGTCGACAATGAAAGGTCGGAGACAATGACTATAGACACAAGCCGTGCTCAAAGAGTGTCCACTGAAAGCGTACAAGATGTACAGGTCAGTGAAGGTGACCGATTAATGTCCGTTTTGGTCAGTTCTATGAGAGGAGAACGCGTGCCTGAGCGAGCTCCTGAATCCGAATTAGTATTAGGATGTCTCTCAGCTATGATTGCTTTCGGCCTAGCGGTACTCGCTGCGGTTGTATGGAGGCGAAGACGACGAGGCACTTTCCCTGGGACCAACGTATACGTAGGATCGTCTTCTGTGCTGAAAAGGAAACTAGTTGAGGATTTCACTCCAGCGACCCACTGTTTCCAACCAGTCCTGGCGCCTGAAACATCAGCTAATGACACCGGGTCCCGGGATGTTGTAGTGTGACGTCACAGCTTTGATATGTTATCGGTGGAAGACCGCGTCTTCAGTTCCTAAGCCCTTGGACGAATGTTCGCAAAAACTTTTAAAGTGAACGTAGGGAGTGTTGATTGTGATAGTTTAAATACTTTAAAACAGACTAGTGCAAGCGAAAGTCAAAGTGATGTTTTTGTGAGATTTTCTGAATTGCCGTTTTAAAGAAATGTTTGGAACACTGTAAATGTTAATGCTGCTGTAATTAATTGCCCACATACTATTTTGTTTGTTAGATTTAGGAAAGATGTAAATTAAAAAATTCTTATATATGTATTTATGAAACACAGTAAGGTTAACACCAGAAAAATTAGCCGTGTAAATATGTTAAGAACAAAAAGACCTATAAACCATAATTTTCTATAATACGAATTGATTTGTACCGCTTGTAAATATATTACTGTAATATGTGTTATCCAACTTCGATGTTGAATTCTTTCCTTTTTATATCTTTAAAGGAAAAGTCCTTGACATAATATCAACCTCATTTATTCATTCAATAGAAATGAGGTTGGTTATTTGTCCCAAACAGTCGATTGAGAATTAAGAAAATAACGTTTTAAGATTGATTGAATTGCTAAAGAGATACTTCTAATAGATTCGGTATAAATATTAGACCTATTTTTACAACTAGTCCTTATTATCATTTAGTTATCATAGTTGTTAGACATATTTTAATAGTTTTGACGAAGATCTTGAATCAATCTAGTGAACTTTACAATGTCTTCAGCAATAAAACATGTATCTGTAAATAATCGAAGCATTTATTGTATAAACATTAAAGAGAAAGTAACAGACAAAATATATTTTTCTTGACATTCAACATAAATACTAGTTGTTACGAATTGAGTATACATATTTTTAATTCTAAAATGTAAACATTAAATATTATCATTTAGGAAACATTGGAATAAAAATGTTAACCTATATCAAATTTCCTTGTAATTGCGTATTTTGATCAGTTATGTTTAACTAAATCGTTGTTAGGCTTTAAACAGTTGTACTTAATGAAACTTAACTTCAAGTGAACGTAAAGAAAAAAGACCAAAATAACTCACGTAAAAACGTATTAACGGTTTATCGATAACCAAAATCCGTTTAGAAATAAGAAAGTCTAATTAAAATTTATTTATTTTTGTGATTTAATTTTGTATTTTACTCGAATTTGTAAATAAAAATTACTTGCTATAAATGACGAAGCTGAACTTTAACAAGTATGAATAAATATGTCTGCCAAATTAAATTGTGTTTAATTTATCAAAGGCACTTGCGATTAAATTTCTTTAAAAAAGTTAGAAGCAGATACGCAGCATTGTTCTTTTTTTCCTAAATACCGTTTCAAGAATTTTCTACCAAGGCTATGTCAGGGCTTTATAAGAAAGTAAATGTTTCTTTAATTTATATAATTTGGAATGGACTGCCACAATGACTAAGAAACAGTTCTGACACCTTCAGTAACATTACTAAGTTTTTCATTACATTCCGTCTCACAGCGGCTTGTTACAAACAAACGACGTAAAATTATCTTTTTCATATAACGACTGTAGCTGAACATTTGCGCGAATCAATCGATCGTTAAAATGTTACTTCTAACATCAGAAGAAATTCAATGCAGGCTTTCTATGTTTTATTACTCGGGTTTATAATATTATAAAATTCTAAACATACCGTGTCTGCATACTGAAGCTATTTAAAAATTAAAAATAAACTGGAATACTCTATATAAACGATGGCGAACGCAAGGCATTTTTTTAATATCGGGTCTCTTTATTAGGGATTCACGTAAAAACTACTGAGCCGATTTCAATGCGGTTTTCATTGATTGACAGCAAATTCTTAGGCTTAAATTCGGCGCTACTTTTTACTGTGAAAATCCCGCAGTAATTTTTATGGGAATTAAAATTATAATTTCTACGAAAAGGTTTGTAGTTGTTCGAGTTCATTAAAATTAGCCAATACAAACAATAATTTTAACTAAAACGATAAAGCTTACATTCTTTTTTTAATGCTGCGTTATTTGCGTCCCATGAATACAGTAAAGCTTGGATGATGTCGCGGGACATATTCTAGTTCATTTATAAATTATATTAGCACAAAGTCTCACTTCTAATTTCGGTCATTCCTTAAATGTTATAATTGCCAAAGTTCTTTAGTTCTGATCGGCAGTTCACATATTCGTTACCTTGATGTCCGAGTATTTCATGATAATTTCTTTCACCGCCCGCATTTGGCATTTAACAATATGCACATTAGCCTCTAATAGATACCTAAACAGCACATGCTCTCCAGAAAAATTCGAACTGTCGTCATTGGGAAAAGGCGCGGGTGCTATAGCCATCGGGCCATCACCACTTCATATACTGACATGTTAATAATATGTGACCCGCCTGAAAGCAGTGATGTCTAAAAATCCTTTAAACAAATATTTACTCGGAGATTAAACTTAGGTCAAAGAGGATACCGCTGCGCTGGTCGAGCCATCATACAGCCTTTCCCCGAATAAAACTTCCATTGTCGAGGGATTAACGTCAACGAATTTGTTGTCAACAAACGCCTGATCAAACAAAAAGATTTGTGCGTCACAGACCCTAAGGAACCCTTCATTTCAATCATTGTCCTCATCCCGAGCGTGGCAGCTTAAATACTTAACCAATACTTTTCGAATAACGGGAACAACAATAGCTCTGTTATTAAAGATCAGCAGGGAACGGAAAGAAAAAGGAAAAAAAATGGAAATAAGTAATCGTAAATTTGAGCCTATCTTTTTAAAAGCCAATTACGAAGTTTGGGATTCATTAAATTGAGAAATCCATTAAGCTAATCGCCAAGTTGGAAGCCACTGGAGTGACGATTATGAAAACCCTATTCCGACATGCAAATGCGAAGGCATCTTAATGTAAATTACGTGTAAATGGAGGACAGCCGACATTCCCAACCACAAAAGACAAGTGGATTCATAGAACTCCATAACTCACCTCTTTAGATTAGATATACATAGTAACCTTTTTGTTCTGGAATACTTAAAGTAGTATCAATATTTTTTGTTATAAAAAGTCGGTTAAGACAATATCCCTTTACCATCAGCTTCCAGTATTCCCATTATTTTTCATTAAGAAAAAAAGTTATTCAGTTTGCTTTGGAAATCTATGATTATGGTAACATACGGCCATTTAT
This sequence comes from Dendrolimus punctatus, assembly GCA_012273795.1. NCBI lineage: Eukaryota > Metazoa > Arthropoda > Insecta > Lepidoptera > Lasiocampidae > Dendrolimus > Dendrolimus punctatus. The sequence continues at coordinate 10,059,607 of CM022542.1, read as the reverse complement.
TTTAGTTACCCATTTTATTCTTGCCCGCGGTTCTAGTATAAAGCATAGGCCCATAAATAACGGGGAAAATAGAAGGTGAACGCTTCCATGAGTATCCTTTTGGGAGCAGCCAAAAGCATTCTTTTAAGATTTATTACAGAACTTGAGCACATTACTTATTCCTTATGTGCCCTTCGGTTCCGATAGTCCCTTAAATGTAGACTGCTTTCTTAGATTATGTTTGATTTAATATATGTATGAGATATACATGTACCTAATATAATGTACATTTTTTGATTTAATTTCATGATTTATATTGGGTAATAAGCGCCGGCTTTAGAATTAATTTATAGCTAATAGAAATTTACAAAATCACTGGATTTTTGGCACTAAAAATTAACTATGACGTTTATACTTAAGCAGCACTTCTAAGTAATTAATATATTGTAATCTTATAAACATCTGTAGAGCAGACGCAAAAATTAGCTAGTACCTGTTTTAGCCGCCCTTAGCAACAATTAGTTGCGCGGTAGACACTCTTCTTACGAAATTAATGCGCAGAAATTAGCACCAGCTAGTTTGAAAAAGCCATAGGCAATAGAGCAAACATCTAATGATTGTTAAGTGTACGTAGTAAGTAAACGCAGAGTTCTATTAATAGTCATACTAACATAAAATATTTTTAATATTATCTCAGTTTTTCATCCTTAACTTTCCTAAAATACGACTTACCTTTTTACGTTTTCACATCGAGATACCCGATATATTGTGCCTATCCGCCATAACGTACAGAGTGTTATGGTCCTTGATCTGGATTATCCTGCGATTACAAATCCTTATTCCATTCCAAAAGATAAAGTAACTTACGTACCAGATAAATGTGGGTAATGCCATCTTGTTTAAGGGCTTTTGCAAAATGGACGATTATAATAATAATATTTGTGGAAATTTTACCCTTACTAAAATTATCTACATATTAATGCACGAATAAATACATTTGTAGACAGGGTTGTCCTTGTTATACTATTTTCATATCGTAAGAGGTTTTTGACTTTATCAATAGTAGTAACGGCAATAATGTTTATTATTCATAGATTCACATGGTTTGTAGAAGATTTAGGTGGTGTCAAAATACCCTACGGTTCTCATAACTGTTGAAAGTATATATAACAATACTTATTATTATTTACCAAGTGTTATGACTATCAGTTAATTCCCAGGATGGTGAAAAAGGAACTATCGAAAACGCAACTAGGATACTTTCTTATTTATACAAAAGTATGGATAACAGTAAATGTCATGACGGCCCTGAGAGGGACGCGCGGCTGCCTCTCGCGCCCTCTCGCGGCATTAGCGCGGGCGGAGGTCTATGTGGATCCCCCAGACCTCGACGCCCGCTGCCGCCGGGAGGGGGAGGCTGCGAAGGATTGCTCCTGCGCCAACACCCCTCCCCCCTCTCCTTCCACACCCCCCCCCGCCTCGCGCACTCAGCAGCGTCAGCGGCGGGGGGGGCCTCGCGATAGGGGGGAGGGGGAGGCTGCGAAGGATTGCTCCTGCGCCAACACCCCTCCCCCCTCTCCTTCCTCCCCTTTTCTCCGCCGCCTCGCGCACACAGCAGCGTCGGCGGACGGACCGGGGCAGGGCAGGTCGCCGGTCAGGCCGGCGTTGTTGGGGTGGATATCAACACCGCCGTCCTCGACGGCCAGCGGAGAAAATCTCGACGCTGGCGGTCGCAACGGAAGGGATGGGTGTTTGGGGAGGAGGTTTGGGAAGGAAGGGAAGGCATTGGGATTTGGAGGCGGAGAGGTAACATGTCATGACATCGTTCAACGCTCGCTCACTAGATAGGCACCATACAAAACAGGTCAAATTAATTAATGAAACATGACGTAAATTCTAGCATTATTTACATATAAAAAAATGTGTGTGTGTCTGTGTGTGTGCAGTTCACACACAGTAGTGAAGCAAAGTGTGACAAGGGGTGAGACGGATTCTGAATTTCGTATATATTTAAGCTTTAAAACGCGAAATTTAAAGCACCTATTAAGGAAAAAATTACCACTTATTGGCCAGGGCATTTGCTCGATTGGCTGATTTTACTTTTAAAATATGGTGGAAATAATTTTAGTTGCTGTTTGAACCTTAACTAAAACGTTGTTTCACAAGATTATGATGTCATAATTTTATACACTACAAAATCTATGAGGCCGTATAATACCATAAAAAGTAATTGTTGACTCAATTAACTGTCATCTACTTTATTTAACTTTCTTGTTTATGTCAAACCTTCTAGTTAAAGGATCTTTGAAATACATTTTAGTCCTATCTAAATCGGTGATGTAATGGAGTTGATGTTTACATAATTTCACTAGTTTTTTATAAAAATCACAACTATCTGAAAACTGTAATTATATGGGCAACTTACAATTTTAACCATAAAATGGGCAAAATTATGCCGTATCATTGTACAAACATTTACGACTACTACCATATTAAAGCGATCGAAACTGTTAAATGTCCTTGTTTGTGTCGAACCTTATAAATAAAGGCTTCAGAACATTTTAAGCCCCTATCTAAACTGGCGACGGAGTTAGTACGTGTGTGACAGTCTTTCTTGTTAATGACCTCTTGATACAACTATCTTTTATGTAATTCAACCGATGTCAGATAATCCTTAGTTTATTTTTAGTATTCATTTTACGACTCACGATTACAAACCGTCTACATCGAACTTTATGTGCCACCTAATATCTTTTACTTACAATGAATTAACACGCATTAAATATTGAATTGATACGAATTTATTGCCGTTGATTACACATTGGTAGTGATTTGTTTGGTTTATAACATTTCTCCTTCTTCTATGGCTTCGCATGAATTGTAAATTGAGACAACGTCGACTATTTATGAATTTACAAGTTTTAGAATAAGCGGTGGCATCAGTCGTTTAGTGACTTGATCGTAAATCTATGTAGTTAAATAAAAATCAAAGGTTCTAGGTTTGATTCCTGTTAGTATAAACATCGCAAACAAACTTTCGGTTATTTATTTTGGTCTGGGTTTTACTGGAATTGGCTTAAGATTTATTCGTTGTACCCATTACTTACTTAGTTCTAGTTGCTTACTTTGGGAATACAATGTGTGTTTGCTTATTGAAAGTGTTTATTTGATCTTCTAGTGCGTATAAACTAGGCGATAACTCGGTCAATATTAACGCGTTTAGAGAATTTGCCTTAAGCTATGAAATTGATGCCTAAATACTAGTTAAGAATTTAGGCATCTTTAAATGGATGTTTTCAACACAATTTTTTGAATATTTCTCATATCATTCCATCTCAAAACTATAACTTCAAATTTAGGACTTAATGGCCACAAGACATGAATTATACAACCATAAAAGTTTTATAATCTAAAATTATAATGAATAATCTGCCGGGGATATTAGCAAGCTATTCTGTAAACAATGGTCCCAAAAGAATCTAAAGCATGTGTGAATAGAAGGAGGAAGTCATACAATAAACGCTTAGTCACAACAATTGGTGTGCTGATAGGCAATAATAAATATAAGTAATAATATGAATGTTACTTTGTACTGTATTTTTATGATTTTTGGCCAATGTCCATTCCTGGACGTATGTCTGCTCAAATTTGCCCCGTATATTCCAATACTCAAATATTAATATCCACCATCTCTAAATCCTTAAAGATGTAGTCTTAAAGTAGGGCGTCCCACTTGTTTTGATGTACGAGTCCAGACGTGGTCGCTGACAGCGGCACTATCCCACAATATTAAAATACAAGAATACTAAATTTTAGGTATTTTCTAATGGATATTATCCGAGGATATCCGTAAGACAATCAAAATAAACGACATACGAGTTCGCAAAAGTACTAAGTCAAAGTGGCATTGGGCTGATCACGTCCATCTTAGTATTAGGACTGACAGCCGATGTAACAAAAAGTTTTAAGGCCTAAAACGGTCGCCTCTGGAGAATAGTAACTTAAGTGAAATTGACATGTATCTAATATACTGGCAGTCAGACAGCATAAACTTCCGCTTTATTTTGATACTTATCATGTTTGTCTTTTAAATCATCAAAAGACCATCCAGAGTGGAGACTGCGTCTTGTTAAACGTAATTCAGGATGCCTTTCAGGCCAGTGAACTGGAGATTTGTGCAAGGTCGCCGGTAAAAAGCCAAAAACAGAGGACTAGTTCAATATTGATTGGCTGAAGAAAATCCCGATCATTCGCTTTCCGTATCCAATCCCGGCTGAGAATCTTGTGGAGATCGTTCTATTTTTGCCAAAATTGGCTACGAACCCCAAATATTATATATTTATCGTAAAGAAAGTAAGACCACCAATCCCCAATATATTGCCCGTAAACTTATTGAAATTATGTTATAAATTGCTATAACTTTAAATACTTTACTTACAAATCAGGATAACAAATAATATGTATATTAATAGTGGACGATAACTATAAAAAGGGGTGCTTATTTTTATGTAGCTTCCTACAAGATGGTAGTACTTAATATTCATGATGATTTGAGATGCTCTTTCAACTACTGATATTTTGAACGAGAAAAGCCATAAAAACTAAATCATTTTCAACGCCTTTCTTTCTATCGTATTCTTCCTATCTTTTCCCTCTATCTTATCTCCTATCTCAATCTCTGTATCTTATTTTAAGGGCTGTTAAGTAATAACGCGTTGGCGTCATCATTGGTGTTACAGGCGTCTATAGGTGACGGTAACTACTTTTAATGAGCTGGGAATAGTTTGAAAGTATGACTATTTGTCTGCTTCGCAATAAAAAATAGAAAACTTGAAGTCAATTTTTTGAAAACATTCACATACATCTGACTACAAGACTAGCCTCAATCAATGCTTAAGCTTATGAATGGAAACTTTATAAGACTGTTTCCTTCTTAATTTACTTTACCTCCCAATTAAAATAAAATTATAGATCGTCTATACCGTCTAAAAGGTATCAAACATCGGAAATTCAAGTTACGCAATTACCGTTCATCTTAGTGACTGTCAGTTGCGCATTTAAAGAGGATACGAGTATGCGAGCTTATCTGCAAACGGTGTTATGCATTTATCATTATTGTTGGACCTGTACACTTGATCAAAACAGTGTATCTCTTAACTCAAGATATTTATTTAAAAAAGAAAATATACCTAATCATATCGTTTATGACTGATCTCTAAAACATCTTTCTCCTCTTGCTCTTTTTTTTCTCTAAATGTTATGAAACGTAAAAAGGGAAAAAACAAATAACATTTAAAAACTAATTTTGGTTCTTTATTGGTGGAAAATTATGAACCATAATAGGACTTAGAAAATAAGGATTACTTTTCAAAATCCACTGATCCGAGTCGAACTCTACTACTAAGCCAAAACTATTTATAAAAACGACAATGTTTCAGTGTAAAAATAAATGCACACAAATAACGCAAATAGCTCCTTTCAAAATAATTATACGAGTTGTTCAAGCTGACAGTTTCATTCGTACGCACACTTTAGCTAATGTGAAGGCTCGAGACTCAGGATGTCTCGAGGTGCAGGCGCATTTAATAGGAGCCTGTCAACGCGTGGGCGGTCGGCTGAACATCACCTGGTAAATACTATAAATATTTGTCTTCAGTGTAATTACTGTAATTGTAAGAGTTTCAAGACGAGCTTCGGTAAATAAAATTGTTTTTGGGAAGCCGAACTGTTATTTCGAGGTGCTAATTTCTTGTGTTTCAGACATTGATGGAGGTAAGTCTGCTGAGCTTTTTAGCCTTAGGCACGTTTTAATGAGGACTTTGTAATTAAATTTTTATTATTAATTTTTAGTTCAAAATCTCTAGCTTCATGGTGAGCCAACTAGTTCACCTGTAAGGCTCCTGCCCGTAATGGTAATCTTATTCAACAAACTCGCACTCTAGGCTGAATTAAATTAAATCAGGCTGAATCAAAAGTATTTTTAAAAGTATGAGATATCACATAACTAAAACACTTTATAAATTGGACAGATTTTTATGTCAAATGTTGGTTTGCGCATAATATATTTTCCAACCTGAGAATGAGTATCAACTAGTGAATCTGGTGACTATTAATAAAATAAACATTTACGGTCGTAATCACAGTCATTTAATAGTCAGTGATGCGTAAATAATGCAAATATATCTTGTTAATTAAACTCTCACTACACAATATTCACATGCTTCATGAAAATTTTATATTATAAATTTAGGAAATGTTTTGATTCTTGTTTAAGTTAACAGTCCTTTAATCTTTATGAGTGACGCCGCGGCCGTTAAATTCAAATAGCAAGATAGTATCGCCCGCGTACTGAGCAATCAATCAATAATTTGCGGAAGCGGCGCATTATGGTGAACATAACTGTTTGTTGCCGTTTGGAAATTATCCCTGCAAACATCTAATGTCCAGGAAATTGCAGAAGTTAATTACACGCGTATAGTTCTCCACGATTATAAACTTAGATAAGCTTCTGATTTGTACCAACTCAGGTTTTATACGGGTAAGTCCATCTCAGAAGTGCTTTAAATAATTTTAAATTAAGTCATTTATTTGTGTGGTTACCAAATTGAAGGCATTATTATCCCCGCAAATTGCTAATGCGCTGGAACATTGTCAAATTAATATTCACGTGACGTCATCCGCAACTCGATACGTACACGTACTCGCCGGTGTTGTTTATGAACATTACTGAGTGTTCGGCTACGGTTACGTCACCAAAATGGCGACCAGGCGCAATAGCAATTTGCGGGGATAATAGCTAACATTTTTTAAATATTTTATTCCTCAAACAGTCCTAATACCACGGGCTTTGTGTTACCCACCTTGAAGAAATAAAACGCTTTGAATTCATCGTGTAGTAACAATGTAGACCCTGGCGAGAATGTTCAAACTAAATCTTTATATTTAGTACATGGGATCTCTGGAACATGAAATTACATGTTCCAGAGATCAACTCGATGCCTATACTAATTTGTTAGTCTTCATTTCCATAGAATTGCTGATACACTAACATTATTTATGGAAAGTTTTAATGGATCAGTAGCTAAGGCACTGGCCCTTTATTCATAAGACGTGTTTGAAATCTGATCAAGTAGCACGCACCATTGCAATTTGTTAAGAAAAGTAAAGAGGAAACACATATTTATATATCTGATGTATGATACCCGCTGATCCGTTTAAGACAAGCGTGGTGATAAACTCCCCCTTCCTCTGAAATTATGAAGTTTAGCAATAGACCGTTTACGGGACGATAGTATGTATCTAGTGGAAAAAATCGACTATTTACTTAAGATCTAAATAACACGGTAAGTGCACAGCAGGTGCTTACTAAAGGGCAGGCTTATAAAATACTAGTGTAATAAGCCAGATGATAAACTTACCAGGGTGTAAAACGAGAATGAATTAAGTAAAATATAGTCATCAAAAATAAATTATTGATAACTAATGATTAATTCAGAAGATATACCAACAATAACGTTGTATTTCTGATTATAAATTAATATCAACTAAAATATAAATATAACTACACTTATAAAAAAAACTATAAGTAAAAAATAGACTCCAGGTCGCTGTCGGCGGGGAGAGTGCCCAAATGATGGCCGCATTTCCACGTTGGATGGCAACGCTTAATGCGTTGCCCTAGGTGCAAGCCAGCCTTTTGGTCTAAAATTAAAAGGTCGTTTCTTATACTTATTTAAAAAGGTTTTCCGTGTAAATTAAAATTCGGTTTTGTTAGAGAATAAGTTTTATCCATAAGTATTGTTTATTGACAATGTTCGCTTGTTAAAATCGAATAGATATCTCGCAACTGCCTATCGAATTGCTAATTCGAAAGTATTCTAACCGCATGTTATACCAAACCGCAAGTATACTAAACCTTCACTTTGTACTTGGAACTATTTGAAGGCAGTTACGACCAGTTCCGTCTAGTGACCGTTTGGCAGTTGAATGAGTTGAATGCGAACAACAGGTGACGCCACTGATCGGTCACCGGTTAATTACGGCTGCGTATACAAATAACCGGTTATAATAATTAGCGAGGGGCGTTGTGGGCGTTCTCGTGACGTGTGCCTGAGGCGTGGTCGCGTTTCGGCGACTTCAACTCATGTATAATTTAGGGCGCCTCCTAAAAAGACTCCACAATACGTTTAGTATAAGTGTAAACATTATTCCTAACTAAAATATCGAATAGTAAGATTTTAGCTATCTCTTGCTGTTATTAAATGCATGCCAGGCCGCGGTTTATAAATCCGCCGCTTAGGTATTCCGGGCAAGAGGACTTTTACTGGTATCTCTGGCGTTATACTATATGACCTAGCCTCTCCGCAGCCCTGGCAGGCGTGGGCCTCGCAAGGCCTCTTCCACTGCTGGGGGACTACTTGTATCCCCCGGCATCTTCAATCTCTCTAGACGTGGGGCGGTCTGTAACTCGCCCCACGGGAGGAGAGGTGAGCACGCACGGAACACTTCGCGCCCTCATCTCGACGGCATGTACAGGTGAGTGAGAACCTCTATACCCCAAGAGGCCCCACCTGCGCCGCCCGCTTACGGTGGCCGAAGGTCCTGGCTGGCCCTCCGGCGCCGACGCGTCCTCCTTTGGCGGGAACGGAGCAGGGATGTGCGCTCACGTTCCCGCTTCGCCTCCTTCTTCGCAAGCATAACGCGCTCGCAGAAGGAGGAGACGGCGTCCCATCCTATTGGGCTCCCGACCATGGTGCGTACCACGGCCGGGAGCGAGAGGTCATATCCTGTAATGACGACGAGGTCTCGGCGCTGCTCTGTCCAGGCAGGACACTCCTGAAGTGTGTGTAGCGCCGTATTCTTGATATTGATCCTTGTATTACACAACAATAGGTTGTTATGGCGACATACTCTAGACCAGGGGCGTTCATCATCCAGTCGAGCAAATACCCTACCACCTGGCTGTGGTTGTTTTGTCGCCTCTTAGACAGGGCGCTGAGCCGCGTGAAATGGTATTCTTTCTCAGTTCCTGCACGGATAGAATGGCCTACAAAATAAGATTAATTATTGGCCCATGTGCTGTGTTTAAAATGTATCGGCTTTGTAATCTACAATGACATGAGATACTGGAAAAATTTCTATGCCAAAGCTGTATATACCTATAAAACATACAACATAAAGTTTAACAACAATAGCTATATATTGGTATATTAGTGATTCGTTTTAATTCCATGTTCATTATACTTTATGTTGCGTAAGTATAAAACTTAATTACATGATATTATCCTTTTGTATTTGACACAGTAATGTTAGTTTTTCATACATACATACATACATAACTTCACGCCAGGTCCCTTGCGGGGTAGGCACGAACAACAGAGCGCCACACAGGCCCATTCTTACAGTTAGTTTTTCAATACAATTATATGTATTCTCTTCAAGTATATAGGAAAGGGCTACATAACATGTAGGCGAGTTATCATATTTTTATTTTCTAGTAGTTAGGATAGCGTTGTGCCCCCACTTAATACAACATATCATTACACAATAATGTAGCTAATAATAAAACAAAACAAAAGTAAAATGAATAATTTTATAACACTAATACATACTGTCTCACGTATAATCAATATAGTAATATTTAGAAACGATTTCTATTTATCTTTGAAATCGTACAAAACTAATGTAAATTATTCCGTAGTTCTGTACAATTTAACGGAATATTGTAATACATTCTAATTATGAATTGTTTTAAACAATTCTCACAAAAGCACAAAACGAATAAGAGAATAATAACTCCGTATCACGTAGCAATCAACGTACAATTTACTAAACTCTACTTAGCTTGCGGTGCGCGTGCGCACTTCGTGCGTAGCGCGCGTGACCGAACCGAGCGATGCATACTAGCCAACATATTTTTTATACTCGTCCAATGTTTGGTCCAATATCCGGCTCTACGTTAGGTATGATTTATCTTAGACCCTGCTGACACACGCCGTGTCCCGTACGAGCACATATGGGGTCTTTAAGCCTATGTAATCTATTGATACAAATCACGTGCTTACGGTAAGGGACCAATGAAAAGGGAAAGGGGATACAATAAATACATAATATATTAAATTAATACCCAAACTATATATTAAAATTAATTTTTACTCACATAAATATTGATCAAATATTTTTCAGTGGATAAAATAATTGATTATTTGGTTTTAAAACTATTTAACTGTATTATGTTACGATACATTTATAACTATTGTAAATTTTGCAATGATCTTAAGGAATTATTGACGATTGAGTTATATGATTTTAAATAACATTTCAAACAGCTAATTAAAAATAAAGTAAATTATAAATAAAAAAACTAAAAATAAACTATATATACAAATTAAAATTAAACCATAAAATCTAGTTCCAGACCGCTGTCAGTCGGAAACGTGCCTAAAAGACTGGCCACATCACAAAATAAATAATACAAAATGAATAATAAAAGCATTCCTAAAACCACCAACATTTCATCCAACGTTGGCCACAATATTCGCCAACGACTTCAAATATTCTAATTTCCTATACAATACAGCTAACAACAGAGCTGCGATGCGGTCTCGAAACTTTTTGTGACAACCGCAGTTCGTGGTGTTGTGAGTTTTATTACCTACGTGACGAGGACCAAAGAACCGACACTATGATAATATAAAGCATGCAAGCTGCGTTTAATATATTCCTATGTAAATTTTTGGAACTAAGTAACACAGCAATATTCGCGCCTAGTATTGTATTATCACTCAATTCCACGACATGTGCTGCAAAACCAATAAATAGTCTTAGTAACCTATTTGAGAATGAATGATATATTGGAATAATAGCTACACTTTTAGTTTGATCATGTTAGAATGTCAATTGATACTCTCTACTATAATTGTACAATTGATTAAGCAATGGTAAGAAATAGAGAAATTTTATGTAATCAACATGTTCATTGCCAAAACAAGTACACAAGCTTTCGCATGATGGTCTTTGTTTTCTTATTCACTTTCCTAAAACGAATTGTAACTGTATTACACGACGTCGAGTAAATTGATCAATGAGAACACTCTAAGTCGAGAGATATCGTGTCAAATTTTAACTATTATAAATACTTTATAATTAATATAAACATTTAAAATACTTAATTGAAATATGATTAACGCATGTATTTACATTAACTCATTTATAAAAGCCCTAACGGTTTATGACATACGTCTTAAATTAAGTGAATTATTTTCTACAGTTAAAATTTTAATTAAGCATCCTCTATCTCGTTAAGTCCACCTAAGCCATTGCACATAAAACATGTTAATAGTTCAACGTCACTTTATTCCAATTTATTTTGCAAAGCGACCATACTCATTATTCAGAGGATTCCAACGGACATAAAATCAATTACCATTTAGCTTTTAAAGCTGAACGGGAAAAGATAAAACACATAAGTAAATCGCACCGTGCCGCTTGAAGCCACATTTTTCAATCCTCGCTCAGTACAGATTGTATCAATAATTGGCATATCTGTAAGCCAGTGAACGGTAGATCATTTAATTTTCTTAATAATTTTCTATCGGAGTTCGCCTTGGGCGATGTGCGCCAGGCCTAGCTGGCCGACGCGACGTTTTGTTCGTTTTTGTTGAACAGCATAATCAATCTTATCGTACAAAGGTTTAGGCTCGGTAAGTACGTACTTGCTTCTATACGAACTTGGTTATATGGGTAAGTAACTCTTCATTGTACACCAAAGCATAGACCAACAGAAGTAGAAAAATAGAAAAAGTTGCCCGAGATCTCATACGCTCGCTTGATCAGGATGGGCTACGAGGTCGCGAAGATCATAAAGCCGCTGACAGGCCACCAGAAGCCACAGATGGCCACCTAAAGCCCGAGATGGCCACCGAACGCCAACGAATGGCCAACTAAGCCGCAGACGAAGCCAACGCAAAGCCCGCGAAGGCCATCGGATGCCGCAGACTGGCCAATGAGAGCCATTGAGAGACCGCCGTCAGGAAGGCTCCAATGGCTCCAAGCCCCGCCACTGACAGATAGTTGTCCGTCGAGTAGAAGCCGGGGTAAAGAGGTTTTCCTCGAGGCCCCAACCTCCTCGCAGCCTCAAAAGGCTAAGAGGAAGAAGACCACCACACAGAAAAAGTTGTACAACTGGTGGCCTTATCGCTAAAAAGCGATCTCTTCCAGGCAACCCTTGGCGGTGATTATCAGATTTTTAAAACTGACGGTAGTGCACTCTATAAATAATAATGATAATTGTACACACTGCCTATAAGTACAAAAACAATATACCCACTATATATATACATTTACCGCTATTTCCGTTACATGGTATAGGTGTTTGGGATCAGCCTCAAAATAGTCCGTTGTATATCACATATAACACAAGGGCTATACAATCTGTGTTGTCCATCGATTATTTATTTAAAAAAAGAATAAAATAGTACCCTGAGACAACAAACCTCTATAAAGAGCTCTCAAAACGCTTAATCGACTCCTCTGATGATCAGAGGAGTGGCTCCTATCTCGGATAACGGATCAGTATGGCGTCCCTGTGAGGTAATGTGGCAAGCCTTCTGGGACCTCTTCCCATTGACTTCGATAATCTAGGTTGAGTATTCTACTTAGGGATAACAGGTGGAATAAAGTATAGGTTTTCTTCATTAGAAGAATTTATAATTTATTGTAAATTATATTTTATTGTAAATTATTCCTGAATTATAACAGCTCATTTACGTCACTATCCCAAACCCACGAGTTTCTATTTTTAGAATATGTACTATATAATCTAGCACACTCTTCAAAGACGCGTAGGCTTCAGGTTCTCAGAAAATCAATTACCTATTTTTATTGAAAGAACTCATTTAGAAATGTAACAATCTTATAGCTAATAGATGTTTATTTCTTTAAGGACGAAATTACTCAACGAATTATTAATTATCTCTGGCAAGGAAATATATTTTAAGCTTTTGATAAGTGTGTAAAAAAATAATTATTGATGTACTATATTTAACATTTCTGCTGGATTTACAAATCTAATGAAAACACTCAAGTTATGTGCTAAAGTTACACTAATAGAACTTTTACTACTAACCCTGGTTTATGATTTTGGTCTACACTTAATATTATGAAGAGGAAATATTATATGTATTTTTGTATGGAATAAAACAAAAATTGCTGGGCCGATTTATAAAATTCTTTCACCATTTGAATGCTTTATTATCCTTAATTAATGTAGGCTATGTAAAAATTAGGGCTCCCTACTAAACTTAAATTATGGAACCCAATACTTGGTGCTGGAATCGGGTTCCACGATTTCGATAAAACCTTATGTGTGTTTGAGTGGGTCTTGGGGTGGTTTACATTAACAATTAGACCCGGTAGTTGGCGCTGAAATTGCGTTCAAGATTTATATTTTTCTAGGGCAGGACAACGTCTGCCGAGACCGCTAGTACTAGTATCAAAAATCAATTTTGCTTAAAACTTTATACACAAGTATAAGATAACATATTATGACAAAATTGTTCACATGATTTTGCCAATCAGGCATCCAAATCGTACATTAGTTAAATGAAATTTATTAAAGTCAATTTTTAACACAAGTTTGACATAAATTCTAATAGAATTATTAAAGCTGTAATTTATTCAAATTCGGATGAGTATTTCAAATTTGGAATCAACCAATGAAGAGATAGGTGCCAGATGGGTCTTAGTAACATAATAGGTAGTAGGTGGTAACCGCCTTATAAGTCGTCCATTTACTGGCTCATAATATCGTAATACGACTTACAGCCTACGCAATTGAGCGACTTGATGTCCAGGATCCACGACTACACGTGTATTCGGTGTCGGAATTACGTAAAGCCAAGTGTACATGTACACATTGAGTTAACTTAAATGAATCTCCTATTTAAAGTTGTAAGAGGGTGTTTTATTTGAAAGCTTTACAAACTTCTTTACAAAGCATTACATAGATGAAAGCGTTATATTTAGATTTATTGTAATTTAAAGTTTATATTCATTTTTTTCTTTTTATTAATGCATGTTTCCAAATCCAATCCTTGCAGGTTTGCAATTCGCCTTCAATAAATATGTATGTGTATAAATTTTGTCCCGCTAAAAATACCGAGTAAAAATATAATAAATTAACCAAACATATTGTTACGAGCTACAGGACTCGAATTAAAATGCCATTGGAATTACTATAGAATTCGTTAGAACTATACAAACACGTATAAAACAAGTACAAATATTACTAGACGCTACTAGTATAAACTCCACGATTCAATAACACGCGCAAAGTCCGTCACTATACCGCTCATCGAATGTGCTTCTTGCTTTGATCGTGGTTCTCGCTAGACTGTCTCACTCCTCCTTTCGGGCATTCCTTTTATTCTATACATACACGATACCCCTCGACAGAAAACAAGAATTAGTTCGACACAGTTGCCTAATGATTGCCATAAAACAAATACAATAATAGGCTGTTGTCTAATTGCGAATTTTAAACACAAAGTAAACAAAAGAAGTCCAAATGCGTCAAAGGTAGAAAGAAAACCAAGTGTATGGCAGGTAGGAGTGCCGTTGCCTTCGTCGGCATGGTACAATATTTTTCAAATTTGTTTGGTTGCTTGATTGCTTGACTTTAAGACCATTTAATTTATTTATTTAAATGAGATCGTGTATAAGAAATATCCTCCTTACTTGTTTTATAATATTAAAGCCTGAACCACTCGTTTCGAAATGCAACCGCACAATTTTTCCCGAAAATAAGCTATGAAACACATGAAAGCACACGAGTGGGTCCGAAATCGATGTTCCAGTGCTCCCCTTTCCGTATCGATCGATGTAACCGAAATCTGTTTAGAGAACTATTAATGTTATGAACTCGGTTTTATACACGTGTACTACATATCAAAATTACCTTTATTGCGGGCTGCGAGACAGGCGGAATGCTAGCTGGGACGTCGGGCACGTCCTATAAATCACTGTTGGCCGCAACCGATTCAGATTACCCACACAGTAAAATGGGAGAGACGCTTAGCTTGCAGGATGTCCTGTGGCGGGACAGTTAAGCTTAGGGCACTCGCCGCGTAATATAAACGCCGTTTGAAAATATCTTCCTCATTTAAATATGCACGTGGTTTTATCTCAGACCAAGTTACAAAATTAATAGTTTTCGAATCTTAAAATAATCTTCAAGCACTATATAACGACACTCTGGTCATAGTCAAATTGTAATTCCTATATCATTCAATTATGATTTTGAGTGTCTTCGTTTTTTTAGAATTTTCATACCTATAATTATAAAGTAGGAGGGGCATACTTTGTACTTTTTTAGATGCAACTATCTTATCGCCCGCTTAAACAATAGTCACTAATAAAATCATATGATTCTTCAAGACTGTTTAATAATATCTCACACAAAGATAAACTTTAATGATATTCTATTAAACTCATTTTTACTCTTTACACTACATGTCATGTCGAATTTAAACTATTCGTTAAAGTCGTTACTACACGTCTCTGATTCCAAGACTTTCGCTAAATTAATGTAGTGTAATAATAGTCTAGGTGTAGGGATATCCCGACTAGGTGGAGACCCGTGGAGAAGGGAAATGATATGCTCCTTCGTCTCAAAGGAAGATTTTTCCTAGGTTCATCTGTTAGTGTTGGACATTTTTATGTATTGTTAGTATGTTTTTTTTTTTGGAGCTGACTCAGCTGAATAGCCGCAGATGGCTGTTTCAGCGATACCGGGCTTTGGGGGCTTCCCGACTCCGTGGGAGCGGAGGCGTTCAGCCCGGATGCAGCACGCTCGAGGAGGCACCTCCTGTGAGGTTCGACCTTGGCTCGACCGCTGCGGGGAAATGACTCTATATTGGGAACAGGCCGCAAAGGGCTGAATGAGCTAAGCCAACAGGCTGAAGTGAATATTTGGGGACTCGTCATGGACTCCGCCGGCGGAGCCGATCCTAGTCTATTATTACTACCGCTTCGCAACGTGTTATAGCTGGAAGAGAAGAAGCGGCGGAAGAAACTCTTTTGTATGTTTTGGGAATCGATTGCGACCTAAATTATTGTACAGCGCCATCTATTGGCCTGTAAGTGTTTCACTACAGTAGTTAAACAATTTAAATGTTTATTCAATTATGTGTGAGAATTCAGATGTTTCAACCACTTTGCTGTAGCTATATTCACACAGTGTTTTACATCTGAAGCAGCAATGAGTAACATTGATATTCTTGATTTTTATATACTAATATAATTATGGTTAAAAAAAATATGTAATGTTTAAAAATACTTTGATTTTAAGTCTGTAACGTGTTAGAAACAAGCAATTACAGCTAATAGTAAATCCAATTAAGGTAATTTGAATCATCTAAACTTAATAAACGTGGTCGTAATTGCGATTTCTGACATAATTGACGTTAAACGATTTATAGGCGTCGGACCGGTTAATGCTGATGTAGAGACCTATTATAGGATAGGTCTGTAAGCATTTGCTTTGGACGAGATTTGACATACTAGTACATTAACATAACATGAATTTCTTCAAAGTACAAAAACCAACTTGAGTAGCAAACACAAATTGGAAAATATTTTATAATTTGCTATCATGATTTTTGTTCATTCGAATATGATGGTGGTCCAAAACATAGCGATAAAAGTATTATAATATTAGAGTGCTGTAATTACTATAACACTTCCCTTGCCTCCAAACTAAAGCTTTGTTAAAATATTCAAAATAGTTCCAAGTCATATATTTTCCTAGATTAACGCCGACAAAAAACGACACACCCCATGTTACAATTCGAATGCCATGAACCAATTCTAAGGGATTAACAAATTTGAATTGCTTATTAAGGTGATTGACATGCACTCATAATCCAACATTATAATACTTTAATCGAATTAAAGCGTAAGCAACGGACCGGTAGCTGATGTTAACTAAAGCCATTTAGGTAATAAGAAACGTGGAGGAGTAAATGTGACTTTTTACATGTGTAGGTCCAAATTTAACAAACCTCCTGAAAGAAGTCAATGATTTGAGTCTTGGTAACAGATTTTCTTATTGAGATTCGGTAAATACCATGTGTACTAGACTCCATTAGCAAGTAAAAGGGAGGATTTTTATTTACATTTCTACCCACATGTGAAGCTAAATGAAACATTCAAGCAATATATAACTAAAAATAGGAAGAACTAACAACAACAACAACAACAACAATACTCTTTATTGTACACCAACTTAAAACAGTGACACATTAACATATATGAAAATTAATAGGTAGTAGTACAATGGGCGGCCTTATTGCTTAAAGCAATCTCTTCCAGGCAACCTTTGGATGGACAAGGATCTCAATCAAAATAAATTGTTGGCGTGTAGCTTAAAACTAAACTAAAGATAATATATCTAATATAATGTATAATAAGAAACTTATATATTTACCATATACATTTAAACACAATTATACATATAGATACTACTAAATAACCATATTATATATATATACATACATAGACATACACAACAAATAATACATATTATGCAGTGAGATAGTGCTCCCTCACAAGTCTGTTGAAACTATGGATCGATTTAGCAGAGCGCACGTCTGCCGGCAATGCGTTCCAAAGTTGCACGGCACAAACAGAGAACGATCGTGCGTAAATCTCCGTGGTATGTAAAGGAGTCCTCAGCCGCAACTTCTCTGATGATCTCAGGGATCTTGAATCACTGTGGAAGAACTGGAAGCGTTCTTTAAGATAGGGTGGAGTACGAGGATCAAACAATACGTTATAAAGAAGAGACAGAACATGAGCATTACGGCGAAGTCGAATTGGTAGCCACTTGAGCTTTTTACGATATTCGGATATGTGATCATATTTTCGTAATCCAAATATGAATCGTATACAGAAGTTTTGAAGTTGCTCAAGTTTATCTAATTGGCTTTGGTTAAGATCGAGATAGCTGACGTCACCATAATCAAGTATTGGGAGAAGGAGAGATTGCGCAAGCGCTACTTTAGTGCTGTACGGTAGAAAATATTGCAGATGACGTAAAGAAGCAGCTGATGCAAATATTTTCTGACTTATTTTTTGTAGTTGAGGGCCCCAGGATAGTGATTTGTCAAAATAAATTCCTAGATTTTTCACTGTATTGCTTATGGGGATCACAGCCCCACCAAACATGACTGGTGGCAACAAAGACCAATTAACCTTGGAAATCATTTTATTACTGCCAATGATGATGGTTTGAGTTTTGTTAGGGTTAACACTTAATCCATGATCTCTACTCCAGTCAGATATTCGTTCTAGGTCATTATTAGTAATAAGTATCGCATCATCCAAAGTATGAATGGGTGCGCTAGTGTAAATTTGAAGATCATCTGCGTAAAGGTGGTAGGAACTCTGAAGTTGTTCGGAGATAGAATTTATAAAAATCGAGAAAAGTAGAGGAGATAAAACGCCACCCTGAGGCACGCCAACAGCAGTATTACACCAGGATGAGACTCTCTCATCAACTCGAACACGCTGCCGGCGACCATGCAGGTAAGTACGAAACCAATCAATCACCGTTGGAGATATGTTAAGAGAGCAAAGCATTCCAAGCAGAATATCAAAGTCTACCGTATTAAAGGCATTGCTGAAGTCCAACAAGGTGAGAATTGTCAGATTGCCATTCTCCGCGGCAAATTTTATGTCATCAGTAATTTTTGTTAAGGCAGTGACAGTGCTATGCCCAGGTCTAAAACCAGACTGATAACGGTTGAAAAGGGAGTTTGTGTTTAGGAAAATGCTGAGCTGATTTTGTACAAGACGCTCCAGCACTTTATAAAGGAAAGGCAGTATGGATATAGGACGGTATTCGGAAAAAGATTTGGGATGGGGTTTCTTTGGGATGGGTATAATTTGTGCTTCTTTCCAACTACTAGGAAAGACACCATGTGCTAAGGAGTGGTTAAGGATGTGTGTAATGATTGGAAGGACCACATCTAAGACAGGGAGAATCATATTTCGGCTAACACAGTCACTACCTACAGCCTTCGATGTAATGGAAATTATACTTTTCTTAACATCACAATCGGTTAATTGAGTGAAAGCAAATGGTGAGTATGTGGGTGTTGGAATTGACGAAAGATATTCTAAAGTACGTTTTTTGGATGAACCATCTATTTGAGAAGAAGAAGAGAAATGTTTGTTTAATGAGTCAACATCTAAGTCAAAAGAAGTAGGAGTGTTTTGTTTTCCAACCCCCAGTGATTTGAGAAATTTCCAAACTTTTGATGGATCACTATTTTCTACTGAATTATGAATGTGACGTCTTTGGGCGTCCCTACACACCTTATTGCAATGATTGCGGATCAAAACATATTTTTCCCAATTGCTAGTGCTCTGTCGGTATTTGTATTTGGTTTTTGCTGCTGCTTTTTTGCGAATGAGTTCTTTAATCTCTCTAGTAAGCCAGGGAGCTGCAATGTGTTTGATTTTAATAGGGCGCACAGGAGCATGCTTATCATACAGCGAAATCAGGTGATCCTTGAAAATATTAACTTTGTCATTTACACAGTCAGCTTCTAGTAATGGTGACCACTCGATTTCTCTGGCATCTTTTAGCAGTAAATCTATATTAATACCATTAAAATTGCGCTGCAACAGAATATTAGGTTTAATTTTAGGAGGACGTAATTTATAGGTGAGGTAGATAAGGTCATGGTAAGAAAAAGAATCTGCGGCGCATTGGCCGTGTGTGACGACATGATCAGCAGAAGATACCAGGATAAGATCTAAGAGTGAAGGGTCAGAATTTGGAAAATGATGTGTGGCACTTAAGGGGAGTATGGAAAGGTTACAGGATTCAACTAGAGACACAAATGCAGAGGAACGAGAATCTTTTTTTAATAAACACGTATTAAAGTCTCCCATGATTATAGTATGATTGTAAGATGGTGTAAATTTATGTAGCAGATGTTCAAATGAAGAAAAGAAGTCAATACGCAAAGATGGGGAGTAATAGACGCCAAGTAGAATTTTGGTGTTATTCAGTTCCGCTTCAATAAAAAGGTGTTCGCCGGCATTTGATGAAGGTGGTTGTGCTGACATATCAACTATTTTGTACTTAAGAGAGGATCGTAGGTAAATAGCAACACCTCCACCTCCACCAACCGCGCGATCATTTCTTACTAAGTGGAAACCGGGCAGGGAATAAAGCACAGACGGTAGTTGAGGTTTAAGCCATGATTCGGAGATAAGGATAGCATGTATATTTTTACTATCAAAGGCCGCCAGCATATCGTTGAAATGAGCCGGAATACTTTGGGCATTGATATGAACAGTGTTTAAGTTTCCAGAGTCATCAGAGAATTGGGAAGATATAATGTCAGAAAGCGAAGGAACACTATGAAAACTATCATCACTAAGTGTACTGGATATACTTATATATTCATCACTGTCATCAGATGAAGCCATACGTTCTATATAATAAGTATATGCACTAACTATATATATAAATATATATACGAGCTAAAATACAAATAAAGTAATACTATAAGAATGAAGAAATATTATATAATACAGTAATTCAAATTAACTTTGAAATATTGTCCACCCGCCAGTCATGGGCAAGTACAAACAAAGTATAAAATAAAAACACGGAATAGAAAGTTAAAAGACATACAAAAAATGTGAATTTGTGGATAACACGACTTTACATAGTTTTCACCGATATTTAATTAGTTTTCTTACTTATCTGTTTGGTTGCAATTGGACTTTCTGTTACTGTTGTAACAATGTTATGGAACCTAATAAAGTGTTTTATTATTATAATTTTATGTTATTATTGATATGTCCTTACTCAATAATCAATTCCAAAACGAAAATCAGTCAAGTTCAAGTCAAACACTAATACTACAATATTAATTATTTCTTTTGTTTGCAAAATACCATTTGGAGTTTACAAGTCATTAATGACTATTGAATGCTATGGCTACTCCCTTAAAAGACCAAAGGAAATTGACGTTGCTCTATGACCACCACTAAAAGTGGGTATTTTATAAGTTAAAAAATAAAGCTGAGCAGAATATTAAGATTAGGTTAGAATGATCAATTGGTAGATTAAAGTTTGGAAATTAAAATTTAGGGGATTATTTTACTGTCTATTGCACTTTGAAAAATTAAATAGAATGGTCTTGTATATTCTATTTCAAAATTCACACCTACGGTTCGTTCAACGGTTTGTTATTAAACCTGTAGTAGGACATAATAATTATAGATAATATAAATATAAAATCGTATAAAGATTAAAATTACGTTAGATATTCTTAATAAGATATAATGACTTCCGCACTATCTGATATTAATTAGGTAATCATTATTCAGTTACTATCACTCACAATTCATATATATATTTATAATTATCTAGGCAATAAAAATATTCATGCTGCACAATGCGCTAAACGCAATTTCGAACATGAAAATATACTCTCTAGTCGCAATTTGTATGCCCAAAAACGTGATAAATATGTCTAATTGTGCTGTGTTTCAGTGTTCATAGAGTCTTAAGAGGTCGTTTTCGCACATTCATATAATGAACATGACAAGTATTGAAATAAAGTGAATCTTTATGCTGTCTTACCAGCACATCTAGATATATACGTGTCAATTTCACTAAGCGATTCTCATGGCTATTTATTTACACCTTGGGTTACATTATTGAAGTTTTAGTAGGGATGCCTAGTTTTTCTAGTAATACATATAGCCTATGTTACTCAGAGATAATGTAGCATTCTAATGCTGAAAGAATGTTTTAAATCGATCCAGTAGTTTTTGAGTTTATTTGTTACAAACATACAAATCTTTCCTCTTTACAATATTAGTATTTATCAAGTCGGACGAATAAATGACGATTTTAAAATTGGGTTCCATGTTTGTCAAAATGGCTACAGAATGTAAAAAAAAGTGGAGACATTTAAATATTCTATGACACTTATTTACATAATTAGCATTAAACAGGTAACTTGATTATATTTTTTTTTGTAAAATAAACGATTTGAATTTTAATGTTTTTTACTAATGAACCTAATAACAGCACACGCCGCTTATATTAAAAGCAAAAACGTGTATTTTAAATCACAACCAATAGATCTAGGCTAATAAGCCGAAAGGCGGCGATAAATAATGACATTAAACTATGTGATTTTTTTAGGCAAAGTATACACATTGGAATTCTCACTTACTTATGTATAGTTAGTTGTACTCGTGTACAAATCCCGGGTAGCTTAGTGGTTAGTGGTTAAAGGGTCTGTGTTTCATACCAATGACGTAGGTACGCTCTAAGATGACTGGAAAACATGAACTGTTTATTAGAAAATTTTTCACGTGATAATAAATAATTATTGATTGCCTGTTTAAAATACATACTTTTATCTGTACAGGAACGGAGAAAGAATATAATTTACCGCAGCCGGGCGGCCTGTCATAGGATGCGACAAAATAACCCACAACCAGGTTGTATGGAATTAGGCCGTCTGCATGGCTACCACTCTTCGTCTAGAATATGCTGCCATAACAACCTTGTGTTGTATTGCGGCATTAGTGGCCAGGTTCCAGTCTCCATTTAGAGACAGAGATGCGTGTTATCTACTTATGAAGCCAAGCTGCTCGATTTTAGGCGACGGGGTTTTGGGTGAATCTACATAATAATCTTTCTACATATTTATTGTTATTCGACAAACATTTGCACAACTGAAGGCAACAAAATTATTCCATAATTTTCAGCGGCTTCGTGTGTACGGAATATCCGGGATTTTTTTACCGGCCGATACCGCGCGCGCATATAGTGGGAGTGGAATCGGAACATAAAAAAATCAGGTATACCCAGTTGTGTCCTTTAGGGCTGGAGGTGAATGCGCGAGCGAACCCACAGCCCGGACTTGGGACATCCTGAGGAAAAGTCGGGGATATCCCCAATCGCCAGTGGCAATAGCACTTCTGCAGGGTTGCTGTAGCGACCCCGACGTGGCGAATCCCACACGCACCAAGGTGCTCCCCCCGCGTTGGTTTGTCCTCAAGCAGATCTTCCCTGGATAAGAAAGGTATACCCAGTCGTAGCTTATGTAAGCACCAACGTACTTTAATGACGGGTATTTGATCATCGATTAAGCAGTGCTAGCGCGTGTCGTCCTTAAACGTGTCTTAATCAGTCAAGATCTAAATCGATCTGATAACGAGCCTAACGGACTATTGCATAGTTACGTGGTTTTAATTTATTCTCACACTAAATTAGACCAACGATCCGTCAAGTTAAGATACATCATAAAGATAAAGCTACAAATTATTTATTCAATATATTTTGTTTATCTTAAATGTCATCTAAATATGCCAAATTAATTTCTAAGGTTTTGCATGATTTCATATATTAGAATAAAAACACGTGACTTTGCTCGCATACGTTTTTGTATCACATAGGTACCCTTTAAAAACAATTTTAATGTTTCCATAGTTAACAGCATATTTAATTTTACTGGATTAATGTTTAATTTGAATAAAAATCAATATGTTTTCCAGCATGTGATGTGGCAACCTGTTGTTAATTCTGCAGTCAGAGTCTAAGAAAACATGGACTTGTTGGTTGTTTTAATAAAAAAATTGAAACAGAGTCATACAATAAATATGTCTCACTCGAAATTATGAAATAACGTTGTCGAGAAACAATAAACAGCTTTTTAAAGTCTTAATAAAATATTGGTCAAACAATGCAATAGCTGTTGTCATAAGAAAGAGCACGTTCCTCATTGGATTCGCTGGGAAATAAAGGCGATAAGGTGACGTAGAGGCACGTGACGAGGCGACAAAAGACCCACCGACAGGTATTCGGTGAGCTTAAAATTGGATTGTAATCGATGCGTGAAACTTCATTCGGATGGGCGATAATGTAGTTCGTATTGATGGCACAGGACTCGGGGATGATATCTGTTTATAACGTGTACTCACTTGGCGAAGACATGTAATTCGTTTACTACCGACTTCGAAATGTAGTAATGCAGAACTAAGTAGTTATTAAAATTGTATTCTGTACGATGCTTGAAACTTATTCGGATGGGCATTACTTAATGTAAGTAAATTATTGATGACGCGACGATTGATGACGATTCGAGGGTGATATCTCTGTTTATAGCATGTATTTATTCACTTGGCGAAAATATGTCATTCGATTACTACAGACTTTGAAATGTAGTACTACAGAACTATGTAGTGATGAGTGAATTGGATTGAATATTGATGACGCAGGACTCGAGGTTGATGTCTATTTATAGCATATTCTATACTAATACTTACTGGACGAATACACATAATTCGATTATAACCTATAAATTACCAACTTCTTGTTACTATCTGAATACAAAATAAAAGAAAGTCCCTATTTTAAATTCGTTATTTCTTTTTGAGTAACATTTTATTCCTTGTTTTAATTAAAAGATTAATATCTTTGCTTAATATGTATTGCTTGACTTCCAAACGTCTAAAGCTCTGAAGAAGGAATTAACAAACATAAAATGTGAAATCCTACACCTCCTGTACTTACCTAAAGTACGTTACCATGCATTTATTCTACAGCCCCGAAATCTTAAGTATTAAAAGTATGAATGAAGTGTCATGTCGCTTTTGCTCTAGCAGAGCAATTTACCTACACTTTAGACTGTCTACCGAATAGTACCGATCAACCTAACTTCAGCGGGCTTCTTCTCACTTATAGATTGAAGGTGCATATGCGGAATATTTGAGTACTCCCGACTAGTGGCAAATATGCGACGGCTGATGTTGTACTCCAAGGCTAGTTACCCGCGGCTAGGCGTCTGAGGCCGCCAGAGGTCGTTAGACAACTTTCGACACTGTCTACTTTTTTTGTGCGGGAGGGGGTCAGGATATCCACACCCTTGCCTTTACCATTGTCTTCAGCGGACATTACTGTTAAGGAGACGATGGTGTCGATTTGGACCACTCCCGGAAGGTAGAGGTCTTGTCCAGTGACGGTGATGAGAGCATGATGATGTTCATCCCTAGCAGAAAACACTTTGTTGCTCATATCTACAAAATGCTATAATACCAATAAAAAACATGAATATTCTGTTTCATTCTCATTCGATACTAATAATATATCTATATAAATAAACTCGTGTGTAACGAACTTGTTCTATTAATATTTATAAAAATGTGGACTGTAAATTTTTGGTTCCAAAAAATATTATACTAACGTTGGCAAATCGATTAGTTAGTTCAAACAAGTTATTAACAAATCATATTTTCGATAAACATGATAATTTATTCGATGTAATTAGGATTTTTATAAGGGTGTGACGTAATAAGGACCCTTCAAGCCCCGACAAAGGCACAAACGAAGGTCATTACGATCGAATATTCAATCCAACATTGCTCTGATTCAGTAATAATTTACTTTTAAATGGAATTGTGACTTTTGAATCGGATTTTATGGCTTAATGTCGGGACCAGTGTTTTATATGGGCTTATTCACTCATAACTTAAGTGCTAGTTAATGGGCAAAGCTTAAACATATATAGATAAAACCGCTTTAAGTGGCGCGAATAAATTGAAATAAAAAGTTAGTTATGTAAATTTTTTAGTTCAAAGTAGCAGTTTAGTAAGAGTTTTAAGTGCTTCAGTAGCATTTTCACATTAAGCTAATGTATGTATAAAGTTTCGATAAAAAAGTCTGAAAATTAAATGTATAAATTACTTCTTTGTACCGACAAGGTAACACACGATATTAGAAAAAGAAATTCACGTCCTAGCAGAACAAAGTATTTATATGAGAAACACTTAATGAAGCAGCTTTTTAATAACTTGTGAAGGATTTTGGGAAATATTGATAAGATACATAAAATATTTTTAGACTCCACTCAAAAGACACAAATTGTAACTATGACCCACAGGAGTGGCAAGTAGACGTTACTAAAACATCGTATTAAAAGAAAATTCATTCCTTTGAAGAGAATTAAATAAAAGAGCGAATATGTCCTCTTCAAGAGAATGACATTTGACAATCCGAAGCCTATTATTGAACTGGCGTCTTTAATCTAAACCAAATGTGTTTTTTTATTGCAGAAATACAGCGATAGGCTGACGCCAACTAAGATGGAAAGTGGTTATCGTTTCCTATGACCAATAGCAACACTAACAGTTAGTATCAATGTGCTGCTGGACTCGTATATGGGACTGGAACTCGTAGATGCTGCTAATGCCGGAACACAAGCTTGTTATGACGGCATGCTCTTCACCAGGGGTGGTATCCATCCTGACGGGAAAATAACCTACCACCTGGCTGTGGGTAGGTGGGAGTGTGTGACTATACTGTACTATACTCTATTCTATTAAGACCCAAACCCAGCTAAAACCAACTGCCAGGCCTCAAGACACTGTGAGCTCTTTCCGCGTGCAACGGGACACAAACAAACTTGACTGATAATTTCTTTTATTTTTCCTTCCACCCATTTTATTTTATTTTTATTTTTTTGGAACTAGGCATGTTTACTGAAGACTTTCTTGCGCCGCTTCTTCTCTTCAGGCCACAACATGTTGTGAAGCGGTGGTAAATTAGTAATAACCATAAACAAAATAGTTTTGCGTTTGACCAAGATCACGTCCAATGCCGGGCGATGATGTGGTCCATCATCGACCGCATCATCGCCTGGCGTAATGCCAGCTTAGATGGATAGTACCTTTTAACACGAAACTTGAAGATCCCTGGAATTTAAATTTCGGGAAATAAGGAGTTTAGAAGTGCATTCCACAGCTCTGCCTATACGCCTGTTCTGTTTATGGCTGTGTAATCTACAAAGGACTACACGACCGTCTTGGAAACGAAAGCTCTAATAATCACAATAAATAAGGTTGATGTAACCGAATTCAATATGTACTTGGCTCATATTCTAGAATTCATACATAGGCGCAAACCGTCGCCTATAATGGTAATCTGTTTAAATGAAACAGTATTTTTACATATTCTTATTACAAGCATGAAACAGGCGACAGACCAGCAGTTCACTTCATGGAAAGCGGTCACAGTAAGAGAAACGTTATTAAGTATTAATATGTACAAGAGCACCGACTCAAGGAACGATGAGCGTCTCAGTCTTAAATACCTTCTTCACAAAGTAACTAAATTATACCTCCATTTAAATTAATTGAAAAGTGATACATTGGAAGCAAGTGATTAAATTATAATAAACATCACAAAAATAGAGTCTGCAGTTGACGCATTAATATTTTGAATTTTTAAGTGATATGAATTTATAGTCACTTGTATATTTTGGAATGTTGTTTAGCACATCTGTTTAATGAATTTTCTCTTTAAGGGACTGCCTTCAAGAACCGAGTTTTGGTACTCATTTCTTGCTTACAAATTAAATCAGACGATTGACCCTATACAAAATCAAAAAAACAATTCAGTCACTCATTCATTCATCAACTCTTTAGGTGATCAAAGAGATCATAGATGCCTACCTCGGACAACTCATCAGTAACACCATCCAGCGCGGAAATATAGCCAGCCTTTTAGGCACCTTCCCGATAGAAGATGGTGACCTAGGCCTAGTATTCTATTTATAGTATTGAAGGACCATATGTAGGATACTAAATTAAGTTTTGATCGATTAATTGTAATGTCATAGTAATAATAGTAGTAGTAAGTAAATAATAAATATGTTATTAATTTCCATTGCTACTGCAATAATAAAATGAATCAGAAGAATTTCTACTGTACCAAAAACGAACAAAAGAAACTATTACTCTACTACATAAAGATTTTGACAAAAAACCCGAGGAATGTTGATTTAAGTTTAACGTCAGCGCAGGAACTGGTCTGTGGGAGTGGTCTCTTTATTCACTCGAATAGTTAACGAGATGAACCCATGACAAAATTTATTCATTATTTTTATCTAAAACTAATCTGATGTGTTTGTTATCGTATTCCTGATTTTATATATGAAATAAAAAAACGTCGATTTATAAGGAAAGTATTTCTATTTTTTCTGAGTGGCATAAAAGTGGCATTAAATATTTCTCAATCTCAAATTATCATAATAGTGTTACACGCCGACAAAAGTAAATGCACGCCTGCAGTTTATTACCTTTCGGCATTTGGACTTCTTTTGTTTACTTTGTGTTTAAAATTTGTAATTAGAAAAGCAGCCTATTGCGTATTGTAATCCTTGATGATGGTCGTTAGCCAGGTGTGATTCTTGGTAAAATCAGTCCACGCGGTCGAGTATTGTATTGTATAGTTTAGTATAAAACAATGCCCAAACGGAGGGGTAACGCAGTCAAGCGACGATTACGATACGAGCAAGACACGTGTACATTCGATAAGCTATATAGTCACGGGCTTTGCGTGTGTTATTGAATCTTGCAGTTTGTACTGGTTGTGTCCAATTATATTTGTACCTGTGTTATACGTGTTTGTATAGTTCTAATAAATTCTATAATTATTCCAACGGCATTTTAATTCGAGTCCAGTAACTCGTAACAATAGCATTATAAGAGATTGTAATATAACTATCAGAAGAATTTAGTCTACATTTTAATAAATTTACTGTCTCCATCAAACAAAACTTAAGTAGAAAAAAAAAGTCATGTCTAAACAGAACATTAATTAAAAATATTGAAACTGTAAATCTACAAAGCACATACGTCTGAACTGTTTTCATTTACGTTATTGAAAACATATTGGAAATGGAATGCATATAAAGTCAAATATTTGTTATTTACAAGTGACTAGTTTGAAGCAAGTTCATGACGTCAAACTAGAGACAACCATATTACTTTTTTTAAATTACGAACAAAGATCAGGGACGCATTTATGTTTAATTTAGTACCATAACTATATGCATAAATATGGAGAATAAGACTTTTTAACTGTACATGTTCCTTGGTAGTTTTTTTCCCGCTTACAACAATAACCACGCTGCGAAGCGGTGGCCAGTGAACATGGAATAGGAAAGTAGATTTAATAAAAAAACAACTTATAAGTATGGTTTTCAAAAAGTGCTCTGTAGAGGAACTTGGCTTGAATAACAAGTTAAAAATATCAGAATAATAAAAATCAAATAAATTACTGCGTTAAAACGCGGTAATTTTTTAATTTTGGTTATTCCGACGTTTCAGCCACTTTTCAGTAGCCAGTAAAACTTAGTTTTATTATGTATACAAGTCGCGAAATCTTAAGAAAATGTATATATAATTAATTTAATTTTTGACATTATTTTTTGGAATATGATTCGTTTTTCAATGTTTTCATACCGTCTAATAAACATGGCGTAAACCTAGATCAACTTTACTTCTAGTATTATCTCAGTAGCAACAAACATCAGTATTAATAAACGTGGAGTAAACAAAGAGTAGACCAATTCGACCTTAATCTCAGAGTAAAAGTTACTCCAAGCTGCTGGGTACTTTTGTGATGGATTAAGCATAGTGTAAGTGCCAACAATTGATAATTTGACAAAAGAACTGACATTAACAAAATTAAATAACATAGGAAATAGCTGAACTGTAATCTATATAAATTATTCTTTATATTATTTGATATAGAAATAAATGAAAATGCTATTGTTAATATACCTATTACGTAGCGTGTTATTTCTTTTAAAAACTCGTAAGAATCCTTTGGAGGAATTTGAAGAACAGGTTTTTAAAGTACAGATTCGCAGTCTATAAAATTGTAGGTACCGAGGAATCAATTAGACACTATAAATGTCAATTGTCAACATTACTTGTCATTTCCATTCACCAAATCGGTCTTTTTACTTCTAAATGATACGTGTTGCCATAATTTTTTTACTAACCTATAGTGTAAGGAAGGTATTGTTACTCAGAGGATACTTCTTGTTTATTAATAACATTCTTATGACGAAGTTAATACTTAGTTACTAGTCTGGCCTAAAGGCAGATTACTCCTAGGTTTAAGACTTTTTTATCAATAAGACTACTAGTGTTTAGTATATTTTTGTGCTAAGATAGCTTATATATTCATGTAGATAATCTCTAAACAACAGCGTGTAAAAATTAAACGCTGTGCCATAGTATTCGTTGACTAATAACATAAATCGATTGATTTTACGACAACACTTTCCAATAAAGTTCTCTAGTGTTGCCGTTTGAGTAATTTTAATTGCATACCGGTTTTTAAGGCTCACCCTTGTTGTGCCCAGTAACGTATTCACTTGCATTTTATCGGTGTAAGGATGGCTTAAAGTGAATTTACTGTTGCAAATTTTATTTCTTACCCTTGTTTATTATGATAAGTAATTAATAAATTAATGGTACACCCCCGCTATTAAAAATAATTCTTCTGATTTTTGTTTAAAGGGTCGTTTACATGGAGGCTGTATATCGCACGTTTTAGGGCGAGAAGTTTATACAATATATACAATAATCATATGGACATATTTACATTGAACCAAAAGCAAAAACTCGCCTACGAGTATGACATACAATAATCCAAGGGTTTTGTTTACACTCCGACAAAAATCTCATTGAGATATTTGCCTAAGATTTCTCAACTGGTATAAACCAAAACTCGTATGACATTTTTTCAAGTTCGTGCGAGTACTTTACAAATCAATTCGTATGAACCGAGACTTACATTTCGAGCTTGATGATGAGCACGCTATTTTGAATTTTGTTTACACAGAGACGTCAGTATTCGATGACCAGGCATTTATCGCCCTTCCACGTACGATAACGTATATTTATTTTTTTGCTTTCGAGAATCATGTCTTGGAGTCAAGAAGTTGTCTCCATGTAAATATCATTCATTTAGTCATAAAAAAATTCACATACTAATAATAATAATACTAATTGACCTTGAAAGGCTCTCGCTTGGTACCTGATTAAAGATTAAAGGGTCGAATGCAGAAGGTAGCCCTGTTGGACACGGCTCGTATTGTGAGGAGATTCCTATGTCCGCAGCCTTAACCACCAGTTACCTGGACCCTAGGCCCCACTGCTGGCGGAGATCAGTTTTTTTTTAATGTACATATTTTATAACATTAAGAAGAAAACTGTAAAACATTTAGAAAATAAAATATATATGTGAATAATGGTAATATGTCTGTTAGATAAAATATTAGCATACGTGTAGAAGTAATACTGGTATGGTATGGTAGTATATGTGTATTACGTAAAATACAGTAATAGCTAATGCAAAAACGAAAATTGGCCATGTAATGTATAAATGTAAAATCTGAATGTATGTTAATATACACTGGGTGTGTTTAAAAGCTTAATTTATAACGCACACTGTAACTTCGATGCGGGGCGTAAATAAACAAAGATTTAATGCAAAAGCCACTTTATACCGTCTATTTGATTTCGCTTTATTTGTGGTGCGGTTCGACTAAGCGTTTGTTTTATTGCTGCAAGGTGAAAATGTCGATTGATGTTTACTTTCACAATATCGTTTATCGCTTTATGTGCGAATCAATATTAAACTGATTTAATAAAATTCGAAAAGTGCGTGACAGTTCACATCTCTCATCTCATATCCTCAGAAGCTGTTAAACGGATTTTGCCCAATCTAATTTTCGATGAAATTATTTTTATGTATTTTTGAAGTTATATTTTTTTATGGTAGGGTAAACCGCTTCGTTACGTAACGCCTTATGGCACCAGTCTGGCTTCCCTTTCTCTTACGCATACGGTAGCGGTAGGCAGCTTCCACATCTCTCAATATAACCCACGCGCTTCATACATAAAAATTAAGTAATAACCTAAGCTTTGCTCAAGTTAAACAATTTCAATATTAAATAGTTCAACTTAGAATAGTTTTTAATACCTTTACCTATTCTCTACCCTTATTTTTTTATAATTTTCATTACATCGATTCCTATTTATTTTAATAAAAACACAGAGGGAATAATCATTAGGATGTCATCAATTCTGAGTAAACGATATTCTATATATACATATTTTATTTTCAAGATAATTTAAAAATTTCATTAAAATTTAAGGGGACTATCATAAGATAGTAATTTTTATTTCTTTCACAGATTTACAACACCATTAGCATAAAGAATAAACATTTTTATTTTCTTTTATCTTTGTAGGAAATAAAAAAAATCTAAAATCTCAACTTAGTGAGAGTCAACATTGATGCAGGCGAATCCGCGGGTAGAGAGAGACTTGGTGTCAAATATATGACAGACTGCTTAAATATAACCCTACGGGTAAGTTTTAAACTTATAACTTCGAATTCACCAGATCCATTATGTATGGTGCTGCTTCATTTAATACAACGGCAAAGAAAGTAAAAGTTAACTGCGTTTTGAGAACTCATAAAGTAATAAAAATACATATTTATTCAATTCTCATTCAATCTTGAAAGGGTAATAAAAAGCGCTGATTTTAAAGCCGCACGATAAAACCTATCGACAATTATGTGCATACATTGCCTTCAAAGCTGTCGCAAAGGTTAAAAATATTGTTGCAACTTTGTATAGGAGGCGTGGCTTATCACGTTCTATCGGTTGATACCGTTCTGATATGACAAATTCAAAGAGGCTTTCCATATTTTATGCATTAGGCGTGTTCGATATGCGTCGGGTCGTGGCGCAACTGTGATCTTATTCTGGGAGACCTGAGACCTTATTGACGAATATTATAAGGACTGTATCTTTCGAGCACTCACAAAACGTTACGTTACGTTACCTCGCTGGATCACTGATCATCACATACTGATCTGTGGATCGAGATAGGAACCAACGCTCTAACCATCCAAGAGTCAACTATAATATTCCTTCTCACTTTTTTATTGCCAGAGCAATCTTCAGAGCCGTTTACGTATGTATAAACATAAATTTTGATAGTTGCGTCTAGGAAGGTTTTGTTATCATATAGCAAACGCTTTCAAAAACAATAAAATTCTAGCTTATCTTTATTCTTCTTATAAATACTTTGAAACTCTCCGATTTTTAAACATTCTTCATGGTTCTTCTTCATAGGTGCTCCGCTCCTAGTGGTCTTAACGTGATAATATATAGCCTGTAGCCTTCCTCGATACATGGGATTTCTAACACTATAAGATTTTTCAAATTAGACCAGTAGTTCCTGAGATTAACGCATTCAATCAAACAAACAAACTCTTCAGCATTATTATATATTTTAAAATATAGGTTCCAGGATTATTTTATAGGCGGTTTTTCATATTTTGTAATTATTTACGAAATTTACATGTTAGAGTTTATTGTGACATTGTATCATGTACTATCCAAGTAGAATTTAAAATAGTTTTATATATCAGATTTTTATTTATAAAAAATGCAAGTGTTGATATACAGAATAGCGCCCTGAGACACAAATACGGATGAAGCTATGTATCTAGGGGCTTAAGATACGACGACCGGATCTCTGTTTTGATTCGAGACTTTTATAAATTGTTGCTGTACCGTGATATATTGTCTTGAAAGAAAAGACGTGAGTACAGGATTTGTTTTCTGTATCATTGTATATTTTATAAGCAGATCGTCCATGAAGATAATAGTCAGATAAATATGGTTTTATATTACCGTGTCAGATTGACTCCTATTTTTAGATAAGATTATCATCACACTTAGATGAAATTTGAATAAATACTTTACCTCCTGTATTGTTACATTATTAGCGCTTTTTAACCGATTTAAAAAAGGAGGCGGTATAATATAAAACTACCATATACACGTTATAATAACAAAATGTTGCAAAATATTATAATTTTATGATTTACTTAGCACCGACTACTAGATGTAGAAAATTTTATATTATTTCGTCCCTTAATAAACCAATAAATTCTTAGTCAAAATATGAAGATTCTTATTAGATTAAGTTATTTTATCATTTTTAGTTTTTGAAGTCGGTTTGTTTAAATGAAGTTCTTTTTTTGTACAATACCTTGATTATAAATTCATTCAGATATAAAAATACGAGAAAATAATGGGCATTTGACACATATTCCAATTAATTCTAAAATAGTATTCATATAAATATAAAACAAGAGACGTCATGATATTGTCATCATCTTATTTTCAAAAGTTCATTATATAAATAATTTTAATTATCATTTAAACAATATTTGAAATGCTATTTGATTAATTAAAATTGTGAAGTCAAAGGCAATATTCTCATAAGTCAAAGAGGGTTATTCTTTGGTAATAAAAGTATTTCCAGTTGATTTGACTGTCAAATACCCAATTATAATAGAAAAATTGCCACACAAATTGGCCGAGTGCGTGTCGGACTACACATTGAAGGATTCTGCAGAGTCGAAGGATGGTCATTGCTTTGATATTTGGCTATAACACCTTAAAACTATAATAATATTTATAAACTATCAATCGTAACTTAAGTTCGACCTACGTGGTGATACAATGAGAAGACCTGGCAGCATAAGAATAATATATTCAAATATTTATTCTACTGTCTGACGTACAGACAGTCATTAGCTTTCTAACTGCTTCCAAGTAAATACCTAAAATAAATTGTCTTGTTTTTACGCTGTATATTTAATTTTAATATCTTCCGACACAAAAATTCAGTAGTAGCAGTAGCTGTAATTATTTTTCAAAAAACTCTCGTCTCCGTTCTTTGGCATCCAGGCCATCACACTGCACCCGATTATCTAAACAATATTCATATGCGATCAGACGTTGCTGTATTTCAACTTCTTAAAACATAAAATTTTATACATATATAAAAAACTAGAAATATCTGTCAGAAAATTCAATGATAAAAATTGTCAGTATTGTTGTAGGAATATATCAGAAATGTGATATTTTATGTAAATCCCACACTCAGTTCTTTGTGTTCTATGTTTCAGTCATCATTTATCATTGATTTATCACTAGATCGATGCCGTATCAGATATACAGTCCTCAGTCTTATTTTGATCCTAAATATTCAAGTCGTACGATATACTTTTGTTTAATATCATAATAAAGTTAAAAATGCAATAAAACTTATATACCTACACTAGATGTTTGATTAGAACAAATATAGAATTCTTCTATTATAGATGTCTTTAGAGGCTTTGTATATCTGGTTATTGTCATTTACTCACAAAATTTAAATTTTAGATTTACATTTTTAAACAATATCCTAAAGGTGTGTTTACAGATTTGCATACTGCATTACCATTCTAATAAACGCTCACACTAATGTACAATAATCCTATGTATTCCTTTTAAACGAATCAGCTAAATATTTTTTTCAAATAGTGACTTGCAGTACAAGTTTATTTCAAACCTAACTACGGTACCAGATTCTCACTCATCATTTTAAACATATCAATATATTGATATGTTTAAAATTATATAGTATTATAAAGAATTAAAAATATATTATTGAAGTAAAACATCTTTAGAATCGTTGTGATTTAAACTCGATGAAATAAAAGCTACATTAAAAAGTGATAAACACAAAATCCATAGGACTAAAACTTGTGGCAAAATGAGATAGAATACATTATATTTAATCATTTGTTGAAAATTTCAAGTTGGAAATGTTTTAAAGTTTTGCGTTAATACTTCAAATTTCGTGTAAAGCTTAAATATATTATAATGATATAATATATGAAATATGGCATCACAAAATTCAAAATCCTTTCACTCCTTGTCAAACTTTGTTTTACTTCCACTGCGTGTGAACTGCACACACACATTTTTATATTATTACTAGGAGTAGGAAGTAGCTCCATTTTACTTACATACAACCTAATTAGGTTTTTTATATATTCATATAAGTGAAAAATGTCTACTTGCTGATGAAAACTACTTAAAAATCCATTTATGATTTAAAGGTGAAATTAGCGGATATACAGACAGACGCAGAAAGTGACTTTATTCTGTACTATGTAAATATAACATAGGCAATTGCAAATATAAACATCTTACACCGTATACCGTACCTTATATCGTGTTTAACTACAGCGTATTTGTATTTATTAACTAAACAAATAATTACTAGTACACAGAACCGCGTAATAACATTGTAATTGTGATATACGAGTAATAAACTGGCAAACATAGAAACGAGTAATTATAAATAGAACCAACAATTTGCTATTTCTAGGTAAATAAGGTTTATGTACGCGCCCTAATTACTGTAATTCTAAATAATGGCGACGATTACGTACAGGCCAACCACATATTGTGTATTACGTAAAAGTTATTCCAGCAATAAAAATCAGGGTACGAATGTTTCTGCATTAAGATTATAATTTCGCTTCATTCGAGAGCAATAAGTGGCAATGAGGTCCCACTCACGTAGGGCTGAGGCGGCGAAAGGCACGTATTTTTCGCATTATCGGCTAAATTATTATAAAAGGAACAGACGTGTGGTTGGAAGTAATTCTTTGGGAAACCGTTGCGCGAGCGAAACAGTCACCGCTAGAATAGCACGCTCAACATTTTAAATGTAGCTTGTCGCTGGTTGCTTTAGCAACGACAATGTACTGTGGTTATTACTATTTTGAAAAAGGAACTAACATTTCAATTTCAATTATTTCGAAGTAATAACACGAGTGTTCCTGTTTTAAAAGTTAAACAATAACAATATGGTCTAGCTGTATACAGGAAAGTCACAATATTTAGAAAAAATAATGTACGTAAAGTGATAAAAATAGAAAAATATCGTTTAAATAAAAATAAATCAATATAAATTAAGTCAATCCAAATAATCTATCTGCTTGTCAGATGGTAAGGACGGATACGATCGTATATGATGGTTTTATAAGGTTTCCAATTGCCAAAATGGCTACAGAGCTCTAAAAAATGTATTATAATACGTACTGAACCGGATTGAGTACCAACACGTCAGCAAGACAACGTATTTATTGTTCGAATCCCAGACAATAGATATGTACATACTTATTTCCATAAAGAAACATTGATGTGACAAGATTGAATTAGCATTCCATGTGTTGATCCTCAATCGATGATGTAGTTACGTCCAAAACTCGTAGGTCATTCAAGAACAATGACTTGCATGGGGTATAATTGATTTCGATTTGTTGTGAGACAAATCATTCCTACGTCCGAAATAGCAACGCACTCCGGTCCGGTAGCTTCGTCACATTGTAATAGCATAGAATAAGGTAACTTAGCGTAGAGTATTTTTATAGGTTAAACCTCTGATGTCAAACCGATAACTATCTATCAATGGTACCACTGTAATGTGCTTAGAACTAATCTTTGTTTTGTCTCTAGATTTGCAAATAACTCGTGTAAATCACCTTCAAAAATCTTTCTATAGAAATTGAATTTTGTTTTTTCTAACTCTGTAATTGATAAATGCCAATGTTGTTGAAACCCTACTTAAAAAACATATGTAATGTATATGTATTATACATAAATTATGTATTATACATAATATATCATAGATAATAATCGACGATGGTAAGAACTCATAAATGTAGATACTATACCAAAATAGAAAAATGGATTTCAGTCAAATCAAACTAAAGTGTTATTTAAAGTAAAAATCAGTAGGTACACTACATGTTATTATTTCTAAAACCAATTTTTAAAAGAACTCGCCAAGTCGAAAGAATTTACTTCCACGTGTTCCCAACTTAATATTTATGATCGCGACACAAACAAAACTTACCCGCATTAGTATTCGATCGTGCTTTAAATTTTAGATTCGTAAACCGCTTTATCAAAAGCAATATCGTCTATGTATAAAACATTAGGTACCTAAGTTTTAAATGCGGCTGAAGCTGCGACATTTTACTTGTAGAAACTTTTGGAGGAAGATTCTCGGAATTTTTGAGACTAATAAGTGCCGTGGCAAGCCCTGCATACTAAGGAGAGATCTCGTGCATGGTAATAAGAAGGACTCGCTGTGAATATAAAACGTGAAGTATATGCCTATCATTTGAGTGCTGTCAGAGTGTTTAAGATAACCAAAGACGTGACGCCTATATCAAAGCACTCAAATACTTATATTGTGTCAAAATTCTAAATTGGCAGTAAAATCTCTATAAGTTTAGTTCTAATTAGAGTTCTATAATAATTTCGGGAAAATGCAACTCATGTTTTCGTCATATTCTTCAGTCTGTCTATCTGTCCGTCTGCTTTTGTAATATTGTAATTTTTTCTAAGAAACTAATGGGTCTACGTGGATGAAATTTGACTGAAAGTAATATATTTTAAGCGCTATTCAATGGTGGACACGAGAATATCTGTAAGAGAACTAAGATTACTGACATAGTTTAGAAAATTAGCAAACTAAAATAGCAATATGCCGGCCACATTTATCGCAGGACCGATGGGCGAAGGAACAGACGAGTCCTGGAGTAAAGTCCGTGTCTTGATAAACGTAGTGTAGAACACCCTCCAGTCTGTGGACCGACGGTCTGCTAAGAGCACCGCTGGGGGCTGGATGAGGACGGTTGAGGACTGGGGTAAATGGCGTAAACTTGGGGAAGCCACGTCCGGCAGAGGATAAGCGGTTGGCTGACGATTGAAGACGACACTATGGTGAATAACGCAAAACTAAAAATTACGCGTGGTCGCTGTATATTAATGTATATGTAACTGAAGATTTACAGGTTTTTTCATTGCAGATAGTAGTATGGTGTATTAGTCAGATATTGAAATAATCATGAATTTGTTATAATCTGTTTCATGTTTATGGGTGATGAAATATTACGTTTCAAAGTCGTAAAATTTGTGTAATTGAATATGAAGTGGAGAATTATGAAAAAATGAGGTTGTTAAAGACCCTATTATTCTTAATGAAATACTTATACTTTTATAGATCCATAGAAAAATAATAAAAACAGAGAACATTTATCATTTATAAAGACCCCTTTGTAATTCCTTTTATCCTAATACTACTACTGCACACTTGTCCGAATGTTTCAACTAAAAGTGTTATGATTTAATCAGGGTATTTTGCTGATCGTGGCTTTAGTAAAATATTAGGTTTTAAACCTCCTAAAACTGGGTTTGGATTTTAAGAGAACGGGCGCCACGGTGCACTTTACTTTTTTTTTTTTTTTTATTGCAGGAGTTCAGCAGACAGGCAGACGGCCCACTTGATGGACAGCGGTTACCATCGCCTATGGACATTTGCAACACCAAAGGTGCTACGAATGCGCTGCTGCTCTCTTTAGGGAGCCTGGAACCTGGTCACTAATGCCGGAACACAACACAAAGTTGTTATGGCGACATACTCTAGACCAGGGGTGGTAGCCATCCAGTCGGGCAAATGCCCTACCACCTGGCTGTGGGTTGTTTTGTCGCCTCTTACGACAGGCCGCCGGGCCGCAGGAAATTGTATTCTTTCTCCGTTCCTGCACGGATGATTTTTTCCAAGGCGGATTGGATTATTTCACACTTTGGTTATATTGGTTTCAGTGTGATATTAAAACAGATGGCTTACGATAAACAAAGACGGACAACACGATACATTCGACAATTTTCAAGCGGCAGACATATTTGATTATTATTCCCAAAAAAATAATATAACAAATGTGAAATAAATTACTTTCGTTAACCAAACAGGGCTCAAAGAAACTACAAATTCATATGACAAAAAGTCATCTAACAGGTAATGGGGTGTCATCACGCGCTGATTGCACGTTCTCAAGCACAGAAGGCGATGCTATTAAAATGTCATTAAAGTCGAGACGGTGTCATCTGCGGCGTTCATTTTGGTGGGACCAAGTTTTTGTTGCAGTTTTTAGTTTTATGCCCGACCGATACCGCTTTAGGCACAATACAGACTGCTGTATATTATCAGATTGAAAATAATTGAACTAATTATCAGGCCGTAAATTTTCTAAGGCTTCGAACCTAGCTTTACCAATTAGCTGAGAGTACAGACGGCAATTAATATTATTATATCAATTTTATTAAATTGCGTAATAATTGACGAGTTTGGCACACACCTGCCAAATATGAACTTTTAATAAAAAAGATGACCTTAGGATACTAGAAAAGGATAAAAGTAAAACCCCTAAAAGTATGATAGTGTTCGCGGTATATATTATATAGATACAAAATTCACCCGAAAAAGGCCTCCCACAAAAGCATCACACAAGGCTGTATAAATGAAACAAATGAAAACCATACCCTGAGGTAAGTCTAGATTATAATTAGAAAATGAATTGTTTAGTTGATCGCCATTAGCGGTCTGGTATTGAACCCCCAACCCAAGTTTGCACAAGATATCTCGGACCTTAGGGTTCTCAAAACATTGGCGCTAAATGGAGACACCAACGTATTCTAAGAATGAATACACCAAACGTAAATATATACATACACACACAGTATTTTCTTAAGTTATGCGACTAGTACCTACAAACTTGCCTCCAAAAAGCAGTTTTTTTTTTGAGGCGAGGGAAAATGACTAACCGATTTACGCACTCTCTGGGCCGTCACTAGGAAACGGCACGAATCCACGGGGGCGGTAACGCTAGCAATTGTATGCTCTACTTGCGCTCCGTCCGCTATGGACTACACAGAGGAGTGTGGAGACTCCGAGCGATGCCGCACGGGCGAGCAACCTCAATACCCACTAAAACCCCTCCTCCTTCGCGGCCTGCGCTTTGATGTGAAGGAAGACTGAGATGTAGAACATAGTTACGCAACAGTCGATCCAGCGCATAAAGTGCTTGAAGTGTGCCCTGGAGAACACACTCCACTACGAAACGGGGTAGTTGTTAAGTCCTTGCTTTACCTAGTAGCTAAGGCCCCATCGTTCCGGAGCCTCCAAAAGCAGTACTTCATCCCGCGGCAACGACTTCCATAGGCGACGGTAACCAGTTTCCATCAGGTGGGCCATCTGCTTGTTTGGTTGCTTCAGGCAATAAAAAAACACGTAAAACTACGATTTAACGGTTTTGAGTGCGGCATATTTAACTTTTATTTAGACAATTTGGCCACGTTTTAGTTGCCTTGATCACCGGAGACAAAGATATCCAGTGCCAATGAGTAATGTTAAAGTTATATTTAGCCTGCCATCAACTTGTTCATTTAATTTAATTAAAATGTTTGTTTATGGTTCATTATTTATTCTATAGGTGCCTAATCTAATTTGCCACCGTTTCACAACATGTTGTGAATTGATGAAAACAAACAGCGCAATTTTTTTTACACACATACACTCAACCAGCGAAAAAATAAGTAGTTTTAAATGACGACTCGGCGGTCTGTCACTGTTGTCTAACATAAGATTTACTGTCGACTAAATTCTATCGTTGGTTTTAGGCCTGGCTTACGCTCAAGAAGTTTTTTATAGCATTATGATCGCAGTTTGTGGGCAGCAAGGCTTCTTCAAAGATTTGAGTGGTACTAAATTTTTTTTGGGATCCATTAATGACATGCGGTATAATTCTATGTAAATTGAACGTATCGTGACTCTTGCACGCAACATGTCAAATATGAAATTGTTATTTAACTATTAGAAGTTATTAATGTTTCGAGTATTCGCCAGAAGCTTTGTTATTAAACTAATGTCTAGAATATTTTCTACGCATATAAATCATAACAAATCGGCCAATTGCATGTCGGAATACCCACATTGAAAGGTTCCGCAGAAGTCCACTGCTTCCGTAGTGCTCGACTGTTTTTCTACTTTAGTTTTGAAATTGTAATAAAAACCTATATTCGTAGATACGTCACATGAAACTGCTGAACGGATCTTATTAAAATTATTTTTTGTTGGAGGTACATTTTTTTCCGTTTTGGTTCCAAAATGTATGACTATTATATGCGTAGTGTTTGCCAAAATTGCTACGGATCCCTAAAAGTTATCCACATGCCGTGTCTGTACATTAAAGCTATTTAAAAAAAAAAACAACTGGAATAGACTATATATACGACGCGACGGAGAACACGATTCAATTAAATTTTTTTAGCTTTCTTGTATTTTTGTTTGGGATTCACGTAAACACTACTGGGCCAATTTCGATGCGGTTTTCGCTGATCGACAGCAAATTCTTAGAGTTAAATTCTGCGCTACTTTTTATCCTGGGAATCCCGTGGGAATTTGAAATCAAGCGTGTAAATAAAAAACCATGTACCTCTTACACCTAGATATTGGACAGTATTTTAATACTGTTATTTGTGAAGACCACCAATAATAATTAATCATTGATTATCGTTATAAGAATGCAATAATA
This sequence comes from Dendrolimus punctatus, assembly GCA_012273795.1. NCBI lineage: Eukaryota > Metazoa > Arthropoda > Insecta > Lepidoptera > Lasiocampidae > Dendrolimus > Dendrolimus punctatus. The sequence goes on along the minus strand of CM022542.1, from coordinate 10,017,420 downwards.
TTATTCACGTTATGTCACACTAAAGTTCAAAATATAATAATTATATATTTATCGTTAGCTCTACTGTAATACTTATCTTTAACCGCCTCATTATTTAGTCCCTAAAAATGCATTAACAATTATAGTACTATCCCATGACTCATTGCTTTATAATTGGTTTGTAAATCCACACTAAAAAATGATGAATGAATAAGAAATTTTTAAATTACCCTGCTGAAGAAAAAATGTGCCTGAGACAAATAGCAGACCGTAATAAATTATCTACTCTTCAATCAGATTAAAGAAAATCGATGATCTCGTTGTTCCCGAAAGTTGGAACGGTAAAATTTTATTGATGGCTGTCATGGTAATTTTGCAATAAGGTACGTTGATCAACTTAGAATGGAGATACTTTATATATATACCGTCGCCCATGGACATTTGCAACACCAAAGGTGCTACAAATGCGCTGCTGCTTTTTTAAGGGAGACTGGAACCTGGTCACTAATGCCGGAACTCATCTCAAGTTTGTTATGATACATGCTTTAGACCAGGGGTGGTAGCCATCCAGCCGGATAAATGCCCTACAACCTGGCAAATAACAAAATAAAAAATTGGAAAGCTATCATGACTTTTATTATGCGCTAGCAAAATGGAAATCCTTTCCATGTCGATATATGTTGAGATATTACGCGGTAAAGAAATTGCCTTCCAACCTCCTCCATTGCGTAATTGTCGATGTGACCACGATATCTTAATAAGTGGTTCTTGATCGAGAACATCGAGACCCTACGTGGCAGCCGCGGGGTTTTGAATAATTGTTAAAATGCTCTTTGCCGTCAATCTTCTGATACTGTAAGCTAAATCTACTTTTTATAGGTTCTTCACAAATTTTATGAATCTAGCAATCAATCTAATCTAATGAAAGGATGGTAGCAATATTTTTTCGTTAAACATTGTTTCCTAATACGAACATAAATTGTGGAGGCATTGTCTGTGTCGTCATCGTAGGTCTAATTTTGTCATGCGCATGGCTTAAGTAGTTTGTTCACTTAATATGGAATGGGACGGCACACTCAATACGCTTGTCCCGGTTGGAAGGTTTCACACGTTGGAAATCGCTGTTAGTAGATTGCTTCAAAAATACTTCCTTTATTTACAGATTAGTTTTCAACTGGTGTATACTGTTTCAAATCTGTATTTATGATTTGTACCAATTCCATGTATACCAATTAATTAACCATCTTGTAGATAAATATATAATATTATAAAAAATTCTAAACATGCCTTGTCTGTACATTAAATCTATTGAAAAAACAACTGGAATAGTCTATTCCATTTGTATAAACTATGGAGAACACGATGCATTTTTTTTGGACTTCTTGTCTGTTTGTTCGGGATTCACGTAAAAACTACTGGGCCGTTTTCGATGCGGTTTTCGCTGATCGATAGCTAATTATTAGACTTAAAACTCTTCGTTACTTTTCATTCTGGGGATCTCGTGGGAAATAATTGGGAATGATTTAAAAGAGCCAGCATGAAAAATCGAATTATAATATGTTTTTTTTACTCATCGATAGCTTTATGTGTGATATTTGTATCTGGAAATCCCACGGGAATTTTCCCTGAAGCGGTTTGCAGTTGTTCGGATGCATAAAGTTCAGTTTCCACTAAAACGTTAGCTTACATTATTTTTTTAATGATGCGATACTTTGCGACCCGGGTATCCCGCGGGAATATCAAGTCAAGCGTGTGCAAAGTCGCGAGCATATCCTTGTTAACCAACATAACTATATACTTTGTATCTTCGCTTAAATATTCGAATAAATTAAAAAAGTCCTTTGTATACCAAGTTGTGTTCTACTAAAACGCGATTGTGTTCTAAAGTTGGTCCCGAAGTAATTTGAATTTCAGAATATCAAGTGGGTGGCTTCTGCAAAGACTAGGAGTGAAATAAGTTTATATAAATACAGCTGTTACCAATATCTATGAACTAATATTATTACTGCCGACAACTAAATTACTACGAGTATTTACTTTGGTTTATTTTAGTTGAGCTGGATACATTTAGAATTTTAAGTAATATTGTAACTTTATAACTACAATTTTAAATATAAAGGACACATTTCTATCTCGCCGAATAAAGAAATTCATAGAATTTGTAATGAAAATGAAGTTGGACCAAAATAGTAATTAATTATAAATACTAAGGCCAATATATCGTTATAATATTGTTACATACTGACAAAGAAATGCGCACACCTGGCTGTCGTAAAACGCAGTTTATTACCTTTTCTGCATTCGGAGTTCTTTTGTTTACTTCGTGTTTAAAATTTGCAGTTAAGAAAACATCCTGTTGTTATCGTACTTGTTTTATGGCCGTCATTAGTGTCGAACTAAATCCTTGTTGTTATTGCATTGCTTCGAAACTGGCCAGTTGTGCGGATTAACTCAGTGAACGCAGCCTTTTGTCGGTATTATACAGCTTAGTATAAAACAATGCCTGAACGAGAAGTGGGGCAGTCAAAGCAATAACACAAGCGAGGCAAGACGTGTGTACATTTTCATTGGCGGACTTTGCGCGTGTTATTGAATTGTGCAGTACATTTGGACTTATTACGTCTAATTATATTTTTACCTATGTTATACGTGTTGGTATAGTTCCAATAAATTCTAAAATAATTCAAGCGGCATTTTAATTCGAGTCCTGTAGCTCGTAACAATATGTACATATACACTAAAGCGATAGATTAAACCATCTACACTTAGCATAGATAAAAATATTGAGATGAATTGTAGTGCTATAAGTATGGCTAAGGTGAGAAACAAGTACGTAAGGGGGTCTTCTTCTTCTTCTTCTTCTTCTGCAAACGGGCGGTTTCCGCAACTCGACGACAAAGCGCCTATTTTACGTGCGAGGGTGGATGAGGGTTTACTCCATCCAGCCCAGCTCCTCCAGGAAGTCGATCAGCTTCTTGACGTTGCTGAAGACTTCGCGGAGGCCATCTGGGGCGTCCAGATACTTCGCCCTGTATTGTGCCACCCCTCCGCATTCAAGCAGGACATGGGCGGCTGTTTCTCCTGCCTCCAGACATGCTCTGCACAGGGGGCTGTCGGTGACACCTATATTGAAAAGATGTCTGTTAAAATTGCCATGTCCAGTGGCTGCGCTAATAACTAGTCTCAGCCTGGACCGACTGAGCTTTAAGATGTTCCTGGAGAAATGCAGGTTTACTCGAGGCATTGCCAACTTAGCTTGCCTGCAATCCTCCAGGTTGTCCCAAAGTTGTTGATGTAGTGCCCTTGTCCTTTGGTTTATGTGATTTCTAAACCAACTATGTGGCAAAGGCAGGAAAGGTTCCGGTCCAACCGGTTGGGTTTCGGAACCTCTCCTTGCCAGTTGATTGTAAGGGGGTCATTAAACGTGACACCCATGACTGAAAAGTTGAGATGAAGAACATTTAGGTAATGAAATGTGTTAAATTGAAAAATTAATCAGTAGACTGAAATGAGATGTATGAATTGAGTACTGGAATAATAATTTGCTGTTATGTTTACGCCCGTTTGCTAGTATAGACGAGTATGAAAGGAAAATACTTATTATAAAATATAATATAACAACAGCCCATAACTGTCCCACTGCTGGGCTTGGGCCTCCCACTGTAGGGGAAAGGACAGTATACCCCCACGCTTGACCAAGGTGGCTTGGCAGGTGTGACACATCGGTTATCTCGATGTGCAGGTTGCATCACGATGTTTTCCTTTACCGTTGTTAGCACGTGGTAACAATATGCACATTAGGTCAGAAAACAGCCTAAGTAGTGCATGCGTTCCGGCCAGGATTGAACCCGCGACCTTTTCGTTTAGGACGCGTGCACTAGCCATTACACTACCACGACTTGTTATACTGACTTTACTTATTATACTGACTCCAAATTTCATATATAAAGCTGATAGTGAATTTCTTCAAATGTGTGCATATTTGTTCTAATATTACATTGAATACCATTATTGTACTAGTGTTAGTTCAGCAACTACCGACTTTTGTTCTCTTACTCTACTCCATCCAAAGGTTGCCTGGAAGAAATCGCCTTGGGCGATAAGACCGCCGATTGTACTTTTATATTAATGTTCTTAATTTTATGTAATGTAGCATTTTGTTTAAATTTGTTCAAATACAGGAAATTCGTTACAGATCCCTATTAACAAAATGATAAAAATTCCAGTTCTATACAGTGAATTGTGGTATCCATAAACTCTATAGGCACTCGTGTATGACTGAATTTTTGCCCATTACATCACAAAAGTGAATAAGTTTTATGCTCCCACGCCGATGTGAGAAAAGTAAATAGAGCCAATGAAATATGGACGTCATTACAGTATTGAACAATACAGATACTGTACAGACATCAATTTAACACAGTATTTTCAGTGGCTTAACTCTGATTTTGACCCAACTTAAAATATAAAATAATTCAAAGACGACATTTGGGATAAACTATTTAGGTTTATTAGGTATATCAAAAATTATAAAACAACCCTACAGTACTAATGGGTATATAAACTCTATCTTTGTTTAAATATTTGTTTATACTTCTTCATGGCCTCGGCAATGAAGCTAAACGCTTAGACATATAACGCAAGAAATTATATGTGCTTTTGTTAATGAAGATAAACATGGCATTCATTTATCTTGAATTAAGGATCAGAAATTTATGAAAGTGAAGCTGTTCGCACAGTACTATCTGTAATTAAAAATAAGTACAAATTAGTTTGATATTATATAATGGCATTCAATATTGCTGATTTCTCGATTCTCTTGAATTCTAATTGCATATTATAACTATATCTCGACATTGCATATTATAACAGGCTAGAGATAGGATCAATTGGAAATTGAACGTATAACTTTAGGAATTTATATATATAATTTTTTTATTATCACCAAAAATATAACAGAATTTGCCTTAAAATTAAAGACTACATGGATACTAACACCTAGACTAGGCCAAGCCTGTATCCTAGGTGTTAGTTGCTTCCGGTGGCATAAACCTAAAACTTATTTTAGAAATTACTTCCATGTTAGAAAATAAGAATTACAACAAAAAAATTTGAGGTAGTCCCAAGATTACCAATGTGACAATGAGCTTATTAAACACGGCCTTGAATCGCCCACAGAACGGGAATTATGTAATCTGGGAACTTAGGAACATTTTTTCTTGTGAGTACAAATTTTATTATTTATATACTACTTATATTACTTATATACTTTTGAAAATATTTATGATTACTTTACATAATTTAGAATTTATATATAGTAGACTAAATATATATATATATATATATAAACGTGTATATATTTACATACTTGTCAAGTTGATTATTATTTAACTGAGAATTTACATATATAATATTAACTTTTAAAAACCTTATTATAATTTAAAATATTATTTATTAAATTAGTCTTTATTGCAAATTATTTATTATGTTATAGATCTTACATATAATAAGTAACACTTGGTTGAACTTTAACGGCATCTGAATACTAAAGTTGTTTATGGCCCGTTTCTATATCTTATCAAACGTTAATTTGCGTCACTATCAACTAAAATTTGACATAAGAATACATTACTTAATGTAGAAATCCGATGGCAAGGCAAGTGAATGAATATGATGTAGAAACATGTATGTAAGAATGTAGTAGATGTAGAAACCGGCCATTATTCTACGAATTCTCAAAATTACTATTTATACCTACTGATCTACCTGCACTGTGATTAATATCAGTGAGCTAAAAAGTTCATTTAAGCGCAATATCCTGTACCAGTGTACCCATTACTATTTTTTGCTAATTTATTGCTGACAGTAAAAAACCACTCACCTCTTTAATAATAAAAATAAACTATAATGACAATATTGTGTGCTTTTTACGTGCTGATTTATTTAAAAAGTCAAAGAAACTGGTTTAACTGCCTTGTTTGAGATATAATCTGGACTTCGCAAATGTAATAATTAAAACAGTTTTTTATTTGCATTTATATTTTGACCTTTTACGTATTTGAAATAATCAGTATCCTGACATATAAGCAGCGCACTGGTTTGCTGGTGACTTCTTACTATTATTGTATTGTATTACTTACTATTATTGCATGTACTAATGTAAAGTATATACAACAAAAAAATCAAATAATAAATTTATTGCAACAACTATTTATGTAACCTATTTGTCAACTCGACTGACAATTGATGCGTGAAATCATGAAGCTATCGGCAAACCTTCTGCCCACGGGTAGTATATACATATTTATAAGTATAAAAGTGAGTTTATATTATTTTATATATGGTATTATTGTTTCCTCTTCACAATTTCTAGCATACCAGAAAATCCACACAAAGTATTACAGACGTATCAAGACTTACGTTGACGCAAGTGAAGAAGTCTGTATTATCAATACAAAATTATCAATATAAAAGCTCTGAAACAATTTAGCGTTTTTATTTACAAGTCTTTTATTTATAAATAAAATTACGTTCATTTTCATAGAATATCGGTATTGTACGTATAATGGTTTGGATATATGGCCCTTATTAGTGAGTGGCCTTGGTAATAAGGTATATGTGCTACCTACCCTATTATCGTTACATTATGTACCTATATATGTTTATTCCATAAAAGGGATGAACATATATAACTTTTAAACTCAAAAATGTAATAATTTCCAGGTTTGCCATGCATGCAAATCGAAGTATATATGAAACGTGGCATGCAAACCCCTAGTTTTAAATAAATTAATGCCAACAATATTAAAGGTCTACATACATAAAATCATTCAAGCATAATATCCGTTATCATCTTGATTGTAGTCAAACAGGCTTCTGTCGATCAAATAATAGCAATTGCCTGCCTCAAGACTCATGCAAACGAAGTAGCTCGACCGGGCATTGCAGTGTTTGTTATTTGCAGATACTGTTATTTACCACAATGATTTATGTGGCAGAGATCAGAGATCGGCCTTATGTTTATGCTAAGTAAAATTATCACAAACGGAACTTAATCAGTTAAACCGTTTATGATCAGGGCTTACTAATCTTGTAATCTGCAGAGTGCTTATAGTGCGATTTTTTTCCTACTTGATCATGTTGGCCGCATACATCGCGGCAGCGTCTTGTGCTTTATTAAGCAGCTCTGTGAAGTTGGCACCTCGAGTTGCGAATTTTTAAACCAACAATATCTCATTCGTTTGCCCATCGTTAGTCCACGTTTGCCCAGGAAAAATTTTCGTTTGCCCACCCTTGGTTCAAAAGTTATTGAACAAAAACTTTTTTTGGAAAAAGAAATTTTGGTTCTTCCCATATTTTCGCGAGGTTTAATGTTTATTACACTTAAATGGACTTTATCGTTAGCTGATCCAATAAACTCGATTGTCCAGGCAAAAATTTCGTTTGCCCACCCTTGGTTCAAAAGTTATTGAACAAAAACTTTTTTTGAAAAAGAAATTCCGGTTCTGCCCATATTTTCGCGAGGTTTAATGTTTATTACACTTAAATGGACTTTATCGTTAGCTGATCCAATGAACTCGATTGTCCAGGCAAAAGTTTCGTTTGCCCACCCTCAGATCAAAAGTTATAATTAAACAAACCTTTTTTTTTTTTTAAAGTAATTTTTGTTCTTTCCATATTTTCGCGAGGTTTAATGTTCATGACACATGAATGGACTTTATCGTTAGCTAACCCAATGAACTCGATTGTCCAGGCAAAAGTTTCGTTTGCCCACCCTCAGATCAAAAGTTATTGAACAAAAACTTTTTTTGGAAAAATAAATTTTGGTTCTTCCCATATTTTCGCGAGGTTTAATGTTTATTACACTTAAATGGACTTTATCGTTAGCTGATCCAATGAACTCGATTGTCCAGGCAAAAGTTTCGTTTGCCCACCCTCAGATCAAAAGTTATTGAACAAAAACTTTTTTTGGAAAAATAAATTTTGGTTCTTCCCATATTTTCGCGAGGTTTAATGTTTATTACACTTAAATGGACTTTATCGTTAGCTGATCCAATGAACTCGATTGTCCAGGCAAAAGTTTCGTTTGCCCACCCTTGGTTCAAAAGTTATTGAACAAAAACTTTTTTTGAAAAAGAAATTCCGGTTCTTCCCATATTTTCGCGAGGTTTAATGTTTATTACACTTGAATGGACTTTATCGTTAGCTAATCCAATGAACTCGATTGTCCAGGCAAAAGTTTCGTTTGCCCACCCTCTGATCAAAAGTTATAATTAAACAAACCTTTTTTTTTAAAGTAATTTTTGTTCTTTCCATATTTTCGCGAGGTTTAATGTTCATGACACATGAATGGACTTTATCGTTAGCTAATCCAATGAACTCGATTGTCCAGGCAAAAGTTTCGTTTGCCCACCCTCAGATCAAAAGTTATAATTAAACAAACCTTTTTTTTTTAAAGTAATTTTTGTTCTTTCCATATTTTCGCGAGGTTTAATGTTCATGACACATGAATGGACTTTATCGTTAGCTAATCCAATGAACTCGATTGTCCAGGCAAAAGTTTCGTTTGCCCACCCTCAGATCAAAAGTTATAATTAAACAAACCTTTTTTTTTTAAAGTAATTTTTGTTCTTTCCATATTTTCGCGAGGTTTAATGTTCATGACACATGAATGGACTTTATCGTTAGCTAATCCAATGAACTCGATTGTCCAGGCAAAAGTTTCGTTTGCCCACCCTCAGATCAAAAGTTATTATTAAACAAACCTTTTTAAAAAAAAAAGTAATTTTTGTTCTTTCCATATTTTCGCGAGGTTTAATGTTCATGACACATGAATGGACTTTATCGTTAGCTAATCCAATGAACTCGATTGTCCAGGCAAAAGTTTCGTTTGCCCACCCTCAGATCAAAAGTTATTATTAAACAAACCTTTTTAAAAAAAAAAGTAATTTTTGTTCTTTCCATATTTTCGCGAGGTTTAATGTTCATGACACATGAATGGACTTTATCGTTAGCTAATCCAATGAACTCGATTGTCCAGGCAAAAGTTTCGTTTGCCCACCCTCAGATCAAAAGTTATTATTAAACAAACCTTTTTAAAAAAAAAAGTAATTTTTGTTCTTTACATATTTTCGCGAGGTTTAATGTTCATGACACATGAATGGACTTTATCGTTAGCTAATCCAATGAACTCGATTGTCCAGGCAAAAGTTTCGTTTGCCCACCCTCAGATCAAAAGTTATTATTAAACAAACCTTTTTTTAAAAAAAAAGTAATTTTTGTTCTTTCCATATTTTCGCGAGGTTTAATGTTCATGACACATGAATGAACTTTATCGTTAGCTAATCCAATGAACTTGATTGTCCAGGCAAAAGGTGGGCAAACGAAACTTTTGCTTGGACAATCGAGTTCATTGGATTAGCTAACGATAAAGTCCATTCATGTGTCATGAACATTAAACCTCGCGAAAATATGGAAAGAACAAAAATTACTTTTTTTTAATAAAAGGTTTGTTTGATAATAACTTTTAATCTGAGGGTGGGCAAACGAAACTTTTGCCTGGACAATCGAGTTCATTGGATCAGCTAACGATAAAGTCCATTTAAGTGTAATAAACATTAAACCTCGCGAAAATATGGGAAGAACCAAAATTTCTTTTTCCAAAAAAAAGTTTTTGTTCAATTAATTTTGAACCAAGGGTGGGCAAACGAAACTTTTGCCTGGACAATCGAGTTCATTGGATTAGCTAACGATAAAGTCCATTCATGTGTCATGAACATTAAACCTCGCGAAAATATGGAAAGAACAAAAATTACTTTTTTTAAAAAAAAAGGTTTGTTTAATAATAACTTTTGATCTGAGGGTGGGCAAACGAAACTTTTGCCTGGACAATCGAGTTCATTGGATTAGCCAACGATAAAGTTCATTCATGTGTCATGAACATTAAACCTCGCGAAAATATGGAAAGAACAAAAATTACTTTTTTTTAAAAAAAGGTTTGTTTAATAATAACTTTTGATCTGAGGGTGGGCCAACGAAACTTTTGCCTGGACAATCGAGTTCATTGGATCAGCTAACGATAAAGTCCATTTAAGTGTAATAAACATTAAACCTCGCGAAAATATGGGAAGAACCAAAATTTCTTTTTCCAAAAAAAAGTGTTTGTTCAATTAATTTTGAACCAAGGGTGGGCAAACGAAACTTTTGCCTGGACAATCGAGTTCATTGGATTAGCTAACGATAAAGTCCATTCATGTGTCATGAACATTAAACCTCGCGAAAATATGGAAAGAACAAAAATTACTTTTTTTTTAATAAAAGGTTTGTTTGATAATAACTTTTAATCTGAGGGTGGGCAAACGAAACTTTTGCCTGGACAATCGAGTTCATTGGATCAGCTAACGATAAAGTCCATTTAAGTGTAATAAACATTAAACCTCGCGAAAATATGGGAAGAACCAAAATTTCTTTTTCCAAAAAAAAGTTTTTGTTCAATTAATTTTGAACCAAGGGTGGGCAAACGAAACTTTTGCCTGGACAATCGAGTTCATTGGATTAGCTAACGATAAAGTCCATTCATGTGTCATGAACATTAAACCTCGCGAAAATATGGAAAGAACAAAAATTACTTTTTAAAAAAAAAAAGGTTTGTTTAATAATAACTTTTGATCTGAGGGTGGGCAAACGAAACTTTTGCCTGGACAATCGAGTTCATTGGATTAGCCAACGATAAAGTTCATTCATGTGTCATGAACATTAAACCTCGCGAAAATATGGAAAGAACAAAAATTACTTTTTTTTAAAAAAAAGGTTTGTTTAATAATAACTTTTGATCTGAGGGTAGGCAAACGAAACTTTTGCCTGGACAATCGAGTCCATTGGATCAGCTAACGATAAAGTCCATTTAAGTGTAATAAACATTAAACCTCGCGAAAATATGGGAAGAACCAAAATTTCTTTTTCCAAAAAAAGTTTTTGTTCAATAACTTTTGAACCAAGGGTGGGCAAACGAAATTTTTTCCTGGGCAAACGTGGACTAACGATGGGCAAACGAATGAGATATTGTTGGTTTAAAAATTCGCAACTCGAGGTGCCAACTTCACAGAGCTTTATTAAGCCCAGGTGAGACCGCATATGGAGTACTGCTCACACCTTTGGACCGAAGCATCTGCCTACCAGCTTTATCCCCTGGACTGTATTCAACGTTTAGTCGTTCGCGTTGTTGATAAGCCATACTCACAGACGGTTTAGATACGCTTGGCCTTAGGAGAGATTTCGCGTCTCTCTGCGTATATTACCGACTGTATAATGGAGTGTTCCGAGGAACTGTTTAAAACGGAGACTTCGACCTCTTTCTAGCATCGCACCGCACTATCGGTTGGGAGTGCATCTTCACTTCCTCGAGCCATTTCGGCTCTGTAGAACGTTTTTCTTGCGTGCCGTTGGGATTTGTAAGGAGCTACCAGCCGAGATTTTCCCACAGCGTTACGATATGGAGTGTTTTTAAAAGGGTGTATAAATTTCTTCGAGGCCGGCAGCGCGTTGATAACATCTCTTGTGTTGCAAATGTACAAAGGCCACATAGCCGCTTTCCATCAGGTGGGCCATCAGCCTGTACACTGTACTCCAGCTATAAAAAAATGTTCAAGTTAACGCAACTTTGTATAACACGATTTATGTTACTTTTCACACTCACGAAATTGCGCTGAATCACTCCCATACAAAATTGCGTTAAGTTTTGAACGCACACAATTCTATAAAATGAAAAACTACAAAGTATACAAAGTGCCTTGAAGAACAACGTAAAAATTGATATTGGAAACTACTCTTAGAAATTATTATCTCAAAGTTTCAAACAATTGAACAAGTTACGCTTATATTATGGGTAATATACAGCAGACCGTTTCCTAGACACACAGGCAGTAAATAACGCAAAATCTTTTACCAAATTTATAATGACAAGATGCCGAAACGGGAACATTCGCGTTTTAATACGATTGGCCGGCAATGGCTTGGCCTGTTTACACACAAAGGCCGTCCTCTTCATATCTATGCACTCTGTTCCGCTTAGACAATTCGTACACTGTCGCACCCTGTTAAAATTGGTCTACTGCGCAGATACATCGAGAGGAATGATTAGTAGTTGTGTAAAAATGTCTATGTGCTCATTTGCTGATTACTTAATTTATTTAATTATTTGGGAAACGCACAATAATTAATATTCTTACATACACTAGTAAAAAACAATACTAATAATTACGAGAACAAATATAATTATGAGAAATTTACATAAAATATCTATTTAGATAAGGACAATATTGAAGAAATGACATGAAATTAGAGTCAAAATAAAAAACAAATACTGCAATAATTAATTACGAATTACTTGTTTTACTACTTAAATAATTACTAAAAAAAGAACAACTGTTATAAAATGTAGGACACGACTTTTCCAATGTTTCCTGTAGTCTATAGGTATAAATTTAGTCTATTTAATTAAAATCAAACTGATATTGACTTTTATGAGATGTTTACAATTAAAACGAGAATGTAATTCGTGAGCCGGATATGCGTTAATTATATACACCGGTTGCAATGCTGATTACAAATATTATGATCGTGGGAATTAAGCTTCGCAAAAATAGAGTTTAGTGACTTATTTTCCGAAGACGCGAGTTTTTATTCCATTTTGATGTCCCCTGCGAATACAAAATTATTGTTATGACCGACAAAGACCAATTCACACCTGCAGTTTATTGCCTTTCGGCATTTGGACTTCTTTTGTTTACTTTGTGTTTAAAATGTGAAATTAGAAAAACAGCCCACTGTGTATTGTAATCTTTATGGTAGTTATTAGCCAGGTGTGATTCTTGGAAATACAGTCCACGCAGTCAACTAGACATGTTATATTTGTACAGTATAAAGCAATGTCCCAACGGAGGGGTGAAGTCGACGTATTTAATTTCATAGTAATTAATATTAAACTGAGCCGGTTTAATACGTATCGACATCTATAATATTATAAAACTCTAAAAATGCCGTGTCTGTACATTGAAGCTATTAAAAAAAACATCTGGATTAGAATATATAAACGATGGAGAACACGATCCATTTATTTTTAATTTTCTTGTCTGTTTGTTCGGGATTCACATAAAAATTACTAGGCCGATTTCGATGCAGTTGATCGATAGCAAATTATTAAATTTAAAATTTACGTCATTTTTTATCCCGGGAATTCCGTGGGAATTTGAATTTTGATTGATTGAAAGAGAAAACCAATTTCAATACGATTTTTTCACTGAACGACAGCAAATATTATGTAATAAAATTTGTTATACGTTATACGTACGGGGAATTCCCCCGGGAGCCGTTTGTAGTTTTTCGGGTGCATACAAATTAGCTTATTCCTACACAATTTTCACTAAAACGATAGATTGCATTATTTTCTAACGCTGCGGTACTTTGCATCCCGTGAATCCCACGGATATTTCAAATCAAGTGTGAACGAAATCGCGGAAATATCCTAGTATAATATAAGATTTTAATTTTACATTGTTAAAAAAATATAACAAAACCAGTTATAATCTTAAAGAATATTAATAAAAACCATTAAAAATCTTAGACTCCTATTTTGCAATGACAAGCTCACAAAGCTACAAATCAAAACACAATGAAACCGTGACCCAAATCTCAATATGAAATAATATATCAACCTTATTCTATAAATTCAAAAAATTGAACACATCACCCGCTGTAGTAGATTTATATCGAATAACACCCGAGCGCACATAAAAGGGTGACACTGATGCTCCCCGCTGTTTCTTATGTTTAATGTTATTAGGCCGAAATAGGTTCCTCTGAGTCGGACAACTGCTATTCATTGTGAGGCAAATGATAATGGTTATGGTTGGACACCATGTTGCGCTTTGTTGGGAGACACGACCATAAAGCAGATATATGGAAGGGGCACGAGTCAAGTGTCAAATGTTAAATGTATACACGTGATTATGCTATTTTTTCAATCGTTTCCTTTTTCAATTTCTTTTAAAGGTTTATCTTATAAAATCAATAGGTGATTTTCAATCGCGTGGAGAGATTTTAAGTTTTATTAGTTACTACCTACACGCTATCTGTGGTTTTATCTGCATTATTTTTTTATTTAGTACATTAATTCAATTCTAAAGCAAGTCTTTTTCTTGTTAAAAGCTTATTATGAGATTATATGAGTCAGGAATTTCAATTTATTGGAGATAGTTTTTTAAACAGAAGGTAGTTTATGTTCTTCCTTACGGTACGGCTGCACCTGCAGCAATGTTAAGATATTACTGATTGTAGCCGAACCTAATACTTTTCTAAAGCATTAAAATTATTTTAATAAACAATGTCAAATGACGCGTTAAACTCATCGCCACGTCTGCGTAAAACGACCTATATTTATAACATTGTTATCGCAAATGAAGCCCCACCATTAATATACGATAAGATTCTTGCCTAACATTCAGATACGTTTAATTACTTAAATGTAAAAAGGTAACAGAGCTGTTGAGAAATATTATATTATTTGGTATATTATCGTTACTCTGCTGTCGTCATTGTATATTATTCGAAAACTTAATACTTAAGCTCGGGATAAATAAGGCATACACAAAACTACAATTCATTCACTAAAGATTTACCGATCAATGAAAATTTCGCATCAGAATATTTTTTTCCGATCTGGCCATTTTAAACCACTGCCAAGAAAATTTCCGAAGGATTCTCGGGATATACAGTACCGTAGATTTTTAATTCGAGAATATACTGTCAATCAGCAAAAACCGTATCGAAATTATCCCAGTAATTATTAAGTGAATCCCGAATAAAAAGACAAACACAAAGATTATAAGGAAAAAATGTCTATCTACACTTTTACAATTTCATATTAGACACAGAAATTTTATTATTCACCAAAAAAAAATCAAAAATACATAACGTGAACGTGTGGTAAAACAAAAAATGTTAAAACATAACATTATAGATAGATATTAAAAATAAATTAACTATAAATAAACCGAAGTCAATTATTTGAAAACTTGTTAAGGGCATTTTAAAGTTGAATTTAAGTATGGAATAATTCATTGCAATAATGCAAGTTTTTGTTATGATCGTTTATGTGACTGGTATTCCATCGATGCCAGTTAAGTCTTTTATTGGATCGCCAACAGAATATAAATGAATCGATATGAATTGTTGATGAATACCTTTATAAAGGCCCAGCTAATTGATATGTTACTCAGGTGTAATAGAAGAGTATTTTTAGACTTTTAACGAGTTCATTCTTAAGTATTTATGAATAATTTATAAAAAAGAAATTAAGTGTTTCAACGCTCATTTAAGCTTTTTAAATTAATTAACACGAATAATCAATTAAATGAACAATACACCATTAGGAACTTATAGAAATTTTGAAAATAGTACATTAAATAAATAAAGGTAGAACCCCTGGAACATTACGCTTTATGTATGTAAGACAAACTACTGAAGATGAGTGTGGCCCAGTTATAGATTTCGGATTTATTGAAGTGAAACTTCATTATCGGCGTTGGAAAATATTACCGTCACATTTTTCGGTTACGCGTCACATTTTTTCCGTTACGTGCCATCTTTTTCTTACCTCTACCTCGGTCGAATCGACCGTGGTAGGGGACCTTTATTTATTTAACCAATTTAACTTATTTTCACTTCTTACGTGTGTGCACTAGTACACGCACACATGTTTTTTTATTACACCGCCCGATTTAGGGAGAGGGTGCCTGTATACCGCATGACGTAATAACCGCATTAGTTATTATATAGAACAGTCGAAATATCTTTTTTTCAGTTTCAAATAATATTATTAATATATTATTAATATGATACAGTATCGTATTTTGACCGATATTATATCTTATGTTAAGCAAGGATGTAGTCCAGGATTGAGTATGATTGCCTCAGATTTCTAAGTTAAATACTCATCGTGAATATATAGTGGATTGCAAAGAGTGCTACAGTATACAGAGAGGATGCAAAATGCTTTTGGTCGTGATACGCCAAGAACACTTGTATATTAAATTCTGGTTCCTAGTTTTCGCCATGAAGAGAAGAGAAGGATAATTTTAATCATGAAATGCACTGAAGAAGAGAAATAAGACACTTCAAATTTGATAATTAGAACGTGAACATTGTCATTAAAAACCTAAAGCTTGTTAAATAAATTATTTAATATAAAAGAAAATTGTAAAAATTCACTGCCGTGGGTAAAAATAATTTCGCTTCAAAAATAATATAATAAATAAATATTATATTTCTATATGATTATAGATCTGTGATCACTAGAGAAAATATTACCAAAAGTATATTACCTTCGTTTGGACGCAAAGTGTTCAAAATTCTAATAAGATTACTATTATGTGTAATATGTATCACCGTACTAATAAGTTATACGCTTCATTTTAGCCCTTCTAGTCTCAGATAGTTCGACGGCGTCGTAGTCATATAGGAGTCCCTCCAGTACTTTAATGTTTGAGATAAAGGGTCGACCATTATGCTGATAATTTACTATGGAAATGACTATATAAACACAGATAATGAACGATAACACACCCGTATGTTCCTTTTGAAGGTTCAACAGTACTTCTTATCCTTATATAACATATTTAAAATTAAAACGATGTAATTATTCCGATCATAGTTAACATTAAGAAAAGGTTTCCGAATCTCTAGTATTACTATCAAATATTATTCCAGGGTTACAAAACAACATGCTTATTAGGTAACTAGCTATTCCTGCGGCGATATTTAC
This sequence comes from Dendrolimus punctatus, assembly GCA_012273795.1. NCBI lineage: Eukaryota > Metazoa > Arthropoda > Insecta > Lepidoptera > Lasiocampidae > Dendrolimus > Dendrolimus punctatus. The sequence continues at coordinate 10,000,622 of CM022542.1, read as the reverse complement.
GCGTTATTTATACTTTATCCCTACTAATAGTATAAATGTGAATGTAAGTTTGTTTGTAACGCTTTCACGCAAAAACTAATAAACCTATCCTCATGAAACTTTGTACACATATCCTTGGAGGTATTAGAAGTAACATAGGGTACTTTTGATCTCGAAAAATTAAAGAGTTCCCGTGGGATAGTTAAAATAACTTTCCACGCGGATGAGGTCGCGGGCAGAAGCCAGTATTTATATATATTAAACCTAAATTCCAATTTTAATTCATATTTTTTTTTATTGAAGGCTGTTGAGCAGTTTCAAAGCCAATTTAACACAAACTTAGGCATCGCAAAAATTCTGGTTCTCTCTGAAATGTCGGCATTTATTTATCACACGCAAATACTTCAATTTAATTTATTTATGTAATTTATTGAAGTCATTAGTTATAAAATATAGAAGTAGTAAAAAAGAAAACCCAAGTTCGCTTCTTCAGCGAATTATTTTAGTTTAAGTATTTATGTATCTATTGCCCTCTTTTTTCTGTGCCACCTAAATCGTCAGATTAGCTAACAAATGCATTTAATTTAGGTTACCTGGAAGACATCGCTTTAAGTGATAAGGCCGGCTTTTATATTGCGTAGAAAATATGGTAATTTGTTTTTGTAATTTTATATATTTAGTTGTGCAAAAAAGTTAACTATCTATATCAAGGGCAAAGTTGAGCCTGGAGGGCTTTAAAAATAGAAGTGTTCTTGTAAAATGTTAATGGATAATATGTTAATAAATATGGATAAAATATTAATGATCAATTAATTTATTATTTGACTCCTTGAAGATTCAGAAAGTTTTCCTCACCTCTATTCTAAAGAGTCTAAAATTAATTTTCAAAAGTACAATATCGCTTTTCTGTCAGGTGAATTTTAATATCGGCATAAAAACTAGTTCAAAATTGGACAAAGAACGCAATGACGCGTTATAAAAGCTTTATGAATTCACGCAACCAAGAATCTTTTTTCTTTGTGGCTCAGACGGTACTAGTTCAGAGTCCAGTGACAACTCTGTTAAGCAGTTTCAAAATATAGCAAGAGCATTTTAGGAATTTTTGTACTGTAATAAAAAAAAATCCGTAACTTCAACAACATTTTTTTCAAAATTAACTATGGAGCTGAGAGCGATACTGGTACAAGAAGTTGAAACTATCTTCACATGTTTTACCAAAAGCTTTACATCAGAACATACCACGTAAGACAATAAATGTATATATACATCCACTTTAAAATCGATGTCAGTTATAGGTTTTAAAATTAGACAGCTAAACTTTATTGAGGCATTTTTTACAGATGTATATATGTATTAATGTAAACATACAATCCCACAAGATCAACATCCAAGCATTTAATCGACAAAGCTTAGTATAATTGTTCTCCAAATTACAATACATCAAGGCCTATTTGGCAGTGCAGCACTAATACTGCGATTACCAACACTTCAGCGAGATCCATGTAAGTACATACATAGGTCCATTTACTTACAATAACAATGTTATTGGTCAAATTATGATGCTGAGAGGCATGTCGCCCGCAGGTCAGTTGCGGTTAACCGATGCGGGCAGGCGGAATTCTCGATGTAGCCATCCGACGTTTCATAACCGTATCAGATATATAGACAGATACATATATATAATACGTGAATATGCTTCAGTTATTCTTACAATTTAACACAACAACTATACCTAATTATAACATTATACTTGTGATCAATATACCAAGTATAATATGTATGATTGTATGAAATATGATATGATAATTTGTGGCATAACAGAGAAATTTTAATAAAATGCAGTGTTCTCCTTTGTTTATATAGTTTATACCAGTGATGTTTTTAAATTTCTGGAGTAACACAAGCAGGAGCTGCGTGTCACAGAAATGAATATACTTAGGTGGATGTGTGGAGTCACGCGAAAGGATCGCGTCAGAACTCCCGCATCAGCGTCACGCTTTCACGTCCGTGACATAGCAGACAAACTTCAGGAGAGTCGTTTACGCTGGTACGGCCACGTTTTACGGAAACCGGCTAGTCACGCGGGGAACAAATGACATGCGTACCAACGGTCTCAACACAAGGGATGCCGGAGATCGCGCGAAGTGGAGAAGAAAAAGTAGGAAAGCGGACTCTGGGCGTCGAAGTGATCGCTCCGAACGCAATCGGGATTTAACGCTTGGATGATGATGATGATGATGACCAGTGTTGTTTTAAATTTCTTCAATGTACAGATACGGTATCTTTAGAATTTTATGATATTATATAATATATACATAGATGTATGTATGGATATGTTTTATAGTTAATGTTCAGAAAAAAAAGAGTGGTTTCTTAACACTAAAGGACTGCATACCAATTAAACGTATTATTCTTAAAATACATAAAAAAGTCATTATATAAAAACAAAATAATAACTCATTGGGTAGAAAGGGGTGACTCGTGATGCGTGTTTAAATGACTTAATTAACAACTATTTAATTAATTTAAATGAATGACGTAGATTAATTAAGTAATCATGTGTTATTATTCCCCTCTGTTACTTTAAATACATACACTTTTTTATTAATTCAATTGATGTAAAGTTCTGGGAAATATTAATTTCTTAAAGATTGTATATTTTCTCACGACTGAATATCCTAATATAATAACTTAGTCTCTGAAACCCGCTTGTACTGAATTTAATGAAATTTGGTTTTATGACAGTGAAAATGAAACAATAAGCCATGTAACGAATCAAATTCTATGCACAAAATATGTAACTTGTTACTTTAATAACAAAAGTGTAAAACAAAAACGACACAATTTCCCATTACTAGCGGCCGCCCAGTGGTCGAAATTCGACCATAATTAATTTAAATTATAAGTTTGAACATTATTAAGGTTCTGTTGTCAAAGACTATAAATCTATAATCACAGCTTTCACCAAGGCTACACTGTTAATTCGACTCTAACATAAACAAAAGAGTATATATATTATGTATATATGCGTGTGTGTCAAATACATGGTAGTATCTGTAACATTGTTTTAATTAATTTTACGTATTTTTTGCTTAAAAAAATATATTAGCATTCCGCACTCATTCTCCGCCAAATTTCATACTCCTCCGTCCGTATAATTAATAATATCGACCTACAAACACTCCACTGTTGGGTGTTGGTCTTCCTGTTAATGCATCAGACCGTTACGTTAGATATAGACAGATTGGCAGATTTCACACATCGGTATTCTCAGTGTGTAGATTTCATCAGGATGTTTTTCTTTGCAATTAGCACGTGATAATTCTAACAATATGGGGCGAAGATGTTCTAAGCGATGTAAGCTTTATGGGCACAGTCAGGATGCAGACTCACGCCATTCAGTTGAGACGCCGGTGTTTTTGCCGCCATGTTGCTTGCAACTATAATACTGTATATAACACTTCTTTTTCGATATATTACAAACGAAGCTAATAATAAAACATATACTATTATTCTTTGTATAACATGACTAATTTATGCAGAATAGGCATAATTACGTACTTAAGTAAAACAACATGATGGGCGTGACAGGTGAATTCCAAGCTTACTCGTATAATAATACACTACACACCTTGTTTATTAGTGAAATCGATATCCGTATATAGTGGTCCAAACTTGCGTGAACAAAAACAATATATACATTAAAATGTTAAAAATGTAATCGTTTTTTATATCATTTGTTTTTTTTTTATTAACGTCGCCCTTTTATTACCGAAATATATATCCATAGTACTACATACAGCGCGTTCCATTAGTAGCTCACAACGCCCAATATGCTCCGTTAGCCGTTCTACAAGACGACCGCGGTCATTGTGGTCTTAGCCAAAACGTCGCTAACGAAGTCATTATTTTCGATCACATAACGCTCACAACGACCCACGTCAAGAGGTGGGTCGAATACCCGTTCCACTTGGGTTTACGAGTGTAGCGCCGGCAAGCAAGTGGAACAAGAAAAATTGCGGTGGTGAAAGTGGTCGTTGTTAGTCTCTAATGAACGTAGCCACAGTGGCCCAAAATAAAGTCAATAAAAATGAGATCAACATTCCAAAAATGGATTCATTTGTGATTGTTTTCTTATTAATTTCGCTCCTTTATTAGCGAAATCTATATCCGTATTACATAGGGCGCGTTACTCATACCTCTCAAAATGCTCCTTCAGCCGTTACACATTCTTAAAATCGCTGAAAAAACATAATGACGTCATAATTTTCGCTCACGCAGCTTTCACTACGGCCTATATTAAAAGAGATGGGTCGAAGTGGTGGTTCACCACAGAGGGTTAATTCTGTCTATCGGGACGTTGACAAAGGCGCGAATTACAAATCAACCATACTTCAACCAATGGCATTTGTGTATAAATGCCATCGACGCTCCATAATCCACTAGAAGTACCTAATGTTTGTAACGACCGCCAGCAAGTGGATCCGGAAAAATCACAATCGTGAACTTGGTCGTTGTGAGCCCTAGAGGAACGTATCAAATGTGGTCGAATATAACTCAAACAACAATAAGACGGCCCACATTTCAAAAATTGAATAATTTGTGAATTCATTTGTTTTTAATATTTACTTCGTTTTATTAGCGAAATTTATATCCGTACTACATACCCTACGTTCCGTAAGAGACTTACAACGAAGACGATTTTTCCTGTTCCACGTACTTATAGGCGTTATATTCATAAACTCTAGTGGAACGTATTATGGAGCGTTGATTGATGAGCCATTAACGACGAAATACACAAATGTCATTAGATGATTTGAAAATCGCGTAATTTTCAATGTCAATTAATTGAGAGAATTTATGCTATGTGGTCCACGCCCACTTAGACCCAAATTTTCACATGTTGTAAACGCTGTGTGACGTCATGTGAAAATAATGACGTAATCCGAGACGTTTTCGTTACGGCCATAACGACCGCAGTCGCTATGTGGAATGGCAGACCAAGCATTTTCGGCGTTGTGGGATACTAAAGGAACGCGCCCATTGCGGCCCAAAAAAAGGAAACAAAAATGAGATAAACATTTCAAAGATGGAATTATTTCAGGTTTCATTTTTTTTTAATTATGTATTAGCGATAATTTTATCCGTATTAAATAGCAACCCAAAATAATTTAAACAAAATGAGATCAACACTTCAAGAATAGAATGCTTCGTGATTTCTATTGTATTTTTTTTAATATACTTCCTTAAGAGGCTCACTCACTATCGTGCATGGTATCGTGCAGTAGGCGGATCTTGCAAGACTCAATAGGCATCCTGCTTTGTGTTTCCGAAAGTAATATAGGTCGCAATAACATTCATAATCCTGCATTATCAAGCAAGCGAAGCAGGACAGTGAATGGGCCCTTTCATGCGCGTCACCATAGACAATCACTACACGTCAGTATTTCGTGGGAACTTAAAAGATACAATTTTATTTTTAAAAATCAGTGTGATAGTTTAATTGGATAATATTTGTAAGATTTTGGTTGTTTTTGAACAATTATTTTGTGTTAGTGTTAAATATCTCAAATGTGTTGTGATATGTGCCTTTTAGATTTGCCACAATAATTCCCTACCTTGGCGTCTGTCACAGAAAATAAATACAGTTATCTTTATTAATTATATTTTATGACACCTTTAAAATGTGCTGTCAATGTAATTATAGTTTATGTATATTCTCAAAACTTGACACCCCCTAATCAAATTCGGGAGGAGACAAAAACCAACACCCAGTTATATGTCCATATTCAATACTGCTATTTTTACTTAGACGGTCAGAAGGAACAATCATTTCTACAAATTCCCCATACAAATTCTTTGAGTTCAATAATACCGCAACACAGACGGCGGTGAGCATTGAAAAATCATTTTAAAAATACAAGTCACGTAGACAAGGTAATATTTTAGTGGTTTCCAATATTGTTTCCCATTTGGTAGATAAAAATGGAGCACAGACAGAGGCTATCATTAAATTGAGTATAGTTTTGCCTTCTGCCAACAGCAGTTGCGCGCGTGACGTCACGTCTCTTTGACCACGGCCCAGAGCCGTAGTAAGTGACAGGAAGCCATCGCAAGGATTTCCAGTTATTTAACAATGAGGAAATTTTTGATCTCTTATAACACTTCCTACGGTTTGTGGTTAAACCCAGTATTTTATTATAATCTTCAAGTAAAACTTCAGTCAGTATCATACAACATACACGTCACATGCCATTCTGTACGAAAGTTTACACACATACTTAGTGGTAAAAAAATCACGTACTGTGGTAACAATGAACTATCGCCTCGCGCTTCTCACCTCTCGTCTCTCACGTCTCGCTTCTCGCCCCTCGCCTGTCGCCCTTCGCCTGTCGACCCTCGCCTCTCGCCCCTCGACTCTTGCCTCTCGCCTCTCGCCTCTCGCCTCTCGCCACTCGCCTCTCGCCTCTCGCCTCTCGCCTCTCGCCTCTCGCCTCTCCCCTCTCGCCTCTCGCCTCTCCCTCTCGCCTCTCGACTCTCGCCTCTCGCCCCTCGCCTCTCGCCCCTCGCCTCTCGCCCCTCGCCCCTCGCCTCTCGCCTCTCGCCTCTCGCCTCTCGCCTCTCGCCTCTCGCCCCTCGACCCTCGCCTTTCGCCCCTTGCTACTCGCCTCTCGACTCTCGCCATTCACATCTCGCCTCTCACCGCTCACCTCTCGCCACTCGTCTCTCAGCACTCGCCTCACGCGCCTCGCCTCTCGCCTATCGCCCTCGCCCCTCACCTCTTGCTTCTCGCTACTCACCTCTCGCCTCTCGCCTCACCTCTCGCCTCTCACCACTCGCCTCTCGCCTCTCGCCTCGCCTCTCACCTCTCACCTCTCCCTCTCGCCTCTCCCTCTCACCTCCCCTCCCCCCCCCCCCCCTCCCCTCACCACTCGTCTCTCGTCTCTCGTCTCTCGCCTCTCGCCTAGCTCCTTCGCCTAGCTCCTCCCCTCCCCCCCCCCCCCCCTCTTGCTTCTCGCTACTCACCTCTCGCCTCTCGCCACTCACCTCTCGCCTCTCACCACTCGCCTCTCGCCTCTCACCTCTCACCTCTCGCCTCTTGCCTCTCGCCACTCGCCTCTCGCCTCTCACCACTCGTCTCTCGTCTCTCGCCTCTCGCCTAGCTCCTCTCGCCTCTCGCCACTCACCTGTCGCCCTCGCCTGTCGCTCTCGCCAGTCACCCCTCGCCACTTGCCTCTCGCCACTCGCCACTCTCCTCTTGCCCCTCGCCTGTTGCCTATCGCCTGTTGCCCCTCGCCTCTTGCCTCTCAACTCTCGCCTCTCGCCCCTCGCCTCTCGCCTCTCGCCTCTCGCCTGTCGCCTTTCACCTTTCACCTCTCGCCCCTCGTCACTCACCTCTCGCCTCTCACCACTCGCCACTCACTTCTCGCCTCTCACCACTCGCCACTCACCTCTCGCCACTAGCATCTCACCACTCGCGACGCGCCACTCTCCACTCAACACTCGCTACTTGCCTCTTGTCACTTGCCTCTCACCACCACCACTCACCACTCACTACGCGCCACTCACCTCTCTCCTCTCACCACTCACCTCTCTTCTCTTCTCTCGCCTCTCTTCTCTCCTCTCGCCCCTCTTCTCTCCTCCCGCCTCTCTCCTCTCACCGCTCACAACTCGCTACGCGCCTCACGCCACTCGCCACTCGCCACTCGCCACTCGCCACTCGCCACTCGCCACTCGCCACTCGCCACTCGCCACTCGCCACTCGCCACTCGCCACTCGCCACTCGCCACTCGCCACTCGCCACTCGCCACTCGCCATTCGCCATTCGCCATCCGCCACTCGCCACTCGCCTCTCGCCACAAACACTAAGTACGAAGTACACAAATACTAAGTGCCAACCTCATATCTGAAATTGTGGCATATAATTTTTTATATGTGTATATGTTTCCTAATCTGTTTGTCTAGTATGTATTCGCATTTGGAAATAAATATTTTCTTTCTTTGTCTTTAAAACAATATGTAAAATATATTTAATGTAACATAAGATGGGCTTTACATTTAATCAGTCTGTTGCTATACGAAACACGTCTAGATCAGCCGGTTCGGCGGCGGAAACAGCTGAATCACTCAAGCGGCACACATATGCAACCTTCAATAAGAGTTCTATGTTTGTGCCGTTGGCTGTTGAGATGCTTGGACCGTGGAGGCCATGAGCCTCTACCAACATTTATCAAAACGACTCATTGACTCTTCAGGTGATCAGAGAAGGCTGGTACTTACTTCGCTGGTACTTACGTATGGCGATCTAGCGAGGAAACGTAGCCAGCCTTCTGGACACCTTAGAAGACGGTGATCTAGGCTCAGTATTCTACTTATAGTCTTGAGGGACTATGTGTAAAATACAATACGAATAAATTACGTTTTTCTTGCATTGTATTCGATTATATAACTTTATAATTGTTTTCTCATTAATATGTAATATCAAATATAATATTAAATTTAAAAAAGCAGGAATTTACTTGCCAACCTAATAGTGCTTTAGCATTAATTTCAAACGTTAAGTAAATCAAATATAACATTAATATACCATTATACTCACTCGGAAGATAGGCCTTACATGAGTCTTAACGTTCAACCTTTGCATGTTGGTATGACGTTATTGGCTCCCGGATGATTACATTAATGGATCCCGCGTTTTAACGATCTTTTAGCTACAGAATTGACTATAAAGGAGATACGGCTTAATTTACGACTGTTAAGATTTACATCTGACTACTTTGAAATTACTCTCATGCGAATCTGTTTCTTCGTAATAAACATAATAATTAAGAAGATCAAAAGAAAGTATTTAAAGAAAATCGAACAAATTTTGTAGTAAACATGAAACTTACCTGTAGTTACAAATGTTAGACGAAAAACACTTTATTGTTCATCACAGATCTTTATTGTTTGCCAGGTGGTAGGGTATTAGCTCGACTGGATGGCTAGCATCCTTGGTGTAGAGAATGCCCCCGTAACAACCTTGATTTGTGTTCCGGCATAAGTCACCAGGTTCCAGTCTCCATTAAGAGAGCAGCAGTGCACTTGTAGCACCTTTTTGTGTTTCAAATGTCCATAGGCGATGGTAACCGCATTCCATCAAGTGATCCGTCTGCCTGTCTACTGATCTCATGCAAAAAAAACATGTATATAACTTACTTATAATACTCAATACTTTCATAAGTAAAACTGGTGTTGATAAATCATAGTGTGTGTCTAGCCACAAAAGCTTATGCAAGCGAAACTTATTTCTGTTTCTCCAGCCTATTAAAAGTAGGAACATGAAGTTAAAGTCGATCCAATGATAAAGTTTTTATCATTGTACAAAACACTAGTGTTTTAAATTTTGTGCTGTCACAGTTAAGTATGAGGTCATAACTTTAACTAGTGAAGTAACGTAGGAACTCATTATTGTTTAAACAGAAATTAACGTATCAACCTCTAATGCGTGCCTTTTGTTTTAAGAGGTTACATCTCAGGTTACACTGTGTTAAAATTGTTATGTTAGTGTCGTTTGCTCCGAAAGATTCACTTCATTTTATATCACAAACTATCCCATCTCCCGAAATCGACCAAATAAAACTATCCTACTTTCTGGGATAACTTTTAGATGAATCTATCCCAAAACGTATTCCATTATCCAGGATGAAAAGTATCCCTTGTCGACCTTTTAATTTTTAATCAATAACTGCTTAAAATTCGTACATTTTTATTTATTTTCCAAGGCAAGACTGATGTTAATTTATATAATCAAAATCAGTCAAAATCCTCAATCGAACGTTTTTTCACTCAATACAATTAACTAAACTTATCAAAATCAAAGTAGTTTCGGACTTCTTACCAACAAAACGCTACATTTGAAAGCTTTATGTAACAGCTCCAGTTAAATAAATAACCGCAAAAATCAATTTAACACTCCGTTATAAAATAAGCTCGAAGCTACAAAGTCAAATCGTTTTGAGCGGTTAACCGCAACGTTTTCTGTCAGCCAGCCACGGATTTGAGAGTTTATGCTTCGAGTTGTCGGTTTCAGACGAAATTCCTTCAATTCTTCAAATAAAACATGCGAGCCTCATATTTTTAAAACCAAGCTATTCGTACCTGTTGATGTTCCCTGCGAACGCTTTCGCTGTTAGGTATCGAGAGTGTGACACAATTTTATTTTGTACTGCATCCCTCATGTGTGAAATGCCTACGCTACGCTGTCGATACGTCAGCTACCGATAGAATTGAGTAAATAGTATTTCATTTCAAGCACTTCCGCTTTGGTTCAGATATCGCTGCAAATCTTAAGTTTATTCGTAAAGCCTTTGGCACATTTTTCCGTTCCTATTGTCGATGAAATGTTTTTTGTGCGTGGAATTAATTTGTTAGTTTCCAAGCCGAAGAAATTCTTACTGCTGGCTTGGCGCGGTTCTGTCTTTATTCCGTTTTATGTTTTCATTCAATCACCTCTGTAGGTTTTATGCGGCTCAACGGGCTGTCACCCTCTGACAAAAAGTTACTTTAAATTATTGCCATGCTATACGTTCCCGTGCGCGTCTTGAAAACGTCCCCCGGCTATCCCTAATACCCGACGAAACCAATTTGAATTCAATTTAGCTTTTTTTCGAGCAAGCTTTTGTTGGCTCTCAGTTGTGTTTACCTTATTCGATTTCTGTAATTTCATTCATAACAAACCGGATTTGGGGTTCGAAAAGCCCATCGGGGTTGACAGGGGCGTTTGAAATAATATTCTCTTTGATAAGAACCGGTTCGCCAGTGCTCAAGTGGAGGGGTTCGCGCTATCGCCAATACATTTCGAATGGGATTTGTCAATGTGAAGTGACAAAAACTAATTATGACCCACAATGAGCCGAGGGAAAAGGGACACCAGCAGATCGAAGCGATATCGATTGCATAAAGTAATTCTGTTAAATTGATAGATGGAACGTGTGAAACGATCGTAAGTAGAAGGGTGAACACAATAATAGCATTTTATGTTATATTAATATAATTAATATTTATTCAAATAATTCAGATTCATGTCAGTACTATTTTCAATAATAACAAGACAATTTCTACTACAAAAAACCTGAGCTGAAGATATAAATGACTAAATGAACCACGTGTATTCAAATAACAGCACTTAATCCCATTTATCTGAATAAACATTACCACTACAAACGATTTGCTAACGACGCCGAAAACGTTCAAGATATTTTATCACAGCATTAAATCCAAGTCAGAGTAGACACTCATTAACATTTTAACTAGAAACTAATTAATATTTTTGATACGGAAATTATTTCCATGCGGTGTTTCGATATTTTTGTCAATTGTCCACGAACTAAGTGAAAGGCTTCCCGCTGCGTGAGTGAGACAAGACAAACAATAACACGGCGCCCTGTGGATACTTATTGTCTCGGAACAGCCCCGATTATATCTCATCTTGGTGCTAATAGGCCATTGACAGGCGGCTCTTCAGTCTTAATTGGATATGACGACGTGCAGGTCTACAGTAACATGCTTGTAACTGACAGTGTTATTAATTATGTATAAAGAATTCTCATGTTCGTGGAACATTAAAACATTGTCATTTGAATAAAAGAGTGATGAGGAAATTTTAATTTACAACTAATCTTTTTGATCTACAAGTTGCGGGTATGCTTCCACTACGAACGGACCATAAATATTCAAACGAGTAAAAAGAAACGGATAAAGTAAGTAACAGTGAAACAAAAAATACTGCAGATATACAGACAAGTTAATTACGTTTAATATTACACCTACCATTGTTATTATTAAAAAAAAGACGATTGTACAATTTACATCATAAAATATTCCAAAGTAGAAGTTGGAGATGCCACACATGACTTTTAATGTCTACTGAAAAGAACCTTGCTTACAGTATTTTAGTTGTATTTTCAATACTTTAGAAATCACATTAAATTACCAATTCTAATTCACTAGACCGAAAAAAGCGATCTGAAACTAAATTAAATTCAATGAAAAAAGTGAAATATTGGTATCTTTTTATACATTTAGTTACTCACATGAATGATTTACAATATTGGATGTATTGATTTGAAAAGGATAATATAACGGATTAGTATGTAATAAAATGAGCGGTTGAAATTGATAAAATAAAACTTTTTGAAGAAGACCGAAGCCTCGAAACCGTATCGTGTACTTTCGCGTGGCTTCTGTCATATACATTTTACATCTATATCTAGTGAAAACTATCACATTTTTTATACCAAAAATGTACCATGTGACTGTTCTCACAAGCACATTATGTTAAATTAAATTACATTATTTAAAGAACAGACAAATTATACGATATCCAAACTTACAAAAACACGTTTGATATGATTTAGCTATTTTGACAAAAACCTATAACAATATAATATCGTCATGTCAGTCTATATATGTTTCAACTATGTATCTTGAAATCTTCTATAGAGAATGCTATAATTCATTATAGTCAAATTACGGCTTAATTAAAATCAAAATAACGATGACTGCCGTAGACGTATCTAGCATAGATTATTGTTTTCCTATAAAAATTGTTTATTTTTTTTTTTTTTTTTTTTTTTTTTTTTTTTTTTTTTTTTTTATAAATTGCTTATTCCTTAAATTTTGAATCACAAATTGTAGAATTTCAGGTGATAGAACTAAACAAGATTGTTAAGTAGTTTTTAGGTTAAGAGTTTAATTAATAACTATTTATTGTACACCAATACAAAAATGAACTTACAGACTAAAACTACGTCTAATTATGCACAAAGGGCGGTTTTATCGCTAAAAAGCGATCTCTTCCATACAACCCCAATTATTTTTGACTAAATGTTTATTTTTTTTGCAAATTAACATATACAGTGGACGTTTATGATTTCTACGAAACTCTTAAATGTGTTAGTTCACACATAAATGGACTTTGTATAATCGTAGATACTTTCTTAAACCATTACTTAATAAAAACAAGAATTATTTACGTATTAACAGAAGTATTGATGGGTTCCCCACCGTCTGAGGCTTCTTTGAAATATTTCCTTATCGTGTATTTCGCAAATTGGTTTTTTAATTACGTCGGGGCGTTCTTTATTCTTTCCATTTGTCTCATTTAAGGCTAATCTGACCGTATCTTATGGCCCCTTTGCTTGAGGCGCCGTATGCCCTCCTCTTTGTGCCCTTTATTAAACAGCCCCATGGTTTCATCTGGCTCCTTACGTCGAAGGGTTGTATAATGAGGTTTGTTATAAATAACTATTCATTTTTTGTTCACTGTTTTTTTTATTATTGTGTTTTGTGTATCTCGCTGTTGTTATAAGTCAAACTGATAACGAAGTTCAATACAATTCATTCTGTATAGAGTTTTCATAGATTTCCTATGTAGTAATGGTACGTTTCTCTTATAGATAAGCAATAAAATAAAAAAATTATAAATATAATATGATAAAAATAAATATATAAGGTAGTATAAGATGCTTAAAAAAAAAAAAAATTAAATTAAAAAAAAATAAATAAATAAATAAAGCTCGACTGTCGCTTATAGGTATAGATAGTAGCAGTCTCACTTAGGAGGTCCTAAGAGTTTCTGTTCTCGTAATAGATTTAGCTTAAAATGACGGTCCTGGCTATTATCTCATTATAGAGTTTTCTCACTTATCAGTTCTCACTTACCCAGGTTTGACTGTATTTAAATAATTCTGTATTTTTATACAAAACACTAGATATAAAAAATTTTTTATAAAAAATTGTTGATATGCCAAAAAGGTAAAAAGAATTTAACAAACAAACTTAATTTTATATTTAAATATAGATAAGGTAAATTAAAACTTATTGGTGGATAGTTAAGGACCCTTATTAGTATTACAATATATTAGTATTACAGTATTACAATAGTACGGGCATAGAATTGAGTTTTTAGAGTTTTCTAGGCATCATGTCATAGAAAAAATCCATGTATAGTGTGGGGGGTATATATCAAGTTATATATAATAGATCATATTTTGTTACTTTAAATATGCTTATTTTACCTATGTATGTTCGTCCTACAAATACATCGGTTTTCTTTTTCTTTCTTCATGCAACTGAATATTTTTTAAATAACGGTTATAAGTTTTAATAATTTTAAACAAAACTACAGCAAAACTCCTTTCATTCCCAGCTTAAGTCGCATAGATAATAAAAATGATTGGTCAACCACATATTTCAATAAAGACGCCGAACAAACAAAATGCCCATTCAGATTGGAATCTTAATTTACTTTCGGTATAAGGCTTCTAATATATCTATATAATCTAAATAAACGATTACGCTTCACAGCTATTAAAAGCAAACATTATAAATCAAACCAAAATAATTGTACTTTGTTTCGCCTCAGGTCAGTAATCAGAAAGCTGTTTTATTCTGTACCCGAAGCGAAAGTTATTTAACGTACATTCTTTTAAACACCTACGTCGTTGAAATATCGCAGACTAATATTTAATCGGTAGTTTGGTTTGGTTGGTAGACAGCTAATCGGATGTTAGCCGTAAAATAAAGATACCTACTGGTTACACAATTGCTATCTAAAAAAGGGGGTTGTTGGAGGATAGATGAATAGTGGTGTAATGATGTTCAGTTTTATTAAAATATCATTCTATTGCTTAAAAAACGAATTAAAATTATAATTAGATATTACTAGTTTTTAAGCGATTTGTGGTTTCTCAGGAAATTTATAGCTATTTAATTAATTCGAGCTGCACAAAAACTTCCGCGATTTGACAGCAATCAAATACATTCAATTTGGCTAAGGTGTATAAGCAAATGAAAATCAAAAGAATCATTGATTATACTGTTTTAAAATGCTTGTCTAGAATTCTAGAATTAAGTTAGAATCGTGAAATTTTTGCAAAACCAATTAAAATATTCATGAAAAAATATGTACACGTAACTTTGTTTATCTTATACATTTTCAGTGACGTAGTACATGAAATTAAAACGCCTGGGTTTATTACTAAGGGTATCACTAATAATATATTGCTTTCACTTCCAAGACAAACTTTGATTGCTATCTCCTCAGACACAAGCGCGTCCATAATTTCAATACAAACTACTAACAATTGCCGTACCACATAACTTTCTAAAGGTCTTAAGGTGTTATAGTTTCACATAGTAGTTAATTAATTCCTGAGTAATCCGGCGCGTTGACCGACGTTATCGTATGTACAATCGATTTACGGTATCTAGATCCGATATTCCGATAGTTAATGCTCTGAAACAAGTATAGCAGGCGTATAACTAAATGTGGCTCGGTGACATTTATCATTTTTGATAGCTTTATAAGCCTTGGCCGTCGTACTTGGAGCGAAGCATGCTTTGTTCGAACTAAAAAGACTAGAGAAATTATACTGAAGTGCAATTTAACTATTATGTATTTATTTACTATGTACTTTAATGCATACGACTTAAAAATATTAACAATGTAACAAAAATATTACAAATGGCGGTATGAGCGATATTTTCCAGTCCGTTTGGATGGAAAATCACATTTTCACAGAGTAAATATGTGTCTATATATTGTGTGTTTACCATAGTAATTATTTTTTTTTGGTTTGTCACTGCAGCAGTTGAATCATACCGAGCGAATCAAGAAACGCTTTATATATTGACATTCACTATTTTACTTATATAATCTCTATTTTATTATGTGCGTGGTTTTGTAAACTTTTGACAAGGAACATTTGTTACAATAAAACTATTCTATATTCATATTTAGCCTTTATGGTACAACGTACTATATGTATTATATGAACAAAATCTATTAATATTCAATGATTTAAATAAATATAAATCTATGAACAAACATCCAAATAAGCACGCAATTATTTAGACGTAGTTATGAAACCAACCCAAACAATTTTAGCAAAAGTGAATTAATTTAAGTTTAATCTGCGAAAAAATCAAAATATTTTTAGAAAACAGGTTTTTTTGGCCGTTCAGTGTAGCTTTTTATGAACCACTAAATTATTTTACAAATGCGTCATCACCTGAGCTGGGTCTGATTTTAAAAACTACATTACTTAAAATTTTCTTCAATATTGTTTATTATTTCTTAAAACCGTTAAAATTTTATTATGTACATTAATTTATACATTAGTCTGGATAAATTCTAATTTTCAATAATATCACCTCCCAATCTTTGCGAGAAGGTGTAATCGATAGCATACCCGCGCTTGTCCAAAGCAGATAGATATTATTCACACATTGGTTATCTAGATGTACAGGCTTCATTATCATGTTTTCCTTAAATTTTAGGTTCGCAAAATAATTTAAATTGTACATTCTTCTCAGCTACGATTAGAATCTACGTCATATGAAACACAACTCTGAGACGCGAGTGCGTTAGTGACAACGCATATAATTCAGCGAAATAAAATCCGTAATTACAACCCGAGAATTGTAGAGCCAATTGCGAGAACACGGTAAGGACACTTTTTAAGTATCGAAGGCGACGTAACTCTAACTGGTTCCAATGTTCTTTTAGACAGTGGCGGTGTGTTAAGCCGGGGCTATCTAAATGTCGCTTTATTTAACTTTAACACCAGGTTAATTGACCATAAATTAAGAGCTGACTTAAAGGCTCGCTAAGTTACCTTGTCCCTCTGTTCTAAGGTACAAGATCGAATTTAAACAATAATCTGAGCCATAATTATCAGTTTTATAAAATATGTCAAGAATATTGAATAATTAGTTGCTTTGTTTTTTGTTTTCGTTTTGTTTTAACCAAAAAAGCTTTTAATTATATCCAAAAGAGTTTCAGAACATTCATTTATTTTGAAAACTTTCTCGTCTCATAAATAATGCTTATTAATACAGCGTGTTACAATGTGACACATTCGCAACATTAATCATATCGGATGACAGAAAGAGAATAACAAAAGTAAATGCTTATTTAAAACGTATGTATTAAAAGTGGAATGTTTATTTATCGCCACTAATGCATTGCCAATTTAATCTTAAGTCTACCTTTAAGACTGAGAAATATTAAGTTAAAATCGTTTCATCATTATTTAATTGCTATTAACCGCTGTACATTGGTTTTATTAACTTTACACAGCATTTTCTAGTTCTTGTTGGCATAGAAGACGAATTTATAAGAGTTAAAATAATAGAACCCTTAAATTTTATATAGTGTATTGGTATAGTTTACTTACTTCCATGTAAAGCAAAACAGTATACTTGTGCTTCATTTACATACACTTTTTTAGCTGATTGATTCCAATTTACTGCAGTAGTTACTGGCGACTTTTTAATAATTATATGTCGACTCTACTAAATGGTTTATCATGGTATCAAAATAATGAAATTTTATTACATTAAACGCTGGTTATAATTCGAACTTGTTTTGTTATACCTTATTTATTCCTAGTAAGAGAGTTTATATATGGTATTTTCACAATCATAAGAGCAATTGTTTCAACATTTCTTACAATAACATTTGTTAATGATCTTTTTCTACACCCTGCTAGATTCAGGACTAACGAACAGCGACTTGAAACTCTGAAGCATGCAGCGCTTGCGCAGTTTTTCAGACCTAATCTGCATATTGTTCATATTTATCACGTGGTGATTGAAAACTTCGTGATCAAACCTGCATAACGATATAATCGATGTGTGAAACCGATGTCCCTTTAACAATTGTTTACTCTAGTCTGAGTGTCTGCGATCGCCTTAGCGTTGACCGTTGTAAATTATCCCAAGCGTAAATCGTTTGCAATGGGTGTCTTTGTAGATTTATTTATCATTTATTAATAACATATCCAAGAAGTAAAAGAAAAAAGTTGTCTCTTCAAATAAAAACAATTCAAAATCGTTGCATTAAACATTTCAAAACAATGTCGGATCGCCAGAAAGTTTTTCCGAAACTCAAAACGGGTGAATTTTAAGTAACATCTGCCGTTAAATTAGAATTGTTTATTTTGGGTCCAGGTTTGTTATTTTGCAGATTTTTAATTCTACGGCTACTGTAGCTTTGAATAGTAACCAAAAAATGTAAAAGTTAAAATAATTAATGTAATCATAAATTGAAATAAAATAAAAGAAATTACAATAGTCTAAAAAAGTTACGCTGCATAATTTTTGAAGGATCATAAAATATAGTGATTGATATTTTGCTGCGGAGTTTTATATTCAACTAGGATAAGCTTGTGACTTCGTCCACACTTGACTTGAAATATCCGCGGAATTCCCGGGACTAAAAGTATCGCAACATTAAAAATAATGTAAGCTTCACTATAATAACTATATTATAGTGAAGACTGAGTCGGATAAGGTAATTTTTATACACTCCAAACAACTATAAACCGCTCCCGGGAAAATTACGCGGCATTCCTGGGATAAACAATATCATACATTTTATAACATAAAATTTGCTTTCAATCAATAAAACAGTCACATTCTTCTTATTATTTTTTAATCCGGCCATTTTAAATCATTCCCATAAAAATTCCCGCAGGATTCCCAGTGAAAGAGTAGTGCAGATTGTAAGTCTAAGAATCTACTGTCGATTAGCGGAAACCCCTTTGTAATCGCCCCAATAGTTGTTACGTGAATTCCAAACAGACAAACAAGAAACTTAAAAAAATTGCATCATCTTCTTCATTTTTATACAGTGTATTTCAGTTTTTTTAATAGCTTCAATATACAGACACGGCATGTTCAGAATTTTATAATATTATAGATAAAATTTATATTTTTTTATTAATAACAAACTATAATTGTTAATAATTATATACACACACAATCTCAAATGTTTATACTTGCTAAAGAGTTTTGTTGTTAGTCAAATCTAGAATTTTCCAACTTCGCGATGAGGGGTTACCGTGATCTGACTTTTGCTTGGTGGCTATTTAGGTAAACATTATTTTAAAAGTGGAATATTTATCATAATACTTAATCATTCTTGAAGTAATATTCAGGTCAATACTACGAGCATATTTTTTTAATTTACACGTTTAACTGATAGATATATTTGTTTATACTAGTATGGCTGAAATCGTGAGTAGTCTGTACAATAAATATATAATATCAGTATTTGTAAGGCACTTTACAATTTGCTTCTGCATAAAGCCGGAAACTGTAAAGGTATAATTTAATTAGCATTGTATATCGCAACATATTATTTGTGGAATAACGGGATTTAAGTAGTGATGTCAGGTGTCTGGATCAAAACTACAATCTGAATACGAATGTAGTATTGGAATGATCTGAAATAATAATATATTTATAATGGAATAAGTCGTCTTCGCCAATCATTTGCAGTTCACTGCTGGTCATAGACATTATCTGTGCAGGTATGGAGAAAGAACACAATTTCTTGCGGCTAGGCGGCCTATTGTAAGCGGTGACAAAAGAACCCACAGCCAAGTGGGGATGGTATTCGCCCGACTGTATGGCTATCACCCCTGGTGTAAAGTGTGCCGTCATAACTAGCTTCACTTGTGTTACGGCATCAGTGGTCAGGTTCCAGTCTCCCTGAAGAGCATTTTGGTGTCACAAATGTCTATAGCCGATGTTAATTTTTTTTCCCAGGTGGGCCGTCTGCTTGTCTGCTGAACTCAGCAAATAATAAAAAACAAAACATAAACATCTCCAAGTTTACGTCATATATCTTTTCTATCCGCTTTCCTTATCCAGCTCCTAGCGACGATCTAGTGCATGTTTTTAAACCATCTAGGTGGAGGACAGTCTACATTCACGTAAAAAAACTAAAAAACAATCCTTTAAAAACCATTTTAAGTCGCAAATTTTTATTGGTCACTGGGAGAACTATGTTTCTTAAAGAAAAAAGAAATAATGCAATTAATGTAAGTAGAAGACAACTTTTATGTTTATTCCTGTAAACATAGCTAATGTAAAATGGTGAAAATGTTAAGTTTAAAGAAAGAAAACACCAAATATAAATTGAAAAATACCTTAAATACTTTTACGTTTCGTACATTACGTACGATTTCTAGAAAAACATTAGTATATTTTACTAACACACCAAACACATAGTAATCTTGCAACTGTAGTTGTCAAAATTCGGACGGTCTATTAAAATATATGCGAAACTAATAAGCTTGAATAGTGACTAAATCAATATACGATTATTTGGCATTAAGCTATGCAGTATCTTAGCGAACTGGTTATTGCAACACTAGTTATAGCAAACATGTTGCATTGCAGGTGGATAAAATGTAGCTGACACGTTCGCTTCGTGTCTAAGTTGCTAACGGGTTTGTGTTATTACATTTTGTTGTTCCACGTCGATATATTGACGAGTCTAGGATCATTAAGTTGTGAGAATAGTGTTGTATTAAATATTAATATTGCTAAGACGTGTTTCCTTTTGCCAGTAATGTTGTGTATGATAGAGTTCATTGTCCTCTAAATTAGACAGCCTAGACAGTATTATAGTAAACTTTAATTTCAGTTTTGTAATTGTTTTTGTTTTATGTGAAAAAGATAGGCAAATAAGCAGGCAAGCTACTAACACTTATTATATTGTTACAACTTAGGTACCGACAAAAAAAATCCACGTACAGATCTGTGGAAGCACATTTTATTACCTGTCGGCATTTGAAATAATTGTAATCATTTTATGATCGTCTTTTTTTGTTCACTTATTTATTGGCATACGTTTCTAGTGGAGAACAGCCTATTGTACTCGCTCATTTGCATCATTAGGTGTTACAAGCTAATTCTAGGAAACTGTGGCGACATTGGCGGGCGGGCACATTTGAATTTGTGGAGCATAAAACGACAGTCTGATGGAGAGAGTTGTCACTTGTCAGTTGGGCTACGACTACAATACGGGCGTGACGTGTGTACATTCGGAAATCTAATAGTGACGGACTTTGCGCGTTTTGTTGAATTACGGCCTGCATTACGTTTGGATTTGTTGTGTTCGGTTATATTTCACGTGTGTTATACATTTTGTAAAGTTCTAATAAACTATATAATAATTCTAATGGCATTTTAATTCGAGTCCCGCTAACTCGTAACAATATTTTAAGCTTACGCCATAAAGGTGTTGCTGATGTTTAGACGTTAGTTATCTATTGGCAGTAACCTTACTGCATATACTGCCCTTATTATTTAATTGTTATATTTCATTTATTCGTCGAAAAGACCTGTATCGAGCGGCAAGACGTTATAGGTAGGTTAGAATATCGCCGAAAAATAACTACCCACGTAACTTAATGGACCCATTAGACATACTGTATTCTTAACAACTAATAAAAATCAAAGACAAACTTTATAAACACGTGAAAAGGCTACCTTTATAACATGGATCAATTACTAAGATATCCGTATCGTAATTAAAATTGACGTATGGATACGAAAATACGTTATCACAAAGTTTTAACTTCGACTGCCGTTCGACTCATGATGAATCAGCTAGAAAAGTTTTGAAGCGGTTTACTGAGCAACAGAATTGACTTGATCGCTTTCTTTAGGCTCATCTCGAGAACTCGAGTCATCCACTTTATTAATTGACTTACGAACTGTCCTATTAATCAAATTTGTCTGAACTTTGACATTGTTAGTCCAAAGTAGCTGTTGATCAACGATTTGCTAACACAAAAGTGTGGTAAAACGCAAGATAAAAAAACATATTATTTTCTGTATACTATATATCCATTATCTTTAGTCATAACATAATTTTTAATTTTGTAATCATGTCGATTAGTGTAAATTTAAAGAATAATAATAGATAGATCCTTGATACATTTAATATCACTATTACGCATGCTTTCTATCGGTGTAACTTCCAGGTGCTGCCATTTTCTTACACGTTTATTTGCTTCATCCATTTTCATTAATCTTTTGATATATGAAACATATACTTTGTGCCTAGGATGGGGTTAAGGACTTCAACATTATTAACTACATCTATCTTTTTAAAATTAGGTTTTATTACTTATTTTATTAAAATTCAATACAGGGTTTTGCGAAAATGCTCATTGTTTCTTTTAATCCTCATTTTTCTTATAGTACCTCAATACTGAGGTAGTAGTTAGATAGTTTTCAAAGTTGGTCAAGATTCTACTATAAGTAATTTGTCTAGTGCAATCGATTTTCTGCAAAAAATGTTAAATGTTAATTACCAACTATAACGTCTTAATGTATATTAAGCAGACAGTTCGTCGGAGTCCTTTAATATTAGGTATGCAAAGAATAATGAGTAGGACAGTCTGTTGGAAAGTCTAAACTCAAAATTTCCCTTCCCCAAATTGGAGATTGTCTTTAAGTGAAGAACTTGATATTTGTATCTACTTCTTATAGTTATTATTATAGCCGTGTTCATATTAAAGTTAATACTACGCTGTAAATAGATTTCTTCATTGGTATAAACATCACGTCCAATGAACATCGTTATGTGACATTTACGCGTATAATTATTTTATTTCAGAGCGCAGAGACAATCGTGATCAGAACACGATCGACGCACGGGAATATTCCAAGCTTGACGTTTTAAATTCAAAACAATATCAAGTGACGAGTCCTTTTTTACTGATAAATTATTCATATCATAATCCAAGTGATGGGAGCGATCGCGAGACAGCGTTCCGTCGACTCATCCGACAGGTCCAAATTAATGCGCGCATTTATTATTGGTAATGGAATTAACTGAGCCCGATTATCATATGATTTTGATGGACGCACTATCTCTTGATCGCTTTGTGCCGCCCACTTATAAAAAACCGACGGGGCCCACAGACAGTGTGGTCATTATGGCTAATTATTGTTATCTTTATAGTAGCAATCGGTCTGCCGTGTTCGTTTAGAGGTCGTCCTCTGATAACAAAGCTTTATAGAACGCAAATTCTCAGTCATTTTGTGTCGCCGAAAAAAGTTGAAAGGTTTTTTCGGCTGCTCGTTTGGATGTGAATTTATTTTTTATTGTAATGACAGAGCGGCTTACAATGACTACTCGGTTCGAGTGTACGGTTGCGTTCATTATTTGTGGTGATACGGATATTTTACATTTTTTCGTTGAAATAATCATTGATCGTTGTAGTCAGGATGTAAATGAAAAGTGGATGGAAATAAACTTAATAGAACGCTAGAATGTACTAGTGTAACTTCAGTTGCTTTGTTATAACCATGGTGTATTTATTAATGAATCGCAGCCGGTAGCAAAAAAATGCGACCGAAGCACAACCTTATTGGCTATATTCGTCTACCCGTCGTCATCATATATACAGATAAAAATGTCTTAAATATTGAGCCAAGATATGAGCTAACTTTGTGGCCAGTTTTATTTTCGGTATCTGTTGGTCAAAATCAAACCCCTTTGGTTTTTTAAATATTTTTTAATTCATTGTACAAACGCGAGTCCTCTACAGATTTTCTTATACTATAGATTATTTATTGTGTTTTGCCAGGAAATAGTGCAGAAAGTTGCAGAAGATTGATGGACAATACTTATTACTATTATGTACTTGACAACATAATAGTATATAGTATAGCCGCTGAGTTATTTCCATTTTATCTAGTACAACACGGGTATTAGTTTTGCTATCTTATCATTTTCTTATTACATTTCCCTTTTAATGACGTAATTATCATCAGTTAATTACGTCATTAAAACACAGATATTAACAGATCACAGGATCTGTTAATAAGATAAAAGGAATAATTTTTGATAACAATAATATATACGACTGATATTTCAAGTTTAAGACACTTTTACTATAGAAAAAATGACATGGATGCCTAAAAATGATTCATCATTTCATTCATTCATCCTACTATTTATTCGCTTACCCGACCATCGGTTGAATTTTGTTATTACTTGTATGGAATATCGGAACTGAGCCAATGTAAACATAGCTATTAAAATTTATCAAACATCATATCATAATAATAATAAAAAAATAAATCATATTAAGAGCGTGCTTAAAGCTGTTTCAATTATATTTTGTGATAATTTTAAAAATGTAGATATTTTACTACTTTATTTAGTACAAAATTTTCGAAAATCTCAACACTTGATAAAATTCAAAGCCCCATATTATGCAAGAATGACACAGTATACTCACTCAAGCTGACTTAAGCAACATCTGTCTAAATTAAATAGTATTTTGTATGCATAAGGTGTCATAGGAAAATATGATATTTCAATTTCATCGATATTCATCTCAAACGTCGGCTTATGTATGATTATTGTATAGAATACGGATCTTAAAGTGTAAAAGGTAAACGGAACAATGCTCAATTTGGCTGGCGTAACTAAAGTGAGCAGCTGCGTTAGACGTGACCGCTCCTTGTGGCGTACGGCGGGCACAGGTTGACGGGAAATTAAAAAAGAAATTATATTCGAAGCAAGGTATATCTTTCTCCATTATCTCCCTTCGTTTGAAGTCACATCTTAGAAATATGGTTCATAAAGTTAGAAAAGCAGTCCATACTGGAACAAAAATTAGACACCGATACTGAACTCTTAATTAATTCTCCAAGATTTACATTTATATAAAATATTAAATAGACGTAACCTATTTATGAACGTGAAAATAATTTTCTTTAGGACTATATTGAGCCTGTAGAAACAAATCAATTTGCTTGAAATGGTTTAATGAAAGTAATTTGTTTGACTCACAGCTTCGTCTATTTATTATGTGAGCAAAAAGCAAATTTGTATCAATCATTTTTAGTAGATCTATAGGTATATAAAGAAAACTCTTTAGGCCAAATAATATAACAAATATATATCTCACGGTCTCACGTAATTACCCTAATACTGATAATACTGATAATAATGACAACACTGGTATTTATGAAATAGAAAAAAAAGACTAGAGTCTTTCTTCTGTCTCAGATAAGGTAAGATATGCGGACCAAAAAATTGTTGGATCACTTTCGACAACACTGGCACTATTAAATGGAGGATCTTGGACAAGTTGGAAGTAGTTGGAAGCATAGATGAGAAGGGTTGTCGATATGAAATATTAATATGAACTATATAAGTATAATGTATCTCTGTAATAAAGCTATTTTTATCTTTTAACAAGAACATCTGCTTCTTGTCCAATGTCTTTGTGTAACGAACTGATCGTGGTGATGTTAGAGGCGCTTTCATGTTTGATCCCTGTACAACGCGGGAAATGTGAACAGTGGTGGATGGAGAATCGCATTAAATACGAATGTACACTTAAACACGTAGAGGAGCTCCACTGTGTAATTAAAACTAATTGTAAGGAATATCGGGTTTGATGTCTCCCGAAATGCTATTTCGTATTTCAAAAGCATTTCCTATAGTAATGTATAACAGCTTGAGCTCATATGAACATTGCTCCATATGATTATTACTTTTCACCACCTGATTGGTTGTACAGAGCATAATTTTAACAAACTGCTGCGGCTCAACGACCTGAAATGAGTCCTAGCCTCCGAAATAAGAATACTTCACTGCTTTCTGTTCAGCGCTGTCTTCTGCCAGTCATGGGCTTGAAGTTCGCGCAGATCAGCCTTCACTACGTCAGTCCAGCGATAACTGGGGTGATCAACTGGTCGCCATTCCATCGCACGTCGGTCAGTCTAGATAGATTCAATATCAGAGTATAATAATATTCCCTTTAAATAAATCCAGGCGCTGTTAGGTTTATTATCTAGAGCACTTAAGCTCCGTCGTCTGCACCTCTTTTCAGCGAATAAAAAATAAAACTCCTAGACCCGTAAGCTTTTGGGTAACGTAAGTGTGAAGTGATTAATCGTCGATGTTCGTAGGAACACATGCGACGGGGCGTTATTTCGGAAAGAATGTTGGGAACGTGCTTCTACTGTGACCCCCGCCGAGTAACAAATACCGTATACGTCGGGACGGATGTCGGTCATTCGTTATATGCGATCCCTCATTTGAATGTGGAATTGTGTCTCAATTTCGTATTGTTTCCTTTATTGGGTCAAGTGAATCTCTTGGTTTGCGTTGTTGCTGTCACAACGGAACAGTTAATTTTCGAGTGGTGAATTCGTGATATGCTGTTTCTATCATTATTCTATGAGAATGTTTCTATTGTAGTATACTTATTATTTTAGGTGGTGTTTTAATATCGTTTTAAGGACCCATGTCCTTCCGATCATTCGGATGCTCGTCCTTTATTTGAAGGGCGATTATGTTCTACTTTATAAGTTATAAAAACTTGTTAATGTTAAAGTATCTCTAATTATTGATTGTTTTGAAATATTTAAAAATATTTTTGTGAAAAAAATTTCAATTGCTTCACGAGATGTTTTTTGGGTTGCACAAGAACTGTGCTAGATGTCAGTCACAATCTTACAATTTGGGTTGTATAAGTCTGCTTTAGCACCTGTTTATCCTATAGGTGCTGTTAATATTGAATATCTTTGATTATATGGCATTTATTTAATTCACAAAGCGTGCAAAACAATATGAACGAAGAAAAAGGGTTTTGATTCAATTACAAACTACAGCTAAAGGGCTGCAGTTTTAAGTCTGTAATGTCTTTTTGAATAGCAACTTTCAGTTTTGAAAAACGTATTAAACAACTACTATTTCATGAAACGTTCTATTCAGTCCGGCGCAGCGTGTCTCAAGGGGATTATTATTTTTTCCAAAAAGGGCTGTTTTGCGAGAGATATTTATAATTTTAGCATGAAGGTAGCATTGTGTTGAGGTTGAAGGAAGCAGGAAACCATTATGGCGCCATATGCACGGGTGTCACACGAGTTTCGGTGATACGCCCGCATAATTTAAAAGTCTTTTGTGTATCGCAGTTTTTTGTGAATACGTACTGCTTGTATGGTAAAAAAATTGAGACATAATTAAATGAGGCAAGTG
Source organism: Dendrolimus punctatus (assembly GCA_012273795.1). NCBI lineage: Eukaryota > Metazoa > Arthropoda > Insecta > Lepidoptera > Lasiocampidae > Dendrolimus > Dendrolimus punctatus. The sequence continues at coordinate 9,973,789 of CM022542.1, read as the reverse complement.
CTTTAAATAGAGCGTTACAGTAACTTTTAAAAATGTCTGCCTGTATTAAATTTAGCTTACTTTTTAACCTTACATTTATAAAGTTATTATTGCGTGAAATTGAGGATAATATTCATCTTTAGATGTGTTCCAGACTAAATTTCTATTTGCCTATCCAATGGGAGGTTATTTGAAATTGTGTAATCGTGTTGAAAGTATACATATAAAATTGATGATTATTTGGTAAAGAAAACTACAAGCCACAGAGATCAAGTAAAAAGCATATCAAATAAACAAACGTGCAATACATGATGAGGTTAATGAAAGTAAATGCAGCGAAAGTTGTTTTGTCATGATTGTCTCAAATAGAGATGCACATACTTTGCCTACCCCCTTGGGAAAGAAGCTTGATAATATGTTTGTATTAATTATTTAAAAAAACACGTTAAATGACAACTCTGACATTACTCTGCTAATTAGGATAACGTCGAGCTATGACAAGTAAAATCACTTAAATTTTCTAGGAAACCTTCTACTCACTACACTGAATGATTAGTGAATATTGCACTATAAACCAACAAGGCTATGGAGTCCGTATTCCGTGTCAGTCTTGTATCGATCTGGTGTCTTCTGAGTCATGCAATAACACAAATGTAGAAATATTTCATTAAATTCTTATACATTCATCTATTCAAAGAATTCCATTTAATTCAGCGTACAAATTAATTCAAGACAAATGGAAACAGAGTTACTTTTAAATTTGTGAGTGATTTTATTTTATTAGATCTTTTATCATTTTTTACAGCTCTCCGACACTGTAGCGATCTCGGGTGTCTAATGAATTTGTTGCAGAGACATTTTTAAATAAACGCTGTCATCGTGTCAGATGTTTAAAATAAATCCCACTGTTAACGACGTCGACAGTTAATAAAATTTATTTTTTAATGGCTTTACGGGCCTAGATTTGGTACATTTTTTTCAACTCTTAAACATTTTTAGGGCTCATTCCGATGCCTTTGATCGCGTGTAGGTGTTTCTATAATTAATAACTTAATTATTTTCGATTATTGATGATATAAATCAAGAATGGAAATATCTTTATTAAAAGTTGTAATCTTCTGTAACGATTTGAGTTATTGATTTGGTTTTAAGCACGCTAAGAAGTAATCAAGCGATACGATACATCATTAATAGTGCAGTTCTGGTATACGATTTTAATTAATCATAAATTTTGTTTTCTTTTTGAAGTGAAACTTTTTTAGTTTGACAGTCAATTCAACGAAAAAGTGACACCAGAAAGAGATAAACACATAAAATTTAACCTTATTTAATTCGAAATAAAACACATTTTACTCGTTAATATTAATTTTCAATTTAAATAAAACCTAAAAGATTCCAAATTGATTTTAGCTCATCTATATTTGTATATACTTAACGTATTCTTTTATATGTAGATCAAAGAAAATTGTGCGTAACAGTGCATTGAATTTTATGCTAGTGTAAAATTTATATTGAATTCTTGAATTATAATATATAGCAAAAGAAATTAAGATTTAAATTAATAAAAGATATATCTGTGAGTATATTCTGTGAAGTTTCACTTCTACTGCGTGTGAACTGCACAAACACATTTTTTTTGTGTGGTCTCGATCAAACAATCACACCACGTTATACTTTCCCAATGTAGCCTGTGTAATGGGTAAAATAAAACAAATAACTCCCAGCTGCCTATTTCATTGACAGCCAGATAAGAACAAATTAATACCGAAGTGGTAGCTTTTCCATATAGCCTACCAGAAATTAAATCTGGAATTACCATATGTTAGATCTACAGAGGTAGTCAATGTTACGCTGTGATAACAGTACAATTTGAATTTAAGAGTAATTATGATAACAATTTTAAGAACGGGAATAAATAACCCTGCAAACTTAGACATCGTTAATAATCGCCACTTTCAACGAGAAACAATTGTTTTCTGTAATATATTATTGATGTAATTAAATAACTGCGATTTTTGCGGTCAATAACTTTCTTTAACGTCAAGTGCAATAAAATATAATACAAGATTACAACGCCTAGTTGACGCCGATATCACTTTAAGATGCCTTTAATAGCCGCGACGCTTAATGAAAAAGCATTTTTGGAGAAAACGGTGCAATGTAAAGACTCATTGCCTACCAGGTATCACTATATGCATAATAACATTATTGTACTACCTATATATACATGCAAATACATTGTCAGACTATGTAAAGGCGCCGGTACATACATACATATATACAAAATTTCACGCCAGGTCCCTTGCGGAGTAGGCACGACCAACAGAGCGCCATTTAGGCTTATTCTTACACACCTCACTTGCTGCTTCAAAGGCGCCGGTACAATTATACAATTATGAATTTGGTCCCTATAAATAGTCTTTATCGTAACTGTTGTAACTCAAATGAATTGCAACTTGGCTCAATGTTATTATTTCATTGATTGAAAAGGTAAGTTTTAATGCTCGACTTAAGAGCCTTGAGTATAGACGTGTAAGGTTGCTAGACAGTCGATGTTCTATCGAATACACGTCGGGAAGTCTTTTAAAACTGCAGGAGCTACTTCCATTCTTGTTTTCCTATAAACCGTTACACAGTGGAACCACCACTAGTCAATACGAGGTGTTTCGTTTCATTTTTCTAGTGCACTGTCGAATGAATTGAATTATTAATTTTGCGGAGTCTGTTTTTAATGACAAACACAATATCAAAACCTTCGGGGCAAGCGTGCTCTATCATAGACCGCATTATCAATCGAAGCAATGGTCAAACGTAAACCTATTCCAAAAAAAATTACAAGTTCACATTATACATATGTAGGTAGTTTGTCTTTATTTACATTTAAAGTGTTCTTAGCGTCCTAAAAATACTTGACGATCTCCATCTTTGTAAGAGGCAGATTCCAGGTTATTAAAAATTATACCATACACATTATTTCTAATTACACCTATATTTATTTTTATAAGTATTCAAACGTTGTAATTTCAATGTAACCTATCACATTTTGCTGTTATAGCAATGTGTCCGTAGATCACATCCAAATTGCAAACTTTCTGTTAAAGTTGTCAAAATAAAAAGCAAAGCATTTTTCCTTATGTCTACTCCTCGGAGTAACATATAAATGAATATAATTTAAGAATCTCACTCAATTTAGTAGCGAAGTTTATGCATGTCTATATGATAAATAATATATAGGTACATGCTTAAACTAATAAATAAATAATAATAATAAACGAATAGTGTATGAAAAAAACGCTATTAACATGATAAAGTTTAAAAATAAAATGAAAAATGTCTATAACAAGTTTTCGTAACATTAAAGTTATACGCTTCAAGAGCAAATGCGTTATTTGATCTGTTAAGTAGCAATTAACAATGTATACACGGAGATAATTAATTACATTCATGAATATTCCAAAGCAATAAAACTGGCAAGAATAACAGTTGCATCTAGAACCACCTCATAGGATAGTGTATGCACCGTAACAACCAGACTTCCGTGACCAATCGTGACGGATAGGGCTAATTTATCAAAGCGTGGCTCAATTTTATAATAACTCGCAGGTTGCGTGTGTGACTGAATATTCTATTACCTTTCCCTGAACGATTAATCTTCCAATAGCACATTATTAGTGTCTAAGCTCGATTAATGGCTGTTTGTTATGTGATCGAGTGCCTATTCTTTATTCAATCCTTAATAGAAGTATACCTTACATAAGCCCATATTATAAAATAATAGATACTTATGATCAAACTGGTACCAAAAATGATAAAGTCACTAAATTTAAAATCAACCAAGTGCTTGTCGTACTGCGTAAATAAAGTCAGGATTCCGTAATGGTGACGAACGTTCGTTGTTTTTGTCATTTGGCTACAGAGCCTAAAAAAACCTAAAACAGGCTGGCCCAATAAATATGAAAATAATAAGGGCGCCACTTTCGCAAATTTATCTGAACTTTAGTAACTCCTGTATGTATGTATAATTAGGGTCAATAGTCCCGTAGATGCCCCATTGATGTGTCAAGATTTTTGATACTTGCTACATAGTAATATGTAGTATTACGTTATACATCATGCAAAGTATTAATTTTGAAAACCTAGTGATAATTAATAATAAAAAATCGATTAAATATAAGCGAAAAGAACGAACCATCACAAATCTGTCATGTTAAGCGGTTCTTAAGTAAATATTGCCGAATTCTGATAAAAACATTTTGGCTTCAAATTCCGCTAAAGATCCTTGTTGAACTTTATAAATTGATGCTCATGTGAAACTTGGTATTATTATATCCATATTTAGTTATTTTTAGTGGATTTTATACTTGGATCAACATTGAAATAAAAATAATATGGATTTTACTTTATTTACAATTCACTAACATTGTCAGATCAGAGAGCATATTAGGAGGCAAAAAAATGTTCATGTTGTAGACATTCTGGTCAGGCTTTAATTAAAAATGCTATACATTTATGTGTGTTTAACAAATTCTTTTAAAGCAATTTGACTTGGATGTTTTTTAAAGTTTTATTTCCTAGGCTTCTTTTCGAGATTTTTTGCCACAGAGTTCAAAATTAGTATTACAATGCTGGCAGCAGATATCCGCGTAATTAATATGAAACGTAAAGTTCATGAACGCGATTTTTGCATATTATTTTTCACTTATATCCACAGAGTACCTTAACTTACATCTATGGTGGCTACCAGAAATTAACTATACATGTCATTCTTTGTATAGCGCCATATAATATATATCTTCCTGTGTTGTTCATATTCACCTAGTAGCTTGTAACGAAAATGTCCGTGACGTATATACATAGGTAGATTGATAGATAGATGCAAGCCTTCATCACAACATTTCTACAGGCGCATCCAAAATTAACACTGGTACCCACAGACGGTCTCTACAGAGTCTGTGTGGCGGGCTGCAGTGAAGTTCAATTTGGTGTTAAGTCTTTCTTTCTCGTAGCGTATTATTAATATTACTGGGATTACTAACTACGTCCCTAATAAGGATTTAGTTATTATCAAAATTGCTACAGAATTCTAAAAAAGTCTTGTAATGCTTCATGCATTACGAGACCGCTCCATATTTTAATTTTAGAGATTATCATTTGAATAATCGGATTATATTTAGTATTGTTACAGAATACGGAATCTCATTGTTTGTATTTCAAAATTGATTTTAAATTTAGAACCTGGCCGAGGGTTTTTACTGCATGGGCGCATTTAATACAACCGAAATCTGAAATTCGATTTTCAATTAAATTTAAATTCGATTAACATTTTTGTGTAATTGAATAATTTTCGTCGTGTTTTTGAAGGACTGCTAAATCGTATAATCAAGACATCATTTATCTATTCGGATCGTCCTTTTTGCGCAGTGAAATTAGGTCTCTATTTCATTTATGAATATAAAAGTCTTAATGTCATGTTTAAGAATAACAATTTATTAATTTAATACATATCTTCAACTAGAACATTACATACAGATATGCTTGTGCAAATGTCCAGTTTTTACGCCGTTGAAATAATACTACTTTCTAGGATAAATAGTAGGTAACTTATTTACTAACCATTATCTTGATGAAAATTTGCTGGGACGTCCGATCGGTGTAATACCACGCTCTAATCGAATGTCAACGTGGAACGGTTAGCATTGAGCCATTCGTGTTTAGTACGATGAATGAGAGTTCCATGGGCCATTTCCTCCACCCCTTATTCTATCTACCCTTTTCCATCCGTCTATTCCTTTTTCTTATCCCAATCCTCCTGTCTGATCCCTCTATCTCATCCCTCCTATCCCATCATAAAGGCCAGCAACGCGTTAGATTCGGTAATGTTACAAACGCCTATAAAGGACGGTAACTACTGTTTTAAAGTTATATATATATATATATATATATATATATATAGGAGTAAACATATAGTACTTTTTGTACTATATTATTTTTTTATAATCTATATATCATACTACGGGTGGCAAACCTAGCTGGGCGTTCTGCCTGTTTATCAGCTTAGCAATAAAAAATCTTATATTCATGTCCGTTATTGAAACTATTTACATAATATGTACTATGTTACGTATGTACAATGTACATGTTAAATTTAATTAGGATATTCGGTTATTTCACAACATTGAAGAAAGAACAAAAAAATACATATGAATCCAATACAGTTTCCTCCACCTTTGTAAACTGGTAGGTATTAAAATGAATTACAACAACAAGAAAATGATCGTTGTATCTCTTTTATGAATCCATACTAAACCGTTGTAAATTCAGAAGACATCTCATATAAAGTTGCAGATAATTCCTTTGATATATAACCAGAACTTTACTTAAAGTTATTGCTGCAGTACATTTATTCCTAATCCAGAGTAATAGTAGGGAATAATACGCTATAGCACTTTATTCAAGTGCACGAGCAGGAAGAATAAGTTCACAGATTACAAATTCTTATTTTTTGAAGATCATTTTAAGATTTCGTAGTGATTTTTAGCAAAAACGGAACTCTTAAGAATTCATCATATGTGTCTACATTAATTTTCTAGGAAAGTACTGGATCCACATGATGGATGAAAACCATTAAGGTAGCCATAACATAGACTACCTATAGTATTATCCAGATGGTATATATGCCCGTCTAGATGGCTGCTACCCCTGCAATAGCGTATGCGGCCATAACAACCTTGAGTTGTGTTTCGGCATTAGTGGTCATGTTCCAGTGCCCCTTTAGAGAGTGGTAGCATATTAGTAGCACCTTTGTCGTTACGAATTTCCTTAGGTGATGGTAACCGTTTTCCATCAGGTAAACCACCTGCTTGTTTCCTGAACCCATGCAATAGGAAAAAAAATATGGCATAACATCAAACTGCGAAACAACTAAAAATTAGGGGTGGCTGCCATAAATATAACTGGGGATTGAAACAATTTTGTTCTGTGTTAGTTATATGTGGTTAACTCCGAAAACTCTAATGATAATTGTAGCTTATAGGCCTCACTTAATTATTGTAAATAATTGTAGAAATGTATGTTATTCTGATTTATAAGTTGTATATATAAAATTTCATCAAAATCCATTCAGTACATTTTAAATAAAATAGTAAAAAACATCCATCTTCACAAACATTATCGTTTATGATATAATAGATGATGATATAATAGGAGGAGGAACAGAGAATTATAATATATTAGAGGAAAAGACATGCTTAAAATGAATTAAAAACAAATATGTATACATATTATATCTAAATAAACTCGTTTTCACATTTATAAAGATAATAGTAAGATTTTATAAAAAAAGAAATATAGTTATATTCCTCGGAACATTTTCTTAGCCAATGTTCGAAATTAATATAGCTATATACATGTATATATAGTTGCCAGAGATAACAGGTAATAAAATTAACTGGTACCGATTATCATATAATTTGACGGACATGCTATCTCCACAGTGCTGTCGAGAGACTGCAATTGAAGTAAATGCCCTCGGGGCACACGGACACTGGTCTATTAGATATAATTACTATAATATTATCCCTATAGTCATGATAACTCGGTGCTAAGGCTCTCGCTCTTGTTTCAAGGACGTCGCGCGTCGGTTAGTATGCTAGTATATTCTAGTAAACAATTGGTACCTACCATATACCAGTGTCTAGAGTCCAGTATACTTATTGGCATAAATGGAGCCATTATAAAATCGTTATACTTTGCTGCTAATTCTATATATAGTATGATATATCTTATTTTGTATATTAAATACAGTATATTATTTTTTTACATACTTTTGGAATGTTTCTTATTATTGGTTTCACCGCCACTTGCCTTAATATTTTAGCTCAAAAACTAGTAAATGTAATGGCAGGAACATGTAATGTGCAGTCCGCTACATGATAGTGGAGTGAAATTGTCAAAAAAATATAATGATGTCATCACCCACAGGGTAATAGATTAAAACATTTTTTACAGTATAAATAGACGTGTAATAAGTCTCCTATTACTATTAAGATAGTTCGGTAAGCACTATCGTCAGAAACGGTCATCTGTTAACTTATTACTTACTTTCCTACAAACAATGCCTTTTTTGTAACGAAGAGAAATCCGATTTCCGATCCGAAAACTCGGCGGGCGTGTGTTCGCGACGTTGGGGTGACACTATGAAACTAGCATCCTTGGGAAGTGTTATTGCTACTTAACTCAGGGATAATAACTAAAAGCCCTTGTTATTCCATCCTTCGCTCTTATGCCAGGGGCCCCTTGTCATAGCAGGCGGTGGTCGAATGGCGGGGATGCCTGCGGCGGTGGTACCTGTCGCGCCTCACGAGAGTAGAGGTAAACACCCTTGGAACATCGGCGCGTCCCCATAATAACGGGTGAGAATCCTTTTCCCAGGAAAGCCCCACTTGGTAACGGCGCGCGGCGACCGAGGTTCTGATGACGGCCTCCGGCACCGACGCGTTTTCCTATGACGGGAGTGGAGAAAGCTTTGCCAGATGATAGGTATTTGTTGTTATTTGCCCGACTCGATGGCTATCATCTCTGGTCTAGAGTGTGCCGCCATAACAACCTTGAATTGTGTTCCGGTGTAAGTAACCAGTTTCCAGTTTCCTTTAAGAGAGCAGCAGCGCATTTGTAGCACCTTTGGTGTTGTAAATGTCCATAGGCTATAGGTAAACCGCTTTCCATCAAGTGGGCTGTCTGCTTGTCTGCTGAACAATAAAAAAAGCTGATGTATACGTTATGAACACGCACAATCGTAATAATGTTTCTTTTTGCCTCTCAATAGATTTAGTCTGATCTAGGTGTATATGATCGAAGAGTTCGTTCTATGTTATCCATATCACAAACGTATATTTGCCTGCAGATTTGTTATTTATTTATTTCCATTTTCAGCAAGGTTAGTAAAGGACAAACGGGTCAACAGCATAAGAAATTTATGTAACTTAGGTCACCCAACGTGACAGATTTACGACAGGCTTTCTTGTCTTGAAAAAAAAATTGTTGATTTTATAAGAACAAGTTTGTCACATACGACGTTCTTCAGTGTAATATTAAGTGACGTTGACAAACTGCTGTATGAAGTACCACGCCTTTCCAAAGTAAATTATAACACTGTTTTTCTTATACGTTCTATGTTATAAGAAATATGACACTAATTAAAAGTTTTTATTGTGTCCATGTCGAGAATATATTCGGTGTAAAATATTATTTATAGAGTATAAAAAACAAATAAACGAATTTATTAACAACATTTTTTTTACCAATTATGATGTGTATTTTCCAATCTAATTAAATATTCGTAGAATGCAGTATTTTAAGGGTTCTATAGCCATTAAGACAAAAATAGAAACTTTACACAATCGGGGATTTGACACATATAACAATAAATTCTAAAATAACATTCATAAAATCTATTTCCATCACAGGTCATTACAAATATATTACTTGTTTTGCTCGCTACTTCGCTCGAATTAAAATAAGGGTACCTATGTATGATATTATGGATCGGGCATGTTATAATTCTTAGAAATGTCAACTTAATTTTTAATTCAAAATACTTAATGATAAACACGCGTAACGCCATCTAGCTAAAGTGAAACTAAACATTTAAGTAACACATTAAAATTGTCGTTGTCATTATCGTTGCCATAACGACGTATTTGTTAGTAAATTGCAATATTTACGACTATGATCGTCTATCTCTTGAGAACGACATTTTTTCTATACTCTGAATACGTGTATGCAGAATTACATGAAGATCTGTAGGCTAGTTAGGGTTGAAGACGCAGTAAAGAAACAAACTCACATTCACATTAAAATTTATAATATTAAGTCAGGATAGGATATATGTCACCGAATTTATCAAGATGTTAAATTGGTCAAGGATAAAACAAGATTATACTGTTTTGGAGCAATTATAGATAGCTTTTCACACGATTGTGATTATATAAATACTTTCCAATATCTTTTGAGATCAAATTCAGTCAAAAGGCTTTCACTATTTAAAGGCAGTAAGAGATCTACAAGTAAACTTATATATATATATATATATATATATATATATATATATATATATATATATATATATATATATAAATACATTCATTTATTTCATTAAGATGTGGAAACGTTAAGTAAATTGAAGGAAAATGACGTAAACATGTCATTTTTATCCATTTAATGCCGACACCGAAACACTTTAATGCGTTTGGATTGTACACAAAATTGGTATCATATATTTTTAAGAAACGAATATGGTTTAGTTTTTAATATTTTCTATATAATTTATAGGTCGCTAACGAATTAGTCAATAAATAACGTTGCTATGGGCCGTGGCTAGTATTGCCAGGTGCAATTCCAAATATTCTAATACGCAATTGAAATTCTAGTCTGTCTAGTCTAGTTTATTTAGCCTAATGGGACTAAAAAGCAAATGAAACTATCTTCTTTTAGGATTTACAAATTAAACTGAGTTCTAATGAAGTACTTGTTATTTTATTGTTATTAATAAGCTATCAACATTATTTTACATTCTTTTCCTTTTTATAATTAATGTTTCTTATTTAATAAAGGGTCTCATTTTGTGGTTTAGGAGGTGTGCACTGAAAATTAGTGTTTTATCTTACCACGTTTTAGCATAGCAAAACACTGAATGTCAATTTCACGTCTGTAATTACGGCATACAATTTCTGTATATGCTATTTAGTATGTTTTGTGTGTGCTATATTTGTATATAAATATTTTCTTTCTTTCTTAATTCGTATAAATTAAAAAAAGGTATGATTGAAGCTCGTTTTCAAATGCATGCCACATTGGCTTTCTAAAGGAAATTTATAATAGAAATAAAAAATTCGGAACGCATGAATATACGATACCTGGCAACATAAGCTATGACGCTCCCAATTGGTCTCTTTTGTGTCGGCGCAGGTCCGTTTATAGCTCGTTATAGCTCGTTTAAAGGGCTTTATGGGTTTTATGCGACTATTTTGTATACTCAGTTTGTTTATTTAGAAATATTCGGGTAGGGTACAATGTGATTTGCGTTTTTTATTATTACAAATAGAATGGGAATAATGTATCCTATGTGGGAGCGTCTGACGATTATATTGTTTTAATTAACACCGGACAAGCACGACAAGTCATGACATGGCTTAGTGTATGTCTTTATAATGGCCACGTTTTGAATTTGAAAGAAAATATCATCAGGAACAGTTACATGTTTCACGTACCCAATTTTTAAACTCATAAAAAATAACATTACTCACTAAACTTTGGTATATAATTTAAAACCTTAATAAGCCTCCTTAGACAATCTATGACTAATACTGGACGTAGGCCTCTCCAAGTCTGCACCACGCTCGGTCTCCCGTCTTCCTCATTCAGCCCCTATCGGCAACCTTACGCTGGTCGTTCGTCCACTGAACTGGGAGGCATCCCACACTATCCTATCCTATCCTCTCCTCTCCAGGACACGTTTGCTACACTGCCCGTTGGTCGCGTGACAAACCATTGGGCCCATTGCAACTTCAACTAGTTAATTTGGGGACCTATATCCCTTACCTTGATTATCTTCATTTCTGATTCTAGTCAGAAGAGAAATATCCAACACAGCTCGTTCCATAGCCTGCTGAACGACTTTAAATTTGTAAACCAGTCCCACCTAGTGTCCACGTCTCGGCACCGTATGCCATAAAGTACATCTTCATACTCAGAGACTTCAATGTTATTAGTATCTACAGGAGATAGATAGAATATTATAAGACTTAAATGCTTCAATTATAGCTATAAAAGTGCTAAAAATTTGTTATTTAACACACAAAGTGTCTTAATTGTTGGTGTAAAAACTATTTATTATTTCGCTATTTCCGTTCAAATAATTTTCACAGTTCATTAACAAAAAGCAAATTAAGCAATTAATATACCTGTTCTTTAGTATTTATTATTACTGCAATTAACGTTCCATAAGCTTTTCGTCTTATTTACGTAACCGAGAGGATAATGACATATTTGAAAACATGACAAATATCAAAATAAAGTGGAACTTGAAAAGTTATGCCTTACAGTTATCAGCGTATCTAGCTAGACACGTGTCAATTTCACTAAGGGATTCTACAAAGGCCGACCGCTCAACCCTAACGTTCAAGTGGGCCTTTATAGGCCATTTCCTAAACCATCTTATATATATAAAAATCTTGTGTCACGATGATGTTGCCAATAAACTCCAAAACTACTGAACCAATTTTAATCAAATTTGCACACCGTGTGCAGTTTGATCCAACTTAAAAGATAGGATACTTTTTATCCCGTTGGAACCGGTAGGTGGCGCTAAGATCGGGTTCTAGAATCCTCCTAATCACCGGGAGCGATTTTGTTTTTGTGCGTTTGAGTGGATTCCCGGATGGTTTAGATTCGCAATTAGAACCGGTAAGTGGCGCTGAGATCGGGTTCTAGAATCCTCCTATCACCGGGACCGATTTGGTGATTTTGTTTTGTGTTTGAGTGGTCCGATGTTAGATTGCAATAGAACGGTAGTGCGTTGACATCGGGTTCTAGAATCCTCCTATATAAAAATATGGCGGTACGAAGTTCGCCGGGTCAGCTAGTAGTTTATAAGATTTAAAGAAAAATACTCAAGGAATTTACGGCACTGATTTTGATTTTTGAAAGTTCACTTACTAGTCAGGAATGGAATAGACTGATTTTGTAATACCAACCCAGCTTGTACAGATCGCCGGTGTGTGGGATTCGCCAAGCCGGAGAGTCCATCTAAACCTGGTGGTAGGTAGCAACCAGTGTCATCTGCTAAACGAACCAATGTATTGTTTATATTTAGTATCCTTAATTTCAATTATTGTACTTTATTTATCTATTGGTTTTCTGTTATAATACTCTGTACACGCAAAAATTTTCTCTCCGATTGGTTTATAAATTAATCTAATGTCTCGATAAATGTTTTCGAAGAGTTTTAAATAAAACCAAAATTATTCTAATGACCTTTGCTTAAATTGTAAACTGTTTGTAATTAAAAAAAGCTAAAAGACATAAAGTTATAATATGTTATGGATATTTTTTAGATAAACTGGTTCTATCTAAGTAATTAAAACGAGCCAGACTTGCTCATGCATAAAATAAACATTATTTTCTGTCATAATGGAACTGTCGTGGAATGTTTGTATATCGGGGACTTCCTGCCGCCCTCAGAATGGGATAATGAACAATCAAATTTAAATAGGGGTTATTTTTTATTATTTACTCGTTTACTGTTATATTTTATTCACTTAATGAATAGCAAAGAAAAAGTTTAGTAGTGAAAAGATTTAGGCAAAAATATTTGGAGTAGAACTTATAGTGACCTTGGAATATATCAGTTCACAGTTTCGATAATTTTAAATTCATCATCATCGTTTGAGCGTTAAATCCCTGTTGCGTTCGAAGTGTTCGCTCCGACGCCCATGTCCACTTTCCTACTTTTTCTACTCCACTTCTCGCGGTCTTCAGCATCCCCCGTTTTGAGACCATTGGTATGCATGTCATCTTTCAAAACATCAAGCCAGCATATTTTGGACTTTCTTCGACTTGGTGGAGGCGTTATGCCTGTGACATTTGTTCCCTACATAATTATTCGGTCTTTGAAAAACCTGGCCGGCGTAAGCGACTCTTACAGTTTGTCTACTATAACACGCACATGAAGAGTGCCGTGAATGCGGGAGTTCCTGACCGGTGTCACCGCGTGATTCCGCACATCCATCGCAACATATTCATCTTCGTGACACGCAGCTCTTGCTTGTGTCGCTCAAAACAGGCAACGTTTTGCTGTCATTTCACTTTATTGCCCATCAAAATAAATAGTTAAAAAACTGTATAATTTCAATACTTTCTTATTTCTAAATGCAATATCTTAAAAGCAACTTAACTTGAAAGAATTTCTTCTAATTTGTGCTGTTACAGTTATACTACAAAGTATAATTAGTACCCACATCTGTAATACTTAGTATAAAGATTAATTTTTTTAATTAAAAATACCTAATCGCTATGTAGCAAAGGTAGCACTAACAATGGTACCACATTCAATTGTCACTGTCATTGTCATTGCTATGAGGATGTATTTGTTGATGAATATTAATGGTGGCGCCTATAAAACGCGATCGCAGTGCCATTTTTCGGCTATATTTGTCTATCGCTCGGAGACAGTACTTTTTTCTGGATGAAAGGTTATGTGCTTTCCAGAGCCCTGACAACATGTAGGCAAAATTTCGTGACGATCCGTCGCGTAGTTAAAGCGTGAAAACGTCACAAACAAAGAAACTCACAGTCGCTTTTATTATTAGTAGGATGTTTATCCACGATAACAAATATCTGTTTATATATCTCACATAATAAATTGTTTGAAAGTTGTTTGTTGGCCTTCCTTTTTATTGCCACTCGCTTTATATAGCTTTATGACAACTACGGTTAAAGCTACGCTCTTCGTGTAATACCCTATTATTGGATTTTCTGGGGAAATGTCATTAAGTGTTGTTGAAATATCATTAAGGGTCATCATGGTGTAAATGAGCATCGGGGAGCTCAATTCTTCTATATACTTTAATTGGTTTCTTCCTCCTAAAAGTAGACGTCTTTAAATAAGAAATCGTGATCATTTTATTATACCTTTAAAATGTTTATTGCTAAATTATGATAAAAGCACCTTTATTATGCGTACCGCAAAGGAGTGAAACTCAATGCCGGAGTCTATTTGTTCCGAAATCTACAACCTGAGTGTCTTCAAGTCCCGTGTCAATATATACTTTCTAGATAAATACTTCATTTTACACCATATCTGGGCTCAAAATCGCACGAGAAACGGTTAATGCGAACCTATACAGTTACCAATATAAAAAAAAATATGTTGCATTTCTAAAAGTTTTTAGTAAAATAATTAGAGTTGGCCAATTATATTAATTTGAATTGAAGTTTTATTTGACTCAATTATTTGTATGTGATTGTCATGTCGCGCAAAATGGCCATTATTTGACCAGATATTACCTGACATTCTCTTAATTACTGTGACACTGGGTGAATTAGCGCCAGAATCGTTTAAGTCAAATTGCCAAAAAATACAATAGATAAGACATTGAGCAGACTTCCATTAAAAATTTATCCGTGCAAGAACGGAGAAACAGTACAATTCCTGCGCCCGGGCGGCCTGCCGTAGAGGCGACATGGCAACCCACAGCCAGGTGGCAAAGTATTTGCCCGTCTGAATGGCTACCACCCTGGTCTAGAGTCTGCCACCGCAACAGTCTTGAGCTGTGTTCCGGAATTCGTGGCCAGGTTCCAGTCGCCCTAAGAGAACAGCAGCACATTTGTAACGCCTCTGGTGTTGCAAATGTCCATAGGCGATGGTAACCGCTTTCCATCAGGTAAGCAGTCTGCCTGTCTGCTGAACTCATGGAATAAAAAAACAAAAACTTTATACATTACATTGTTTTATAGATTAGTCTAGTGTATTGACAATTAAAATTAATTGCTCTGCTCGTCTGGTTAATTCAATGTATAGGCAAAATATTAAAACAGTACACTAATTATTAAATTTCATAGTCGTATATACACAATATTATTTCAAACATTATAATATATATTATATTATTAGGCATATTTTCAAAAATTATTTTACCTACATACCTTCTTTTTTTCTTCCATAATATGTGCCTTGATATATTGCTCCCAGCGCAGATAGATCCTAACTAAAAGGTACTTAACGGGAATTAGAACTGATTTGAAAAGAAATTGGAAGCTACCACCTATAATTACATAAAACAAACAAAGACCACAAAACTAAAACAAGATTTAATTCGAAAAATAAAGCTCTTTTATATGTGAATCCCCTATTCCGAGTCTCAGGGGTACTCTGAACTTTGACCGTATTACTCTTATAGAGCTTCGTAGTGGCAAAACAATTTTATTTAAACTGTAAATCTGTTTCACAAGCTCTATATAGCTCGCTGGGATTTACTTACTATACACGGTGGTGCAATAAACCATGTGTCCAACGTATGTGTGTTTACACCGCATTTAGCTGAATGCCCCCTTGCTGCGTTGTTTGGGCCTGGGAGCCTATTAGGAGACTTGCTTTTGCTATCTTAAGCGCAACCGACTGTGCTCCTATTTTGTAACACGATTTGTAAACTTCAACGCTTAATTCCGAATAGGTTCAATTTGTGTGGTCAGTTTCTATGTAATATGGAGTTTAATGCTTTAAATTCCTGAGTTTTTTAAACCCATTTCCAAAAGGAGGAGGTTCTCAATTTCGAATGTATACTTTTTCTGTACGTTTGTTACGTCATTTCTCCGTCAATTGTGGGCCGATTTTCATTTTTTTCTTTATCGCAAAGAGTGTACTCCTGAGGTGTTCCCATTGTCACCAAGTCAAATCTGATCTTAGAGAAATCGAGAGCAACGTTTGTGAAGGGTGCCGAGTGCCTACACTTTCCGAAAGGCAAACTGCATACGCGTGCCAGTAGTCTCATTTCTAGAGGAAGTTTAAATATAACATTATTTCTATAACTATTTTAGCAACTAAAATGTATAAAATATTCATTTTAACAAAAAAAACGACTTCAAACTAAAAAGTAAAACAGATATATTTTATACAATATCTTGAAGTCGGAAAAGACAACAAGAACATTGCAAAATGCACAGACTTGAAGATGTTGGAGAAAATATTAAATTTTAAAAGCAAAAATAAATAAATAGTTTGAATTAGGTTTTGTTTTTTTTATAAAATATCGTTCTTTGTACATTCAGAGTTTAATAATTTTTGTTGTTGTCGATATTTTTATGAATTTATTTATCAGTGCCTAGCAGATTTACGAGTGATAAGTTACGGCCACAGTCCTTTGTTCCGTAACGTTCCATTAAATAATATAAAGTCAAAATTCCACACACATATACATATATATTTTTTTTTTTTTTTTTTTTTTTTTTTTTTTTTTTTTTTTTTTTTTTTTTTTTTTTTTTTTTTTTTTTTTTTTTTTTTTTTTTTTTTTTTTTTTTTTTTCATTATATATATATTCATTAAATACTGTAATCGCCATACTATATGAGTTAACTTATAGAAACTGGACAAATTAACTCTGTTATACGGTACCTTTTCGCACGAATATTATAAATTACATTCAAATTCTGCATGCTGCCGTGTCGCTGCGTTGACAGCGTGACATTGCCGCGGCAACATATCGCCCATTGCCTGCACAGGGGTTAAAACATTGTTACATGTCTGCCGCTCATTGAGTCATGGATAGGGTCACCATTAATTAATATAACATAAGAACACGTTAATTTTTAAAAGCAATCAGTGTTGAAATTAACTGCCTTGCTCAGTTAGTTTTTGATTATAATTAAACGAACTATAAAAAAATGTTACTACTGCACTACCGCTTCGTTCGCGCGGGTACTTCATATTTGTACTTCCTGTTTTTTACCCGTTTCAGAAATTTAGATCCAGTGAAACTACGTGAAATTATAAGTTAAATTTCTGTTTTAGTCCGTAAACTTTTAATTGAAATCTTTAAGCCTGTGACAATTTAAATATATGTTTTAATAAAAAAATATAAATAAATACCTGTTTGGTTTCCATTCGCGTTGTAAAATTGTACTTTTAAAATGAGACCATCACAATAAATTGCAGTGAAAAGTTGCTTGTTGTGTTTTGTTTCTATTAAAAGATAAATTAATTAAACTTTTATATCATTATCCATAAACGTTGATTAATTTTAAACCAACACTTTAAATAATTATTTAACGAAAATTGTATTCACAAACATTATTTAGATTTAATAACCTGTTTAAACAGGTAACTGTTTAAGTAATTAAATAGCTGTCAGATTAAACAACCTCATATCAAAGTATCGTTTATGAATAAGACAATTTTAAATATTATTTAAAACTTAATTAGCTGCTTAGTTAAGTAATTTTTAAACTACTTTTTATGAATAACGCTTTAGCTCACTTTGCCTTTTTGGAGCTTATTCAAGATAAACTTCAGACCGACATATAGCCGAAAAATAGAAAAAATGTTATTTATGATTAGGAATCGTATAAATAGCATCTTTTACTCAAATGTTGACATTTATTTTGAAGTCAGAGAATGATATTTAATTTATTGATACATTTACGCACAAGAAAAAATATTTCATACATACATACATACATAACTTCACGCCAGTCCCTTGCGGGTAGGCACGACAACAGAGCGCCATACAGGCTTATTCTTACACACCTCACTCGCTTCTTTGACACTCATAGCTCTTGTCATGCACGCTCGTCTGTTCTTAAGGCTCTTGACATCAATTTCTGCTAATACACCATCAATTTGATCATGAAGATGTGTCGTGGCCTTCCGCGACTTCTGCATCCATCCACTTTTGCATTGTATATCTGTTTAATCATTCTTTCATCATACATTCTTTCCACATGCCCGAACCACCGGAGTATTCCTTTCATTACCTTCACCCCGACACTCTCTTTCACAATTTATCATGTATGTCATTAATGTATTTACAACTCTTTACTTAAACAAAGTCAAGGTAAAACAGTGGCTAAAGTATTTGCGTGGCGTGAATTCGTTTCCTGACAATCTGTTTGATGTCCCGTCCTGTCCAATTGAAGATGGAACCGAAGCTCAGTGTTACTTATTACTATCTGAATTTATAGACTGACATATTTCATAGTACCTAAACCCTAATATTTAGTCTATTTTGACATAAATATAACTACTAACTGTACGATTATTTCACGGTCGGTGATCCAGCATTGTACGCGCTGAATGGCTATATTGGTGCTTTGAACACTATAATTAGGACAGTCCTTACAAACCTTAAAGTATGGTTTCCATAACTATGGGGAGCCGTCCGTGACGCTTATAAAACGTGCGTGTTTCGCGTGACGACTATACGTGATTGATTGACAATGCAAATTTTATGTTAGGGCAAGAGTGTTGGTGTGTCAAACTACCATTGACCTCACCTGCTATTCCCGTGTGAGTGTTACTAACGAGGTTGACAGTTAATAATTTTTATTTTTAAATAGTTCTTCTTCTTCCTCTTTCCTCGCACCTGTTATTTACTTTTGACGATTTTCTGTAAAATTTCCTTTAGTAGTTTCTGGAAACAATAAGTGTGACATACGCAGTCAGACGAACATATGGACCGACGGCTATAACGTAAAGATAAGAAATGGTGTAACCAAAATGACTGGAAGTCTCGAAAATTTGATTATATTTTTTATTACATTAGGTACACATCGTAATAAAAATATAATTTTCTTATTTATATAGCATATGCTGTATAATCAATATTCCTGCTTTTTATAACTTCAACCCTTTATAGCATCATCTCTTTATAAACTTTATTGTTATTTTACTACATAACATAAAAATGTAACTCATGACAAAGCAAAGACGGCAAATATTTATTCAGCCCACAAAACAGAGTCATCCGGGCCCTGTAACGGCTGTATGTTCAGAATAACATTCTCCAAGGGGTCAGGTTCAATGACGTAGAAAATCTTTATAGACGACTTGTAGTACTGGTATATAGTCGTGAAATGGAAAATGAATTAGTTTACTTGACTTCACCGTATGTGAGTAAAATAATATTTTATTAACACATATATGATAAAAATGATTGTTGAAGTTTAATGAAATAATTCTCATTAAATTAGATAGCCTTTTAGCAAAATTATGCTGCTATCTATAAGTGAAGTAGTACTCATTAGCGAGACTATATATCCTGATGTGAGGTGCGACAGTGAGCAAATAAATCAGTTTTTTTCCCACAGGCGTAAGAGCAGACTTCACCAAAATATCGCTCGCTGTAAAATCACGTGTACGGGTCGGGCCGATCCCTCTCCGCTCTTCTATTGTTTTAAAAGAGAAATCTGCCGTACCGGGAACCTTGTTGTCACACCATCTGTGGCATAGCGTTAACAGCATGGTCACGCGTGGCGGCTCTATCCGTGAGACAAATGTCAGCCCTTATTCATATGAAGGCCACTGAGTTAGAAACAAAGCATAGCTATACACCGGGTGTTATGATCCCCGAAAGGTGGGGAAATATGCCCGCTATTAACTGATACAGGCGGTAACACTTCTGGTTCGAGTATCTGGAGTATTGTGAATATCCAGTAATTGCCATTAGTTCCAGGCTACCGAGAGGGTACCGGTAGTGTGTGCATTCCTACCTTGATGATAAAAAGCGAAGCAGAAATTATTACTGTAATATTTGTTACTGATGCTGCACTCGTTGATCTCCATTATGTCTGAACCAAATCTTATGTAGCCTCAAGTAATAATTAAATTATCAACTAACACTATAGCTATTTAAATACATAATTACAGACACACCAGGTGCAAGATTTTCGAAAAATTTCAGTGATAATAACATTACCTGCCATTACATTAGCCGTAATCACTTTATCGAGAGTGTTATCTAAACTTCAAAAAGGAAATATATATATTTCTTGGTAGAAAATTGTATATCGCATTACAAACACCAATTAACATTGATAATTAACATGTTTGTCGTAACTTAATTAATACAATAATATTGGTTAGTTTAACGAATGTCGTAGTATTCAAATTGGGATTTTTAATAGATAAACCTTATTTCAAACACATGGGTTTGGATTCTATTAGAGAACATGCGATGCTTAACAATTTCTCTGGTCTAATTTGCATTGATTATAATAATAGCCAAGGATTGATGGTAGTGGAGAACGTGGTAAGGTAGCCTGTCTGTGTGAAATCTGCCATGGGGAGGGGTTGGTATATCATTCGGACTTCTAAAATTCGGTACCTTTTAATCAAAAGTAATCGATTTACTATATGCTAATTTGTAACACAGGAGTATATTTCTTTTTAAGAAACAAATTTTAACTTTTTGAACAAGACTGTGAACTTTCTATATATATTTCCGACCTCTATTTCTGGTGGGCAGAGCATTGCCAGCTGACATTTTTACACTATTAAGTACTTACTGTGTTACAATATTTCTTGCCCTATTTTGTACTGCTGTTTAATTAACATTACATATTTACCATCTATTTCTACTTTACTAATATTTTGAAAGCAATTTATCAAAGCAATGTTCGTAGTCATTGCCAGCAAAACTTCGTTTGCGTCCCTATTGCGATGTATTTATTTCTTAATAAATTGGAATGGCGGCATAAAAAATTATGATGGTAGCACCATAATTTTCACCATTTTCGTCTATCTCACGAAAACTACATCATTTATAGAGATAAAATGTATCCTAAGTTACGATCTGGAATATAAGCATCTAGCATCTACCGGCTGGCATTTCAATCCATTCAATAGTTTTTGCTCTGACAGACAAAAGTTATAAAACTTGCGTTTTCGCCTGGGCCCAATTATCCTCCCTGAATTTTCACATTTTTAAACGCAATGTACAAACTCTAACCATTTAAAGATTTATTATAGAATGCTTTTATATCATTAACCGTGGACTTAAACTAGATACAAAATATAAAATGAAAGCACTGTATCGCTGAATAAATTAACTCGTGGCAATGATAAATAGCTTGGCTGGTTCCACTTGAAATATGCTACAAGAAGTTAAAAGACTTCTCTGTTGCACGCGAAATCAGGCAAAATGCTGAATTATACTCCTCTAATTACAACTTTTGAATTGTTTAACTGCTTCTTTACTATTTAACGTTGTAGTTTCTAATTATACATTGTATCGTGTATTTAATTTGTAATGTATGATACTTTATAAAACTACATTTTAACGGTTTTAAGCGCGGTAATTTATTTTATTTAGGTTTATCCGACGTCACGGCCACTGAAAAGCGGCCGAAACGTCGGATAAACCTAAATAAAATAAATTACCGCGCTTAAAACCGTTAAAACGTAGTTTTATTATGTGTACAAGTCGCGAAAACTTAAGAAAATATTATGTATGATACTATATAATACTACTATGACTTTGGATAAGCTTTAAAAATCTATATCATTTACATCTGTAATTAATGATCACACTGCATGCTCAAATTTGACTACTAAATTTTACGTTTAATCATTTTTAAAACTAGTCATATGTACGTGTTTTAAAATAAACAATATAATATATCTTGTGAAATAAATGAGTGGTGTAGTTTACATAATTATGTTATGCACAAGGCAAACATTGCTTTAATAAATTGCTTACTTTCAAAATATTAGTAAAAATATAAGTCATAGTCAAAGTAAGTTATTAAAGTTGAATATTAATAGTGTCTTCGTTCTTCTTACTTTTGGTTATAATTCGTGTCGTGTCCAATAAATCAGTTTTAAATATGTTCAAAGCCTATAAATCAACTGTATGAAGCTCTTAATTATTCAAACTATTAAAATGATTATTTTTCAAGATCAGATTTACGAAAAAATGTTTTCAACTCACAGTTACGTTTATGGTACACGTTATGAAAGTATCATATAAGATCATTAAGTGGATACCCTCATTCTATGTATTTTTATATTACACTACACCATCGTGTATACAGAATACATCTTCCTGTAAAATATCATACTAAGTAGTATCTAAGAAAGATAACTGTGGCAAACAGAAACAGACGGACAGGACAATTTCATAAAGAGTTCCAATTGTACCACAATAATAATTTAAGTAGACAATTTAAACATACTAAAATTATTACTCACACAAACGTTATAGTTTATAAAGCATCTTTAAAAAAGAGGATGGATAAAACACCCGGTGCTGGTAACGAGCCTTCGCATGAAAGAACTGCGAATACATCCAAAAGTATACGACACCACTCATCCGTTTGTTATTCTATTTGCTCTCTACTTGGTAAACTCTATTACATAGTCGATGGTTTTGATTCTCAGAACTCGATGTTTACATTGAATTTTAAACTTATGTCACTGTTGTCACAATATTTTACTTTCAAGTGTTTCGTCAGTTATGAGTCTTATGAGAATGTTGACGAGCGCCACTGTTTGTTCAAGATTTCAGATTCTCGTTGCATCTATGACATTCTTACCCGTAGATAGATGTGTCACCATATTCTGTCTTAGCAATATCTAATGAAGGTAAGTACCCGATATTCACTTATATAGGTAAGAAGCTGTATTGTCTTTTGCTGCACTCATGTCTAAAAACATAAACGTAGGTATGTATTTTAGTATGTTTATTGTAGTTTGTGCGATTTTTCTTTTGAGACTCTTTGAGTGGTGAGGAAGAGCTTCAGTGTGCCCTAACACCATTGTAGTTTTCAAATTACAGTTGGGTTTATTTAAAGCTAGCATCCTTGCTTATATCTTTCAGGACTTATTATTCTCTTTTGTGATATCTATTGTCAGCTGCGTATTGTGAAGTAATAAATAATGTTAAAGACGAATACAATTCCAAAATATAGAGAGCATTATCCTATCAGTTTGTACTAATTAAACCTTAGTTCGTACCAATAAAAAAAACACTTTTCATATATTGTTATATGAAAAGCGTTTTTTTATTAAATTGGTCATCTACAGTTATATAATTAAATCTAATGACCGCACATCTCCATAAATAAAATTTGTCTCTGTTTGTTAATAGATAAAACCTAAGATCACTTTCATATTTTCTCTCTTTATTGGATCTACTGTAAAATTATATTATGTAGCTATTGTTTGATGCTGTCGGTAATGCAACGATGTTGGCGCGTCTACAGTATAAAATATTATGGTGCTGCATACGGTTTATTGTCATCATATTCAAGCGTATCTCGTCGGCTAAATAAAGCAATGATCATTTGCTTTTATTGCTCAATACAATTATTGTCGATAGCCACGTTCCCGCACTAATGCGGTTGGCTTCTTAGGTCGAAACAACTAATGGACTGCGTTATTACCGGCCACCTATACGAAAAAGTGCATTAGCGTACTATAAGTGGAATAAAAGTATTTGAATATAGAGCTTAAGTAAAGTGCTCTGTGAGTGCTTATACTACTTTATACACAGTGATTTGCCTCATTAACTGTAATCGCTATACTTTTATTTTAACTGCGCTTTCAGTAGCAGTTTTATCCAATTAAAATAAATGTATTTTTCAATCTATAATATATTTTTGCTATTTAGAGCTTGTTGAGTAAGTGTAAAATGAAATTTATCTTGTTATTGTGTAAGAATTTATGTTTATTTACTAGCGGCCTTGGCAGACCAACGTCTTTACGCAGGAAACTCCTACATTGATAAAAATGAAAATGTAGAACTTGATTCCAGGGCCACCTAGCAAATCCCATTGTTCATCTAAACCATCCAGGGACCCATACGAACGTACAAACGGAGTGAAAAAGTAAATATATATGTAGATGTAATATAAAAAATTCTAAACATGCCGGTACATTGAAGCTATTTAAAAAAGAACGACTCATACATACATACATAAATTCTCGTCAAGTTCCTTGCGGGGTAGCCACGAACAACAGAGCGCCATTCAGGCTTATTCTGACACACCTCACTCGCTTCTTTGACATTCATAGCTCTTGTCATGCACGCTCGTGTGTTCTTAAGACTCCTGACATCACCTTCTGCTAATACACGATCAATTTGATCATGGAAGATGTATCGTGGCCTTCCGCGACTCCATCCATCCATCCACTGTTACATTGTATATCTGTTTAGTCATTCTTTCATCAAACATTCTTTCGACATGCACGAACCATCGGACCATTCCTTTCCTTACCGACACTCTCTTTCAGACCAACTCTCTTCTTACTTTGGTATTACGAACTTGGTCGGCGAGCGTCACTCCGCAGATTTTGCGCAGTGCTCGCATCTCGATCGCGTTTACTCTCCCAGAACGACTCGAATACATTATATAAGCGATGGAGAATACGATGCCATTTTTTTACATTTCTTGTCTGTTTCCTCGGTTTGTCTTTGTTGTTTGTTTGGATTTCACGTAAAAAGTACTGAGCCGATTTCAATGCGGTTTTCGTTGATCGACAGCAAATTCTTAGACTTTAAATCTGAGCTGCTTTTTTAACCTGGGAATCCCGCGGGAATTTTTCAGGAATTATTTAAATGGCCAGTAAAAAAAACATATTCCAAAATGACTTTTTACTAATCATTACAAATGTTATGTAACAAAATGTGTGACACTTTTATCTCGTAACGGTTCGTAGTTCGGATGCGTAAAAATTTGCTTATTCAGACAAAGTTTTGTCCAAAACGATAGCTTACATTCTTTTTTAAATGCTGCGAGACTGTGTGTCCCGGGAATCTTAAATCAAGCGTGGACGCAGTCCCGGGCATATCCTAGTAAAAATATAAAGAGGATATTTCACATGTATCTTAGGAAGATAGGGTGTCTGCTTGCATTTAGCAAAATTAGTAAATGTTGTGCACTAATTTCGGAGGTCAAGATAAGACGTAAGAGTGTAAGACCGCCGGAGTTAATTTAGTTATTCAATACGGGTAATTAATTGGATCTTATGATATCTTATCGACAACCACCGATGAATGCGAAGGCTTATTGTACATAAAATGATAATACATACGATAAAATCTCATATAACTATATATGTATACACACATATATTTATTACAAATAATTACTACGTATGATGGTAAATCCAAATTGGTATTTATTCTTTCGCCATCGATAGCAACGTCATCTACGTTATTTGACAGCACATTTATTTAATACGTTAAACATAAATGTCACACGACATTTGATAGTTAAAACGTCACCTAATACTACGCCTAATTTAATGTTATTCAAATATTTTACACGACTTTTCAATGTATTTTCGATTTACTCCTTTCCTCCGTCAATAGCGTTAATATTTATTAAAGTGTAGAAAATTAGAGTTAAATGTTAAAAAAATTATTAAAAATTTTTCCGGCACCATTTACATCGCCAGATTAACAAAGAATTTTCTTAAGGTTACGTTACCTCAAACTAAAAAATTGCCTAAAGTTTTACCAAGAAGGAATTCTAAAAATACTTTTGTTATTGTTTTATTGGCGAATAATAGTGTCTATCTAAAACCAGTATTCGTCAATATCCAACAGCAGATAAGAGACAGGGCTCTTTCTACACTGGTTAAAGATTTAGTTGGTAAAATTTTTGAATCCCCTCTGTGATCTTTCGGTTAGTTACACACATGTGAAGAGACTCCATGAGAATACGAAATTCAAGTTACCTACCTTTATTTGAACATTGCAATTGAAATATTACACATTGGCTTTTTCGAATTCATAACACGGAGCATGTTTTGATTTTTTGTTAAGTTAAAACACGACCCTGAATTTTTTTTAAATCATGATTACATCTAGTAAAATACTTGTGGTTCATTTGTACAAACTATTTCGACGATTTGTTTTATTGTTATTTGAGCAGTATTTATTTCAAATATCTTTACGTACTAACTATATGTGTTGGATATCGTATAGATTTCTTTGATTTTCCGAGGTATATTTAGCAGTTTTCGAAACGAGACCTTTCTGTTAATTTAAATAATATAATTATTTATTTTGACACATAACTATGTATATCCTTATTACATACATATATTAACTATATATGTATGTGCTTAAGTATTGCTTATTCGAAGTGCAGTAAGCACTGTCTTTATAATCAGTATTGAAATATAGTTCTTTCTGGTTCTTAACACAAGAACTGGTCTCTGCAGTACTCAATTTAATTTTTTACAAAGCCTTACATTGTTGCAGATGTGAAACTTCACAAAATCATAAAAATGTAAACCCTTATACGGTGCATTGTGTTAAATACGTGTTTGTCATATATTGAGTTATTAAAAAGTAAAAATTATAGGTTTTAAAAATACTATCGTTATTCTGAAGGAGGTTTACGTTTCGTGAGTTATATTTTAGTATCAAAATATGTTCTACTAAAAGTTACAAAGAACCAAATGTACATTTTAAAACTCCATAGCATATTGGTTAAAAAGGAAATCTTATACAATCGTTGGTTGTTTATCCGTTTTTCTATTTATTTTATATAGATAATAATAGTTTGAAACCGGGAAAAATATTTTTAGGTATGTACAAATAGCATAAAGCTTTAAATTCAAATTAACTTGCTTTTACATTAACATATTAGCGTGGATTAGAAATATATGCATTTTGAAATTTTCGAAATCTAAACACCATTTATTTCAAATCTATGTTTAGTGCAAGCAACAGTGATATTCTGTTTAATCTGGGAAATACAGAAGTTAGTGTCATTAATGTCAAGTCAGTTTGATAAGAAACAGATCATCGATATCCTCGCCCTCCCAATGGTTGAACCGAATAAACACAACACAAACATATATACAAAAATATGCTTGTTTAAAATAAGTATAAGAAGATTATAAGTGTTGGTTTTAATATCAAGGAAACAAGACTATGCGATTCCAAGCAAATTATTATTTAAAAAAAAATAATAACCTAATTTTTCTATGACAAACATGGATCATCGAATACAATATAGTGCATCTTTTACAAAAGGCAGAACTTAACAATCCGACATTGCAATTGGAACAAAAGTTGCGGTCGTAATGAATTTTCGTTCTTGGTTCAGCAAATAAATAATTCATTGTGAACGAGACGCTGGTTCCTAGTAATGCAAGAGAGCATATTTTAGCTCATATCGTAAAGTGCAATGAATGACAACAGTCGTAAAACTTTATGCCTTCGTTCCAACGTCTGTGCCGTCTCAATTACAATTACAAATTATCACAAATTTTCAACACTGGACACAGAGTTCTGAGCGAATACTCAACGCATACAATGTGTGACGTTAATTTTTATGTATTTTTTATTCATAGATTGAATGATGTGTGGTCGTATTTATTATCTCCCTGCTCCATCTGGCATTATATTAGTGACCGTGGGCAAATGCGTTTTCCACAACTCGACGACAAAGCGCCTATTTTGCATGCAAAGGTGGATGAGGGTTTACTCCATCCAGCTCAGCTTCTCTAGGAAGTCCACCAGCTTCTTGACGTTGCTGAAGACTTTTCAGAGACTCTAGTGTCACAACTATATTGAAAAGGTATCTGTTAAAATTGCCATGTCCAGTGACTACACTAATAACTAGTCTCAGCCGGGACCGAATGAGCTTTAAGATATTCCTGGAGAAACGCAGGTTTACTTAATTTATAGCGTTAAAATAACGCCGTTAATCATGAGCTACGTTAGTGTATAGACATACGTTATTTATTAATATTTAAAGAAATTAGCAATTAATAACAATGCTTTATCACAAATAACGCATTAAACCCATCGCTACATCTGCGTGAAATAGTCACTAACACCAATATTAGCCCAGATGGAGCAGCAACATTAGAGACAACAAATATCAGCTTATAAATATACGTGTTATTGCTGAACTCAGGCCTCCACATTTTAATAGAAAAAAATCCTGCCATAGGTACTTTTTCAAATTCTGATTGATTAGGGGACATGTACCAGTAACCTCAATATGCCTTTTACTTTACGATATTTACCTTCACTGTTTAACTTATCTGATGACTGGTGAATGTTTCACCATTGTTAGGGTTCAAACCTAAGTTATTGAAACGAGAGTCCGTTGCCTTAGCCAGAAAACTGCCACAACTAATATTCGATGTTGTTTTGTCTTCTACGATTGCTATTCAAAATACTATCAGAGAATGTTATATTGGTATAAATTTTGAAGTCCTTTGTATACTTACCCAATTATGTGCTGTAAATATTACTACTACTACACCGCTATAGGAATAATATTATCACTTCAGACACTTCGCAATTATTTATTCGAATAGAATCTAGAATGTCGTCATACATATCGCTTGAGGCTCAAAAGCTAGAACATCACATTTGCTAAGTGCTCGATTATGGTTGCCGACTATTTTTAAAAGACGTTTTGTTCGTTTTTTAATAAGCCCAATTTTATTGACTGCTTGATAAATAAAATGTGGCGAGTGCTGATGGAACGTAGATCGTTCCATCGTTGGCTTAAGAAGTTTCAGAAAAATTTAGAAGATTCTGGAAGAAAAATACAAGGACATTTAGTAGCAACTAGAATAGATTCAGGAAGGAAAAGACAGAGATAGATATATGTTTAGAAAACGATAGACTTACTGTCTATCGTAGAGTTGGAAGAGAAGTTTAATAGAAGAAAGTGACGAGTTTAATGGTGAATTTAGTTAAAAGTTAAATGGGCAGGTCAGTGAAGGAGAAGTGTAGCGTAGTTTTTGAGGAGATCCAGAAGCGAGTTACACGCGGTAAATTCGGAGGTGAGTACTGCAGCAGTTTATGTAATATCAACGATGATATTGTGAATGAGACATCTTATCAGCGTTGTGTCGGATATAGTTCCGGCACAGCAATATGCTGCAAACCTTGTTTGCTGAAGATGCGGCGTACAGATTTTAAAATTATGCTCTGTGTATATAAATGTATAAGAAATGTAATTGCGTCGCTAATTTTGCAAATAAAGTTTCTTTCTTTCTTTCTTTCTTTCTTTCTTTCTTATCGTTGGGATAGTGCATCGTTAGTAGTGCGTGTAGGTTCAACCCTACTGAGAAGAATCACGTACGGCTGGTGCTTCTTTCCATTCGTAATTGCGTAACCCTACCACCCCAGGTCTGCAGCATGTCGCCATAACAACCTTGATTTGTGTTCGGCGTTAGTGGCCAGGTTCTAATTTCCCTTAAAATAGTAGCAATACATTCGTAGCGTAACGCTTTGGTGATGCAAATGTCCATCGGCGATGGCAACCGCTTTTTATCAGATGGAACGTCTGCCTGTCTGCTCAAGTCATGCAATAAAAAAATGAAAATTTTGATTGTTCTCGATTCGCTATGAAAAAAGTCCCAATTGTCAAATATTAGTATATGAAGGAACTAATATATACCACTTTGAAATATGTATATCAGCAATACATAGATTATTTTCAAAATAGGTTTTTAGAAGACGATGACTAGTTAAACCACCCAAATAAAATGTTATTAGTTGCAATCTTTAGTATCTTAAATTCCTTAGATGATCTATGGCTTGATGAATTTATCTGTCAAAAATTGGTTTTGGGTGTTCGAGAAAATGTGAATGATGATGATGAATGAGAAAATGTAATGTGCATAATACTTAAAGGTAATTTTCTATATTTCTTCAATACTTTTTCGTTATATCTTGATATTAGGACGTAGGATCATCAAAACTTCTAAAGTCGAGTCCAGCTACGATTGCCATAATTATAGTTTTAAGTAATCAGCAAGTGTTAACAATATCTATCTAACAGTCACCCAATCTAATGTATACTTTCTTGAAAAAAGCACGTAAATACAAGTGTCTCTAGAGACGGCAACCCTAAGCATGACCCACTATTAAGAACTGTCTCGACGTACGTCGCGGACTCGCGTCTATAATTTAACAAAGCGAATGTGTGATTTATTCACTAAAACAATAGTGCGCAAGTTATGAAGAGGCACTATTATAGGTTTAGTTCTAGCAACATAGGAATATAGGTTTCGCTTTAATTACGACCGTGAATGAGTTATGAGCTAGTGTGGCGGAATTTTAGTAATTACAGTGTAGTATCTAATAACAGGTAATAGCATACCGTTACTTTTAAATATAAGTTTTAGATTATGGTTTATACATACGTTCTTGTATTTAAAAGATGTTGAAAATATTACCTCCTGATAATACTGATTGATATTGACTGAGATTGATACTGTCCTCATAACCTTTAGGTTTTGATACCTATAATTTACTACTTGAAATTTAAATAAATAACATGAATTTTTAAAGCAAATCCGGGAAGTCCAAATAAATAAATGAAACAAAGGCTTTGTACACACTACCGTACACACATAAAATATATTTATTATTGTGCAAGCTCGCTCTGCACGCACGTCTATTTCGTGAGGCAATTTATTGTTTGCCGATTTTGTACTCCGTTGTACGGTCTGCAAGTTTTGGTAGCTTCAATTGACCAAAACAATTTTTTTACCGGAACTGATGCACTAGTATATATTTACATTATTGTTATTATAATAACAAGAATTGGACTACATCTTTTACTTGTTAATATGTTTATGGTAGTATTTAATTTTATAGCTTAGTTTAAATATACTTTATTAAATTGTATATAGTTGTATGTTTGTATAATTAATAACAAGAATGTAAATAAATAACATTTTTAAACTTGGAGAGTGATCTTTTGATTTGTGATTATATTAAAAAAAACATATTTTACCTTAATATGTAAAACAAATGTAGAGTGATTTTGTAAGCCTGCTTAATTTACAAAAGCTGTATTACTCTCTTGAACCAAATTAAGTCAATTTGGTTGAAAGGTGCACAAATGAAAGGATACATATGATATTTTATGACATGAATTATTCAATTTTATGTTTATGTGAATAACTTCATTCTTTTATCCAAATCGAAACACAGGAGTGAACAGTGTAATATTAATTTATCGAACTATTTTCAAGCTTTTTAGTCAAAGCGCAAAAAACAACATTGTTTTTACTGGAAATAAAGTTTATAATTATAAAACATAAGTAGATTTAAATATGATGCACGTTCATTGTAATTTAATATTTGACATTTAAAGAGTATTTAATATATTCAGATCAATATCTGAAAACACAAGCATCAATAGCAACTTTCAGTACGCTAATACAAAAATATAATCTTAACTCGATACATTAAGTACGGATTACATCAAAATGCAAACACGTCTTTGGCATCACCAGTTTACGTATTTACTGTGTAGCTTATGTAGAACACACTAAAAAACCTACTGAATATAAAAACACCAAAAAATTATCTGTCGTTCCATATTGTTCTAAAGTTGAATTTAACTTTTATGCTGTAACGAAAGTATAGTTTATTAATGTTTAGGGGCAAATGTCCGGCAATAAATAAAAATTCTAAATTATTGACTAATTTTAGAATTATATTATTTGTAATGTAATAAACAAAATATTGTACTTATTAATTACACGCCATATTTAGCATGTGAAACTATCACCATGCTCTGTATTTTTTCATCTGTGCCTGTCTAATGCAAATAAATATGATTTGATTTGATTTAAACGAATAAATTATTTTAATCAATCTTTAATGCTTATATTTTTGATACGATATCTAAGTTATCCGAAGAAAATATAAACAAATTGAGCTTCATACTTTAACAAATTTCAGGTACCTACTATTTTATACACCTTTACTACCTATACCTGCCCCAGTACCACAACCCAAACTCTTATAGTCACTGGTCGCTCTTATCTGTATACAGGACATACACAGCAAAACTTTCAAGTTTTATAAAATGACGAAGGAATATATTTATGTATTTATATACACATATAATAGATATAGCATTTATTTATTTTAACAGGGTCTAAATTCTTGTCAATTGGCTTAACTGTCTCATAGATGGAATGTATTCTAAAATCGACCGTTAAATTTGAAAGATAATATATACCTACTTAGTTTAAAACTTTTGCCAAATTATTCTTGTTACAATTCCTAAAGTAAGTCGGGTACTTTATATGTTAATAAGAAACTTTAATATAAAGACTTTTTATATATATAGTTATAACAGCAATTTTCCATTAACTTTTGTCCTAGTTTCAGTATTTGAGGGTACGTACTTCACATAAATTTCATTTTATTGTATATCCAGCTATATGTTTATAATTTTCTACGAGTCATCGCCATCATCAGCCAACAGTTATCCATTACTACACGTAGGCCTTTCTACTTGTACTAAAGTCCTTTTCTTCAGCTTACATTACGAAGATGAAGTTTTAAATAACATTCAATAAACGGTCTAAAAAGATTTAAAATGTAGTTACCTAGATGCAGCAGCGCTCTTTTAAACTCTAGTTTCATATCAGCTACCCGAGAATTGTGACCGGAAAAGAATAGGCAACCTAACATTTACATATTCTATGGGCTTCATAATTTCGATAGGTATAGATTTTGTTTAATAAACAAACCGATGAACTGTTAAAAAAAATATTATTAATAATAATTCATATACTGGACTGAAATTTTTTTAGGCAACCCATATACAATATATTTATTGACACACTAAAGTAAGTATAAAATAGGTTTCATCAAATAAGCATCTCGGTGAAGGTCGTTGTATAGCAGGATCCTATACTAATACACATAGAGCTAAAATTCATTTACAATCTTTGAAGTTTTATTTAAATTGAAAATTAATATTAACCGGTAAAAATAAATTGTTTTCTAATTAAATATCGTTGAATTTTAGATGTTTATCTCTTTTTCGTTTCATCGATTTACAAATTACAATGATTTTAAAGTAGTTTCACTTAAATAAAAATTACCCAAAACCACTTTCAGGAATGTTTTTCAGGAACAGCCTATTTGTGTATTTATTTACTATATTTTTTATTGTTTTTATTAACTCCATAGTTCAAAGCCCAACAACGGCTTTAAGTGTTTCCTTTTGTAGTTTCAAATATCTTGTGATTGTAACTCAATAAAATGAAAGCTCGAGCGGTACTTTCTTTGGGAAATAAAGAGGCTTGTCCATCGTAAAGCTCGATGATACACGCGGGTATCCACTAATAAAATAAAATACAAAACTATGTATGCGTTGTTATCGGAAGATTTGAGATGTTCCCTTTCCCAAGGGCCACGACCCATCCGTCACAACCATGTACCGAAATATATTGAAAATGTTGAAGAGTAATTCTTGTACGTGAATAAAATTATTTTGAAACGAAGTTCACATACGCACCATTGTATAAGTTGGTTGTTTATGTTCTGTTTGTTTCCTTTTGGATATATTGATTTTCAATAAATTGAGTAGTTGTCTGTGCACAACGAGTTACCTGAAGGTGAACTCCTATTGTTTTCATTTGACTAAGGAGCCATAATAAGTATTTAAGCCTCGTCATGTCTCAAAAAGTACTTGACGGATCGGATGACATTTTAAAAGGCAATTTTCGTTAAACACATTTCTATAACTTTAATTTTTTTGTACAATTTTTCACTATAGCTAAAAGTTACAGCGTCACGCATATTATTTAGGACTACGAAGCTAATACCCCTATTGGTTTAAATTAACAAAAGGAATACATAAGTTTTTAAAATTTAACAATATCTCGACAACTGTATAACATTAAAATATTTGTTATCATTTCTCACATTCTGAAAGTACGCTTGGAGTGGCCTGATGAGAGGAATGACAACAGTATTTTTTTACTTTTACACAACCTTTTTTTACAGACATTGTTCAATTCCAACAAAAATTGTACTAAAAAATATCAACAATTCTGTAACAGCATTTTAAACTTATGTTATTATGTATACTATGTAATTATTTCTCTTACAGTCGCAAAAACTTATGAAAATATTGTAAATTACTTTTCATTAAATTATTATTAAATTTACATAAATTTGAGCTAAATATTTACTATCATATGTGACAAAAAATACTGGCTGGCAGAATGCCACAGAAAAAAAATTTACTTGACTTTTCATATGTGACGTATTAAACGAGTTCATCAGATTTAGATGTGGATTTAACGCCTGATTCCATTGGAGAAGTAACTATTTACTTCTCAAATGTAGTCTCTAATAAACAGTTTGTTTAACTCATCAGTTTTTATTTACTTTCTTCATATTTGAAATGAAAAGCGAAATTTTAACTTCGCTTAAAAACCTATTTAGGCACTCAAAGTATTAGCGCC
This sequence comes from Dendrolimus punctatus, assembly GCA_012273795.1. NCBI lineage: Eukaryota > Metazoa > Arthropoda > Insecta > Lepidoptera > Lasiocampidae > Dendrolimus > Dendrolimus punctatus. The sequence goes on along the minus strand of CM022542.1, from coordinate 9,939,051 downwards.
CTCGCTACGCTCGTGCTTAAATAGAGGACGCTTTCACACGAATAGAGGTTGAAGTAACGAATTTAATTAAATTAAATTGTAGAACTGACGATAGATTTATACCCTCAGTTACATGTATGACGGCCACACCTAGTTTTTATTGGTTTTAATACAAAAACGAATAGTACTTATTATTCTTTCATAGTTTTGCTACATCATTCTGTAACGCCAACACCACACCTTTATGTCAACAGTCAGAATATGAACTTAGTAGTTTCTTGAAAATGACAATAACATACGAAGACTGAGAGAAGATTTCATAAGAGTTCAGTTCTGAACTGAACATTTATTACAAAAATAAGGACAAAACTATAATCATAGCATTTAACAGATAATTTTGTAAGTGTAATAAATGTCATAGGCCATGGAATACAATTTATAGGGCAAGTCTGTTGAGGAATATGAAATGGAGTACCCATTCTCGTTACGATTTCAATTCCTTTGGATACTTTCAAAATGGGCATATAGACATTTTAGTCATATTTATTGTAAACTAATATAAATCTTAAAGCTAAAACTGTGTTCATTTGTTTTCAAAAGCACCCTTATTATAAAATATATATTCCACACTACCCAAATAACCAAAGAAATTTAGATAATAATTAAAAATAAAATTAATGCATTCGCTAGGCAATTACTTTGTATGTAATAGTTTAATAACTGTGGAGCCCGTTTGTAGCGAAACAATCTTCATCTTGTACGTGTGCAAGTTAAATAAAGAGCTCGGACTTTTCTTGTCAATAAAATAGGGGGCACTTGCAAAATAAGTAAGAACTCGAAAAGAGAATAATGGTTAACATGAAGGTGGTTGGTGGTTGCATAATAGACGTGCGTCTTAAACACCAGTGGCACATTAGTGTAACACTTCTTTTATTGCTACATCAATGGTATATGTAGTTTAATTGTTATGTAAATAATAACAATCCTAAAAAAATAAGCTACTTGGATATGTAGAAAAACTAACTTTAATTTACGAGGAATTCCTTTCGGTTATTTTTGAAATGAGTAATTAAAGAAAATACTTTAGTATCTGTTGTTATAACTCTTGCTTTTGTTCATCAAAATTATAGCATAAATATTGTACAAAACAGACTACTAGTACTTACTTCAGAAATAGAGGCGTTCATTTAGATCATTCTGAGCATCTTAAATTACTGTATATCAGGAATAACAAATTTTATTGAGGAGTAGAATAGGGGTTGCCCTCTCCCTTTTATTAAAATAACTGGCAAAATTTCACATTGCTCTAAGTGTCAATGTCATCATTTTAATACGTATATTCATTTGGTCGTGACAAGAGAATCCCGGCAAGCCGCCGCCATTCTCGTTAAGTCCATAAATGTTGATTTGATTTAAGGAAGGAAGTAATAATTAACTTCCGTGAAAAAGATATTGGTTATAAACGAGCGCCAATGTAAATAATCTAGTTGGCTTTATGAGGTAATAAAATATCTCAAAAATGTCTTACTCATCTGCCAGACATTTCTCCTAGAGCACTGTGTTATGGTTTGGTTCTAATGTTAGCGAAAGATTCAAATGACTTACGTAATGAAAGGTCCTTTCTAAAAGACAGGAAAATGATTTTATTTTTTGTAAAAAAGTTAACCTCCTCTCCTCAATATTTCATTCGCTCTTATCAAGTCCATTACAATCTATTTCGTGTAGAAACTTCTTACAAGTCTAAAACTTATGTGTAATATCACAGAATAACACTGCTTGCTTGCATGATTGTCTATGGGTTGTGTAAAGCTCTGGTAGGTATTTAGTTGTCATTTTTTCTATAAAAAAGTTGAAATTAACTAATATGTTCGGGTGCTCTCATCGCAATTATTAGTTTGTTAAAATTAACTTCAACAGTTTATAATACCTACTTCGTTTTACCCACAACACAAATTTTGAATATGTGTATGTAACACGTAATCATGTTTTCCTAGTATTTATTGAATATAATAATATAATTATACTAGGGTTTTCCATTAGGTTTAGTGTCGTATGGAATTTGGGTCCATTTATTTCAGGAAGTCAGAGCTTAAATCATTTTCTACAATCAAATCTTTGACTTCTAAGTCACTGTTATATTAAACTTTATAAATATCTGTTCACGTAGAAGATTTTGAACAACAATGATCTTCCTAGAATTATAGATTATCCACAATTTGTTGCAGACGATAGCACGATAATTTTACTGGTAAAGATAACGAATGTGTAGAAAAAGTAATAAATACTACTCTAAATAATACAATAGAATGGCTAACAGAGAATAATTTGAAAATCAATTTAGACAAAACTAAAATAATGACTTTAAAAATAGAATTAATTGTTAGACGACATAAAAATCAACTGCCATGGACATAATATTGAAAATGTAACGACCACAAACTTTCTAGAATTAAATATTGACTGCAGTTTAAATTGGAAATCCATTGTGAAAGTTGTGTCTGAAATTAATAGATCTTCTTATGCCTTACACATGCTATCAAAAACTGCTAGCAAAAGCGCAGTAGTTACAGCCTACCATGGGTATGTTGCATCACTCCTTCGTTACGGTATTATATTTTGGGGCAATAGTAGTGAAAGAGTAACTGTATTCAAGGCACAAAAACGATGTATTAGAGCAATTTGTCGATTAAATAACAGGGAGAGCTGTAAACCATACTTTAAAAGTTTAAAAATTTTGACAGTTACTTCGCTTTATATATACGAGATTATAATTTTCCTTCGATGCAATATAAATTTATTCAATACTTTTAAAAGCGAACGCCAAGCACATAAAAAATATGTCCTAAGAGTCGAACAACTCTGCTAAGTAGTAGCGTGTTGTGTATGGCTCCTAGGCTCTATAGTCACCTGCCAAAATGCATAATTGACATTCGAAACACCAATAATTTTAAGTATAGTTTAAAGACATTTCTAATTGACAAATCGTATTACAATGTTAATGATTATTTTAATGATAGACTTTGATTTACTGAGGTAGTATACAATTATTATTATATAGACTAACGGATAAATTTAATTTTTATGACATTTATTTTAAGAGTGACGAAATTAAAGTTTTAAAGTTATGGTTAATTTATTATTATTATGGATGATTTGTTTGTTTATTTATTGTGATTTGTTTTATGTATTAGTAAACAATGATAATTATAAATATAATATGTACAACATTTTGCACGCCTAGAAGCAAAAACATGTGAAACGATGAAATAATCCTACATCTTTTTTATGTACATGTTTTATGCAATAAATGATGATTTCATTTGATTGATTTGAACAACGAATAAATTGACTTTGATGTCCATTTCTGATGTAATTGGCACGTGCCTTTTGACAGAAATATAAACCCGAATGGGCACCTTAAACCGCTTCAAATCAAACCACGCACCACTCCGCTATATTGGTCTTTGTTATCAGACTAAGCCGTGGGACGTGCTTAGAAAGCTGAAATTAGCGACGTATAAACGCGAAAACAAAGAAAAGAATCCATCTTCTAGATTTTTCCTTTGCGATAAAACAAAAATTTCACGATGGAATATAAATGTGAGTCATATTATTTTGAATCAAGCGTTTTGGCATAATAAGTTCTTGGAATTTATATTACAAAATTGCTCTCACAAAAAGTTACCGTTGCGTATCTTGTAAGTAAGCAGTCAGGACGTCCGTGAGTTGCATTTTTTGCAATCATTTATAATAGCCAAAGAATTTCGGTGAGTATAATTAGTGTATTTGATATAATATCTAGCTTCCAGAATAGTTATTAATGATTAATATATTCAAATGTCGGCTTTATTAACTTGATTATGGGTTTTCGTTAATTAAACTTGATATGACCGGTCAGAAGTCATCAATCTATTTTATTATGGGCACTTTAATAGCTACTGAGTGCATAAAAAGTTTAAGTAACTTTGAAATATTTTAAAGCAATTAACATATTTTACTTTACCGTAATTACTTAGTAGGTAGAGTACTTCGTAATTAGCATACTTACCTTTGGAATAGCCGTGTATAAGCTATTACATTTCCATTAAATTGGGTTTGTTTCCTATCAACATGCAATGTATGACTATTTTAATGAACACATTTTTTTAGACAACTTACTAATATAACGTTTGTGTGATAAACCTTATTGAAAGTTCTGTTGACATGTATTTTTTATTATTATTATTTATTTAATAATTAAATATCGTGCTTGCGAAATGTGTTAATTAGGCTAGTGGTCCATTTTGTCAAAATTAAAAAAAAACATTAACATCAACTGTATTTTTAAAATTTTCACATTTTCTAGAAATACAAAATTAAATTCTTAAGAGCCTGCTATACCCAAATGTGTTTAGGATTTCGACTTCTTTTAACGTATAAAAGTTGAACGTATAATATATTGTAAGAAGTAACTTCAACTGTTACATAATTTAAAATAGAATTCAAACATAAATACGCGAAATTTGAAAAGTTTCTCGATACTATTTCACTTCGTACAAACTTTTAAATTGAAAGCAAGACAATGGTAAATTTTAAGTCAGTTTTTCAAAACAATTTTGTTATTAGTAACAATGTATACGTTAATTACTATACAGTGTTATCAAATTTATTTTTGCATAGCAATCAATGCAATCACATTGAATGAATAGTGTAAAAAAAGAAACCCTTAATTTCCCAGAAATACATATAGATTGGAAATACATTTTTTTGGTTAATTTAAAGAATTCATCCACTATCGGAAGAGGACCTCCTCCAGCTTATGCTATGTCTTTCATTCTTTAGCTTTTTATATCTGTATAAAAACTGATGTTTTACATAATATGAATTAAAGTAAAAGAAAATGTTTTTTTAAACGCAATATTATTAGGAATGCATTTTACAGTAAGAATGTACAAAAGAAAAAGAATCAATTGAATTTAAAAAAAATCATGAAATAATTTTATGTCCAAATAGATTTGGACTGTATCCATAATTAACCTGCTACTATTTAAATGTCATCATTCCACCATCTGATGGGTCGACCGCTGTCCCCAGGGAATCAATATATGACCGTTCGCCCCATCTTCCATCCTCTCTTCTAGCTCGGTGGCTAGCTCCCTCCACTTTAGATTCCCTATTGTGCTTAAAGCGTGAATGATTTTGATCGTTCTGAGTATTTTATTACTATTTATTTTGTTTCTTAGTCTAACGCCTAACGTGCTCTTGTTTGTTGCTCTAAATAAGGTGCGATATATACTCTTAAACTACTAAAATTATAAATAATTTATTTCAAATATTTCACTTACTTAGTCTTGCTTAGATAAAAAAATTACAATTTTCTTGACTCGAGGTGAGGTAAAAATAAGGTATTTTAGAACGTAATAACGGCCCCGCGGGTTCAGCAGACAACGGCGCATTTTGATGTTTCCTACATACAGAGAATATTAATGCCCCGTTCGTGTTCACCTGCTATGTAAGAGAAAGAGAATGCCTTTGACTTGTTACTATATTTGCTTAAATATAGCCGTAGACGTAATATCTGAGTCTGTTTTAATATGTTGCGAATAAATTGGCCAAGTGCATCTGTCCACGTGAGTACTTATAGCGCACGCGACCCAAACTGGGCCAAATGGCACAAGATCGATCCTAACCGAAACGCATGCACCACTTGGGCAGTTTTCTGATCTAATGTGCATATTGTTACAATTACACATGCTAACAACGGTGAAGGAAAACATCGTGATGCAACCTGCACATCGATATAACCAATATGTCAAACCTGCCAAGCCGCCTTGGACAAGCGTGTTGGCTGTACTGTCATTCCCCTATAATGGGACGCCGGAGCCCAGCAGAGGGACATTTATGGGCTGTTAATTATATCTGTCCACGCACAATGAAAGGTTCTGTAGATCTGACAAACCATACCTGTGAAACTTCACTTGCCTTTGAATACTGAAATTGTTTCCCTGAGTTAAAAGTATGGCCATGAAATTCATATCTTGGTTACAGTAAATTCGTATGAGATGAGGAATAAGAAACAAACTTAGTGGCAAGTTTTAATGTTTTATTGACTATGTGTGTTATGTGTGTTAAATATTTAACAGTTAACAATAAGAAATATATAATCTTTCATATGTAATTTTTTGTTTTTAAACATATGTGTAATAATAATAGATGAGACCTTTTATCATCACAATATGTACGCGCATTTTTAGAATCGAAAAGTCGTCGAACCATAAGTACATATACATACGTGCTCGCACATCTATCACCACTTAATAAACTTATTACATATCCAAAGCGAATATCAAGTGTAAATAAATGAATATACATTTATTATATTTGTTACAAAGACAAATTGATTCAAATTAAACCTATCACCGCAAACATGTAAACACAGATAAGTTCGTAGCATCAAAGCTGTAGAACTATTTGCAATTCAATTCATGTAAAATTATTGCAGCACAGAATACCGCTTCAGGCATACAAAATTATTCTAGATAACTTAGTGGTCAACCCACCAGGTTTTATTCTGATGACGTAGGTGACTCATCGCCGAGAAGTTTGTCGCTTAGACAATTTTTCTAAAGGTGTGTATATTGTTACAACTACTACGTTTAATGTAAAATATCATGTCAAAATCTGCACATGGAGATACCTGGTGTGTGATTCTCGCTTATTCATCTTAGATAGGCGTGACAGCTATAACTTCTATTAATCTGTAATGCTCCGCGCCCAGGACATTTATAGTCTCCTATAGACAAATTAAAAATAATGTTAATTATTTAATTCCACAAAGTTATATCACATATATATTCCATAAAGTAAAACATCCAAAAGTATCATTTTAAAACTAGCACTTGAATTGCTAAATAGTCTGTAGAATTAAATTATATTGCTAAACATTTTACTTGGTAACCAACACTTTTGTATTCTTGCGAGAAAATATCAATTAGTATTATCTTTATTTCCTTCTTTGCTTTGATCGGTGTAATGTATCTTTTTCTTCCATACCGATTCTTACATTGGACCCATTTTTTATGATCAAGAGCGTCATTCTTATTAGTTGCTTTTATGCAATTATTAGTAAAATGTAAATACGTGGTTGGTTCTCTAATGCAACGAAAGACAAGCTCAGTAGCTCACTTAGCTCGAATTTAGCGTGCCTTACGCCACGGAGCCTCTGAGGTTGGGTTCTTAATTAGCCATCGCTCGAACTGACCGCTCAGAAGCGAGATCTGGGTACAGCCTTACAAAGACATTTACATTTCGTACATGCTATAATCAGCTTTACTGATTCGACATAAAGCTGTTTAAGTATGTAAAGTCAAAATTTGTAAAGTACGTGTGGTTAGACGCTGCCTGACATTCACGTAGTGGATGTAATACAAACGACAGGAACCATCGATTGGGTTAGCTAGGATCTTGTGGATGCTGCTATTTTAGCCATAGACACTTTCAAAAACTATAAAATCTCTAAGTTTCAAAGTCTCTATTACAGCGACATTCGAAATCATTGGTTCAATTTTATATTGAAGAACCAAATTAAATGTAGTGTGAAATTTAAGCCATGCTGGATATTTTTGTTACGAGCAACACTAGGACGAATACACATAATGAATCTAAACGCAAAACTTCATGAACTACCTACTACTTGAACTGGAAAAGTTATTCATGAATAAATTAAGGCCATTATAAAATTAACTTACGTTTTAACAAAGAAATGTTAAAACAAAATACCAATTCGACATTTAAACTGAAAATTGTATCCAAAAAGTATAAAACTTTTTATGGTGTGGCGAGGCAAATACAGCCGACGTATGTTCGGGAGCGTTCGGTTGTTCTTGCGATTACGAACTCCGACGCACCGCAGAACATCACCCGTAGCCGAGTCCTGGAGGAGCGAGTCAGTCCATGTCGTAAGAACAAGCCGTAAGGCCGCACGCATTCACTCCCACGGCACGCGCCAGGGATGTTTTAATGTACGCTTAAAACAACGCGACATATTTTATGTCTAAGCGTACAACTTTAATTAATAGTAATTAAGGATTGTTTAGGACAGTGATTTATAATATAGACATTTCTTTAAATCATATGGTGGTTTCATTTTTACCGACCCCCATAATGGGATGCTGATACAAAACTAACGCAGATGAAGTCACGTAATTAACTGTAGTAAATATAGCGGGGCTGTAATTTTAAAATAGAAATAAGCGAAGAAAGGTCAAAGTGAAGGGCGCTGACCCCTACCTTAATCCTTATCATTTACCCATACCCATAGCTTAAAACCAACCAAATGGATTTTTTGAAAAAAATATTTTTTAAGTATTTTTAAGATCTACTATATTTTTTGTAAATTTCGACTCAACACGTAGTCCAAAAGATTCGGCTTTACAAGCTTTACTATGAAGCAAATACCACACCACTTATAATTTAAATACAAAATTTATCGACAAACATCTAAATCCTAAGTGAAATATCAAACTGTATATGAACACATAATAATTATGATACTAAACAATGCGAGTAAATTTATTCATACATTAAATCGCTTTGAAATACGATGTGTCGTGAACCACGTCAACTAACAATACTGTAGCTTACTATCATCTTTTTACCAGTGATTTATTGTGCTTTCATTTATAAATTCGTATTGCAGTTGAAATGCGGTTTAATTTATGAAATGGTAGTAATAGTCATAATGTTTCGATTACTTTGACAGTTTAAACTCAGTGACGTTTTTGAAATGAAAGCGTTCAACAGAGATGTCAATTTACAAAATTAATTGATAAGCATAGCAAACAATATTAGTATCGCAACTGAAATGAGTAGAATTGTTTCAGTTCCTTATATAATAGTTCGTCTTCTTTTCTATCTTCTTAAAACATCTTCAAATAACACATCTTACAATTTATAATCCTATAACACTAGCGTCCTTCGTCCAGCACCAGCTCTCAAACCACTCTCTCATTCGATCGTCTGTTGTCCTGTTTTCCATCATCGTCTATTACTATTATTTATGTTTTTAAAATCTTTTCTTTCATTCATCATTTATCTATCTCACTCACTTATCGTTCGGAAATACTTTCAACTTTGCAACAACAAAAAATATGCTTTAGTACCAAATCGTCAAAAAACAAGAGAAAATGAGTCATAGCGTAGCACGTATCCCCACTTTTAGGGAGGTTTGTATAGCTGCATTGCAACTGTGCGAAAGCTCAAAAAATGATTCGATCTAGTGAATAGTGAAAAATAAAAACAGCTAGTAAGTTGTGATTAGGACACTAGAACATTAAATGCGCTCTAACAGATACAGATAAAATTTCTATGGACACAATCTTAGCTCTAATTTATTTTGTAGAATATTAGGTTAAAAATATATATAACTATTATACTCTTACGTATGATCTAACCAATAGAGGCATTAGTTAGATTATAACGTTGAGTAAAGTAATTGATCACGAATTGTGTTTGTCTCTCCTAGTGTTACACTTATTAATAAATTGCGTGCTAGAATATTATCTAGATAAAAGTCCATACTCATCAACAAAACGTAGCCAAAGTAACAGCTTCATTACTTTATTATTTTTTCCATTACCGTTTCTACCGGTCATAATTAAGAAGATAATGTATCTTTCCATCATAAATCATTATTTACTTTTTCATCCAAAGGAAGACAAGCTCATATATTGATTTTTTGTTATAACACGTATGTGTTTAATGATCACAGAAAACATGTCGCAATTTTCGAGTAAAAACTTACTCGTGTATCCACAGCATCAATCATATTTTTTCTTGATACAAGATTAAGGAAACGAATTAGGTTAGATACACACTTGAGATTCGATTTTTCTCTATTAAATAGTCTTTACATTTATAGTGATTCGAATTATGCTTAGCCTAAAATTAAAGGTGAGAATTCTATAACCTTTCTTTATAAATTGATGATTTAACTTTTGTCACTAAGTCCAAAGTTTTGTAATTCAGACATTATTTTGCTGTAACTTCTTTGTAGGATTCTACGAAGTAAGTCGAGTATTATTCGAAATGGATCACTTGTTACAACTAAGCCTCAGCTTAATTTTAGATCTAAAAAGTGACGTTAACTCAGCATTCATTTCTTGGACCAAATTTTTTGACAAGGCCTTCTGGAGGAGATTTCATAACATATTTTGTTTCCCACATATCCAGACGATTTCCGCAAAATATGGTTGTAACAATGTATAAATATATCTTGTAGTTTATCTGCTATGTCATGGGCATGAAAAATGTAACGTTATACAGAAGCGATCAACGCAGTCCTTCGACATAATTCCACACAACTCCAGCATATTCAATTGTTCATCTCCGTGATACACAGCTATTTTTGCCTATATCTTTATAGTACAGCTCATTTCCTCAATAGTTTCAAAAGAATTTTCGAATTAATATATTTTCAAATAGTTGTATTTTAATTAGTAAAATAATATATATGTGGGTGTTAATCGTACATGAATCTCATGAATATGATGCCTTAACTTATTTAATAAGTTATACTACAATTTTATAGGATACAAAGCAAGTAGAACAGAGAATAGCAATATGAACGGTGCCTTATATTCTAAGTGTAGCCAGTCGTACATGAAAAAATGTGTGTGAAAAATTGCCTCGATTATCTTTAATGACGTAATGATGTAACATTTTGTTCCGGTAGCCATTGCATTAGAAGAAACGCTGCTACTTTGTACTTATTGTCTTTGTTACACTCACGATTACTGTAGCGAAGCTAATCGAATAAAACCGATAAGATTTTCTTTGTATACATTTTAGGCCTACTTAAGAAAATGATGTATGCAAAAATTAAACTAAATTTAACTGTCTGTTGCCTGCTAATAGTTATAGCAATAGATTGATTTTCACCTATGTCCTATTCATATTTTTCCAAATAAAGAAAAATATAAAAGATGGCACAACGGGTGGTCAACATTTTAAATAAATACATTTTTGAAACTGACGATCGTGCAATCTATAAGTAATTATGATAATATCTATGGGCAGATATATTAATTCTCGACGAAATTGTGCGCACTAGGTTCGGCGATTTTAATGCTGATTATTTTTTCCAAAGAACACCTACAAAGGGGGCGATCCTGAAAATTGGACCCCATGCGTGCAAATCCGGCCTCTGGAGAATTTTTGAATTTAAAAAAAGTCGATTTTCACTAATTTTTTAATATTTCTATCTCAGCTTCTATACAACTTAAAGACTTTTGCAAGCAGCATTTTACTCATTAAGAGTTTTGCTTTTATAAAAAAATAGATATTAGGTCTCAAATTATATCGAGCTTAGCTAATAGCTTCCAAGTAAACAACTGTTTTGGTTAAATTTTAGTCCTACTTTGACCCAATAGTCCAATTTAAGGTCAATCTAAGTCCAATTTTACCCCAATGTTAGTTCAATTTAATCCCAGTTTTAGTCCAATTTTATCCCAATTTTAGCCCGATATTAGCCCAATTCTAGTCCAATTTTGGCCTAATATTAATTCACTTTGAGTCCGATTAAACTGATTTAAGTCCAATTTTAAACCAATATTAGACCAATTTAACTTATCTTCAATTTTAGTCTAATTTCAACCCAATGTTAGCCCAATTTGAATCCAATTTTAGTCCAATTATAGTCCAATTTAAACCCAACGTTAGTCCAATTTTAGCGCAATATTAGTCCAATAATAGCCCTATATTAGCCCAAATTTAGTTCAAATTTAACCCAATGTTAGTCCAGTTTTAGCCCAATATTTTTCCAATTTTAGTCTTATATTGGCCCAATTTTAATACAATTTTAGCGTAATTTTAATTCAATTTTAGTCAAATTATACTAATTTTAATGCAATTTAACGCTAATCTAAGCTCAACTTAAGTCCAATTATTGCCCAATTTTGATCCAAATTTATTCTAATTTTAGCCCAACTATAGTGCAATTTAAGCCTAAATGTGAGTTCAATTTTAGTCCAATATTAAAATTACTTTAGTCCAATTTTAACCCAATACATTCCACCTGTAGTCTATTTTAGTCCAATTTTAATCCAATTGTAGTCCAAACTTTATCTAATTAATAACCCAATTTTAGTCCAATTATATCCCAATTTTAGTCCAATATTAACACTACTTTAACCAAATTTTATCCAAAGACTATCCCAATTTAGTCCAATTTTAGCCTAATTGTAGACCAATTTTAGTCCAACTGAACCCAATTTTAGCCTAATTTGAGTCCAATTTCAGCCCAATTTTAGTTCAATTTTAGCTAAATTTTGTTGGCGAGGCGATGGCGAGCGGTTGTAAAATACATCACACAGTTCCTCGGAATACTCTCTCGTTGTTCAGGCGGTAGAATACGCAGAAAGATGCAAAGATTCAACTATTTGTGCTTTGTAGATCACAAGTAGCACGCTCGCAAGCAAGCACGTGCTACGGTTAAGGTGAGCATGATGAAACATTGGTATTGAATTATCCAAATTTGAAACCCTCTACCTTGGATGAGTGTAGCAAGTACGCCATCTGCTTCCCCTAAATTAGGAAGGCTCGAGTTTATAATAGGGACGTTTGTGAGCTGATATTATATGTATAATAATGATTGCAATTAAAATCCTAAAAGTTAAATGGAACAGGTAATTAACATTGAGTAATCCGGACTGGAAGCAGAAGTAATACCAATAAACATGAAGATAAAAGGCGGCCTATAAAGCGGCTCGAATAAATATTGGATCGTACTAATTATCATAAAAGTACATCCTTGCTTAAGTCGTGAGTCCATTACCGAATAGCTGTCATTAAGAAGCCCGGTACGATAAGCGCCTTGACTGAGTAAACGCCACCCACTGAGTGTTCTACAAGCTTAATGCCATGAGACAACAACGGCTACTACATATTACGAAAGGGAGTTGCCAAAGTTCGCAAATTGTTTCTTATTCCCAGTCGTAAATTTATATATTTTTTTAATTTCCTACATTAAGATAAGGCGGTAAAGTTATATGTACAAGATTCAAAACAGTTTACAAACACAGTATAAAGCCCACAAGCCAAGCGTGCAAAGCAAGCGTGCCACAGTAGCCGGTAGAACCTTGGGGTGGTAATTCACAACCTAGTGTGGGATTCGCCAAATCGGGGGTGCCACTAGCATGCCCAGTCAGAACTGGTGCCATACTATTACCACTCCTAGTTAGGGATACCCACTAAAACCCCCTATGAGTTCCGTCCTTCGCCTTATGCCAGGGCTACGTGTATATGACCTAACCTCTCCGCAGCCCTGGCAGGCGTGGGTCACTTCCACTGCCGGGGGACTTTCTTTTAATCGCCCGGCATCTTCAAGCTCTATGTGAGTGAAGCGGTTTGTAACTCGCCCCACGAGAGGAGATCTGAACACTCGCGCTCTCATCTAGACGGCATGTGCAGCTGACTGAGAACCCCTATACCCCAAAAGGGCCCTAGCCGTGCCACCCACTTACGGCGGCCGAAGGTCCGTACTGGCCTTTTGGCGTCGGCGTGTCCTCCTTTGGCGGGAGCGGAGCCGTGATGTGCGCTCACGGCGGAATCTAACCTCACGTAACTTAACTCACCGTGCTAGTTACTGGTCGCAATTTCCGACCGCTGCTCACAACTTTAGGCTACACATAAAACGTAACTATATCTCTAAACTCAAATCACCATTAGTTTAACTCTAAATTGCTCTATGCATATGGCCAAGTTGTACTCACATTTTGACAAAGAAAATTTTATACAAATGATAACATCAAGCTGGGTTCTTAATCCGTGAACCTGATTTTAATACTCTTTAAACTTCCTAGGAACGCTATCTCGCATAATCTCTTGTGACTTAAATTATCCTTAAGTGGTTGATATCATTAATATAATATCTTATATGTTAACAACGTAACGACCATAATTAGTAATTTGATTTCTGCTATTAAAATACCGCTCTATAAATACTTGCGAACCATATTTAGGTGCAGCCGCGCTTTTGCTTGTAGGGCTATTTTTACCCTTACTTCTAAACCCTGCCGATTTTTTGCGTATCCAAATCGTGTCAACTACAATTAGATAATGCAAGTAAAACCATGAGCCACAGTAGCTTATAAGCTAAAGATTTTCATTTCCATAGTGTAAGTTTGAATACAGGCCGAGGAAGATACACTTCTTATTGGTGATATATAGACAATTTATTGTGTATATTGTTATAATGACCACCTGCTAACATCTGACGGGATTCAGACATCAGTAATCTTTATGTCTGAAACCCGCCAATTTTCGCTGAACAAGCGAGGCAAGCAACCGCCTCTTCCCCTACACGTATGAGGAGGCTCTAGTTCTGGAGGGAAACATTTATACAGGTCTTATAAAATTAAAATAGCATGAGTTCCAAATATCTACGCACTGGATATAAAAATAGTAGTATATTTGATACTTTATTACTCACTACAATAAACATTTACAAAGATACACAAAGCTCTATTATAAAGATAATTTTAAAATAGCTTTCTTTATAAATAATATTCATAAAGTGCTCGCATAAACCGCAAGTTTAAAAAATACTACTAATAAAATTTAATTAAATCAAAATACCCCTCGGAGAGGTCTGTAAAAGGGTTTTATTACCTGCACATATTATTGGTTTAACCTCTGAGAATCTTGGAGGTATCTTAACCGCAGTGTACGCCGTAGATTGCGAGTTTCTACAAAGTTGGAGATAAGAAAAACTGATGTGTAAAGTTAGGGTATAAATTTCTCTTGGAACGTCTGGTTGACTTGCGATCCAATCCGCCAGATTATCCCGCTTCGACAGTTCTGAGCAAGTTTTTTGGTTCAACTTCTTATTATGCAATAAGCCTTTGTCATTTGATAGAGGCTTGAAATGTTGTTTTTTCAGATTGAAAGTTGCCAGTGTCAAAAGTTTTTATAAACTGCCTCGTAAATGAGAGTTACGTTTAACTCAATAGGTATTATTCATAAATATCCCACTGCTTAGTATGCCGATCCGTTTTGGTAAACAGCAGGATACCTGATAATCTTATCTAAGACTAACTGAAGCCCGTAACTTCGTCCGCGTCACGATTGCGATGTATAATACTATCAGCACCATCTAGTTTATTTAATATGATATGATGATGAAATACGCTATGCTAGACACTGTTTTTATAAAGATTTACTTTTTCGCGCAATCTCAAAGTACAAATTGTTTTAAGAACTTATTGTATGACATGATGATACCGGCAATATCAATACTTAATTAGGTGCATAAATTGTATAGCTGTTTTAGAAATTAAAGTTTTTTTAACTATCCCACGGGAATTCTTTAATTTTTCGGGATCAAAAGTATCCTATGTTATATGTTGACCAGGGATATAAACTAACACCATACCACATTTCATTTAAGTTGATCCAGTCGTTTCGGAGATGCGCCCGTGCAAACAGACGAACATTTATATATATATATATTATCTAAATTAGTTCTATTTCACTTCTTACTCACTTTTTTATTGTACAGAAATTCGACAGTTTTATTATATGTATAAATAATTTTGCGAATTTTCACTTAGTGACATTCTCGATGATCAGGAACGAGAGGTCAGGTCAAAAGCATCTCAAATAAACGTGCATGTATGAAGAGGTTAATGAAATTAGTTGGAAGTCAAAGTAAAATTAATTTATTTTGTTTATACAGGTTTGAACATGATTTCCATAATTATAACAATTTAACACTGTATCCTGCCATATATTATGACCTCACAAAATAATTGAATTTAAAACTACTAATTTCTAAATACTAATAAATATACAATTTAAAATAATAATTATTACATTATTAAGGATTTCTCATGTCACAAAATCAGACTCCTGTATCAGTATTTGGGTCAGTAAGATACATTGATGTATTGTGAAGTATGCTTTATTTATTAATAATCGTCGTAAATTTATTTCAAAATTTTAATGTACAGTACCTTAATTTTTAGTAAATTATAGTCGCCATACAGAGTAGACTGTTTTGAAATAAAGTGATTTTCGAAAGAAGTGAAAACAGGTATGTGCTGTTATGGCGCCTACTTTTACATTTAGCGTATAAATGTATATTATTTTTAACAAACAAAGCAACTTCATAAATGTATAATGATGGTAATGTCAGTAGTTTTAGCCATATAAAGCGTGGTGTACAAGAATCTGTTTTCATTATATGACATAATTATAGCATTATCTGGAGGGAAAGTTCACGAAGTAGCGATTATGGCATCAGGATATGGCAGTGGCAGCAATATAGACTAAGTAGCTTTATTGTTAAAAGAACACCTCACTTGTTTTATAAAAATACAACAATTTACTTTATGACATATTACAATCCTATAATCTAAATGCCAGTAAACATAGTCCAAAACATCACTATATACAATGAAACACAAACACAATATTTATAGAAAGTCTTGGATACCCAAAGTTTACAATACTATAGTGTCTCCCTTAGTTCTATTGTGAATGCAAAATATATTAAATGCTCCACAGACTTCTGTTCTAACCATATCATTTATTTCCATCTCATCAAACAACACTAGTTTTCAATAATACCGTTATAGATTTGGCCACCAAAAGCGTGGGTTGGCTGTGACGAAACAATTACGCTGTAACCACACGTTTTGTAGATAGATAATAGACTTTTACGTCAATAAATAAATAAATAATTATAGACAATGAAACGGTAAGCCAAGTTTGTTTTTATCTGGTCTAGTAATAATGACGTCACGATAAAAATCAATTGCCGATGCTTACCCCAGGAGCTGGTCGTAATAATAAGGTTTTGAGAACGGGGGCCGCGAGCGTAAGGCACTGCCTGCACCTTCAATTAAAGTGTAGGTACCTATTCTGTAATAAAACTAACAAGAAAGTTATATCATACCTCACTTCTAACTTACTTCACAATGATGTTGGTGTTTTCACTGTTCTATTACAGAAATGGTAAAAATGGAAGTGTTATAAATAATATAATATTATCATATTTGTACATAAGAAGTGTTTCACTCTCTCTTATTCTTAAACTATGAGATAGAACAATATGAAAAATTCAGGGTAGTAGAACATAAAAATATTGTCAATGAAAATTTGTTTATACAAGATCAGTTGGGTAGTTTGTGAAATATTGCGTATTTTACATTAAACACTTTTTCGAGGGTTCCACAATCAAATGAAAATTGTGGACTTTGATCACCTATACGTATCGGAACACTCCACTGTTCATAGACTGCTACGAACTTGGTTGTTTTTAAACGACTAGCAGTAAATCCGAATTTTATGTTATCCAGTGTCGATATTCTAAGAATACGCAGAGATCTCGACGTAATAGGACAAATTCAGTATAGTATTTCTATCAAGTATTGGACACACAATTGCTCATTTTAGGAGAAAGGCATTAATATTTACTGAAATGGTTATCTCATAAGGCTTTTTGATTTCCACGTGGCAGAAACTTCTTCACTTGTTCCTTCATAATGACTTTTATTAAAGTGTCCCCAAGTAAGTAAAGATCAAACACACTGAAGAGTGTTCTTTATACTAAATTCTTGATTGTTTAATCTAATTATACAAATAGGATTTAAACTCTTTCATTACACTATTAATAAACGGTTTAACATTCATGTTATGTAGGTACACATTATAAAAAGAACAAGTTAAAAGCTCGAATCAAAAGCTGCATTTAATTGGCTTTATATAAGAGACTGATGCTCATTACATTAAAAGGCGATATAAACAAAAACACTTGAAATAAAGATTGTTAACAAACCTCATAAAGATGATCAAAAATAAAATGCGAGTAAAAAAGGTTTCATTGCAGAATAACGGCTCCGATCAAGCAGAGAGATTAAATCGCCCCACGATCCCGAACATAAGAGCCGATCAGACAACAATTAAGATCCGTGTAGGTAAGAATTTTAGTTGTGACGGCTTTTTAAAAAATAATTTGCCTCGACGCTTTTCGAAGTTCTTAAATTGTCGGGTACACTTTTTTTTATTAATAATTTGAATATCTCTACAGCGTTCTTTAATTAATATTTCAAAGTTCAACGCCCTGTTTCTCTTTTTATTTTTCACTTTTTTAATCTTTAACTCGAACACCAAAACTAAAATGCTGATACAATACACTTTTAAGGTTCCGTTGGTATTACGGAAGAAGCGGACCTCTTATGATTTGGTCATCTTGCTTCGTACGTCTGAACTAATTTGACAACATAGTTGAAATATGACTGAAAGTTTTTTTATTGCTAGAATTACTAGTAATTTTATTGATGTATACTAGTTACCGTCGCCTATGGAAATCTGTAAAACCAAAAGTACTAGTATTATTCGACGGGCTCGAAGGGGAACTGGAATATGTCCATTGATGTCAAAACACAACTCATGGTTCTTATGGCTGGACACTCCAGACGGGGTAGTAGCCATACAGACGGCTACCCCACCACTGGTCAGTGGATTGGTTGGTCACGTCTTACGCCAAGCCGGACAACCGCAGGAATTAGTGTTCTTTCTCCAATCCTGACAATGATCCTCTATGACTCTCGAATCCATGTTTGGGCAAATATTTGCTTTTCAATTAGTATAATTGTGTTTCCTCCTCAAACCTTGAGCCATTAATTGATTTTTTTAAGACCTTGTAAGGGTTCAGAAACTTTTTAATAAAACGATCTTAAAACTAGTTAGAGTACATATGTTTGATTAGATGGTTTACAAAGAATTGTTAGTCAAATTGCGAAAATAGTGGATGCTTCTTAGCTCTACGGAACTCTTCATAGTTCCTGGTCTGCCTCGTACTTACCAGATTTATTCACTCTTTAATCTGTAACTGGAACATCAAAACTATAATGTTAATACAATAGACTTTTTCTTTTTAAGGACATTAAAAAGGATCATTTGAATGTTAATGGATGCATTTAAAATTCAAATCAATTAATTTAAACTTAAAAAGCAATGAGACCGTCTGGTTATAAATATTTGCTTATTCTGGAAGATTATTTTCTGGAAGTACATTAAAAGCAGGTGTTATTGATGTGTTTTATATTATCTGAAATTATCTTTTGTGATAAAAGCGACTTTCAACGAAACGGCTACTTACAAAAATGCACGCTGCATAATAATTTTAATTCTCGCCCTACGTGGAATTGTAAGATATAAAAAATGTCAAGTGCATGTTAATTTTTATAATTTGGATAAAAAATCATTTAAAATTATCTCCATTATACAAGCTCACGACTGATTAAAACAAAATTCAAACATAACAATAAAAAAAAAAAAAAAAAAAAATTCAAACATAACAATTAAATGGCTGACGATTATTCAATAAGTTTGAGAACTAATTATAATAGTAATGAGTGATATATTTTGATTTTTAATGGAAAATGAAATTAATTAAAGCCATTTTATATTCAAGCAGCTGCTGTGAATAGTATTTTCGGTTCGTGTATTACAAAACTTTTGTATCTCATTTACAGTCGTACAAAACTTTCATTAATTTAATTTAGTATTAAAATTTAATAAAGCCTTTGAAGATACTTCATATTTGTAGATAGAAGAAGTATACTAAGAATGACATCCAGTTAAAAAAATAACTAACAACATTTTTAGTAGCCTACAATATACAGACACACAGTCTCCCTATTGTTTTTCGATCTTTTATTTTTTTGAAATCAACCAAATAAGTCATAAATTAAAAGTTTCGTTAAAAGTGTCTTACAAATTATCTTTTGTAAACAAACATGAAGACTACGGGAGTCACCAACGTGGATAAAATTCTACATATGCATATGCATAGCATATTTAGCACCATATCAGGTCCTGCTTGTCCTCGTATTGCTAAAGGAAGCCACTTCACTGTAAAACAAATGGGCAAATATTAAACAGGACGCACCATAATTATGTACAATATAATACAATATGAAGGCTCCGCTTGCTGTGGACACTATTAGACCATTGACACCTGAGGCCATGGTAATATTATACAGTTCTTGGTTCAATAAAAAAATCTCAACATGCATAATCAACTCTTCAAGTGATCAGAAGGCTTACCTCCTAGACAATGGATCAGTATGACAATCCAGTGAAGTAATATTCCTAGCTTTCTGGGCATCTTACCATAGACCACGACGACCTAGGCTCAGCATTCTTCTTACAATCTTAAGAGTTAGAATACCATATAACTAATAGAAATTTATTACGTTATAATAATAATATATAATAACGTTATTGCGAAAAAATAACAATAACAGTTTTGTCAGTTTGCAGGATCTTCCCCTAAATATTTATTTCTACATTGTTTACCTATCTAAAAAGTAATTTCACATATTATTTATTATATTTTGAGTTAAAAACTTCATTGTTCATTCAAGTTTGCTTTCTTGTATTAGTTTATAATGTATGTATAAGATGGTATTAGCTCGTATGTGATTGCAATATGGGATGCAAAAATATCACGACGACATCCACCTAAATAAAAGTACACAAGCAGGGGGGCGGGAGTGAATAATTCTCACTGATTTATGTATATCGACTGTACGGAACCCACTGAGTCCTGCCTCATTACAGGTTGACGTTGAATGATGACCGTCTCACGAAGAAAAATACCGTGTTTAACCCTCCGATGTTTATGATTTAATTCCTTTTCGTAAAAAGCGACGAATTCGATAAGTTTATTTGTGGTTTTAGGCTTCACAATTTATGTGTCGTCATTGAAAAGTCTGGTTTAAGTCCTTAGAAGTTATTTACTTATGAGATGTCTTAGATCTGTGCGACTCTTTGAACATACACTTTATGTGTTTTTATAATGTATGTAGTGTGCAAACTTTATGCCAAATCTCACAGTCCTTTGTGCGTGTAATATACTTGAAAAGGGGCACAACGATATACCTTCGTATATAAATAAACAAGTCTAACATATCACGCTTTCTAGAAATTTGGTGGTATGATCTAGGTTGAGGCTTGAATAATTTTAGTAGTCAAGTGATAAGGTATTGTTTTAATTAAATGCGTTGTTTTGTTAATATAATGAAGTAGGGAGATTTAGGTTACTGAAATTGAGGCGGTCTCGGTTGTTAGGTATCTAGTAGTTCTTGAGGTTGGAGGATTTTTAATAAGATACTCCCAAAATACTTCAAAATGACTTTAAATATTATACAATGTCATAAGTTTAAAGCTAGAACAGGTTAACTAAGTAATATTTTAACTGAATCGATGTCTAATAATACATCATGTACAATCAGTACATTCAAAACTGTATGTAGACTATGTATGTGCTAAAATCTGCCAATATAGGAAACAGACAAAAACTTCGGAGATGCATCTCTTTTAAATATTACCTATTCATTGTATGTATTAAAAATTAGCCTTTAAATACAAGTATTTTCTTACAGTCGAATAGCTGCCAATGCTAAATGTAACACAAGTTTGATCCTAGTACGGGCTCTTGGCAACCACGTGACTCCACAGTTTTCAATGTACAATGTGTATAATTATGTAGTGTAGCTATGAAATAAAGACTTTATTATTATCGTGTGCAACTATTACATCTAATTTTTATCCCGGGAATCCCACGAGAATTTTCCGGGAATGATTTAAAATGGCCAGGTTGAAAAAAAACATTATTTTTATTGTACACAAAATAGTCACAAATAAAACTATAAAATAATGGTGATGTACAAAGGCGAGATTAACCCTTAAAGAGTTTTCTTCCAGCGAACCTATGGGTCTAGCGAGCGTGGGAAAACAAGAGGCAGGGTCGTGTACATGAAAGTTATTACATAAAAGTACTACACAGTAGTAAACAATTAATTCCAAATACGTTTTAACGGTTTTAAGCGCGGTAATTTATTTGATTTTGGTTTATCCGACGTTTCGGCCGCTTTTATTATGTATACAAATGGCGAAAACTTAAGAAAATACTATCTAATTCCAATGTAATTTTTCACTGTCCTAAAACAGACCTAATGTAATAAATGTGTGATATTTTTTATCCCGGGAATCCCGCTGGGATTTTTCAGGGGGCGGTTCAAAGTTATTCAGACTCATAAAAATTAGCTTATTCAGACAGTTTTCATAATAGCTTACATTATTATGTTAAATACTGCGGTACTTTGTGTCCAGGGAACCTCATAGGAATTTCATGTCAAGTATAAACGAGGTCGCGGGCATATCCTAGTTAGAAATAAAACAACACAATCAGACAGTAAAACGTTGCATCTCTTGCTCGCTTATCTCTTAGGTTTTTCTCGGAAAACGAAAACAATAAAAGTAGTCCGTTTGCACTGTCTGCCAGTTTCAGGAAACGGATGTTAGTCGGCACATCCGGTATCGCTCCATAGGGCATTCTGCCAACAGCCGCGTTACTATTATCTGGAGATAAATAAGACGTTAATTAATCTAAGTAACAATATTTTCGATATTTTGATATTAGAATTCCACGCCAACATTGTTCTTCTATTTTATTTGTCTTTAGAATATACATGCACAGATATATATACATATATATATATATATATATATGTGTGTGTAGTGCATGTATATTGTATTAAATTCCTTCTTCACATAACAGGGAACGTATTGTTAATTTTATGTTTTTTGTTTATGTACAATGGAGTTGAATGATGGATGCATTACATCCTGGAAAAGATAGGATAAGGGAGTCCAAAGTTTCCGATTGCAGGGTACATGGGAAGTCAGAAAGAAATCTAAGCTAGTTTTTTATCTATTCAAGTGGTAATAGAGAACTAAAGACACCGTTTTCAATTGTCATCCCGGTAACAATTTTATTTTATAATATTTATAGTAGTTTGTATTATATACATTTTATAATTTTCATGTATTTATAATTACTGGCAAATTTTCATTTCATTTAGTGGACTGCTTACTTTGTCACAGCCTGATATTTATTTATTTATTGAGAAAACCAACAGCGAATACACAAATATAATGCAAAATCGTTTACAATGAAAATTAAAGCCAACAGGTTTTCTTATTTAAACTAATAATAATAAGTAATAATTAGACAAAAAAAGTTTATTTAAAATAAACAATTAAATTCGGGTTGCATTATGGAAAATTCTACAAGTCGTTCATAACGTTACTTTTAAATTGGTAGTTGGAGGACGCAAACAGACCAGTTTTTACAAAATTTAGTATTATAGGTATGAGCCATACGAGAAAACAAAAATGGTAATAGTTGTTAGAAGGACAAAGAATATATATATATTTAGCTTTATTTATAAAACTTAATGTTTCAAAATACTGGTTTTATTTAAAGGATAATCCTTACTTCCATTACAGCGATTCTATGACCACAGCAGATTATTTATGTTATGGTTTCATTTTAGAAATATTAAGAATGCTCTGCTCTGCTTACATGTACTCGTATATAATATGTGTTTCAATTGTATATATATTTTAAAGTGAAGCAAACAAGTTCTTATATAATAGAGTAATTAAAAAAATATCTTTGCAAGCATTCTGAGTACGTTACTTTATACCAATAAAGGACTAAGTTTAATTTTTATCTCGAAAACACGAATTTTCTCAAGCATCTAATCTGAAATTAACGTAAGCCAGAGTGTGTAAAACGCCCTAGCATATATATCAATATCGCACACAAACAAGCCATAATCCAGTGGCGTATCCCATAATGAGAATCATCACTAATCCCACCGCCCAATAAGGCTGATTCAGCGAATATTCCCACAAACAGGAGAACATTAATACAACAGGATAAAAACGTGTGATAGATAACATTCCTTACGTTACCATCCATCGCGATACTCATATCTGTAGATATTTTCACAAAACAAGTCACGTATTAAATGAGAATATTCGGCCGAGCCTCCGTGGCTTATTTATCATTCTCCTCAGATGTTCACCCCATGAATTTTATACAAGATTGAACGATTTAGTGAACAAAATTGATGGTACATCTATTGTGTGACGTCAGACCATGGTTTAGTGATAAACTCTCAAAATATCAATAAAATGTCTCGTTTAAGTTGTGCTTGTTCAGTGGCACACGAGTCTTATTCCAACAATATAGGTTCATACCACTAAGCGGTATATGATCGGGTGTGTCTCTAATAGATAGAATCATAAATATTATTGTACACCGTTACCAAAATCATTCAAACTAGTAATATTCTAATCGTGTTCAAAGGGCGGTCTTATCGCTAAAATGTGGTCGCTACAAGCGGAAAGCCCGCGAAGGCCACCGGACGCCGCAGATTGGTCAACGAGAGCTGCTGCGAAACCATCGCCATGCGGAGAAGACTCCAGCACCCAGTTACCAGCGGGTAGTTTCAGCCGGAGTAAAGAGGTACAACCCCAAGGCCTTAACCTCATCATTACAAATAACGAGGAAGAAGACCCTGAATGACGATCTCTACCATATAACCTTTGGCAGAAATATTGCTGATTCAGAGTTGCAAGTAGTAATGAGTTGAAGTGGCTATGGACCAGTAACGTCTTTTTTTATTGCATGAGTTGAGCAGACAGGCAAACGACCCAACTGATGGTAAGCGGTACCATCAGCGACCATCGCCTAGGGACATTTGCAACATGGGCTGCTGCTTTCTAAAGTGAAACTGGAGTCTGGCCACTAATTCCGAAACACAACTCCCTCCCGCGGGTTTTTCTAGAGCGCTACAATATGGGGCTCTTCAAAAAGGGTGTTAACAGATATTTAAAGTTTCAACTAGGTAGGCATTGCATCGGCATCCTTAGTGTTGCAGATGTCCATGGGTGACAGTAGCCACGACGGACTTGCCATCACGTGGACCCACTTGATGGCAAGTCCGTCTGCCAGTTTGCCTATAGGCAAACTTTAAAAAAAGTTGTTATGGCGGCATTCTCTATATCAGAGGTGGTAGCTATCCAGATGGACAAATACCCTACCACCTGGCTGAGTATTGTATTGTCTCATCTTACGGCAGGCCTACCGGCCGCAGGAAATTGTATTCTTTATGCGTTCTTGCACGTCTGTGACAGGACCATCGGCCATTGGATCAAACGTATCCTGGAGTGGAGACTACATCACGGTAAATAGTACCGTAGGGTAACGTAATAGTTTTCCGACGTTTTGATAGCTCATGATAAAGGTGATACTCAGAACGTCGTAGTCTTCTGTACATATATATCAGCAAGTCATAGAACATAAAAATTCTGTCTCTCTATGTTTTATATCCACAATCCGATTCAGAGAAAGGTTCTCTATATCACGGTAATACATTGATCGCCTTAGTATTCTTTCAAAACCACCATTTAAATAAAAAATGAAGAAATCCGAAAACTGTTGATAAAAACTAATTTATACTTTATATTGATATTTTTTATTGCTATTGGTTTATTCATTAATCACTCAGTAAAATAATTCGATTTATAACTACAAACAAATCAATTTAAGTTTAATTACACAGCAATTTATTTCTAATATTATTTCATTAGCACTTAAAACGTTTGTTTAATAATAGCCAATTGGCGTGATTAGAAAATTACAATTGTAGCCGTCTATTAAACTATTGTAAACTTAATTACCTACTATGTTTAATTATTATCAATGACTTTGTGATGAACTTAGAATGTTCTTGCTAATCCTAACTAATATGTAAAGATGAATTTTTCGCCTTTTGTAAAAAAATCGATTTTATTCTTAGCCTTGTCTGGAAGAGTTTGCTCGTTACCGATAGATAAGACTGCTCTCTTTGTTCAATTAAACATAGTGATGTTTCTGTAGGTTGTATTTAGCCATAAAACACATTATTATGTAACTGTCTATTTAGTTTTTGTATAAACCTTGATTTGGCTGGAACATCTTACTTATTCTAGCCTTCGACAGGTTTCAAGTATCTTTAATCTCAATGTGCAGGTTTTCCTTCACCGCTTATACTTGGCATTGTGTAAATACATATGTAAGTTTAGCTATAAATCGGCTTTTTTCTCAAGACGATAACGGTTCGCTTTGAAGAAAATACACAATTATAAATTTAAAAAATTGCATCAATATGTATATTATACATTGTATGTATTTGTTACAATAAATCCAAATCCATTTAGAAAAAAATCCTACACCCATGAGGCTACCACGAGTTGTCATTTGTTTAGGACTTTTGTGTAAAATTAATACATATAGTAAATAATATATGGAAAAAATATTTTGATTATATTTTTTCAACGTATGTTGATTGATGTACTATGTCTTTTGAATAACAAATTTGAATATATCTATGACCAAGGGGCGTTAAGTAGATGTTGGTTCTTGAAACAGGGAACGGGAGGCTTAGACACAAAGTCATCAACTTTTCCAAAATAAATAACAAAATAATAAATTTCTGGAACATAATGGCCACCTAGAAATATGTCAGAAAAATATTGTACAAAGAATAAAGTGGCCCACGTACAAGTATGTATGAAAAGGACTTTGTATCGCACACAATGGCTTGGGAATCGGGATTGATCGCGTCCCTTTAGATGGGTATTTTTATCTTCCCGTACCAGTTGTGAGCCTATCGGGTAGTCTTCTTACCCTGAATGGCCACGGAATTAATCCTGTACCTACAAGTGAGGGAATGGTTGAGGAAATGTGACGATAAAGGAAAGATAAGTTCGACTTATGACAACAATAGTAGCTCAGCGTTTAATACCAATGATGGGGGTTCGAATTTCACTAGTTTGATTTTCGTGTCGAATGTAAATATCCCGAAAAAAATACAATTGAGACGTTATATATACTGAGATTATTCATGTGCCAAACATTTCAATGCGATTTCTTTAAGCGTGGTAATAAAAATGCCAATATACAACTTTTGAAAATATATGTGCTGATATTTATTATTATTTTAGTAACAGCAGTTCATCAGAATTCCAATCTTATAGAAAAAGAGTACAAGAAATTTTAATTATCCAATAAAACCTAACTCTGAAATGTTTTAGGCTAACCCCGACAGAGAGTGATAAAAAACTTAAATAATGAGAAGAAAAAATCAAATTAAAAATCACTTGTGGCCATGATGATAATTAATTTCCTCATAACAGCGTTCACATCAACAGAGATAGAGCATTTGTGGAAAATATTTTAGATTTAATTGATCACTGTCATAGTTTACTCTTGACTAAAAAACTAGTCAGTTGATACATAATATAGTAAACCATAAGACAATATTAGTATAAAATATAGTTGAACTCTCTGAAAAAAGTTTTCAAATTGATGGTAACAACCAACAGCTTCTATTAATGAAATACAAATGAAGGGAATAGTAACATTGTTGCAACCGAAGACCGCAATCTTGATTGCGCGTGAGCAACCTACTCTATTTTCAACAGTATCGAGTATAAACACACTTCTTAATAGTGGATCATCCGTGCAGGAACGGAGAAAGAATACAATTTCCTGCGGCCGGCGGCCTGTCGTAAGAGGCGACAAAACAACCACAGCCAGGTGGTAGGGCATTTGCCCGACTGGATGGCTACCACCCTGGTCTAGAGTATGTCGCCATAACAACCTTGTGTTGTGTTCCGGCATTAGTGACCAGGTTCCAGGCTCCCTAAAGAGAGCAGCAGCGCATTCGTAGCACCTTTGGTGTTGCAAATGTCCATAGGCGATGGTAACCGCTGTCCATCAAGTGGGCTGTCTGCCTGTCTGCTGAACTCCTGCAATAAAAAAAAATTAAAAAAGTGGAGGTAAACATAATTACACAGGATTTATCCTTCTCCTAAAGCTAGTTTTGAGGTTAAATGAATATTTCTGGTAAACATTTGGCGTATGGAAAATTCATGTGACAGAGACCTATCAGTTTAAAATTACCGAATTCTTAATACCTTTTTCATTACGAAATATTCATTCAGGTTGTGTATTGCTAGAGACGAGCTGACAGAATAACAATCCGGATGGAAAACGGGTTTATCAATCTAAGCTGTATTGTCACCTCAAAGTAAATTTTTGACACTGTTTTTTTGAAAAATCACCGTACTGATTATTCAAAATGTTACAGTTGGACAACAAAATACCCAGCAAAACCTTTCGTAAAACCAGCAACGATGATTTATCATTACTAAAATTCTTAGATCAGACGGAGCGTATTAGATTATATTTGATTATAATATATGAGAGGGTTTCTGAAAAACATCATTACTTGTTCACGACAGTATTTTCCTTGATGCCAAAACCATATGGCTTAGAAACAAGATAGTACGCAACTTGTTCTCACATGTAAGCCACCAAACTTGGTGCGTCTTAAATGTCGTTTATATGCCTTTGCCAAAGTAAGATAAATTTGAGCAAGTTCCCTGAGAGTTGGATAAGTATCTAACTTATAGTATTATCACCATACATTTGCTCGGTAACGTTACTATTAGGCAATTGGTATGCTGTCAGAAAGTTGGGTTATAGTAATTTTACTAACATATTGCTTGCTATAATATACATATCGAAAACATATAGCAAGCTATACGTATAGAATAAATTGTGGTAGCCTAGTGGCTACGTTCTTGCATCTTATTCTGATGCTGTGGGTTCGAATACTAGACGAGAAGTATTAACTTGGCTGGCAAGGGGATTGCTAGTTTTTATCAGACTAATTTTACAATTAAAATGTTCATGTTGTACAATTACTATGTGCTGTGATATTGAAGACAAATATCGTATTGAAACCTACAGATCCAGAAATATGAAATCCACGTTGGACTAACATATTTGGTATGTATTTCGTCACCTATAAGATGAGAAGGTCCAAGTTATACAGTGGGACATGTAAAGACTAATAATATAAATTACCTTCTTTATGTACGAGGTTGAATCAAAAAGGTTTTGAAATCAATATTAAAAAATGCAAAAATTTAAACATAACCATTTTATTTTTACAAGCTTTTATTTAACTTGCAATGGATGTATGTAAGTTCGGGTGGAATCTTGCAAGGTAAATTTGACCAACTTCCCGGTTTCCGATTGAGCTGAAATTTTGCACAAATATGTATATATCGCGTAACAGTGCAATAATATCATACCATAGAGCTGATCTGATGGTGGAGTTGGAAGGTAGCCATAGGAACTCCTGTACTAAACAAGATAGACCCGTCATGATTGGGCTCGTTTTACTTGTTTTGGCTAGCAATTTGCTGCTACATGATATTCAAGAGCTCAAGAGCTTGTATTTAAAAACCTTTTTAAAAAACAAGTTATTTCCAAGTCCCAAGTCTCGAAAAACTCCTCTACGGCAACCATAATCGCGTCATCACCGTAAAATTTTGTTCCACGAATTTCCTATTCTCATTTTAGGAATATGTGAGAATCACTTAGGGTTAAGTCCGGAGAACATAGTGGGTGGTCAAGGAGATCAAAGCCAGCACAATGGATTGCGTTGAGCGTAATTTCGATCGATGAGCGGGAGCATGGTTGTGAAGAAACAGCACGCCAAACGACAGTTTTACACGACATTATTCTTTAATCACTTCACGCACTTTCGGTATTAAATTTCCATAAAAGGCTCCAGTAATCGTCTAGCCTTTTGCCATGTAATCTATAAAAAGGATTCCTTCACTATCCCAAAACACTGAGACCATAACTTTGCCAGCGGTAGAAGCAACTGGAAACTTTTTCGTGGATAGAAAGGATGGTCGTTTCTAAGATATGCATTGTCTGTAAGTTTTAGGATCGAAATGTTGGACCCACGTTTCACCTGTGGTACAAGGTAACTTTTTTGAACCCCAGTGAATCAATTAAAATGATTGGACACTACCAAAAGATAACTTTAGGATCTCAGCTATATATTTTTTAGGTATTCTTGTGTCTTCCAAAACCAGATTCTTAAACTTTTTGACATTTTCTGTCATAACGGAAGTTGCAAGCCGCCCAGAACGCGGGTTATCTTTACAGCTTGATCTGCCTCTTTAAAATTCAGCCACCCAGTAACCAACCGTAGAATAGGGTACAGTATCATCCCCTAATGTCTGCTGAATGTCCGAAAAAATTTCTTTCCTAGACATTTTTGTCCAGCTGAGATATTTTATCACCGCACGCAACTTATATCCATAATTTAGCGTTTTTAGCAACTTGTTGTACATAATAATTTATTACTTGCGAACGAACTGTGAAAATGAGTGACAATTGGCATAAATATTGTGTGATTGACTCTCTTTAATTTGAATATTGAACTTCTCCCAAAAACGTTTTATATATTTGCACTTGTAAGAACTTTTTGATTTACCTAGATATAACTCTTCTGTGTGTGTGTATGTGATTGAACTCCTTCTAAACGATTGGACCGATTTGGATGCCATTATTGTGTGTGTTCAAGTGGATTCGTAGGGTCGTTAGTATTTTTTTTCTTTTATTGCGGGAGGTCAGTAGACAGGCAGACGGCCCACTTGATGGAAAGCGGTTACATCGCCTATGGACATTTGAAACACCTAAGGTGCTACAAATGCGCTGCTGCTCTCTTAATGGAGACTGGAACCTCTTCACTAATGTCGGAATACAACTGAAGGTTGTTATGGCGACATGCTTTAGACCAGGGGTGGTAGCCATCCAATCGGGCAAATGCCCTACCACCTGGTTGTGGGTAGTTTTATCGTCTCTTACGACAAGCCATCCGGCTGCAGGAAATTGAATTCTTTGTCCGTTCCTGCACGTATAAAAATTATTTCTAGACATGCACTTTCTGCCAGGTCTCATTAAAAGGGGTAGTCCTGGATATAAAAGTTGTAAGAAATGATCTGCGTGCCTATTGTCTCACAATGAATAACGAAAGCTCCGCAGAGTATAAAACTAAAAATTAAGCAGTTAGGCCCTGCTCACTTTCCAGCAGACATTGCGGGCGCAATTAGGAATTAACGATTATCTAGTTCTAAAATTTATTCCAAAACCGAAAAGAAACTACCCGTCAATATAATTACGAATATAAATAGGATCAATATAAATAGGAAAACGAAGTTTGATGTGATTATATAAAATATAAAAGATGATACCCGTTTCTCACCTGTCAAATTAATTCGCATAAATAAGTGCCCGGCCACGTATACGGCGAACTAAATTTTCAAAGTCATTTGAACAAGTATTGCTGTTTTCTAAATTATCATGTTTTTGAGTACCCTAGATAAATATATATTCCCAAATGGGAAAAATTGAACTCTTATATAACTTTTAATTAATGTACAATACATGAAAAACTATTTTTAAATATTAAAAGAAAGTACTTGCATTACAAAATTTGATATATGAATATGTATATGTTTAATTTCGTTAAAACAATATACTATACCTAATACAATTATATCAATTTACTACATCGGATATATATTAAACTTTCGAAATCATCGGATACAGGAGCGTTTAACCTCCGAACGTAAATTTTAGAAAGGTATAACAAAAACGCTAATGGCTTTTCCCAATAGCGGTCAGTGTTGTTAAATAATTGGCTCTGTTAAAGGTTTCAAATTAGAAAATTAATTTTATTCACTCTGTTTAGTGAAACTATATTAATATTTAAACGTCAAAATATGTATAATAATAATGCCCAACGGCTCGTGGTCCATTTAAAAACTCACGGTTTGAAATAACTTGAATGTATTACTTGGACCGGACAGTATGAATACTTGTTTACTTCTACTCGGACAATATGATAAATTTGGTTATCTTTCCATAAGAATTAGGTAATTTTATAATTAATTTTTGAGCGGGGTATACATACACCGCGGGGTTACATAGCACTTTTATTTATTATGAACAGATCTGATTTTTTAAAATATAGGTAACAAGGCTAAGGCAGGAGCTCCGCTGTACTTCGCTCCCACCTTAGCCTTAGTGGTTATTTGTTTAACGACCTGTAGACACAGGAACGGAGGATATCCAAAAATGATGCGATTTTTCTCGTTTAAATTCGTATATTTCGTTTTACAATAATTATTCGTTAACGCTGGTAATTTAAAACGTATGTCGTATTCGTATATAATGAAGTTCGTATAGTTATGTAGTGAAGTTCGTAAAGTGACGTTTATTTATATGTCACTGCTATTGTGTCGCGATTGTCGATGGCAACGGTTCTATAAGGTCAAAGGTTTTGGAGCCAGAACCAACATAGGCTTATTGTGTCTGAATACCACCGAAAATTCATTTAATATCTCAAATAATTTATTGTTTGAGATATTAATGAGTACTTTTATTCATAACAGTGCTATATAACTATACCCTAACCTCATTTAATAAACAAAAAACTACAGTTTATCTATATTTTATAATATTGCCTAAAATAAGGTTGTCATTATTCATAACGAAGGGAAAAGTAATTAATCGTGCAGTTTTATTTAAATTGCCCACATATGGGCATTATGTATACAGACAGGTCATTATTCATAGTGACCGGATTTATCAAATTGCCCGTACCATATACAAGGCTTCACTTGTAACTCTTGCTTAGATCGCATCGCGAATTGTTCGTGAACGAGTCCTTAAGCTAACTCTCATAAATATAAAAGTGAATGATGTTCCCGTTGAAAACGTCAGTACGCCGAGCTAAGCAATTAATTACAATTTTAATAGAGCCCGTTAAGTTTCTTATGCAAAATGGTTATTGTAGTACCTTATTTTAGTCAGAAGTAAGATTTAATATCTCCTTATTTTCTTATACTAAACTACTGCCTTGATTTACCGAAGTCGCATACCTGTACATAGAATTTTAACATGATATAGGAGCGAAATAAAAGAGTGATTCAACTTCTAGTTCTGTTAAATATGAAGTGCAAAAATTCTGGCGATTATTGAGGTAGTAGAGCTTCAAAAATAACAACAGAAAACAAGACCATTTGAGCAGTTTAGTTTTTACTTACCTTTTCTAATTTCGATATTATCTCTGAAATTTACTGCCTTGAGACTTGTAAAGGTATGCTTTCTATATCATCTATGTAATATTGGACTTCTATAATACTTTTTTTTACTATTATTATCTTCGTATATTGTGTGTTCAGGTGGCATTTAGCCTAGCTTTATATTCCAATTTCAATTCCTTTCATGACATGCATTTATGGCTTCAAGTACACAAAGGAATTCTTCAGTTATTGGTTCACAATTTTGACTGTATGCGCGATTTATCAAATACCACTAGGAACTTCTGAATACAATTATATTCCACCTTAGGAATCTATTCATTTAGATACAAAACTTATACTATGGATAAGTCTATTAATTTACAATATAGTAGCATGGAAAAATATATTAGACTTTCTTCCATAATAATAGGTTATTTATTCAAATGTAGCTAATAGAACAAAGCAGCTGATTATTCAATTAAAGAATTACTTGTACTTTGATGAGTATGATACACCTTTTTAGATTATTTTAATTTTCTCAACGAGTTGTTACCTACTGTGATTAAGGACCAGAATGGTGATCCTATAGGTATGTTAGTTTTAACATCCTTCTAGATTTTTCACCTACAGATGAAGCTAGCATAAGCTTAGTATTTTATAGCCACTAGAATACAGGTTTCTTTGTGTTTGTCTGTCTGGATATTCCGACTAATCAATGAAACGGCTGGACCGATTTTGGAGAGACTCACTGACAGATATATGATGTTATAAGGAACCTTAGGCTCCTTTTTTGGGTTCTTTTCAGAGTTCCGTGAAAAATTTCCACGCAGATGAAGTCGCACGCACTTCTAGTGTTATCGATTTGTTTGAGTTAAAATCTAAAAATAAAATAACATGAACTTTCTAATGGTTCTCAAAAGGGTTTTTACTAAAGAAATATTTTAGTCTGGTAATATGACTTATATATCCGTCGTTTTAGCTACTGTATTGGTATAGATACAATTCAATCTTAAATTCGTTTACCCAAACATATGGACCAGTGTCCTTTACACATAAAATTATCCCTCATTCGAACGGCAGTTATTCGTAAAATGTTCTCCACAATCATTATTCAGGCGTTATCTTTATTATGCTCTCTGTAAAAGAACTTTAATTGGTGCCACATGTTTCAAACGAATGTCTCCACACTGTCGGCGCTGACGCACATTTGGGGGCAACATGATTTTGTCAACAGGCCACTCTCTCTTATTTTCAATAATTAATAAACGCTTTGTTCATATGTATTAATTAATTATTTTAGTTCAAATTGTTGACACATGCAGATGTTTGTACAAAAAATTATAATGTAAAAAAGTCAGACCAATGCGTGACAGTCCACAGAGGATGAAGGGTTCCGTAAAGATTGATAGTAGTGTTGTCCACTGTTTTCAACATGTGCTACAAATGAAAACCCAATAAAAGCATTAAATGTAACATAACCTATAACTAGAAAACTACTCATAAGCGTTATTCAAACAAATTGTTAAAAGTATTTTTGTAGCTATAGAGCTTAATCTTGACTTTTTCAGAATTTTCCATTTCATACTTTAAATGTGACACAGAATTTATAGCTTTTGAACTACGTAATGAAAAATTTTGAAAAAATCGTGCTGATACCGCAAAAAACTTTTCAACTAAAATTAGTTTTGAAATATACCCATTAAACATTTTTTAAGAAAGCGTTATTTTGTATAACCATTGTAGGATATGCCCGCGGCTTCGTCCGCGCTTGATTTAAAATTCCGAATGACCGGCTCACAAAGTACCACAGTATTTAAAAAAGAATGTAAGCTATCGTTTCAGTGAAATTATGCCGGGATAAGTTAATTTGTATCTACCCCCAGAAATATTCCCACGGGATTCCCAGAGTTAAAATATTGTAAATTTAAGAACTTGCTATCGATCTGCGAAAAGCACATCGAAATCAGCTATATACTTTTTACGTGAATCCCGAACAAACTGAGAAACAGACAAGAAATCCAAAAGAAATTGCATCATGTTTCCATCATTTATATAGTCTATTTTAGCTGTTTTTCGTCGTAAAGACGCGGTTTAGAATTTTAAATATTACACATGATAAAAACAACGTCAATCACTTCTACAAAACTCTTCATTATGCGTGTACTCATAGGCTCTTGACTGTTTTTTCTGGATAAAATTCATCCTATTGATTCAACCTTATATTGAGAGTACTTTTATATCAAATTCATAAGAATCGATTCATTCGGCTTTGTTTGAATAATATTTCAAATTTTATCCCTTAGACGTAATTCCATTTTGCATGATACAAATATCTCGTGATTCTTAATCGTTACGTGTATATCGAATTTCAAGTATTACAACATCATAACGAACGCAATTAATGGGGTGCAAACATTCAAACAAACACCCTATCACATTTAATATATTATATATGGACGATTATTCAAAATTTAATTGGGTTGTTTAACTCTAAATTGGTCGGTTAATCGTCGCTGTCGCGTCAAAACGTTGCTATATCTGTATATCGTAGGCATTTTAATTAATTTCAATTGTTTCATTCGAATAATCGATTTCATGATTTCATATTAATATCAATCGGCAGCTGCTTGCGTACTTAACTAAAAAATACATAGTTAATAAATGTACACCTATATAATAGGTGTACATTTAATAACAGCGTAAACATGAACAGGCATGTTTACACTGTTACTATGTACAAAGGGTTTCTTGTAACACGTTATGTATCTCAAGCAATTTGATAATAAACCTAAACCTTAATTCAATCGAATAGTACATTTTGCCGATAGGAAAAATGATGATTCGAGGTTTTGATTGTTAGTAGTTGTTAGCGGTGGCTTAGCGACTGAGACATTCGCGTAACATTCTTATGATGCGTTTGAAATCTTAGTAGTTGGGAAGCGTACTGCTGAAGCAATTTTTAGTCTAACTCCGTTAACTCAGCTCTCAGTACTAGCTGAAAACCCACCCGCTTCGCGTGCCGTAAAATCCGTTCGTAGCTGACCTCTACTTGGCGTAAGGAAAGTGATGCCAAATTTCGAGTTTATAAGTCTATAATTATACCTCCGAAGATATCGTGATACGTCACTATATAGGTGGATTTCAACTAAATATATTTAGATATAGAGCTTTTTCAGGAGCCTTAAGAACAGACGAGCGTGCATGACAAGAACTATGAACGTCAAAGAAGCAAGTGAGGTGTGTAAGAATAAACCTGTATGGCGCTCTGTTGTTCGTGCCTACCCCGCAAGGGACCTGGCGTGAAGTTATCTCACCATTAATGATTGCGCCACTAGTAAAATGTATGTAATATGTGGTAGTTTGCCATGTGATTTAATTCGTGTTACTCGAAATAATTCTAAACATACTAATAATAAAATTCAAAAAAATCGATACAACTAACATTGGTACAAAACATCACTTCATAATCACAGATAAATGAATTCGGTAAAATCCCCGCGAGATGTATCGAAGCTTATAACAGAAGTGATATGATAATTTGTATACATCAATATTTATAGTTTAAGTAGCGGAAGCTCGTCGAAGAGGAAATTGAAATAAATCCACCACAGATGCTCGTAGTCATTTACACTCCATAAAAAACGTATTCTTAAAGGGTTATAAAAAGTTTAAGTTTATAGTGAACCAAATTAGACGTGAGCCGGAATTCACTATTGTATGTGGAGCGGAAGTCCCTTCAATTGAATTATGTTAGCACCAAATATTTTTTAATGTTGAACTGAACTCAGAATCGGGTAACAGTCCATTATCATTGTCATCCTGGCTTCAAATAGAGGTTGCATCCGGAGCATCTGCTTTGGCCCTGGAGGTTCGTTTTCATATTTAAATTGGCAAGTTTTTTGACCTTAGGTATATATTATTACAATTACCACGTGTGACAGTGAAGGAAAATACACGATGAAATTCGATATGTAAAACCCACCAATCCTCCTCGGATAAGCGAGGCAGTTATACTTTTCGTTCTCCTAAACATTAGAGGTTTGACGGCAGCAGTGGGGCCATTCTGCACCGTCTTTCAAACAATTGTAAAGTAATCTTTAAGCAAACGGATACTAGATGAAAATTAGACCCTCATAACCATCCTTTTCGTTCCTCAACTTCAGACAAGGAGTAGGTGTTTCATTGACCTCAAAACACGGAGTTATTGTAGCAATGCAAATAAATACACTTCACTAAACTACAAAACTTTCAACAAAAACTTACAAATCTTTCTTAAAAAATAATCATTATCCTACAAATCATATTTATGTTGAACAAAAAAATCTACCTTTATTTGTCAACAAAAATCTCAAAAAGGAATCATAACAACTATTTTGATTGCAATGGGGTAAGTTGACATATATCTCAACAAATTCTGAAATAATGTTAATACAAAAGAGCGAGCGTTGAAATGTCATGTCTTCTTCTCAACTTTAAAATATTATTTAAATAATTGTAATAATCGTTTAAACAATAATTGATATGTTATTTGACTCGTTATAGAAATGACGTCATGATTTTGGATCGCTTATACAAAATCTAGATGGCTTCTGCATTTTGTATGATAAATTATCTTACGTGATTTGCTTGTCAAGTAACTAACCTATTACTACATGTCCCTTATATTTATAAAGTCAAACTAGCGATAAATATTATGTAACCGTGTTCAATTTAATTATTTATTGCGTATCTAAAATGCGAATAATTGAATGCAATAATAAACTGAATTCTGTTCACGGTTTTAGTAAATCATAATCAATATTGCGTAGGCCACAAATATTTAGATATCAAATTAACAATCTGAATTTAATTGTGTGTTCTAAATTTGAATATCTCGTGAACGGTTTATAATGTGGGTTTGTATCAAATATGCTGTATTTATAGGCAGAACGATTCTACCCACATTGGATTTCAATTAAAACATTATATTTAAGAAATAATAACAAGCCTTGCAAAACTCATTTTCCAGATGTTTATGAAAGTGACAGTTTATGTGTAGTTAAGGGCACGTTATTCCAGATACCACCTTTGTTGCTCACTCTTCAGGTGTGCCCCGCTTGGAAAGAGCAGCGCCGAGACCTTGCACGGGTGGGTCCTTGGGGAAGAGTTCTATTATGCCGTCGAGTTATGGGCGATCCCGTTTTCCGCGCAC
Organism: Dendrolimus punctatus; assembly: GCA_012273795.1. NCBI lineage: Eukaryota > Metazoa > Arthropoda > Insecta > Lepidoptera > Lasiocampidae > Dendrolimus > Dendrolimus punctatus. The sequence goes on along the minus strand of CM022542.1, from coordinate 9,901,037 downwards.
GCGATTCTCTCCTCCCTCGGGTTGTGTTGCAGACCACCCCACGCAAATTGTGTATCAAGGTGCGTGCTGTGGTGCCCCCGACAATGGACGAGGCCCTAAGGCCACCACCTGCCAGGTCTGGTGGAGGGGCTACACCGTATATCTATGCTCAATCTGGCGTCAGTGCACACCGAAGAGTACGCACCACGTAGTCAGTATTCTGACCTAATGTATGCACATTTTAAGAATTACTACGAGCTAAAAACGGTGAAGGAAAACATCGTGATGCAGCACACCGAGATAACCGAAGTGTCAAACCTGCCAAGCCGCCTTGGACAAGCATTGCGGGTATACTGTTCGTGTCCTCTATAATGGGAGGCCCGAGCCCATCAGTGGGACATTTATGGGCTGTCATTATTATTATTTAAAAAAATGTGTTACAAAGTATGACTCAGAAAGCAAAATATGAAGAGAAATAAATATAAAAATCGCACAACAAAAAGCAGCATGCTACCGAGACCCGTATTTGTGTTATAAAGCGATGTGACATATCGCATGTCTGAGTTGTAATTTTGCTGTGTAATGACCCGTCCAGGGTTATGAAGTATGACACTCGTGCAAAATGGGATCTTCGTCACGATTTAGGAGACGGCTTTAACGGCTTTATTAGTAACTTGTTTTGTTCGCACCTTCCTTTAAGTCTTCATAAATCTGACCGTGATATCTAATGGCACTTTAAATCTAGATTTTAATTTAAGTAATTTACATCTGAGTAATGGTTAGCAAATGGCAATTTATGGTTTGTGTCCATACTTTGTGTACAATAATTTGCATAAATATTTCTAAAATAATTTTATTTTTAGAATATATATAAGTGGAATAAGAGAATTAAATACAATTACACCCAATGGGTCATGAATAGCCTGTCAAACTGTCATATATTTAGTAGGTAGTATGAATTTAGAACACTAAGTATGACATTCACTTAGTATAAAAACTGAAAAGCTTCTAAGGGTGGTGTGCATAGACATTTAACCCATGGTTAAAATATAATAATCGCTAATAATGTATGGCTAAACAGTGTTTATTTTATTTTAACCATCGGTTAAATGTCTATGCACGCCAGCCTAAATCATACATAAATAGATGTCGCCAACTATTATAACATTTTTATCAGTATTGTAATTTTCGAAAAATAATTAACGATTTCCGAAAAATCGTTAATTATTTTATTAATTAACGATTTTTCGGAAGTTACTCTATTTTGGACTTTATTGTAAACGATAGAATGTTTCTAAACGATTATTTAAAAATTTAGGTAGTGACGAGATATTTGCTTCAATGGCGTAGAAACGTGTATACTGCTCTAATTTTGATCTGACTTTGAAAGGAAGATCACATTTCGAATGTGTTTTTTTAAATGTTTGTTACGCGATTTCTCCTTCAATTGTGGACCGATTATCAAAATGTTTTTCTTATACGAATGAGTATACTTCTGAGGTGGTTCCATTGTCACTAAATCAGGATCTCAGGAAAATCGGAGAGACACTCTTGAATATTATAGGCACGTACAACGTTTCTTCAAATAAAGCCCTTTCCTTTGTTCGTTTATTTCAACGTATTTCATATGTTTTTATTTTCTAAAGCTATTCAAGTCTTTGCGTAACTGAAAAGTAGAAAAATCAAAACCGACTTCAAAAGTAACTAAATATAGACAGATAATTCGTTATTATACATCAATACAAAAATAATCATATAATTGTGAAAAAGGGTGGTCTTGTCGTTAAAGCGATTTCTTCCGGACAACCTCAGGAATTAATTGAGATGCTATAGCAATAGTGGTATACTTAACATACAGTACGACTTCTTTCATTATATTAATGTTTATGTTTGGGTTTTTTTTAATAACTCTACGGACTGGAGTTCGTAGGTAGGGTACCTTTTACAATTTAATTTAGAAGAAAGTTTTTACCAATTATACATGTTATTGGTTATTTTGGTTGTGTGTGATCTTTATTCAATGATATTTGTGTTGTCGTGTACCTTACGAATTATTATATTAATTTATGTTGTGATTAGGATGTCCGTCAACTCTATGGAACCCATCAGTGCACGTGAACGTAGTATAAGAATCAAAAGGACAAAACCGTTTGAACTAGTACTATAAACAAAACTAAATTGTAGTGTACTGTGCTAACTTATTAAAGAACACATCAACAAAGTGTCTTTCCCTTAATAGAGACAATAAGAAAAGTGCTAATGGACACTTTCTTAGTAAAATACTTTTAGTCAGCTTAGGTTATATTTAAATCACTTATTAGTCTTTAGATTAGATTGTAATATTAATGGTATTTTTTTAAATACAACATAATAAAATATATTGATGTAGATTATAAGCTTTGAATATATATTATTCGAAATGTTAGTAGGCCTCCAGGATACGCGTGTAAGTGCGACATATTTGTTATAGTGCGGATTCATTAATCACTGTTGGGCTGGTTTGCGGTGGCTTCCCTATATACCGCCATATTTCGGTGTTTTCCGTCCGACATCCGACCTAGACAGTATTTGTGCCAGAAATATTTGTAATCTACTAAGTGATTCATGGTATTATTATTTATTTCTTTAGCGTGAAGAATGAAGGAGGAAATTATTTAGGGCGTCGCTCGCGATAAAAGTTAGCGAAAACATGTTTTTTGAGGAGTGTGTATGTACTTAAATTTAGCGGACACACAATACGTTTATTTATAACTAGCATATGCCCGTGACTTTGTCTACGCTTGATTTGAAATACTTGCGGGATTCCCAGTACACAAAATAACGTAGTATTTGGAAAATAATGTCACTAGCGTTTAGTGAACTGTGTGAACTTGTTTACAAACCGTTCTCGAGAAAATACCCGCGAGATTCCCGAAATAAAAAATATCACACATTTTATTTTGGTATCGATCACAAAAAGAAAACATTGAAATTAGTTTTTGTTATCTGGCCATTTTAAATCCTTTCTAGAAAAATTCTCGCGAGATACCCAGAATAAAAAATAGAGCAGATTCTATAGTCTATAGTCATAGTCTGTATGTAGTCTAAGAAGTAGTTGTCGATCAGTGAAAACCGCATAGAAATCAGCCCCATAATTTTTACATGAATCACAAACAAACAGACAAAAAAAGAGAAATAATAAAATGCATCGTGTTCTTCATGGTTTATTTCGTCTATTACAGATGTTTTTTAAATAACTTCATAATATTATAGATAATATGTAAATGTGGACGTAACTTTGTGTATATTTTCTTTATTCACAAATAAATGGCTCAATGGATTCAAAGGTAACGTAGTAAGGTGATATACTTGTATACTGGATAAGGATAAAAGTTACTTTTTATCTCAAAAAACGATAAACAAAGAACAAAATAGGGCTGAAAATTTGTATGGGTAGCCGATTATTCATCAAGTAATAGTTAGATAGGGATTTAAAAATCATATTTAAGCTTTTGTTTGTTTGATCCATAAGTAAAATTTACTTTTACGATTATCTTGATCACTGACTAGTTTATCCATTGAGTTACCTATAATTATACAGAATAATAAGTACCTAAAAAACCTCTTTTTATTGCCTGTAGTATACATAAAACATTTTTTGGAACGTGCTTGTAGCAGAAACGCTGGCAATCTATGTTTTAATACTGCTAAATGTACCGTTACCGATGTATAATAGCAATATTACGAACATTATCAACATATTACTTATGTATATGAATAGCATGTGAATAAATCATATTTACAATAATTCAAGCCAACTCATTGTTATAGCTATTAATAAGTTAAGGGAACATCAGCCGAATTTTATTTCACAAATACGTCGGCTTTCATCGATAAATCCACGCTTTGATTTATTGACAGGCGCGTCCTATTCTTAGCAGATTCGATATAATTTGTTAGCCAAATAATCCGGGATTTCGATGCGAACCCCAACGCGCTATAAATAAAAGCGTTTCCAATAAAAGAACGGAGACAATTATGGAGCGTGGTAAGGAACGAGCTGAATTTCACCCGCATTATAGCAAATAATAGCGAACAGTGGGCGAAACGCGTCACCCTCGCTTTGCATCGATATGTTACGCCCAAATCCCCTTTACATCTAAATGCACAACATGAGATTGAGAAAAAATCGCACCCGAAGCATTGGGGCAGGATCGGCAGCGCAATAATGTGAATATTTATGTCGCAGGCACGTGCTGATTTGCTATAATGGTTACACGAAATTCGCATATTGGTAATTATGTTCTAGGGAATTTTTATTAGCGCGCAATGTTTTGAGATACAGGCAAATTTTAGTTTTGTTTACTTTTATAAAAAACGATGGTTCGCCTTTACAAAATTTAGATTATAGATATTTCACTGTGAGATTAGTTTGTTACTGGTGAGCATTATGCATAATAAAAAAACTGAAAACTATAAATGACAAACACTAAAATAGTTGTGATAACTTAATAGCTATGTTTCGGAGGTATCTCTGTTTCTCAATAGTAGTGGTAGCGTAATGGTTAGCACACTTGTCCCAAAAATTCAAAAGGCGCGGGTTCTAATCCTGGCCGGAACGCATTCCCCGCTTAGGCAGTTCTATTTCTGGAGGTCCTGAGCATGCGATAGGGAGTCTCACATTACCCTACTGCTATTCCCGAACAGTTTAGAGTCCATGCTGCTACAGCTCAAAAAAGTATGTTAATTTTTGGGGACCAAATAGCAGCTATTCCGCATTAAACAATAGAAGAATCACGTAAATCAGATCTCAGCTTATTCGGTGTAAAACATAAAAATATACCACTCCAGTTGAGAACCTCCTCCTTTTTGAAGTCGGGTAAAAAAGTTTAGGGAATAATTTATATACACGTTTTATCAATAACATGGAATGAAGTGTAAGAATAAGCCTGTATGGCGCTCTGTTGTTCGTGCCTACCCCGCAAGGGACCTGGCGTGAAGTTATGTATGTATCTCTGTATGTATATCTTGGCCAAGGAACATGTATAGTGTAGGCAGTTGCATATACTTCATATATTTATATTATTACAACCACCATGACTAAAGAAAACACATTGTACAAACTTGCTCTCGGGATCATCTCTGTATGAAACCAGCAATCTGCCTTGGAAAACCTAGCTAGAATGTATCCACTATCCTAAAATAGGGAAGTTTAAGCCGAGGATGTTTATGGGTCAATATTATTCATATATGATGTCACAGTTTCATCTGAACTGACTGCCGGTTCATTCATGAATAGATAACCTTAAAAACATCCACGCCTTATTAAATGTATCAAACAAACTTTCGCATATATATAATAACTAGCTGCTGCCCGCGACTTCGTCTGCGTTGAATAGTTACTTTGGGCTAATGCTTACTTTAACCCGTGACTTTGTTTACGTAGAAAGTGAAATAGACGCAGCGGAAGTTCTCAAAAGGAAAAAAAAACGATTTTGAAACAATCTTTATTGGTGCTCCGCTTTTATTGGTCTTAGCTTGATGATATATAGCCTATAGCCTTTCTGGGTAAATGGGCTATCTGACACTGAAAGATTTTTTCAAATAAGACCAGTAGTTCTTAAGATTAGCGCCTTCAAGCAAGCAAACAACTCTTCAGCTTTATAAATTAATATAGATTACACGCTTGTTTCAGTATATTTACGAACTGCTAAAATACCTGTTTCACATAAGCAAAACATTACAAACACGTGTCATACAGATGTTTATTAATGTGGAATGTTTTGTAACACACTAGGTTTAATTTGAAAACTAGGTAAATTGGAGCACTGCTATGCCTAGTTTTGTTCTGTTAACATTCCGGACTAGATCGTTAGCATTTTGTTTAGCGGCTCCTGAAATACATAACTTTGTTGAATAGATTCATTTGTTAGCTTACAAAGCGATATGTTACTAAATATAAGAATAACATTTTTAAAGTGAAATACAATGATTATATACGAGTACAGACATGCAAGGTTGTTACTAGTCATCATAACAATGTTTTACAATGCCGTTTTTAGGTAATAAAATCATAAACTAAACCATCTTAAAATTCAAACTACACTACAAAAAACTTAAAAATTGAATACTATTATAAATACATTTACAAATAAATAATGTAGTCCAGATCTCTGTCGGTGGGAACATTCCCAAAATAATGGCCGCATTCCCAGGTTGTATGGCAACGCTAATCCGTTGCCCTAAATATAGGCGAGCCTTTTCGTCACCCGAGACTTCTTTCAATCGTCTTGAAAGGTCTCGATAAACTCGATAAGCCTCACGACCCCATAGCCCAAAAGTCTTAACCCCAAAAGCCACAGAATATGTATCCATTACCGATAGGTGCATTTTTGCGGTGTTTCAGGGTCTCTTGAAGTGTGGCAGCTCCCAAGGCAGTGGCGGCTGTATTTGAAAGATGGGAACCCGCTAACGTATTGACACGTTGCGTCCCATACTAAAGGGCGTCCCATCTTCCAAAGTACCAACGATATTTTTTCCGGTCAGTTGTCATCGTCGCGGCACAGTCCCTTCAGTTTAAGAAGAGCTGGTAACCCAACGGTGACTAGAGACTAGCGGATGATGTCGTTGATTGCCGCATGCCGTGAAGTTCTATTGGCACTCCTCAAATAAATAAAGCCATGATGATCAAGTCTATCGACGTTATCTCCACACAGACAACGATGTTGGATCACGATGTCTACACCCAGGAGAATGCAAGCAGAAATACTGAATGTTTTATCATCCAGGAGACTAGATCCTCCGAGGGCAGACTCTGAATCCACAGACCAGACTTTCAGTTAGAAACAGTTAAGGGGCGGGCACGGTCAGTTTCGTTGGTGCAAGATGACATGAGATTGTCATACACCGACGTACTGAGCGGCCCATCCCTCAGCCTCTGCATCTTTGGATCTAAAGGAATATTTTTATTCGGGTAAGCCAAAGATGTGGTAATTCTGGCCTCAGCCAAATATGAGACTTTAAAATCACTGAGTAATGGATTTATTATATTACCCATGAGGTCCACAATACTATAGACTCAGGACAGAAAGGCAGGTAGCCATATCGGTAAGGAATAACTACAATATTAAATATTTAATTTAGTTTTGCACATTTGACTAAAAAGAAGTAATTCATATTTATAAATGGTGAAAAATCAGTTACCCTAGTCAGGAATCGAATTGGATGATTTTGGAAAAAATAACAGTTGTGTATGACAAAATCCATAGTGTAGCTGAAAACTGAGGGAACCGGTTAATTTCTTTTTTTGGGCTGGTTTATTTCATATAGTTTGGTCATAAAGGCCTACTTGAATTTCATTCATCCTGTATAGTTCTTGTAATTCACACAGGCAAGCGGGTTTTTCTCGCAGTTGAATGTGTACGTGCACATTGCGATAATGTGCGTGTTTGACGGAACGATCAGTTGCGAGCGTGCTGTCTAATCCTAATCGCGTTTGGTCAGTCGCACACACACTGATGCGTATTTACTGCAAGTAAAGCCCACTCGCCTTCGTGAATTGCAAGAACTATATAGGTATATACCCAATTTCAATGACTTTGAAGAGAGAATATACAATTTCACTTTCACATTTGTCACACATATTATATCGTAGGCTTATGATCAAATCAGGGTTTTAATAAAAAAACTTTGGATCAAGAATTGAAAGAAGAAAAATCTACAAATTAATCATAAACCTGAGAAAATTTAATTTTTTAATAAAAAAAAGTTTGATTGGTTAGTTGTATGATACAGAAATTATTTAAAAAACCGCGAGTTTATAATCTATGAAGTACCAAAATCTTCTAAAGAAAAACAAGATATATAATAAGATATATTCTGAGTAATTGTAATTCCTGCCTACTTACCTACTACTACCTATTAATTCATTATACAACGTAGATTCAATTTAAGCTTTGATGAGAACGAATATTCCACAAAAGAAGTTAATCTCGTTTTTTCGATTGCAATGTATAGGGAGGTCGGGGACACGTTAGCCCCGAGGGATGCAGTCGTCTACGTCTATAAGTCTATTAAGACGACTTGCTGCGTCCCCGGGGAGGTTGGACCGCTCCAGGGCAACACGATAGAAAAACATTTCACAGTGGGAAACACCACCTGCTCGGATAAATAGAGAAATTCTGGCCAATGTATACGTAACTCGTCGGCGTAAGAGCGGAAACCAAGATATTATTGTAGTAGAAACAATTAAACATAGGTATACATGCAATTGGGTATTTGACGCTGTTTTTATGGCACGAAATGTCATTGCTTCTCTGATTTTTATTAGAATACTGGCTTATAAATTTTAACAAGTCAAATAGCGTATTAATTATTGTTAAACTATAATAAAAATTATTTCTATAATGAAATGAAGAAAGTAGGATGACAACAAGATATTCTGACGTCTCCTCTTTTATATGAATACTTTTTTAGAATTTGCAGTATAATATGTGTTACATACCCAATTAAAGAACTGGGAACCTACCTTAGACAATGCAATTCAGCTGAGTAACGTAGCCAGCCTTCTGCGAACCTTACTTACCCATTGAATTCGATGACATAGGCGCAGTAATCTACTAGTCTTAAGTGATTATAGGTGGGAAATCTTCTTTACATAGTAGGAAACAAAGTCGCTTTCCACGTATCGTATATATATTTATTTATACGTCTTTATATCCGCAAACTCCTAAACTATGCAACGGTTTGCATCAGATAATTTTTCACGCAAGGTTTACACTTAATATTTTTTAATTTAAGTAAAATATACCAGGGTTTGACCCGCGGCGTAACCGTGGGGAACATTCTGGTACAATATGAGTTAAGTTTGCTTCATTATACTTTTTTATATTTATTTTTAATTTTCAAATAACTTTAGTTTCTTCTTGATTTTAACTTATGTAGCAGTACAACATCCTTGCAATTATACATATAGATTTGGTATTAAACCGAGAAGTGCTATTGATAAAGGTAAATAGTGACTATGAAGAAAATGAGATCACAGTTTTTCAATTGCAACCAGAATCCGGCTTAAGCATTGCGTAACTTGGGATTAATGACAAAAGTATTAGCTCATCTTGATTTATTGTGCAATATCTATAAAATGAAATTGCGGACTGTAACTACTGCGCCACAGTTTTATAGTTGGTCTTAGTGAACAGATGTAGAGACATTCGTGGCCTCGGGGGACGCAGGGGCCGGTGTAACATTGTTACCGAAGTTCGCCAAGGCCGAGGGCCATTGCCGGAGCAAATTGTGACCGTAGGTTCACCGCTCGTCTATTTGCTCGGCCAAATTACTCCGGCCGAAGTAAATACAAAGCATGTTATTCAATAAGACCAACAAAGCGGTGACTCCGTGATTTTGTTGTTTATTATTTCTAAAGATATATAAGTGTCATAACACCCGTATATGCACCATTTAGAAGCAAAGTTATAGCCTCGCTCCCGAGATCATACGTTAATCCATTTTATTGTAGGAATAAGTTGTAATTTAATTCTCTGCGTTGATTACAATTAAAGGCAAAAATAGTTAGTAGTAGTTTAGTATTTAAAATTATACATTACAATATCATATGCATTATGTTATTTATTATAGAATTTAATGTTATAAGTATCACATATGTGATATAATATAAGCACAGGCCTGGTATTAAAGCAGTTTTTAAAAGATTCCGTTATTATGTTATTAAAAAATTAATAAGTAGTTGACTTGTTCTAAGTTTTTATTTTAAGTTTTTAACAAAAATAACGAAATTGAATTAAATTTAAAAACTCATTACATTACAGTCACTAAACTCGACAATCTGTATTATAAAATTTGATTTGACAAACGTTAAGTATGATTAAAAGTTAGGCTGAAATTAAAAGGTATATTTGGTTAGTTGAGGGCTCTGGTAACTTTGATGAAACTTTTTTGGTGATATATATTCTTGCATTTCACTGTACTAAACTGATTTAGACTGGCCGCAACATTAATTGGAATTGTGTGATACATTACAGTGTGCTTGGCAGTGCGATGTTGTCTCTTTTGTATGCCTGAACTAGCATTTACGATTTCTTTCTTATTTTACTTTGCATCTCATAATTATATTTTAATATCAGCTTATTGGATGGGTATCTGATTAAGTTTCTAAGAAGATTACTGACTTGCTTCGACGTCTAATTAGCAGACATTGTATCTAACAATTATTTCCTATGATCTCAGTATTGGAGATACATAATTTTTCAAACTTATTACTAAAACGTTGATATTTTTATGGATCATCCTTCTTTTTGAGTTAACTCTAAATATTATTGTTTCCTAAAAACCTACTTTGACTCGGATATGATTTTAGATACATAAAGAATTTACACGTCGTTTTGCTTGCTTTCTAAAGGAATAGTTTCATTCGTTCTGTATACCGAAAAAGTATTTCGTATTCTATATTCTCCTATTATTGATTACCTTTATATACAAAAATGCAACTTTTGCATGTTTGTAGCCGCAAAACTTGAAAAGTAGCCGAAGGATTGACTTGAATTTCTGAATACCTAACGTTTAATTTTAATACATAAAATAGGTTTTATATACATTTCAAGGAGTTCTAAAATCCTAGTTCGTTCTTATAATCTTAAATATGTGCATTGGCTCAAAATGGCAATTAATACTCAAATAATAGAAGATCCATCAGTTTATAGGTAGTTTACTTAGACCTTTTTTCCCATCATTTTCCTATATAAAGAAACTAATAAACTCCCTGTATTGGCGTTCTCAGTCGATACATTCGACATGGCAAGAACAATGCTCTTTTGTACGATGGAAGCGGTCCACTGGCTCTACGGCATTGTGATACTCTTTTCAACCCCCGATCATGTCGTTCTATTTCCCATTTATAAAGCAAAAGGCTGATTTATTTTTAGGTCTTTTTACATGTCATTCTTGTACTCGGATACACGTTACTGTTTTCATTCTTTGATATCTACTTTTTGTCTCTAAAACGTATGTTTTTTGAACAAACATGAAGGGGAATGGGAAATAACTTTTCGATTTTTTGAATTGTATATTGAAAAAATATTTTGTACTTAAGGGTAGGTTATACTAGATACCATATTAATAGATTTCATATTTAAAAGTAATAAACGATTACGTGTCATTCCATGTAAACTATTTTTAATGGTAATTAGGTATTTAAATCTATTTTAGAGATATGCAACTTAAACTTTGTATTGAAATCCATGCTTACTACCATCCATACTTATGGCTACACCCTGGTCTAAAGTATGTCGCCATAACAACTTTGAGTTGTATTCCGGCATTAGTGACCAAGTTCCAGTTTCCCTGAAGAGAGCAGCAGCGCATTTGTAGCACCTTTAGTGTTGCAAGTGTCCATAGGCGATGGTAACCGCTTTCCACCAAATGGGCCGTCTGCCTGTCTGCTGAAATCCTGCAATAAAAAATATAACTTACATATTTGTGTGAATAAGAAAGTGGTAATGAGAGACTTTATGGTCTAGTGGTCTAAGCGTTGACCAGTCTAATTCACTCTAAGACAGGGTTATCAGTTTGATTCACAATTGCACTACATATTGTGTATTATTACAATCCTGGCAAACATCTTTCGCTTCATAGAAAATAGAGATTTTATTTTTAAGATTAAGACTAATATTATGTATAAGTATACATGCGCACAAGTATACAACAGTGATATATGTGCGTGGTTTAGAAGTCATAGGCTTCTGAAGCTAAGGCAGTTAATTATTATTAGAAGTAGTGTTCTTTAATGGGTTATAGTAAGGGCTTAGTGACAGTAGGGTAATCCTGATAACAGAGCAACATAAATCAGTTGGGGCCCGCGTCAGCGCGCCAGCCGCGCCACGCCGTGCCACCGCGTCGAAACACCCTAATTTACTATCGTATTAGGTGGCTAGAACACCGATTATTTTATACAAAATGCAGGGCTTAATACCAACGAAGAAGCCATTTTAATTTACATCTAACGTTCAATTAAATCCATTAACGTGTCTATATCTCTATTTATTGATACAGTAGATTTAATTATGAAATAGAATGTTTATCTACGCTATTAAAAATTCAAGTTCATTACTTTTGGAATTGGTTAGGCATCATCTAGTGATTTAGGATTTAGAAGCTTTTTATAATTATCTTTTTAATGACTAATTGTCTGTCCTTTTTATATCGTACATCAAACATCTGGGACCTAATAACATTTGCGTTAGAGCTACGCTGGTTACATTATCTTGATCGGCATCAAATGGTCAACCTTAGTCGTTCGATGGGAGTTGTAATTGCCCACTTTCCCCTCCCGTCCATCCCATATCTCTATTCCGTCTCTCCGTCTCATTATTTCTATCCCATCCTGTCTCATCCTTTCTATCCTCTTCTATCTTTTGTATCCAATCTCAGTGTCTGGTAAAGCGTTGGCTTTGATCCTGTTTACCTGTTTAAAAAAAAATATGTTCTTCGGATAGCGATTTGCAAGTGTATTCGTTTCGCTTGTTGTTATTTGTAATAAGGGGCATACGCTGCTGTAATAAATTACGTCACACGTTAAGGAGGTGGGGTAAGGTAAGGTAGTGGATCGACGAATGTGATATTGTGTGACAAGGGGTAGGAGGGGTCCTAAATCTAACTAAAGCTTAAAAACTCGAAATTTGAACTATTAATGAATAACTTCAAAATATTCCAACTTTTCTAGGAACATAATGTTTAATTGTTAAAAATAATTTAAGTGGAAATGGACTATTACGGAATTGCTGGTTTAATAAAAAAAAATTGATGTAAAATTGCAAAATATGTTGTGATGTTACACTAGGGAGGGAGGAAACAGCTGTGACAAAACCTGTGCCGAGTCAAATCATCATGAAATTTGTGTGACGTAATGGTGGATAGCATCTAATAAATAAATACATATCTCGCTATGAATAGTAGTAATAGAGGAACAAAGTGGTATTTAAGAGTCAGTCTGTGCCAGATCTGGGCAACAGGCGCGGGCCACACAGTTAGGCTCAATTTTAAACAATTACTGCTGAGCGAAGGGTAAATGTTTGCGTTCGACTTAGACCGGCCTCGGTGGATCGCCCACACGCGCGCCTGACAGGTATTCATTATATTCCCGGTGAACACGATCCAGGCATACTCGGCCATCCTGCGTGGCTTGCCGACCGAGCCGGCCACTCATATGTGGTGATTTTTAAATTTCCAACTTAGGATTCTTCCACGACGGGCCGGGTCGAGTTATTACTGAATTGAAATTACACGCTTTTGTACTTTCTTGTATAGTACCGTGCACGATTTCGCTTTGTCTATTAGCAAGTCGCAAAATACGAATTGACCCATTAACAGCAAAAAAGTTTACTTAGGACAAGATAGAAAAAGACAAATAGTAACATAACATCAATTATGGTGTCCCAAAAGGCCCATGCTCAGAACAATGTTGGTTTCACAATCAGCGCTGGTCTTCTGCATGGACCTCTAAGTGATGCCTCGGCATCACATATATTTTGCTTACTGTTAGCATATTAAGATGTTAATATGGCGAAGTTACTGAGGTACCATTTTTTTATTGCAAAGCTGGCAAACAGGTAAACGCCTCACCTTACAGAAACACCAATGGCGATGCTAGCATTTAGGATGAAATAAAGAAGAGGAGATAGGGGGATGATTCACAGAGGGATCACATAGGAGGAGTAAGGGGAACGGGATACCGAAGGTTGGCTAGAGATGATATGTCTTTTAAAAAATTCAACCCTCAGATACATGTATGTACTTTTTTCGCGATTTCGGTACGGCATTTTATAGTGACATATATTATATTGATTATGATATATAAAGACAAATAGACAGATCAACAGACAAGCATACGTGACCATTTTATAAAGATTTTGTGCCAAAATATCTACGACATCCTAAAAACTAACTAATTAAATACAATTAGGGAAATGGACAGTCGAAACTTATACTTACAAAACATCCTATACAACTAACCATTTCACGTCTATACCCTGTAAGAAAGTGGTATCACACCCATTGAGTCGACCTTGAGAACTATAAGCAGCATGATACTACTACGTCAAAAATCTGTGCGGCAAAAATGTTAGTTATTAAATTTCTTCTGATTTATACTAATAAAGTAATGTACAAGAAAATATTTGCACGTTATTCCTCAGAAAGAATACGTAAGCGCTTGTAAAGCTACTTTGCAAATATTAATTAACTACAACAACAGACTGAAATTATTTAGATAATGCCTTTTTGCATACCAGATTACATGGAACTCAAATAATAAAACGAAAATAATATCTATTCTATAAAAGGTTAATTAGCGATAATTAAGTTGCTTGGAAAATGAATATCAAGCTTTACTGTTCGTTAATTTGTATGTTTTCTACGCGTAATACAATATTAGTTGTTTTTTAATTTTATACATAACTATAAAACACATATATGCAATGGAGATATTTACTATGAATAATGATATGAATATAACGTTAAATAGCTTTGTATACATATTTTTACATTTATTTTAACTCCGCCGCTTTGAATATAAATCGATTTGGATTCCCAATATTTTATGTCCTTTTCCTTTCACGGATGGAATGTTAAACTAAATCGATTGAAATTATAACGGCATTTCAGTTAAATAGGGGGAAAAAAAAATTACTCTTCAAAAAAACTTAATAGCTAAGTTATTCACGTCACATTTCAATGACGTAAGACCGTTTCCCACCTAATGTGCATATTGTTGTAATCACTATGACTATGCTAGGGAAAAAAATATCTCAAAGAAATTACCAAATAATGGCTGGTTCCCATATCTAATCAACCGTTCAATTACATTACTATCGCTTAAAATTTAGATTAAAGTTCATAAAGTAATGTCAAAATTCAACCGATATTAAGGCAAGTGATCGAATATATAGGATATAGGAAAATAAATATGGCGGACATACGTAATACATAAAAGTACCTATTATATACGTTTGGTATCATGAAATGGGGCAGTCCAGAACTTACTAGTGAAACGTTTAGGTGTGATATTAATTAATATGCCAATATGAGCTAAAGTTGCCTATTGAGATTATTTTTAAATAATGAAATGACATTCCTGACGAAAGCTAGAGATATAATAAATTTGTCACAATACTTTTTTCGAGACACTGTACACATTCTCGGAATGCAGATCATCCTAACACTATAGTAAAATATTTACATAGACGACATCTCGTAGAATAATCTACGAGTGCAAGACAAATGTTAAACATGTCTTTGTTTGTGTCGGCGCTTATTGCTGCCCACGGTCCGCTATCGTTTATCAATCTCCTCTCACACGGCCCAGCTCTATACAAACTTGTTTACAAATTAATACATTGTCTTGTATTTACACTTCGATGTTACTTTAAGCATTTACGCAGACAATATCACACACTGCGAGAATTGTATTTATTTAGTTAGTTTTTAGTATATCGTAGATATTTTGGCAACAAAGGGTCTATGAAACCGAAATGTATGTTTATTCGTTGAACTGTCTTTGTATTTCACAATCAATATATAATTGTATGCCATTATCAAATATTGTAGTGAAATCTTAAAAAGTAAAGATTAGACGTAGTGGCTACTGGAAGTAATGAAACAATTATTTTAGATTTTAATATTAGTCCGTGGTAAAATACAGGATACATGTGAACGCACGCGTTCATAGTGATGTAGGACTTGGTGCGCGCGAGACGTACTGCGGCCATCTTGTTTTCCCACCTTACTTTTAGCATGTCATCGCTCGCGCCATCACCTGCATTCCACATGTGCCGCACTAAAATGTACCTAGTAAATTATATAGTTAAATGTTATGTGTTTTTGTGTGTAAAGTAATAATACATTTTTCTAGTACAATACTTAATGGACAAATAGTTTGTTATTCCTAAAGACCAGCACAAACAGACGCTATACCCACATACATGTATCTGAGGGTTACATTTTTTAAAGACATAATGGTGTATCTTTATTCAGATCATCATTACAATAATTTTTAACATTATTTTTTCAAGTGACATTCTTATGGGAGAGTAATCCGCTTCGTTACGTAACGCTTTACGGCGCCAGTCTATCTGGATTCTCTTTCTCTTACGCATACGGCAGTGGTAGGCAGGCTCCTCCTCTCTCACTCTATCCCATGCGCTATATACATAAAATTTAAGTAATCACCTAATCGTTTCTCAAGTTAAACAATTTGAATATTAAATAGTACAACTTAGATTAGTTTAAGTTATCAC
The DNA here is from genome assembly GCA_012273795.1 of Dendrolimus punctatus. Lineage (NCBI taxonomy): Eukaryota > Metazoa > Arthropoda > Insecta > Lepidoptera > Lasiocampidae > Dendrolimus > Dendrolimus punctatus. The sequence goes on along the minus strand of CM022542.1, from coordinate 9,884,772 downwards.
TTCTGTCGGGCCTCCCGAGACGCACACGCTTTCTTCTTCCTAGTGGAAAAATTTGTCCTCCTGCAATTTTGAATAATTATAAAGCAGAAAATTAAAGAGCTTCAAAAACATTTTTGACAAAATTGATTTCAATATTTTGTTTTCTTGTGCTTGAAATAAGGTATTTTAAATTAAATATGTTTTGTGGTTCTATAGCCAAATGACGAAAACAGTGGGAATACCATCCTACCTATTAGTTTTGCATTTTGACATTCACAGAAATTAATGCATACAAACAACACTATGATTTGGTATTATATATAGAAATCAGCCATTTCGATTCGTAACTGGAATAATTATTTTATCAAAAATCTTATGATATTGTTCTCGTTTACGTCTAAATCGTCGTCGAATCTTCTTTAAATGTTTTCTACTTTGTATAGTTTCGGGATCGAACCTGAAGGCCCACTTGAAAAATTTAGATCTATTGCAACCCGTCTTATCTTCGAAAATAAATAAAATGTGTGACAATTGATTTCGAAATAGCAACATTATTTTTATGTTTATTGAAAAAATTCTTTTCGTAATTGAACATTCCTAAAGCAACCCTAAGTTGCACTAAAAAGATCAGGGGATGATACTTTGAAATTCGATACGCATTTGTGATTTATTGAAAAAACTCAAACATCTTGGTGTGGAATAAATCGCACTTAGGGGAGATAAAACCTTCGTTTCGTAGCAATAATTCTAGCTTCAAATGTATAAAGACCGGCGGCGTGTCAGCAATGTAAAATATTTCTATTATATTATATTATTATTTTTGTAAAACTTTGTTTCCTAACAAAAATGTATGTGCAATTAATAAGAGATGGCTTTACAACAATATAGTTTTCTATCTTCGTTAAAATAGAAATATAAAACATTATAGATACTAAAAAATACAGCTAAAAATTTACTAGAAGTGTAGGTATTTTAATAACTACTGACTTTCTAAAACTGAAAGAATTTTGGTTCTTTAAAAGGTTCTTTCGGATATTTAAAATATAAAAGCTCAATTTAACGTAAGATTACGGACAACTTGATAGTTAAAAGTAAATATAATTATTTCTAAAGTGCCAAATTTGCTTGTAGATTACATAATGTACCAAATTTTAAGATTTACGTCATATCCTACGCAGTGAAAGAAGAATGAACAACTATACGTTTGTACAAATAACTAAACTCACTCGTACGTTTTCCTGTACTATATATATAATTTTATATTATACTATATATTTAATTATTTTTATTTTATTTTATTTTGTTTTTATAAAGTGTGAAATTACTAAAAATATTTGTTATTTTAAAAATCGTTAATTTTAAGAATGTATTTTCACGTACGCGTTTGTCAAACGGGAACCGACACTAAAAATGGTAGCTCGTCTTACAAACAATATATCATCGAGCCATCCGGTAGAAAAACGATACTTAGGTGTTAAGTTGTGGAGAGAGAAGATAAGAGTGTGAATTTTAACTTAGCTTTATAAACATCTGCTATTTTAATTACACTAGAAGATAACCGACAACATAAACACATGATAAGTGGGTGTGCTTAATTAGAGGTGTGTTAGCAGTTGCATTATTTTGTTTCTGTGAAAGAAATACAGTCGAGTGTTATGTAAACATTTGAGATTGCTGTTTACGTTAACACTATAAACAAACGTCGGTAAAGTAAACATTATTATATGGTAATCATGAAACAGAAATACTAGGAATGATAATATTAGTACTTTAATGTGTTTTCTTAATAATTAATTTCACTTTCCCGCTAGTTGTCACCATTACTTATTTATTGTTATTTTAAATATATCTTATCTATAAAAAATATTCAATTTTATTCTGATAGAACTCAATGAAGTTGAAATTACGAAGTGAATAATGATCAACTTTTGATAGAAAAAACACATAGAACATCAGTTAAGATTTAGTGCTGTTTTTGTTATATCAAAATCTCCTGATAACTTTTAATGTTTTCTGGTCAACAATAAAGTCGTAGAATTCAGAGGATTTTCAGTTTTGCGCTTTCATGTCAACACATTACCAAATTAAAATGTATAAGGCCATAACGTTTGTGAGTATATACGGAATGTTCACTTACTCTCTCTTTTGTACAATATCCTTTTTGATCCTCGTACTTCTCCGGATTTAAAGGAACGTTTTGATTCCCTACATCTTTCTCATTCCCGTTATTTGATCTCCAGTAATAATCTCTCCATTGTATTGTTGTGTAAGGTTGTTATTATTTTAAATATTAATCTTAAACTATTATGCAGTGTGTTAAAGTCTCCGTATTCAATCCAAGAGGGGCGAGGGGTCGGCGGTAAGACACCTCGGTCACTGCTGTCAACCCCTAATGAGTGACGTTTTACTCCACAGATTACATGTTATTACAAATGACACCTGTACACACTTCTTCCTTCGTTGAATACTGTTTCACGGTACAGACTGTCCGTTTATGCCACTCAACATCAGACAAGCTGAATCCATATTGTGTTTTAAATTAATGGTTACGAAATATCCTTGCTCCTCGCAAGTCTAAAACATGCTGCTGATTCTATATATAATATGATATATCTTATTTTTGTATAGTAACTGCACGGTATAACGTCAATGCGGCAAGTTCCCGTAAAAAAACTCCAATTTATAACGACTGTAAATAATTGTAACTCTTTAAATCTTCATAACCCAAAACTAAAGTGAAATAACTGCTAATCTTTAAGCTTATTATGTCTCTGAGTACGACGGGGAGTTTGTAGTCAGCTATAATTATTTGCATGTGTGATTTTTATTCTATATTTTTCCTCGTTTCATGAATGACCCTTTTTAGCATAAGTTAATTCATTGTTTACATTAAATTAATTTTCCAGCTTGTGGAGAAACGAAAACCATAATTTTAAATTTATGAACACCGTGCTGGGCTTTCGAATGAAAAACACAGTGAATTCATAACCACGGACGTAGCTAGTAGCTAATTATAATTGATAATTTGCCACATTTTTTGAATTTTTATTAGCCATCCCGAATGTAGGACGTCGGACGGACAACGCCGCGTGCTCCTACATAATTAGCGGGGCCCGTATCGCTCCCGCCCGCACCTACTTTGCATATTTTGTTTGCTTGGAACACAGAGCAATTCGCTTCCGGCTTGTCCAAAAGGGAGAGTGCTTTTTTTATTGCATGAGTAAGCAGATGGCCCACCCGATAGAAAGCTGTTGCCATAGCCTTGAAACATTTGCAACACCAAGGGCGTTACAAATGCGTTGCTGCTCTTTTGAGGGAGACAGGCCCTGTTAAGTTGTCATAGCGGCCTACTTTAGAGCAGGGGTGGTCGACATCCATACAGCCAAATACCCTACCACGTGACTGTGTATTATTAAGTCTCCTCTTACAACAGGCCACCCGGCCGCTGGAAATTGTATTCTTTCTCCGTCCCTGCACGGATAGACCTACTTAACAAAATGAAGTATGACTAACGAATGAACGAGGATATTCATTCTTACGTTGTACTATGGTTAATACAATACTTTGCGAGCGTGTTTACGTTTTTTATAAGTGTTGTAATTTTACGAAATATACCAATACAATGAAAGACAAAATCGTAGCTATTATTTATTGTTAACATGTTAATTAATAGCAGTATATAGAAATGAATAATATCATGAGAAAACATGATACTGAGTTTACCAATTTGTGAGACCCTCTTTTCCCTAAAACATTGTAAACCGATAGAGTAGTGAGATATTAATTACATGGGCTGCATATGTATAGATGCAGATTGAATAAATACTAGATATATCTAAGTTGAAATATGATGATGATGAAAGAATGACTTAACAGATATACAATGCAAAAGTGGATGGATTCAGAAGTCGCGGAAGGCCACGACACACCTTCCATGATCAAATTGATCGTGTATTAGCAGAAGGTGATGTCAGGAGCCTTAAGAACAGACGAGAGTGCATGACAAAGCTATGAATGTCAAAGAAGCAAGTGAGGTGTGTAAGAATAAGCCTGTATGGCGCTCTGTTGTTCGTGCCTACCCCGCAAGGGACCTGGCGTGAAGTTATGATGATGATGATGATATATCTAAGTTAACTGAAACATTACATACATACATGACCGTAAAAAAGCCAAGGATACTTGGCTTTTTTACGGTCATGTATGTATTTTATTGCTTACATAAATGTCTTATCTCGTTAAAAAGTTGAGAGAAGATATTTAAAAACAAAGAAAAGCGCTGAAAATAAAATGTATGCATTGATGGTACCGCCAACTTAAATTTACTAGTGACCATACTTTTTGTCTCTAAGTCCATTTTGAACTTGTATTATGGAAGACGAATTAAATGGTATTGCAAATAGCTACTCTCCCCACTAGGTTAACGTTAACTAAAAGTCGTCTCATTTGACTGTTAAAATCAAGGATCTCCCAGTCCTCAAGTTGGGGTAAGGGTAAACAGCAAAGCCATAGGTCATCCCGTCACAGCCCCCAATTAAACATGTGTTACTTCTATGTTTGAACATTGTTAGGGTTTTTAACTATACGGGGACTCCCGTAACTTGTTTACTTCCAAAGTTGTAATTTGGACCGTAATACTTCGTTATCGGTAGTTATTTTATAATTGACAAACTTAGTGCTTTAAAACTAAGACCTGAAAATGATTACTACTTGTGTTGTTAAATTGGCACCTATTAAATGTATAATTTTGTGCTTTGTAATAAAACTAATTTATAAAGATAATAAGATATTCTCAGGTTTCCAAGAAATATAAGTATATACAGACATTTCATACATATCTTGTTCGTGTGATTTTTTTTATTATAATTGTACAGTTTTAAGTAAAACATTTTGAAGAAATCGTTAACGCTTTACCCACCTACTTTTATGGGTCAATGTTACTCTAACAAAATGATGGAACGTATAGCTTAGTGTTTATTTTAATTGAGGGCGTTAGGTGTTGATGTATATATCAACATGATGTATACTATAGAGGTGAATTTTTCAAGTGAGCCTGCAGGCCCAAATCTTAAACGAGGCCGATTTTGATGAAAACTAATGTGGTATCATAGGTTATTGAAAATCAATTATTCTAGTCGGGAATGGAATCGTGTGAGTTGAAAAAAAATCAAACAATTTGTATTATTACGCCAATCCATAGTATGTTAGGGTCAATTTCTGTGAAGAAATGTCAAACTTCAAACTAAAGGAAAAGGGGTTTTTTTATTCAATATAGAAATAATGAAAATTATTATATTTTTAACATCTATAAATTAACATTCGAAACACGTTATTTTACCCTAATCAATCAAAATAGTCAATGGGTAATGTAATTAAAAGGTAGACTGTACCTACGTAAGACACTGCTGCTCTATGCATAATAGTATAGCTAACGTATAACTTGTGGTATATATATGTCAATAAGTGAATATGAATATGTGTGTATGTGTAACTTTTTAAATTGTGTATTAATTTGTAATCTGAATAATGTAATTTAATATGTATTAATACTATGGGACACGTTTTCCTGAAATAAAATTATAAATAAATAAATAAAATAAAATGCATTCGAATGAGGTGGGGTCAAATGATCGGTGCAATTTGACGGTTAATTAATGTATGGAAAATAGAAACATTTGGTTCAGAAACAAAAGTTTCTCTTAGTTTGCTGTTTGACATTCCTTCACAGAAATTTCTCCTTACAAACTACATTACTATTTGATATAATAATACAGGTATGTTTATTGTTTCAGAATCTGCCGATTCCTGATAAGGATAATAGATTTTTTTTTTTAACTTTAAACTTCTTTATTTCTTAGACTTATTACTTACTGATCTTAATTCGCTTCTAATTCCAGATATATGTTTTTAGTTACCTACTTTTGTTAGTTACTAAAATTTGTATGATTCAAAAAGTAAAGAGGAGTTAAGAGGACACACGAGTTCAATAAGAACATGAGCGGAGAACGGGGATGCCAGTAGATTTTGGGGGTTTACGATGGTATTACGTATCAAATATTGGTCAATCCGGCCCTTTCACTGATGTAATACTGGCCCTTTGACAGGCATCAAGGGATTGTGGTGGCGTTTGTTAGAGAAGGTTTACGTACTATTACGTGGCAAGCTGTGAAATCCGTCAAGCTAGAGACATTGCATAAACAGCTTGACTTAATATTATACATACATATATAATAGGGTGGTCGTTAAAAATTAAATTAGAATCGTCTTGAGGCATGTGTTGTCTTGACTTGAAAAAAATATTTAAAAAAATCCCAGTGTTTTTTCATTAAAAGGAAGCTTTTTAGGGGGCGCCGCAAGAAATTTAATTTTTAACGACCACCCTAATATATAAGCTCTTTTCTGGTTCAAACATAACCGGAATAAAGACCCTAGCTCTTATTCAGTGAAAAATATTTAACGCAATTTATTTGTAGGTTCGATTTTCAATATATGACTTTAGGGCAAAATTTGAGGTTTTAAAATGTTGATAGATTCTCGGACCTGAGTATCATCATCTTATAGCAAGATACATTAATGTAGCAATAAATATTGTTACATCAATGGCTAGATATATATAAATATATAATAGATAGATATGTTCAACCAATCTCCATAAAAATTGGTATAAATATTTGAATATGCGTGTGATTCATGATTAACTAATTATCTTACTGAAATTTGCAAGGAGATTGATTGTATTATATGTATCCTAAGGAAGTATAATTACAAGATGTATTTTCTTAAAAAAAGGAATTTATATTTGTATGTTTAACCCATAATTCCTCAGCTTAAGAATATAAACCGTGTAACGTTAAATTAGATATTTTTAAATGTTTCAGTTGCTGTCGAAAGCCGCGGGTAGCGGCGTAAGTGTACGCACTGCTCGTTTAATAGTATTTGGTATTACGTAGATATATCCCTTACCCCTAGGGCGATATGGCTAATGCCCAGTGATTTATCGAGTTCAGTACTTTACTTTTTCAAAGGGAGTTCAACTGAGGGTAGATAACGCCAGCAATAAGAAGGAATATGTTTGTTATCTTGGTATATTCTTCAAAGCTTCGGTTTTCTATTAACCTTTGCACGGAGAAGTTAGTACTAAAAGATATTAATATGTAATTTAGTGCAAGTGCTCAAAGAAATAACATTTCTATTTGAAGTGGTCACGAAGCTTAAGAGTTTTATTTAAAGGTACTCTCTTACGGCGAACATTCGCGTGTAATTTAACATTACAGAGCATTACAGCAATGAAGAAGGAGAACCAAGCATTATATTGCGCTACCTGTAATGATACAATCCATACTAAAGTACTAATATACTAATACTCATAACATTACAAAGAGGTAAAGTTTGTGAGTTTTTGACGTTGTGGGGGGTAATCGCTGGATCTACTAAACCTATTTTGAAAATTCTTTCACTGGTGGAAAGCTACATTATTCCTGAGTGACATAGAGACATATAGACATATATATTTTATTGTCATTATTTTTTTGTTTTTGTTTTTTTTATTTCTGTAATATTTTGACACAACTTCTAACATAACGACCGCTGCGTCTGACGTTGTGGAATCAATGAAATGCGCAAAATCGAATCATAAATGTTTCGTTACAGGCGGATGCTCCTCAGTCAGGAAGGCAGTCTTGTAACGTAATGCTCCAAATCGAATCATACATTTTACATTACATACTAATGTTTACGATGAGGGAGCACCTTTAAACAAATGAATTGACGGTCTAAGTCAGCCCTATTTTATGAGCAGTGTGTACAATAAATATAACATATTCATATTGTTACATACCGACAAAGAAATGCGCCCACCTGCCTGTCGTATAGCGCACTTTATTACCTCTCGTTATTTAGGTATTCTTTTCTTTACTTTGTGTTTAGAATTTGTAATTAAGAAAAACATCCTATTATTATCGTACTTGTTTTATGGCCGTCATTAGTGTCGAACTAATCCCTGTTGCTATTGTATTGTGTCGAAGATTGCCAGGTATGGATCGGTGCATTACAAAGCAATGGCCCAAGGCGGAGAGGGGCAGTCAAGCGACGATTACGATACGAGTAAGACGTACACTCGATGAGCGATATAGTGACGGACTTTGCGCGTGTTATTGAATCGTGCAGTGTGTACTCGTTGTATCCACTTATATTAGAACCTGTTTTATACGTGTTTGAGCAGTTCTAATAAACTCTATAGTCATTCCAACGGCATTTTAATTCGAGTCCTGCGTAACTTGTAACAATATATAGAGGAAATAAATCGCATACAAAATTTCAAAATTCTAGCCGGTGGTTTGGGCTGTGCGTTCATTGATCATCATATAGTTCACTATCACATAGTGTGTCAGTCGGAAGGTCAAGTAAAGGTAATGTATAGATAAATACATTCCATTATCGATACAAAACGAAATTTATGAACTACCCTATTTAAAGAAGACAACGATTAAATTTACTAACCGCCATCAATAACAACAACCCCTTAAAAAGATACAGTAATTAACAGAACAAAAAGCCCCATAAACATTACGCCGTTTATTCAAATGTAAAATTATCTATACATATATCGACTTTTCGCTATTGTTGCAGCGTAATTACTGCTTGCAAAGAGCGCAACTCCCTCGAGTAAAGTATACTATTATCGCCAACTGTTCACATTGGATATTTGTGTTTTTCTATAGAAATTCAGGTAATAATATGTAATTGTGCAGTAATTTTAATCACATACATCATTATAATAACTTTTTTTCAAAACTATCTTATTCTTATTGCATGAATTATATGGTCCATATTCATTTTATTTTTTGCTTGTATGCAAACTGGCAGTTAGTACGTAGTCCAAACCGTCGCCCAAAGACATCTGCAACATTAAAGGAGCTAATGGGGATTGTTCACAAAAAATTACTCTCTGATTTTATATTTTTATCTCGTATAATAGGGTATTTTAAGATACCAATTTGAATATTCTTGTATTTTAAGTGTAAGTTTTTTTATAATTCGATTTTAAAATTTCTCCGATGACGTCATAGGGTACAAGTTTACATTAATTTCTTTGTCTAGGAAACAAAAATAATAAAACTTACTAATCATATTAATCTGTGCTACTACTATTTAAATGTCACTGTCATTACTCATTACGTACCGTGATCATTTTAGTGTTTTTTGTCGCTAGGCTTATAATTTTTCGTGTTCAACCATTATTATTTTATATAGTTATCGTTAATTTTTTTAAGTGATCTTTAGGGAAAAAACCATGTTACAGAACTTAAATCAAATAATGTACAGCTAGATTTTTTTACACCTGCAGCAAGCAAACAGGCAGACGGCTTACCTGATTGGATTTAGTAAGGTCAAATAAAGGTCAAACACATTTCTTACAAAATACAAGAAGATCGTACGTTTTTTGGAATTTTAACTAGACAGAAATGATTAGGGACACTATTCCTCGAAATGGTTATTGAAATAGCTAGATTAAAAAAAAGTGAACAATCCCAATTGGTCCAGACTTTATGCACTGTGTATTATTATTCAGGTGGAGCTTCATGGCGAAATTCTAAACTATACAAACTAACCATTCCCTTAATTTGAGATTCTTTTTTTTTACGGTAATTAATCCTAAGAAGCTACACTATGATTTTGTATTATATGTGTATTATTATTACAGGGTATGTTTAGTTTTTCAAATGCCTGGCAAGAGTAATTGATTTTTCAAAAATGTAATGATACCGCTTTAGTTGTCATGAAAGCGGGCCTCGAGACTTCTTTGAGTGGTTTTTGGCTATTTTGTATAGTTTAGGATTTGGCCCTGAAGGCCCAGTTAAGATACCTACTCTGTATAAAATACACTTGTACTCCTTTTACCTAAATACTTAATTTTCATGGAAATTAATTTACATACTGTTATGTATGTGAACCAAAAAAATAGTTATAACATGTAGGTAGATAGAAAATCATGTACATTCATTCTCTCGCAATAGAAAGTATTACGCCCAGTCGTTGTTTCATTGAAAAGCCCTAAAAAGATATTTAGAAATATCTTTCAGTGGCGACGAGGATCAAAAACGGACCCTAAATAGTGCACTAAATCAAGTTTATATAGTTGTGACGTTAAGTAATTATAATTTTAACAATATGTCTATTGGAAAGATAAGTGAGTTTCAAGTGGCAACAGATGACTGGAATCTATACGTGGAGCGGTTGGAACATTATTTTATTGTAAATGGAATCAAAAGTGAGTTATATGTATCGACACTTATAACGGTAATGGGAGCCGAAAGCTACGAATTGTTGGTAAATTTATGTACGCCGCGTAAACCAAGTAGTATGAAATTTGAGCAGATAACGGCCATCATGGAAAAACACTTGCAACCAAAGCCAAGTATATTAGCAGAACGTTTCAAATTTCGACAGCGTAAACAACAAGAAGGGGAGAGTATCTCAGAATATTCTGCCGTTTTAAAAAAAATGACGAAGTCTTGTGACTTTGGGTCTTGGCTAGAAGAAAGTATTCGAGACCAGTTTGTTTGTGGTATCAGCAGCGAAATAATACGGCAACGACTGTTTGCGGAGGATAAGTTGGATTATGCAAAAGCCTATAGTTTAGCAATGAGCATGGAGGCGGCGGAGAAGAACGCGGCCGCAGTCGACAGTAGCATGCCATTGGGCCGCACACGGACAGGGGACGCGGCGGAGTGTCTGGCGATAACGAGTACAAGGCAGAGGGACGCTCATGGTGGAGATAGGCGGCCGGTCTATGCACCCAGGACATGTACGCGTAGCTATAACCGCCCCGCAGCGACAGCATCGACCTCGAAGTCGGATGAGCGGGCTCGGCGCTATCAAATGTGTAAGGTGTGCGGCAAGTATCATGACGAGGCTCGATGTAAGTTTGTGAATTATGTGTGCCGTGTCTGTAACAAGCAAGGGCACCTTCGGAGGATGTGTCCACTCGTAGCACAACCCGCTCACTGGCAAGGGGCCACATCAGACGAGCTTTTGAGGTCAGAAAATAATTTGGAGAACGAATCTAGTGACGAGGTAAATGTTACAATTATAAACAAATTGTCGATAGCTGAATGCACGCCTATCCATGTAACGTTAAATGTGCAAGGTAGAAAATTATTAATGGAATGTGATACTGGGAGCGCGATTTCCTGTATAAATTATGAAGTTTACAAGAAATTATTTAATACATTAGAAATAAAGAGTTGTAATTTATCTTTAAGATACTATACCGGGGAAACAATTAAACCAATAGGTGTTATAAAACCTTTGGTCAAACATAAGGGTATTTGTAAAATCCTTGATTTATTTATTATAAATAAGGGCAAAACCAATTTATTGGGCCGACAGTGGATGGCTGAATTAAATTTAAAATTGCCTAACATAACCTATGATGATAATGTAACTATGAATAAAATAAAAAGTGAAGAGTTTAATTTTTCGGAATTCAGTTCCAGATACTGTAAAGTGTTCGAGGCGGGCCTGGGGCGATTCACTGGCGGGGTGGTGAGCATCCGAGTGCGCGACGGCGCGCAGCCGGCGTTCATGCGCGCGCGCCCGCTGGCGTACGCGATGCGCGAGCCCGTGGAGCGCGCGCTGGACCAGCTCGTGCGGGACGGCATCCTCACACCTGTCGACCATTCCGACTGGGCCACGCCTATCGTACCCGTGGTAAAGAAAGATGGTACTATTAGAATTTGCGCCGATTATAAACTTACTTTAAATAAGGTATTGGAAGTCGACCGTTACCCGTTGCCACGCGTAGAAGACTTGCTGGTTCGCTTGCAAGGGGTGAACGTTATAGTAAAATTGACCTATCACAAGCTTATGCACAATTGTCTCTTGATGAATCAAAAAAATACACGGTTATAAATACTCATAAGGGTTTATTTATGTTTAATAGACTTGTATATGGTTTGGCCTCTAGTCCGGGTATTTTTCAACGACGATTAGAACAATTGTTTTCTGATTTACCCAAAGTAGGTGTGTTTTTGGACGATATAATAATAACGGGATCAAATACCCAGGAGCACATACAAACTTTACATAAAGTTTTTGAACGGTTGCAATTTTATGGACTTAAAGTAAAAAAAAGAAAAATGTACATTTTTTGCAAAATCTGTTACTTACTTAGGATATGTCATTAGTAAAAACGGTGTACATACTTGCCCCGATAAAGTAAATGCTATCAATAATACTCCAACACCTTCAAATGTGTCGGAGTTGAGAGCTTTTATAGGAATGGCGATGTATTATGCTAAGTTTATAAAAAATGTGAGCACAATACTCGCGCCATTGTATAACTTACTTCGTATAAACGTCCCGTATGTATGGTGTGTTAAATGTCAGGAAGCGTTTGAAAATATTAAGCGGTTACTAGTTTCAAGTGAGGTGTTAGTACATTACTCGTTAGATCTGCCATTAGTGTTGACCGCGGACGCGAGCGGCGTCGGCGTCGGTGCCGTGCTAACGCACATCATGCCGGACGGGGAGCGGCCCGTTGCGTACGCGTCACGCTCGCTTACAACCGCCGAGCGAGCATATTCGCAAATAGACAGAGAAGCCCTGGCCATCGTGTTTGGTATTCGAAAATACCATCAGTATTTGTACGGCCGTAAATTTATTCTGCGTACAGATCATAAACCTTTGACATATATTTTCGGAAACAAAGTAGGGATACCGATTATGGCGGCTTCACGACTACAGCGTTGGGCGATTTTATTATCGGGCTATAATTACAATATCGAATATGTGACGTCTAAAAAGAATTGTGCAGACGCACTCTCACGCTTACCTCAAGGGAAACAACCAGATACGAAAGTCGAAGTAACATATTTAAATTTTGTTGAAAACTTTTTACCCGTTACGCATAATGATGTAAAAATACAAACATCGAAAGACAGAGACCTTAGTAAAATATTACTGTATGTAGAATCAGGTTGGCCATCATCATGCTTGGACGAAAATCTTAAACCATATTTCATACGACGCAATGAATTATATTTGGATTGTGGGTGCTTAATGTGGGGATATCGAATAATAATACCGTACTCATTAAGAGATACCATATTGAAACAGCTACACAGTAGCCACATGGGTATTGTCAGAACAAAATCTTTAGCGCGCAGCTATGTCTGGTGGCCAAATCTAGATAAGGATATAGAAAATATATGTCAGAGTTGCGAAACTTGCGCGGCAGAGGCAAGTGCGCCCCCACGCGCTCCGCCACAACCCTGGCCGTTCTACACACAACCGTGGAGCAGGCTGCATATCGATTTTCTAGGGCCCATACGGGGTAAGACCTTTATGGTAATAATTGACACGTCTTCTAAATGGTTAGAAGTATTTGAAATGTTACGAACGACAGCGTCTCAGGTTATAAAAGTTTTAAGGAGTTGTTTTGCTAGGTTTGGCTTGCCTATTGAGATAGTGTCTGATCAAGGCCCCCCATTTACTAGTGCGGAGTTTAGAGACTTTTTAAAACAGAATGGCATTTCTCAATATTTTTCACCAACTTATCATCCAGCATCAAACGGTGCGGCAGAAAATGCGGTAAAATTGTGTAAATCAGCTATAAAAAAAGCCTATAGGGAAAACAAAGATTTAGATACGGCTTTGCAAACTTTTCTGCTAGCATATAGAAACACCCCGCAGAGTACAACGGGAGAGACACCGGCAATGCTTTTGCAGAGACGTACGCTTCGATCTCGTTTGGATCTGTTACGTAGTGAACGGTCACTCGAGGACAAGGTGCGTGCGTCACAGCAAAAGCAGATTGAGTATTCCGGCGGAGTATTACGCGAATTAAATGAAGGTGATACGGTTTGGATGAGAAATTACGCTGGCGGTGATAAATGGTCAAAGGGGGTTATTGAAACAAAAGTAGGTACACGGGAGTATCTCGTGGAGGACGGTAACGGTCGACCTATAAGAAAACATATAGATCACTTAAGGCGTAGATCTAGACTATCGGGGACGGTCGGTTCTGGGAGTACCATTTCAAAGGATGAGATAATACAGGCGGAAGTGGTTGGGCGTGAGGATGGAGCTCCGCAAGAGCGAGGGCCAGCGGATGTGGTAGAGACCGATAGGAGTCAAGGGGAGAGTAACAATGAGGGAGAAATTGAACCCACGGAACCACATGCCGTAATGCAAGAGCCTTCACCTCAGCCAGTGAGTCATGCCAACCGCAATCGGAAACCTGTTGTTCGGTTTCAAATTGATTAATTAAGATATGTATGTAATAATATAATTTAGTAGTAGTATAATTTAAGATAAGTTGTAAGTTTAGTTGTTAAGTTGAAATTAAGTGGTGAGGTGTTATGTATGTGAACCAAAAAAATAGTTATAACATGTAGGTAGATAGAAAATCATGTACATTCATTCTCTCGCAATAGAAAGTATTACGCCCAGTCGTTGTTTCATTGAAAAGCCCTAAAAAGATATTTAGAAATATCTTTCACATACAATGACATGTAAAAGTAATAAACAAATCGCGATAATTTTAACGGCTGATAGAAAACTACGCCCTACAATAGTAGGCGTTAGGATATTTTATGTTTAGAAGAGCTCAGTTCCCCCGAGGAAGGCCATTAGCGCCAACTGTTCGCATCGGCTTCTTACTATCGTAATATATCCTTGCATATGGTACCACACTGGATACGCTGGCTTGTGATTAATACTTAGGTGTTGTTGCTGATTTTATAATATATAATTTTGAAGGTCATCTGTGACTAACTGCATTATAACAATGTAACTACCACAACAAAGCAACTTTAACAACTAAGTGCAAGTAAAGCTGCTTATAGATGACAGCCTGTATTCTGGGGCATTTGTTTACTAGTATAGTCCCCAAGACCCGATCTAACGTTGTGCTGAAGAGCATCATCAGATCAGGAGACCGTTGACAAAGAAAAGTCTTTGTCGACGATCCCATATTGCCAAGCAGTCTAGATGATGCGGTGAGACTTTGCGTTACCACGTTTTCTTTTACCTGTTTAATTGGAAATTTTCTAAAAATTTTGAATATTTGTCATGGTGAATGTATCATTTTCATACTTCTATGTATTTTAAATCAACTGGATCCTTTTGTCGAAAAGTATTTACCTTAGAATTAGCAAGTAACTTCTTATGGAACATATTATTGATAACATAACTGACAGCCTTAATTTCCTCCACCTGAACAGAACACTAGCAGTAACGTTAAAAATCGTAGATATAAAAATGGATACGGTCATAAAATGTACAACGTATGTGTTCAAAGGGTGTCGGTGTGAAAATAGGCCGTTTAATAGACCACCATTCCACGTGTGATGACGTCCGTATCTCGGCCTAAATCTACACAGTACCTTGAAAGCCCTAGAGACCATATTAGTTGGATATTACAACCTGGATACTGTTTACGACTTCTTTAGAGGAAATATTTTATACGTTGGACGTTTTATAGGCTGTAGAATGAGTGAATCAGGATATCAAGTAGTTTATGAGTCGTCAATGTAAATTAATGAAGTCAATGACGGTTGTCCAAAGCTAGATCATAAGATCATTTCTGTTTTTGAATTTACATGAATCAACCAAAGTGATCGGTATAAACATAAACTTGGAAGATTCAATGCCATTGGATAACGTTGTATCCTTTATGTTATGTGCCTTTCAATCGAATTAGTTTATTTGGTCAATTCACCTAATAATAACATTAGAAACTTATCCAATCTATAGGCATGTAAATTTTAAATACAATTTACTCGAATAAAATTACGTTTTAACGATGACCACGGAAGGCAAAGTCTTGTCATCTTTGTCCTCCGTGATCACGGCCTCTGAAAAATGGCCGAAAAATTGGGATAACCAAAATCAAATATATTACCGTAAAAAAATAATACGATTTACTCTTTTCGACTACAAAACCCTTAACTGTACCGCTAACTAACAAGAAGACCTAAAGACATGAAACAGGTAACAAGATGAGGTTTGATAATTAATATAGATAGATAGAAAGTTCATTATGATTATACGAAAGCGTAGGGATGAACAAGAAACATAGCCCAACAAGAAGCCTAATTGCTAAAAACCTATCTCTTCCAAATAAGCCTAAGGAAAGATTAACATGTAGATAAATACATAGGTTAGTGAAATTTATAAATAATGAAAACTATATTATAGAGATATCTACAACTATACATATATATAACAATAGACCTATTTGGCTGAAGTATCACTGTGAAACGTAACAATTTTTAAGTTCTAAATTATTATAGAGGGTTTTTCACTCACTAACTTTTACCGGTGCAGGAACGGAGAAAGAATACAATTTCTTGCGGCCGGGTGGGGCCTATCGTAAGAGGCAACATCCACAGCCAGGTGATAGGGTATTTGCACGTCTGGATGGTTACAACCTTTGATCTGAAGTAAACTGGCATAACAACTTTGTGTTGTATTTCGGCATTAGTGGCAAGGTTCCAGTCTCTCTTAAGAGAGCAGGAGCGCATTAGTAGTACCTTTGGTGCTACATAGGCAAGGTTTGTTTTTTAATGTTTCATATTATTTATTTTGTCTTCACCAACGCCACTGTCATATTTAATATTTTCCTTAGTAATACAAGGTTGCCTGGAAGATATCGTTTTAAGCGATAATGCCGACTTTTATTCAATATTTATAGCTTACATAGTTTTTAAGAACGTAGTTTTAATTTTTGGTGAATAATAAAATGTTTTCTCATTCATTCATTTATAATGTAAATTCGATAATGTACATCATTATTGATTAGAAATAAATATAAAGTATATACAACAAACTTATTCAAACAAATTATCAGAAGTAGTAACTCCAAAAAATAAAATAAGTCGAAAACTCTATAACTCGAATTTTTTGTGTCTCCCTTTAAGTTCGTTCACATTAAAAGGTTTTACTGTATTTGGTATCATAAACTCTAGTCTGACGAAATTATAAATTAAGTTAGAAAACAATCGTGTCTGCCACAGAATTATTCACCGATGTCATTATGATAATACCTGCTTGAGTTATGTTATCAACCGCCATATCTAGGTCACTATATTTTCCGTTCATTATTTCTAAGTGAATATTTGCATGACGTTAATGAACTGCTGTTTTATAAAGGAATGCTTATAAATCTCCCAAGGGACTATCGACTTCTTTTCTTCGAGTCTCTCTTAATTGGAAAAAGATTAATGTAACATTCCGTAATCTAATAAGTTGTACTGATGAATTTATAGCAAGTTGGTGGTTGTAGAAAAATGTATGTCTTAAGGGTGGTTTAGACGTATTAAGTAGAAGTAAATATTAACTGCCTTACCTAATGCATACAAATTTCAATATCAAATTGCAATCATTTGCACTTATTTAGTTGCTCAATACGTGTAAACTAGCCATTCAACGCAAGGAAAATTCTATATGAGTTATTAGTATAACTAAAAATTGTCACTTAGTAAGTTTCTAGCGTTCCGTAACCATTTATGCATAACCGGAACTTTCTTGTTTTCCTCGTGTTTGTCGTGATATACTGGTCCATGCATGTTTGGCGTAAGGAGGGAGTTAGCAGTAGAGGTGTAGATAACACGGCAATATATAACGATGAAATAAAACTGTGACACAAGTAAAAATTAGGAGTAGTCGTCACACATAGTCAGTTACATGTGTGATGAATTCATCAGTGGTATCTTCATCCTTAATGGCTTTAATGTATGCCAGTAGATGAGGACATAATACAGAGAGAGAGATAACACTTTATTGCACACTAAAACATACAATTATAAAAACAGACCATATTTATAATATTTTCTAGGCTATACAATAAGTGGCCTTATTGCTCAAAGCGATCTCTTCCAGGCAACCTAAATAATAATAAAAAAAATTGAATCAGACGATGTAGGTGGTGCAGGAGAAAGGCAATGGATACATACATACTCAAACAAATTTCATAAATAAATATATAAATACATACATATATACATAGTCATAAATATACACGTATACAAAAATATATTACAAAATAAATTAGTTTTCTGCGTTATTAAATTATATAGTATAGTTTTTAAATAATAATAACTCTGATGACAACTTGAATGCATTAAGTTTCTCTATTAAGTTAAATAGCTCTTAAGACTAAAAATAGAATGTTAAATCTAGATAGATAGCATTATTCTCAAAGTATAAGGCCAACCTTATATGAATCTTAATAATGTGATTATTTATAAATATTTAAATACTTTATTAAGTTATAGAATATATATATATATTACACCAAACTGATATCTCAAAATCTCTTTGAATGGTCTTTTATTTCTAACATAAAGATAACGGACAAGAAGTGAATGATAACAATCGGTGTATAGGAGGGTCCTTATCTTCAAGTGAATTTCGTTTGAAAATATGATCCTTAGATATAAACGGGCTTCTGTTTTCCTCAATTTCTTTAGTATATCTTCCAAGAAATATATTGTGTGTAATTAAATATAATGTTCTAATATTGACTTAAGTTTTTTTATATTTTCGATATATTTATTATAACTGTATCGAGTGCTGAAATGGACAAATAGTTAAATTTATCATAAATTCAATTGTTTTCAAATAACCTATTTTTTACGATATTCTTTGTGTATCACCTATGTTAGGTCTATAGAAGAACGCTGTCATTTCATAGTAACAATGTTAAGAAAATACGTAAATAGGAAAAATTATATTTAAATTATATTGAGCTTTATTTTCAAAATAATTCCTATATATGTATATAATGTACAATTATTATCCAGTTGCGAATTTGTATTCCTTAGATAACGTTGGTTATTTTACTTCTGTTTAGCGAAGTTTCAGACATAAAAAAGTGTACTAAGAATGGAATATTTCCTAGTAAAAAACGTAATTCTGAAACTACCACATTCTAATTCTGAAAATCCCGCAATACATATTTACCTGCTGAACACGAAGCATTACAGGTAATTATTCTCTCACTTATAAGTCATTATCATAAGAAGTGAAATAGACTTTTTCCGACACTTCTTGTTTTATTATACAACTTCAAACTTTAATTCAACAAAATATGATCTAAATAAAATAATATCCATAACTGTAATAATATCCGCTGTTTTTTTATAGAATATGTTTGTTCATGTATTCCTATTCGTAGTTTTTTGATAAAATTTATTTTTTAGAAAATTTTTGTCGCCTATTAAGTTTTTTTGAGACGTTTTAAGTAATTTTTAGCCATTTTAAGATTGTGCACAGCAAGTAAGTGTCCCAAAGACCCCTCATTAGTTTTACCCAAAATTAGTCTAAATTTCAGTCTTGATAACTTCTTTTTAAATTTTAGGTTTAAAAAAAGAACCAAATCAGTAACTAAATTTCCGCAAAAAATAAGTACATAGTTTAACGATAAACAAATTAGTGACATCTAGCGAATCGTGTGGAATTTTCATCCATGTTATTACTTCTTTCATGGTTTAAACAAACAAAACCCCGTATCTAATAACGCTGGCAATAAATTACTTGAGGTGATAAAAAATAGGATTGTAGACATCGATTTACATTCACCATTTGCACAGTAACATAAAGTACTAGAATCGGGACATCGATAACAAAGGGAGCAGACAACCAGTATTCACAGCTTTCCAACCAAAATGCCTCATCGAAAATGAAAAGGGAAAATGCGGCAATAAACGCCTCAAAAATTATTACACTTGAATTCGCTCGATAAAATTGAGACTTATCCGCAAAACACAAGTTCGCCGTTCGCTGTTCGCCCCCGGGCTGATGTTAAGGACCGCTGTCAATCTCTCTTTATCCTTTAACCTCAACTTAATTTATTATGATTGTCGAAAGATTCTTAAGGTTACTCGAATTGTTTCTTTGGGTTCCTCAATCGATACAATGTACGTTAAAATAACACAATAAACACGCAAGAATAACATGATCATTATCTGAAAAGATACATGCCTTCAAGGTTTTTATTTTGTTAATTAAACCATTTATATAAACACTTTAAATACTAAATTAACGTATAATATAAGGAACGAAAATTTATAATACTATTCTGAAATAATAAAAGAACTGTAAGTTTTGGTAATCCCAATGTGCCACCTCCTCTCTTCCTTACAAAATAACATAAGCCTGATTGTTAAATAATTTAAATTGAATGAAAACTATATTATCTCAACCTTATCTTAACATAGCACTGAGAAGCTCATGTTTATTGGTTCAGCCATTATAAAAATGAATATAGTCAATGCTCCCAAAACTGTGGGACGTAACGTCATGTTATATATGTTGTATTTTAGTTCACTGATAGTTCTTGAGATTATACATATACATAGAACAATGACGTTTAAATATCTAGTACGGAACCCATATGTTAGAAATAAATGCGCTCTTTCCGTGTTTGTTTTAGCATGTTGCAATAACCGTCGTTTAACTGATGGCTGTTTAAAGGTATAATCATTGAAATTGGTTTCACTTATGGATTCACGTGTTACAAAATTGCTTTTCATTTATGCAGCTATACTGCATGCTGTGCATGTCCAATATTTCATGTTAAATAATTTTCTTGTTTTTTATTAGATATGAAATTTTCATACAACATTCTATATGCGTACGTGGGCGTAGATACAAAGAAAAATGTACATAGTTTATTTTATAAATTATTTGATTTTATTAAATTTTCTTCATTATATACTAAGAAAACGAGATTCTAAAGCCCCAGACATAACACAATATAAACTAAAGAACATTATGGAATCGAGTAGATACATGATTCTATGTATGTAAATTTATGTTAATGTATGAAATATTAAAGTTGACTGTGAACCTGACGGGTTAAAACGGTATATAATAACCTCTATAATCCACGTCAAAATATTACACTAATTAGATTATTTATAATAAAAAAAATTCTGAACATCGTTTTATATCAACACCGATATCATTATTGTCATAAGTCTATACGTGTATATTTTATATCTGTGCAGGAACAGAAAAAGAATTCAATTTCCTGCTGCCGAGCGAGTAAGAGGTGACAAAACGTCCCACAGACAGTGACTGGATGGAAACCACCCCTGGTATAGAGGTCAGACAGCACCTTGGTAGCATATTTGGTCTTAAAAATGTCCATGGTGATTTTAACCGCTTTCCATCGCGTGGGCCGACTGCCTGTCTGCTGAACTTATACAATAAAAACTTTCCACTGGGTTAAATTGGGTATCAAGCAATCTTTCATTTTAACATATACTTTTGGGAATTAGTTAAAGCAGCTACATTATTTGTTATAAATTAATTTCTCCTTCTTTTCTCTTTTCACCATCTTCCAAATAAAAATTAACTTCTTAAGCAATAGTATTGGAATAAATAAATAATACTGGGCTCGAAACTTCCCATATATTCAGGAAAAGTGGACAGTTTACACCGCCATACTTTCAAGGTTAGACAGATTTAATGCATCGGTTATCTCAATCGGTTTCATTGTGATAATTTTTCTCCATTGTAACAGTATCCATATTAGGATAGAAAAATGCTTAACTGGTGCATAACACCCGGCTAGAATTCTTAATCACCTCTTTTGCAATGACAGTCTGTGGCTGGAGAATTTCAGCAACTAATAAACTATTTAAAATTCCCATCGTCAATAACATAAAAAAGAAATGCACTGTAATTGGAAACTGCATCCTTTCTCGAGTCGCAACTACAAATTAGCACCATAAAACGAACTTCGCAATGCTAGTTTAAATGATATAGTAGCTTTTATACTATCGACAACAAAAACAAGTGGGCTGTAAGGCAGTAACAACAGCTGGTCCTAACGACATCACGCTAGAAAGCAATATATTGGCATCGAAGACGCCATTTTCTATGCCTCAACTTCAACGTGACCGAGCTACAAGAGAATACTTTGTAATATATTGCTTTTTGTAAAATACAGTTTACGAGGCAGTTCGCATTACGACGCTAGATATCTTTGTTTGAGTTAATTGCACTTCTTCGTGCTATCTTCGTATTCATCAGCTTTTACTTAATATTTCACAGAATGTTGTCGTCGTCAGCCAATTGCAGTCCACTGCTGGACATGGCCTCCCCACGTCCGTGCCATGTTTGATAACATGGTAACCGAAATGTTATTTTTGCTAAAAAATGTCAATCCATAAATTAATGTCCAAATATTTACTATAACGATAAGTTCATACATATTGACATATTCATTTTTTTTTATTGCCTGAAGCAGGCAAACAGGTGAACGGCCCATTTAATGGAAGGTGTTTACCGTCGCCTATGGACGTTTGCCAGGGGCGTTTCCAACGCGTTGCCGGCCTCTAAGAAATTTTATAACGCCCTTCTTAAACGACCCCATGTCGTAGCGTATAGGGAAAACCTCGGCGGGAAGTTCTCTCCAGATTATTGTTGTACGCGGTATAAACGTTCTAGAGAACCGTTGCGTAGTTGAGCGTGGGAGCTACAAGAAATGGGGGTGAACATCCCGTCGATGGCGAGCGGTGCGGTTGTAGAAATTAAGTGTTGGCACCAGATCAAACAGTTCCTCGGAACACTCTCCGCTGTACAGGCGGTAGAATACGCAGAGGGACGCAAAGTCTCTCCGAAGGCTAAGCGATTCTAAGCCGCCTATTAGCATGGAAGTTAGTATTATATTCCTTTGGAAGAACAACAAATTTAAACCAAAATAGTATAATTGATTTACCAATACATTTAGCTGGATAGCAAATACCAGGCATTATTAGTATATTAATTTAATAGCTCAAGTTCCATAGAAATCGATACCGCAATCAAGTGACCTAACCTATAAATTACGGCGAACATTACACTAAATACTATCACAAGTGGCACTAAAATGTGTGCCGTATGCGTAAAATCCATTAAAACGATACGTGTGTGGCACAATATAATTATTCTAACGTACAATTAGCAAAACCGACGCCATTAAGCTAAAGTACGAGGCGAATTAATGTTTGGGTTACAGTCACTCGAAAGTTCCATTATCGTTAGGAAACACGATAATGCTTAGGTGATACATCTGCAGTAGACCCAAGACATATTACATACTCGGAGATTCTATTGTTTATCTGCTTAGATCCGATATAATTATCTCAGATTTACTTACTTGAACATTGCTGTTTTGTCATAACTAAATATGTAGCTAAAAGTTAGACAAATCGAACTTTCGGCTATGAAAAACAAAATGTAGCAAGTTTTTTTATACTATAAAAAATTGCATGTTATAATTTATCTTTTCTGGTGCTAACTGCCGAAGATTGGAATAGATATATGGATAACACTTTATTACTCACCAAAATAAGCAGATACAGAAACAAAATGCACAATTACAATACTTCTTGTTAAAACAACAGGTGGGTTTATCGCTAAAAGCGATCTCTTCCAGTCATTAACTTAAAATAAATTATTAACGAATCTGGCGATGTGGGTGGAGCAGAATAAATAATTTGAATAATTTGCAGGAGTCTGTTTTTCCTCAAAAATTCAATCTAGGCGTCTTCAAGTCACGAGTAAATAGATATATTCTAGGCAAGCGTGCTCCTAGACAGCGTCATCACTCAACACATTCTACAAACTTATCATGTTTTGATACAGTTTTAAAGACTAGCACTAGCATATCGAAAAATGTTCCAAGGTCAACGTACAATTGATCTTAGATTGGTATGCATAGTAGACATTTAACCGATGGTTAAAATAAAATAATCGCTAATATTTCATGATCAAACAGTGATTATTTTATTGTAACCGTTGGTTGAATGTCTATGCACACCATTCTTAGGCTGGTGTGCACCGACATTTAACCGGTGGTTAAAATAAAACAATCAATGCTTGGCAATATATTTTTAGCGATTATTTCATTTTAACCATTGGTTAAATGTCGGCACACACCAGACTCATGCTGGTGTGCGCCGACTTTTAACCGATAGTTAAAATAAAATAATTGCCGAAAATATATGGAAATCAGTGTTTATATTTGGTTAACCGTAGGTTAAATTTCGGTGCGCACCAGCCTTAGTTTGGAGGTAGCTAACCGGCAGTTGTAAGGTATAAAACTGCACATATGGAAGTTTAAATATTATAAAATCCAATTCCTAGCTATAATATTATTAGCTCTTATGGCAAATCCTTCACAGTCCAAGCAATTCGTCTATGGAACGCGCTGCCTGTTAATATAAAGCTAGCCTAAATCACTGCCTGTTTTAAATAGATTTGTGAAGGAATATTATATAATAGCTCAATTTAATGAAGCAGCAGTTATTGCCATCTTTTTTATTTATTTGTATTTTATAATATTTTATTTACATATATCGTGTTAGTATACTTTTATATTTTTATTAATGTATGTATATTACAACATATATGTATATATTTATAAGATACTGATTCGGTAGTGAGAATAATGCATCATACATCTGTTATTATCATTTTTTGTCCATCCAAAGGTTGTCTGGCAGAAATCGCTAATAGCGATAAGACTGCCTAATGTATTGTTAAATTTTATTTCTGTTAACTGTATCTTTAAAACACAATAAAGCATATTCATTCATTCATGCATTCCAATTAGATTTTGTAATATTTAAACTTCCATATATGTAATTAAGTTTTATAGTAGTTCATTATTTAAACAGGCCATCAGATACTTCTTACTTGTACAGCTGTGTAAAGTCGTTGGTGGTACGGTTTTCCTAGACTAATTAGTCCAGGACAACCGTCACGGTGTCATCAATTCCTCTATAGTAAGGAAGTTCGATCCGAGCAGTGGTACGTTTATATGGTGCCATTATTTAAAGGACAATTGAATTATGCTTTAAACCGTTGCTTGATTACTATTCGATTTTTTATTGCAATATAAAAACAATTAATATTCATCGATACGGTTTCCCGTTCACGGCGTTCCCGTATTTGAATAATTGGCTGATTTTTATGCAGTTGAATTAATGCAATTGGTACAACGATTTTTATTTCATCTCGTTGTTATACTCAGCTCGTTTGCAAAATATTGAAAATGTTTTTCAATGAGCTGTTAATTCAATGACTATTTTAGAATGCAGCTATGCTTCCTCTTTGTTAGGGATTCGATATCTAACGATAGAAAAGAAACCTAAGCGCTCTTAAAAGATAAATTATTATTTCAAACTTATTTGTCATTTTTGTATTTTCCAAGTTATAATAATGAGTATAAAAAGTTTATCAGCCGAAAATTAAAAAATTACAAGTTACACAAGTATTCCCATTTGGTTTGATTTTGTGAAATAAATATATACATTGATTTTACTTAACAATACTAGCGACTAATATACATAGAAATACATTTTAAAATGATTAAATAAAACAACTACTCCATCAAATTCAACTCTGCAGCGAAATAATAACAAGTAGTGCAATGCCTTAGCAATCACTATCGATTTCTTTCTGAATAATTTTTCGTCAAATATATAAAAAAAAATGGGCATAAACCTAGGCCTGGAATCTTGCATATGTCCACTACATAGATGGCTATAGGACAGAGATGTCGTTACAGGATGAAAACCTACAATATTTATATAGTATAAAAGAAAGTCGCTTACAGCGTCTCTCTGTATATCCGCATAAACTACGCGATTAATTTTTAACGGTTTTTATGATCAGTTCAGAAGAAATCATTTAAGGTTTATATATATTAAAAAATCTAAATAAACTTTTATTTACATAAGCAAGACAAGACCTACTTGCTAGTATCAACACTCGGCTTAGCCGTGGGTAAAACTCCTAATGATATAAATTTGGATAATATGTTAAGATAAATGAAATTAAAGTTCCAACAAAATATAGATAGTTGGAGAGATTAAATAAAAAAGCCTTTATGCATATCTACCAAATATGCTAGCTGCATTGGACTAAAAATATTGCTATAATTTAATATTGCAATAATATGATACATATGGAACAGTATTGGTAGTGAGTTCCACATGGGGGTGCATATGAAATCGGTCAGCGCTTGTCATGGCAGCCGGTGCATCGGATGCATCCGTAGATTGCTACATGCAAAATTAATTTGGTGTTGTTTGGCATGTGCAGCAGACATGTGATTATGTAAGATTCAATTAATGTAAGTAATCTCCGTTCCTACTTGTTTTATTTAAATTATCAAAATTATGTACACTGTAATTGTTGTTATAATATGTAATCTAAGTCTATAGAAATGACACTGCTGGTTTCGAGTTTCCCTATTATATAGATGCAACTCTAACTTCTGAACTGCTTTTAAATGAATCCCCACATAGAACTATCTTATATCCCGGGGCGTAACTTAGGATACTTTTTCCTGATAAATGCTATCGCTTAATCGCTAACAAATATCTACACTGTTTTATACATACAACATCTTACTCATTGTATTATTTCAAATGAGGTTGGCTGCGACTCACCTCTATGTTTCACTGCGCAGTTATGTAGACTATATGAACTTAGTTTATTTGTTATTGCAGTAAACTTAGTAACTTAAATGTCTCTAAGTTATAGGTAAAACACCTAATTAAATTTGTATATACTATGTAACACGTAGCTACCGACTAGGACATTTTCTGCGACGTTGCCGCGGGGAAAACTCTAGTTTTGTTATTTATTATTTGAACAATTATTCGCTCCTTATTTAAATTATAAACTCATAATTTGCTATTGTCGTATAAAATCTAGGTTTCGGCATTTTGTAAGATGATGAGAAGTCTCAGTTGACCTAACTGTCAACTACCCTATTCTATACTTTCTCTTTTGTTTTCTTTCATCTTCTAATTATTTAAGGTTGACACAATATGTATCTTCTTTTCTTTACTCATTGCTGGATTTATATGAAGGCCTCTGAGCCCCGGCCCTAGGATATCATAATTTTAAAACGCAAAATATATAAGGACAATTCAAAAATTTAATTAAACTAATTTGATTATGAGTAAATAAAAAAGACGGCCGCTTGGACAGGGAAATTACATAAGGGTTCTGTTTCTACTAAAACCTACGAAACCCTAAAATGGGCAGTATTGTAAACGGGACCGAAGGCGACAGCCGGACTTAATCTGCCGTTGCGATACTCGTATAATATAGCAACTATAACATCTAACTGAAACACAATGTACTCTATCAAATAAAAGGAAATAATTTCATGTATAGATTTTCGCCCGGCTGTAGCTACCATACGCTAGACATGTAGGTAATTGAATTGCCAGCGCTCGCCGCGCCGTCACGTGCGGGTACCCTAGGGATGGTCTAACAATATTTTGTTTTATCTATTTTTAATGGCAACTCGAGGGTTAATCATCAGTGCAGATTTGAAAGCCTGTGTTTTATTTATACTATTGAAAAAGGGGGTGGTTTATTTGATGTAATGCGGTTGCAATAACAAGATTTGATTCCTGTATTGCTTAACGCATGTGGATTTGTTTGTGTTGTGTTTAAAATAATAAAGGGAGATAAGTGTTTTTCTACACCCACTTTGTATGATGGAAAACCAATAAAGTGCTTGACAATGAAATTAACACCGACATTTTTAGTGTCTTACAAAATGGCACAGCCTCGTTGATTCGATTAAATAAAAATACAGAGGTATGACGTAATAATTGTTATAAATTAAATATTAATTACATTTTGTTTAATATTATATATGAGATTTTACCAGGAAAATTATATATTTATTTTTTTATATTTGCTTTTTGGGAGTTATTATATTTAGGAATTAAAGAGCTTATTTTTTATATTATTACAGAGAGCTTAAAAGTTATGAGTTGTCAATCTTAGAGGTACACAAAAATTTTACGTGTTAGAGAACACTATTATGGGTGGCAGTAGCTTGAATAAAACTTGTTATTCGATAATGGACTGTATTTTATATTAATTAATGAATAATATTTGCAAAAGTAATTACTAGTTTAAAGTTATACATAGAAAGAGCACGACGTAGTAATGGTGAGAGTACAGTAGAATCTATAATGTCTTCAGAGGAATAGAGGATAATATCTTGCACGACAATGTACAATGGATAATGTTTACGAATTATAGAATACTAGAGTTTACCTCTAGAGCGTGTCTCTTGTTTATAGAGCAAGTGCTAAAGGTTATATTATATTACATTTTTTATGTATTTGCCACGGAAGATTCACTTCATTTTATATCGCTAATTATACCATCCCCGTCTATCTGTCAACAAAATAAATTACAAAACTTGACCAAAAAGGCAAAATGTCTAAATGACCAAAAAACCACAGTGACCGACATGGCCAAAATGACGGAGTAGCAAAAACGACCAAAATGGCCAAAATAATCAAAATGACCAAAGAGGCCAAAATGACCAAATAGGCCAAAATGACCAAAAAGTCCAAAATGACCAAAAAGGCAAAATGACCAAAAATGCAAAATGACCAAAAGGCAAAATGACCAAATAGGCAAATGACCAAAAGTCCAAAATGACCAAAAAGGCCAAAATGACCAAAAAGGCCAAATAGGCCAAAATGGCCAAATAGGCCAAAATGACCAAATAGGCCAAAATGACCAAATAGGCCAAAATGACCAAATAGGCCAAAATGACCAAATAGGCCAAAATGACCAAATAGGCCCAAATGACCAAAAAGGCCAAAATGACCAAATAGGCCAAAATTACCAAAAAGGCCAAAATGAAAATTATCCCTTGTCCATCCTCAATATTTAATTTACATACGTGCCGAATTTCAGCTAAACCGGTCCAGTAGTTTTTCCGTAAAAGCATAACAAACAAACAGACAAATATCATTTTATCCCGGAAACTATCCCGTTTTTCGGGATAAAAAGTATCCTATGTTCATCCTCGGTATCGAAAATATATATATATATACTGAGTTTCAGCCAAATCGGTCCAGTAGTTTTTACGTGAAAACGGAACAGACAGAGTTACTTTCGCATTTATAATATTAATAGGGATATATTCTTAGTAAAATGTACCCATATAAACCGCATAGTTTTTGAGAAAACTCACCGCCTCAGACGGCCAAACCAAAACCGCACAGACGAACAGACAGACCGACTTACATGACGATGATAATAAGGTTTTTGTTTTGCCAAAATGACTTCAAAACCCTAAAATTAACCTTAAAACATTATACCTATATACGCGTATATCCTTACGATTAAACAAATATAAACATATTAAAGTAGAAGTAGTTACGTGTACTCATAAAAATACATTTGACGATGTCACCTCGCATTAATGTTTTGATAACTTGAGATCAGTGCTCGGTGGCAAGATTTCTCTCGCCGCCTTCGCGAACTCAGAAGCCAATATAGGCGCTAAGTAGTATACTTAGCCCGCCTCAGTAAGCAATAAAAGTACGTATTTACTGCCAACAAAGTATCTCTATCACGAAAATCTAAAAGAGCAAGTTTGTATCATAAAGCGTTGTTTGTGTTTTCTTTATATAGCGATAAACTATTGTGTTTTATGAGTTTTTATTTATCACTTTTGTGATTATCAAATTACTTGTTACTTGTTGTAGTTTTAGATAATAGTCCATAAATTGTCAGTGACATGGGGTTCTTTAAGAAGGGCGTTATAAAATTTCTTAGGAACGGCAACGCCTCGGTGACTAGGCGACGGTAACCACTTTCCTTCAGGTGGGCCGCCAACCTGCTTGCCAGCTTCAGGCCATAAAATTATAAATATATAAGACAGGATTCTTTCAAATCATGTAATTGTAAATAAATAGTTTTTTCAAATAAATTATTTCTTTGTATTTTAAAACTAATTAATATTTTTATTATTCCACAAGATTTTAAGCCAACAGTCACTTATTGCAAGTTATAGTATTTAGGTTATGACATGTGAACGACATAAGAGTTTTACGATTTAATAACGGCTATCAGTCCATATACAAAGTAATATGTTTCTGCTAAGTTTAGACTTCCGAATTTCAAGAATATGAACACACAGGCTAGTGTTAACGCAGTTGACGAGGTTCACAAATCCATATTCATAACGAAATAAAAAGCCTCGGATAAGAATGCTTTTTCGGCTGATTTTGTATTAATTAAAGAATCAAAAATGATTCTATGATTATCGTTACACGGTTCAGAGGTAAACTGATATGTTTACGCTTACACCTTGCAATTTCCTTAGATTTCTGTCTTTTTTCTTCTCTCGGTTTTTCTGTTTGTTCGGGATTCACGTAAAAACTACTGGAACGATTTCAATGCGGTTTTCGCTAATTGAGTTGATTCTCAGAGTTAAACGCTGCGCTACTCTTTATCCTAGGAATCCCAGGGGAATTTTTCTGGGAATGACGTAAAATGGCGAGATTTAAAAAAATCGAAATCTAATGCTATTTTTTTACTAATCAATGTCAAATTATATGTGATAAAATATATGATACTTTTTATCCCGGAAATTTTCCCGGGAGCGGTTTATACCGGTTCAGGTGCTTAAAAATTAGTTTATTCCGACACCGTTTTCAGTAAAACGATAGCTTATATTCTTTTCCATTTTTTTGTGTCTCGGGACTCACGCGGGAATTTTAAAGTGGACAATGTCGCAGGCATATCTTAGTATATGATAAATTTCTATATCTACAAATTTGAGGAATGATTGGTCTCCCAAATGTACATTTCCTTTTGTAAACCATCCTAGTTTTATTTATCTAGCATCCGCCAATCTATCTGTAAACTACAAACATTACCAAAATTACCTGAGTAACCTAAGCTTAAATTATTTAATATACCGAAACAATATAATAATACAAAATTACCAAAGTGATTAGCTTTTTCGTTTCGTCGAGTTTGAAATCACAAGGACTCTAAAGAATGTTTACTTCAAAAACATAAAGAGAGAAACCCAGATATTCAAATAGCTACCTCTAAAAGTAGCACTTTAGAGGTTAAGTGACGGTTATGAATTGTATCGGCTAAGTGCATTGCCCGTCGAATGTTAAAATATGGGCCGGTGATTAAGGCACTTTGCTGACCCTAAAATGAAAATGTCAAGGTATTTGCTATGGCAAATACTTAGCTACTTTACTCAAGTACCTATTTATGTTAATGATATTTATTGTTCGTCGTAATTTTCTTGTTCCTTTAGGTCGCTTGACAACTCAAATTGCTGTTTCCATCTCCAGATTTTTTTCTATCAATTAAGTATGTGTCTAATATAAACAAATAAATATTATTATTGGGGAAATGAGCCTTTAGGGGAGCTCACTGAGGTGTATATGGGACTCCTGACGACCGGCTCTACACACACTTTCCCTGCAGAAGGAGTATGATGCCAACTGCCACAATATTCACTGCATCAGATGAGGCTTCGCGGCATCCCACCATGGGTATCTCGCCCCGACTCGCCGCGACGTCTCGACGTATGCCTTTAAGATAACCTTTGAGTCTAAGATATCCCACAGCCTTAGCTGTGGCTCGTCGTGGAAGTCCTCGCAACTCAACCCGATCCCAATTCACCGAATAGTGTATTCATATCTATAGAAAGTGGCTTCATATAGCGATAATGCGACATAAATAAACATGTTACCTTTTAGAAGTTTCGTGAATATTACCAGGCGTTATTGAACATCATGTTGTCATAACAAAGCTCGTATATACCAGAATGAACACAGTGTCAACTCTGTAATCAGGAAGCTACAAGCCATCAACATCAATGGACTTAACAAATTGGATTAGTCATATCATTGATGGTATGGTGATAGTGATCTGGCTGTCCGCCAACGACACGTTGCTATAATTTAGATTGTTTCGTGTATCATTTCAGTATCGAAAACGATAAAATTTTACGGTTATGACGCACCATATGCTCATGACGATACGGTGTGTGTTCGTGTGATATACTCGAACGTCTGCTATTGCTAATATCGGTTCAATATACTAATTGAAATAAAAATACGATACCGTAGTATTCTGTGAGCATTCTTATAACTATAGATATACATTTTAATTACTCAAATCGGATGGTTGATTTACATATCGACTTAATGTGTATGTAAAAGTATATTTAATATTGATAGTATGTATTCACTGGATATTTATATAAACAGGTAGCTTTAAATCATATGTAAATACATTCCTTGAAGTTGAGCGTACACTATTCTAACAACCAATATCATTTCGCGTGAGGTTTGAATAGATAGATAACATTTTATTACACGCCAACACAGAAATTAACGTAAAGTCTAAAATTATATCTAATTGTTTACAAAGGGCGGTCTTATGGTCGTCCGTTTTCAAACCCCCCGATTTTGAAACATTCTTCATTGGTGCTCCGCTCCTATTGGTATTAGCGCGATAATATATAGCCTGTAGCCTTCTTCAATAAATGGGCTATCTAACACTGAAATAATTTTTCAAATCAACCAGTAGTTCCTGAGATTAGCGCGATCAATCAAACAAACAAACTCTTCAGCTTTAAAAGTATAAGTTCAAATTTATTTCAATATATTAAAACATTTACAATTGTGTACAGTACAGTACATAAAATTATTGACTACGATTTCTGCTAACCACCTTTTCTATTACTTTTACTCAATATGAATAAGACCTCACATGTATTGTAACTGAACTCTTGTGAATAATGTTATATCTTAATACTTATTTAACCTCCATGAATACCTACTAAATACTTAATTAATATAATGTAATACAGCAGCCTAAAATTATTTATAATTAGTAGTTTAAAGTGTATTGTTAATTTTAAAACTTATTTCATTAGTTTTATTATAAAAGTAGGTTTTATGTGGTGGTGATGTGGAGATAAAAGACACACACACATCTTTTAAACATAAAAGAAGCACCATTGGACTGAAACACCGCATGGAATAAAGCTACTTTTATAATTATAACTAATGAAATTAGTTTTGTTATTAACCATAAACTTTATAATATAATATTATCGTAGTTAAAAATATCTATTTTCACTAGGTATTATTATTATTACTCATTTGTGTACAATTAAAACTAATGACTCAATTTTCATTATATTTTGACGATGATGTAAAATTAAATAACATTATTACGAAACAAACAATTTAAAGTAATTTGAACCTAACTTAGGCGCGATGTTGAGTTTAATTTTGCTTATCTTTCACATAAAGTTCATGATCTATTACGGATAGGAGGCTCTGTAGGTACTCTTATTGCTTTTGTGAAAACAAAAAACTAAAAAACTAAAATGTATAAAATAACTTATTTCTAAAGCTATTATTATTAATATACATATATTATCTAAAACATCTTAAAGTCTGCGACACCGCAATTTTTTCTGGCAATTGTTTAAAATGGGCATATTAAAAATATGTTTACAATTACAATGTGATTTTTTTACTAATCGATAGCAAATTTAATGTAATAAAATTGTAATTTTTTATCCCGGGAATCCCACGAGAATTTACCCGAGAGGGATTTAGTTGTTCGGGTGCATAAAAAATATTTATTCCGGGATAGTTTTCACTAGAACAATAGTAATATAAATATATAGTACTTCTTATTTAAATGCTCTGTCACTTTGTATCCTAAGAATCCAGTGCACGAAGTCGGGGGCATATCCTAGTTGCAAATAAATTTTGGGTCTGAAAGTTAAATCTACTTTCTAATATGATTATTGTTAGCAAAGTTTTATGACAATTTTTAAAAAGGCTACTTGTAGATCCTCCTAGTACCTAGTGAATTCCTCACTTATTTGTTATGAGTGTCATTGTTATGGTCCCGTAGGCATATGGCAAAAATGAACTCTTATAAATCGGTCATGTTCGTCTCTCTTTGTATATCACAATTATTTCTCGACAACGTTTAGATATATGAAGACAAAATTTAGAAAGTATGTTCATTGTTTTGCTATATAATTATATAATGTAATTTAGACAAAAATGATGAAGCAAGCACCCTATGTAAATGAACACTGAAGTTTTTAGTG
This sequence comes from Dendrolimus punctatus, assembly GCA_012273795.1. Lineage (NCBI taxonomy): Eukaryota > Metazoa > Arthropoda > Insecta > Lepidoptera > Lasiocampidae > Dendrolimus > Dendrolimus punctatus. Next base: position 9,850,847 of record CM022542.1, on the reverse strand, counting down.
CACATAGAGACATGTTATACATGTGGTGTCTAGACAGGTCTTGGGAAATTGTCACAATGTTCCCTTCGAACTTAAGGCTCTTTTTATTTAAATTTTGGTTAAACTTCTCTAGCCAAATAAAAAATGCCTGTTGGTTTTCGTCGTCTGTTCAAAACCCTTATTCTGCGAGAACTGACAGACATGAATTTTCACAGTAATACTAATAATGTACTTTAATAAATCTATGAGGTCCGATGTTTACATATTTACCTTTTAGAACTCAAATATTTGTTCAAAATGGATAAACATCTTGAACAGTAGGAACATTATGCGAACTAAATCAATATTATTATAAACACAACTTTCTTGGGACACGAAGAGAATAGACGCAGAGTAACGTACCAAGGAGTCATCAAGCTGGTTTGTTGGTGAGTGACCTAGTGTATATATACATAAAGAGAGGATAAAGCAATAGTACCAAGAGTAATAGCATCACCTTTGGTTCGATTTTCTGGCATGGAGGTAACACTGGCTTATAAAATCGAACTTATTCATAAAAGGTGGGTCACATGAGAAGCGGTATAACTGTAGTAGGCCTGCTTAGGCGACGCTTTTCGGATTTGTATTACAACTGTATTACAAACATTTTATAAAAAGGATAAGAAGAACTATTACAACAACTATTATATCTGACTGCCTTAGTTTGATATTTAAAAAACATAAAATCCAAATGCTGATAAATTAATTTAGATTCGCAATTGTCACGTCAGGATATCGGAAAAGTCTTATAAGGCATATCAATCTATTATAAAATAATTAATTGATCTAATTGTTGAAATGTATTGCCTGTTAAAATTAATTATTTAATATGTCTACCTTTGCTGTTATATGAATTTCAATCGGCAACTTTCGCGTAAGGATATCGGAAAGTATTATATAAGGTATATAACTCATTCTGTTATAAAATGATTAAGTGCTCTAATTGTTGAAATGTATTGCCTGTTAAAATTAATTATTTTATATGTCTACCTTCCACTAAAATGAAAACCAACTTTAAATAACTTAAACTTCTACATTCCCAACCTACAATAATATAATTGAATAATATTTTACAATATTCATTAAACAACATCTAAACACCACAGTTAGTTTGTTTTAGATGCTGTGACTAGTGTACACATTATATTTGGACTTATACAATGACAAAAAAGACCGATTGTCTAAACCTACTCGCCAGTCACTTTTGCTTGTGTTTCATCAGTTTCGTCCTATTCGTTCCGAGAACAGGTAATACTGAAACTATTCGTGGCTAAACTTCAACACAATGGTATAACACAAATATTGAGTGGAACGAAGTTAAAACTTAGACAGTTCCCTACCCGTGTTAATTAATTATTAACTTACACTTCAAAATTGTATTGCCCTAAGAAATTTTCTTACAATATCATCCTATATAAACAACCATGTAATTAAATGATTTTTATCACTGGTTACGTGTTAATTGCTTTTATGTTCTGTTTATAATTATCACGTTTAAGGAATCAGATTTTTCGTTCACGCAGAATTTAAAATTTCAACAACCAAATTTTGTGTAATATTTAAACTCATCATTGAATGAGTGTAGCTTTCAGATGATCAAGCATAGTGCAAAATAACTTAGAGAATTCCTTTTCTGCGTCTAAATGTGTCTGCGCAAGATTTGAATCTCTAACCAGTATCAAATATTAATTAATTTGAAGTCTTAGGGCCGCTTGCATAACGATCGCCTTAAATAAAATTAGTTAATCATATTAAACGGCCAAAATATGTTTTACACAAAACGCATTGACAGTTCTTTAAACATATTTAGCGGCAATAATTGTACACCCTTAAAGTGTTAAACACGTTTTGTGTTTTTTAAATAAATTTAAGCAACCTTATGCAAGCGGCCCTTTGAGTAATCTTTAAGCAAACGGGTACCAGGTTAAAGCCAATATTACTCTTTCTTAAGCAAATCGTCAACTGCGATGATGATACAAAGCAAAAAGTATTGAAACAAATTAAAATATGCACAATGCGTCACAGTAACGTGCAACATTCCATTTTTAAAGGAATATTATCTATTTGAAAATGTTACTCTGAATAGATTACAAGGAAATCAGGTATATAAAATATTTTATTTAGAACAATAGTGTTCTAAAATATGGACCTGACTTCCGTATTTTGTTTCAATAAAATGCGATACAAGAGAAATAAATTAAATTGACATGGATTGCATTCGAATAAAAACATTCTACAATTGTTACTTCGAATTATTTGTTAGTAGTAGTTTGCAGAACGTAGTAACTAAAATTTGCATAGTTCGATGAAACTTTGGCTGGGAAGTGGTACGTCATTGTACGAGTTCGCACCCGCTCGTGCTGTCTCCACGCGCCGCGCCGTTGCGAATTGTATTAATTTGCATTTTACGCGTTAAGGCCCTAGGGTAGAGTGTTAGTTGTATTCTTTATTATTTAACTAAATAATTAAGACAGCATAATTACGATAAATACATTGATCGGAACAATGCAAGTGAAGTAACTGATGTGAGTGCAAAAAAAAGAAATTACCAAGAGTAACTTCGGCTTATGTAAAAAAAGCGCATCAAAAAAACATATTTTGTACTAATATGAATATATTGGATAACTTATTGGTGGTCGGTTGACTTGGTTGCTGATATCTATTGGTTTTCTTACTAATCATGGAAGCTCCGGATTTAATTAATTATTTAATATACTAAGACACGCCCGCAACTTCGTCCATTCTTGATTTGATTATTGGGACACAAAGTATCGCAGCATTTAAAAAACAACGTAAGCTATTATTTTAATAGAACTGCGGAATAAGCAAATTTTTATACATCAGAACAACTTCAAATCGCATCCGGGAAAATTCCTACAGGATGTTCTGGAAGAAAAGTCATTTAAAACAAAAAATTGCATTGGAAAGCGTTTTTTTTCAACCTGGCCATTTTAAATCTTTCACAGAAAAATTCCCGCGGAATTCCCGGGTTAACAGTAGCGAAGATTTTAAGTCTAAGAATTTGCTGTTGGCAGCGAAAACCGCATTGAAATCAGTCAAGTCGTTTTTACCTGAATCCCGAACAAAAATCTAAAAAGGGCATATTTTATATAGGTATAGTCTATTCCAGTTTTTTTTTTATAGCTTCACGACATGTTCAGAATTTTATAATATTATAGCCATTTTCAGGTATTTTAGGCAGCTTTTATAAAACACTTCTTTTCACGTTACAATTCCAAACAATAATGTAATTTTCAAATTTAAATTTTCTCTTTTCTTTATCTTGCCATTACGGCAAGATTGTGCGTTTAACATACTAAAATCTAAATTCATTAAACTAATTTCAAAAACATCTCGGAAGATTCAGAGTTCTTACTTTCTATATTATTGTACCAAGATATCAATCTACATATGTAGCATCGCAAAAGTCGTTATAGTACATGTCGCCACGTCATACGTGCTAGTGGTCGAAATTCGACCATAATAATTAATGTCAAAGACAATCACAATAATAATCTTCTATAATTACATATTCCGCCAATACACTGTTAATTTGACTTGAACAATAAACAAAAGAGTCATTCATATACTCTTTTGTTTATTGCGTGTGTGTGTCAAATACATGGTAGTGAGTGTAATGCTTTTTTTTGTTAATGTATTTTTTATGCAAAGCTTTAAAATAACATTAGCAATCGTCGCTTCTTCTCTATATAAACTACTAGAGTTTACCCCGCGGCTGCGCCGCGGGTTAACCTCTAATGCGAGTCTCTTATTTATAGAGCAAGTGCTAAAGGTTATATTATATTACATTTTTTATGTATTTGCCCACGGAAGATTCACTTCATTTTATATCGCTAATTATACCATCCCCCGTCTATCTGTCAACAAAATAAATTACAAAACTTGACCAAAAAGGCCAAAATGGTCTAAATGACCAAAAGACCACAGTGACCGACATGGCCAAAATGACCGAATAGGCCAAAACGACAGAATATGCAAAAACGACCAAAAAGGCCAAGGGGACCAAAAAGGTCAAAATGACCAAATAGGCCAAAATAACCAAATAGGCCAAAATGACCAAATAGGCCAAAATGACCAAAAAGGTCAAAATTATCAAAAAGGTCAAAATGATCAAAAAGGCCAAAACGACAGAACATGCAAAAACGACCAAAAAGGCCAAGGGGACCAAAAAGGTCAAATTGACCAAATAGGCCAAAATAACCAAATAGGCCAAAATGACCAAATAGGCCAAAATGACCAAATAGGCCAAAATGACCAAAAAGATCAAAATGATCAAAAAGGCCAAAATGACAAAATAGGCCAAAATGACCAAATAGGCCAAAATGACCAAAAAGGTCAAAATGATCAAATAGGCCAAAATAACCAAATAGGCCAAAATGACCAAAAGGGAAAAATTACCAAATAGGCCAAAATGACCAAAAAGGCCAAAATGACCAAAAAGGCCAAAATGACCAAATAGGCCAAAATTACCAAAAAGGAAAAATTACCAATTGGCCAAAATGACCAAAAAGGCCAAAATGACCAAAAAGGCCAAAATGACCAAATAGGCCAAAATTGCCAAAAAGGCCAAAATGAAAATTATCCCTTGTCCATCCTCAGTATTTAATTTACATACGTACCGAATTTCAGCCAAATCGGTCCAGTAGTTTTTCCGTAAAAGCATAACAAACAAACAGACAAATATCATGTTATCCCGGAAACTATCCCATTTTTCGGGATAAAAAGTATCCTATGTTCATCCTCGGTATCGAAAATATATATATACTGAGTTTCAGCCAAATCGGTCCAGTAGTTTTTACGTGAAAACGGAACAGACAGACAGACAGAGTTACTTTCGCATTTATAATATTAATAAGGATAAGGATAGTATATATAGAGAATATAATATAGTAGTGTGAGTTTAGTGAAAAGTGTTACAAAGTTTTTGCTTAACGTATTAATAAGTAGAGGATAAGGTTTTTCTTATCAAAAAATCGACGAATAACAAAAAATATAAGAAACAACTGTACCTTTTTCCAAACATTTTAGAAAGATGTTTGCTATTAAAAATATAATATTAAAAATATAATAAGCCCTGGAACGCACCCGCTGAATACGCATTTCAATTTAATTTAATGCAATAAAAGTTTATTTTAACGAGCTGGTTTAAAAACATTGAAATCGAAATTATAGCCAATCGTTAATTAAGGTCAAATAATAGTAGATTGAAAATGTATTAATTGTATCTCTGTATAATATCATATTTGGGACGGGATGAAATAATACTTTTGTATATTTAATTTATTGTGTTTTATATGAAAATCATCAAAAATTATCACATCAAAGATTCGTCTATTTATCATATCGTAGAAAGAAAGATTAGCGACGGGGATATCAGAGTAGCAGCCTAACGATAATTCTAACGATACACTCACTACTCTTCATGACAAACATCCACCTTCCTCACCAAACACTGTTTTACCAGATCCACCGAATTCGGAGAATGCACTGACTGTCACCGTGTAGGATGTCAGCAGTGCCATTGGGTCCTTCCAGAGTGGCTCTGCAGGGGGTCTGGATGGCTTGACGCTTCAACATCTCAAAGATTTAATAGGTGGGGGCAGTGGCGAAGCTGGGGAGTCACTTTTGAAGGACCTGATGGCATTAATAAATTTTATGCTTGCAGGTAAAGTTATTAATGAAGTAACTGGCATCCTTTATGGTGCCAATCTCTGCGCCTTAAAAAAAAAGATGGGGGCATAAGGCCCATTGCCGTGGGAATGGTTTACCGCCGTCTCGCAGCCAAATGCTGTTGCAAAAAGAAGGCGGATAGTCTAAAAACATATTTTCAGCCAAATCAATGCAATGCAGCGATGTGTTACACAGTCTATAATCGCTTGTATTTTATAACTTTGTTTATTTTAGCTTTTACTCTACATAGTTAAATAAATTTAATACTTAGTCCATTTATACCACATAACAAATAATACTTATGTTTTAATATGACTGAATTGATCATATATGATGACATATTGCATACCTACATATCCATGTCGTCCATCCAAAGGTTGTCTGGAAGAAATCGCTCCCAGCGATAATACCGCCCATTGTACTTATTATTAGGATTATATGTTTGAATTTATTTAGTAACACTGTGTGCTATAAAGTATATTCTATTATATTCTATATATGACTGTAATCTTTCGCATGTCCATTTTTTACGCTCAAAGTCTACATGCACACTGCTTTTATCAAAGCACAATAAAGTTCTAGAAGGAAATTCCCGACTAGGTGTTTCCTTCTCTCTCCTAGAGCGACTGCCTATTTGCTGTTCGATAATAAAAAAAACAGTCATAATTCTATCATCACTTCTCAAGCAGTTTTAGTCACAATATTTCCTTTATATGACTTAACTTCATTTACGTTTGTGATTAACTAAACAAACAACATTATACATTTAATTCAAACATAAACCGAAAGCTATAAAAACTTCATTCGGTACAAACTTAGTTCGTACTAAAAGCATGCATTTGGAGTTACTGTCGCGTAAAACATTAACTTATAATGTAACTAGAACAACAATGTCCAATCGAATGTGATGAGAAAATGTACTTAATCTGTACTAAGTACCAAAATATCTTGGTCTCTGTTTCAAAAATGTGTCGTGTTTCTTAGAAGGTAGTTTTAATTAAAAATACATTTTAATCTTTTAATTATACAGCAAACAAAAAAATACAAGTTGGAGGTGGGCTATATAATAACTTGCGACGGCGACTGAAAAGTGGCTGAACCGTCGAAATAAAAATAAAAGTCAAATAAATGCCGCACTTAAAACCATTAAAATTACATCATCTTGGATATAAAATTTAACGTTTCAACCACTTTCCAGCAGCACAAATCAGGATAGTTATGAGTTCATATGTATAATATATTATGACCTAACCAATACCTAGACCTAATATTATGACCTAAGAAAATACTAAAAGATATTATACATACTTTTTATCTTCTATAGAAAGTTACAGGACTTTTTACGTATGTGTGTAATTATTTGTAGCGAGCTCAGAGTTATGACGAGTCAGTTTAACGAATCAAATAACTTACAGATATATGACACATTTTACAGTAAATTTTAAATCAATGTCGGTAAAAGAGAAGTATAATAAGAATAAAAATACTTTATATCTTTTTTTTAATCATAAAAATAACTTATTTACTTTTCAAAATTTTATTCTAGATACACTATTTGACTAGTTCTCTTAGAGCACGCTACCCTCGCTTAAGATCTAGGAGCCTGAAGCGTTTGAGATGAAAGAAATTCCTCGACTGGATCATCATATATAAACAACTGACTTTATATCATTGTATTCTTACAAATAGTTAGAAATGTGTATTAAGTTTACATAAACATGTAGATGTATACAACTCAAAAACTTCAACAAACGTAACGAAACGTAAAATTTCAAATTATAATCCCTTCTATGATATTTATTCATAAGGAATGCATCATCTTTATATCCAGCCAAAAAATTATGGCATAGTATTGTTTTGTACATTTCAGATAATTTAAGTGCATTTGTCAACCGCCTTGAATAACATGCAATGGATTTGCTTTAAAAGTCTGTCATTCGCATTTAAGTGGATAATAAAACATGGTAGGTCGCTTTCATTAGCCCAGAACTGAAACATAAAGACAAGTTAACCGAAACGCTGTGCTACTTCAACTTCAAAACGTACGCTACAATTTTATGGGCGATATAAAATTTCAAATTTCGCTACTCGGCGCGCTTAAAGTCTACCCTGCACCTCTGTTTATTGCCGATAGCGACATTATAATTTAATAATATTGTATATGCATGTGATAAGGGAACGTCATGGATAAAAGAAGTCATGCCTAAATAAGTCACTTTCACCTCACGTGTAACAAGCTACTATTAAAACATTGTTTTTAGTGCAATTATTTGTACTAAAATTGCCTTGTTTGCTTAAAGATCGACGGTATATCTAAACCCTTGAAAATGATTGCGGAGATACCTTCAAGTGAAAGAAATTATGTACATTAGTTGTTATTTTAGTTTTAACAAGTATTTGCGAACAAAGCTTTGGAGTCTCAAAATAAAAGATTTTACTGTAATTAGTTTATAGGTATTGAAAAACAAACCTTATACAGTTTTAGTAGTAGTGGCTAGTATTTATATTTTTCCAAATCGTTTTATTGAAATACTGCAATCAAGCTGACAAAAATACAACGATAATTCATAAACGTGACACGATAACCATACAAACTAATATCTTTGCTAGCTATAAAAACTTTGACAGAACTTATAAGCGAGATACGTTAAGGCTTAATCATATTTATCCGTGCGATATTTTTTTTGCTCGCGATTGGTAATGCCTATTTTGCTTGCAAATTTATATGACTAGTTATTGCAGTTAACCCAGTTTCTCCAGGAAGTCTTTCAGCTTGTTGGCGTTACTGAAACACCTTCCGAAGGCACCTGATCTCTTTTTTTATATATATATGTACCTACTTAGCGCTGTGGATAGTTGGCAGGAGGTATATATGTGGCCGTTGCTTCTATCTTAGCTATATTTTGAGTACCTACTTGTAGTAAATCATATTTTATTTTACTCGCCTGTTCACCCCCGATACTGTTCGGGCATCTGAAATACATAATAATATGTGTAAATAAGGCTTATCTTATACTACTTAAAGTGATTAAAAATCTAATTTAAAAATATAAATGTAATATCTATTATACGCATATGTAAATAAATCACCACGACTGTATTCGACCACTTTAGTTTCGTACTTGATAACGCTACATGGTGACAAACAAATAAATCGAAGTAATGATAAAACATTACGTAGACCTATTTCTCCTTACGGCGTCCTCCACCATCCTAATACATAACGGTTCCAGCCAAGACTCTACCGGCTAACATCTAGCATGATGTAGACTCTATTCACTAAATTTTTCTTGCAGCTTTAAAGTCCAACTAAATCATATTATAAAATAAGTTGTGTAGCATAACTATAATAGTTATGAATGCTACAATTGTTCGATTCGTATAATCATAATATCGATTATACGAATCGAATAATTTTGCCATTTATACTCAGTCGTCAATTGAATTTCTTTTTTGAAAAAAGAAACTAATTGCACAATATGTAATTATGTAAATTTTTAAAGATCGTGTAAAATATATTACATTATTTATTCATACAAATTATTTTAAAAATTAACCTAAACTATAAAAAGGAAACCTACAATTAAATAAATAAAGAGATCATAATTATACACAAAATGTTGGTCCCAAACCACTGTCACTTGCCGGGATCGTTCCCAAAAGGATGGTGGCGTTACCACGCTGAATAGCAATGCTTACCCTTTGAGCAAAATAGATGCCAGCCTTTTGGTCGCGTAAAAGGTCTACTAAGCGTAGTAAGCGTGAGCGTGTAAAATTATAATGAGATTTAATGTATGGTACGTTCTAAGTATGAAGTACAATTATTTCAGTGTAAAATAATATAAAAAATATTCAAATATACCTTATTTTATTGAAAGGATCTCGGTGCGCATTTGTTATATGCAAATATTCGATTTTCTCTTCTTCAGGGTATGTAACTGACGATACCATAAATGTCTAAAGTCTTATAGTCAAAACTTTCAATAAATATTTATGAGTATGCGCCGAAGAGGCTGCCCTGCGTAATCGATGTAAAGCGAACACGACTAGCTAAAGTTGGTATGTCCCTTACATCAAGTTGTATAAAAAAGTTAGAGATGGCGAATGAACGGGCCGGATGAAGTTTTGTTACAGTTGTAAACGTATAAGGATGATTTACACGACTTGTAAAAAAGTTTATAATGCGCAACGCCGTGTTCGGTCCGGATTTGTTATTAACAGTCATACCTATTTTACTTCAGCATAAGTTGTTTCATTTACATAGTAAAGAGTTTCGCATATTGTTCACATAAATATATTAATATGACACTTAAATCAACTTCTTTCATAATATAATAAAAGTTATATTAACCAAGTTTAAAAATAAACAGCATCACTGTACAATATTTATACAACAAATAATACATTTATACAACAACATACGGTCACGTCTTATACGGTGATAATATGATCTTGTTATCAACTATTATTAACATACATACATACATATTGTCACGCCTGTTTCCCATTGGGGTAGGCAGAGACGATGGATCTCCACTTGTTACGATCTTGACAAACACTTTTCGCTTCATCAACTTTCATTAATCTTCTCATACATACACGCTTATTTAAAATACTTTTTATCTGACCTTTCTTCAAAATATCTTCAATTTGGTCAAGGTGAGTACGTCTTGGTCTACCGGTACCGACTCTTCCAGTCACATTGCTATCATATACTTGATTTGTTATTCTGTTATCATTCATTGTCTCTACGTGGCCAAACCACCTTAACATTCCCTTTTCAACTCTTGTCACTACATCTTCTTTCAATTCACAACGCTCCCTTATCACTTATCACATGTGTGTGTGTGTGTGTGTGTATGTATATATACTACCCGTTCTCTCCAAATGCAAAATCAATCAATGAACTTATAATTTTTCGTCAAGTTTGCATTAACCGTCGTCAGCACGTGGTAATTGTAATAATATGCCCATTAGGTCGGGAAAACCAGCCAAATTACAAGTGGTCTTTGATGAAGATTCTAACCCACATTATAGAAAGAAACGTGGATATCCTAGCCACTAAGCCATAGATTGTTTCAGTATAAGTTTCATTAAGAGTAAGTACATGATAAAATGATGTGTAGCTCCATGACTCTTTGAGTGCTTTCTATTTTTAAAATAAAGTTGTTATAAGGTCTTATATTGTTTGTATTCACATTACATCTTTGTTTAAGGTAACAAATAAAAATATGTTATATAACTTCTTTACCCACTAACGTCTACAATTGATTTCAGTTTTTTATCATATAGATAATGCGAATCTATAATAAACCAATAATATAGTACATTAATAATATTATTCATGGAGCTACAGTTAATAACGTTTATTGCAAATTATTTCGCATGATCGCAGCAGGTCTGGCTGCGAAGGGTTGCATGCTACATCAGCGTTGCGGTTAACCGAAGCGCGACGGACGCGACGTCACCAGAATACAGGCGTCAAAACACAGAAGTTAGCGGTTTTGAATTCGGAGAGCAAAGGACACTCATACACTATGTCATACAAAATAATTATTTATTCGCCTTATATTATGGGCGTAGACGATGGCAACATTCAGCTGTAGCGTCTGCGCTTTTACCTACAATCCAACATTTAAAAAAAGCAAGTATTTGTGTTGTTATATCAGGCGGCATAAATGATGCCTAACTTAAATAGTGAGTTAAAAATATTGTTAAGTTAAAAATATTAAAAATGTATTATTGAACTTATAAGATAATTACTTAATTTTAAATTTATAATAAGTACGATTTAGTTAAACGAAGTAAATGAAAAACTCATAACTATTATTTATGTTTAATGCACCGGAATTTGACTCTTATTATAGCTGTTTTCGTTATACTCTTTCATTTATATTTGTTAAGCTATGCTAATATAATAAAGAGGAAAGATTTGTATGTTTGAATTTTTATATGTTTTTAACGAATGAACGCAAAAACTACTGGACCAATTTCAAAAAGCATTTCACCCATTCGAAAGCTGCGTTATTCTTAATTAATAAAGGTTATATAAAAACTAAGGATCCCTACGAAAACTTCAATAATGTAACTCATAAATCTAAACAAAACGTTAGATTCGAGTTTTATAATTTTGATGTAATTTTATGCATTTGCTTTAAATTCAAAATTAGATCCAATAGGTGGCACTGGAATCAGATTCTAGATTTTTACTTTTTCAGGGCAGGACAATGTCTGCGTAGAACGCTAGTTTTATATAATACTGGGATAAACCAACATCTAAGAGACAGACAGATTTAGCATATTTGATGTTAGTCCAGTCTTTTTAAGACAGAAATGTATCTAATTATTGTTTTTCGATGTTTTGTTAGCCATTTTGTTTAATTTTGTTAATAACGCTTATATCTTGGACCACACCGTCCAAATGTGAGGGCGTTGCAGCACATAGCACAATATATCACCAGATTAATGTGTACAGTGATATACGATTTGATGCGTATACAAAGCTCAAAATACACCGGTAAACTTGCCTTACACAAATGACTTTCGATCCACAACACTAGACACATCTATCGAGACATATCGAAAAATACTCGATTAAGATCATTGAATACCAAATTTCATTTCGAATTGCAAAAAAGACAGGTCCCTTTCCATTTAGCTGACTCGATAATTGCACGTGATAATTGAATTTCCGGTCATAAAAATGCAAAAAACCATCCCCGAACTCAGCCGCCCTTTACTGGCGGTTTCAGGGGTGTCGCTTATTTATATGTTAATGCACCGCACTAGAAATGCCAGGCACGACTTAGGTGTTGCACCTGTCCAATTATAAGAACAACATTTTCCCCTGTGTGTGCATTTTCATAAAATTTTCTGCATGGAAGTTGAGCTAAATTTTGCCACGTTTGAGCGAAGCCGCTTACTGCATAAGTTACATTTTCTCGTCTTACAATAATCAGTTTCATATGTAAATTGTATGATGTAGAAGCATATGCAATAGAAACTTGATATGAATTAGTAATTTGCAACATTATTTGTTTTGATAATTTCAAAATTCGCTAAAGTTTTTTTCGCAGTTTCTCTCTATTGGTTTCGGGTTCATATCGTGCTGAAATCATCACATTTATCAGAAGAAAAAGTATCCTAGAGTATGGCAAATAATTATTCTCATGGCTATGAAGGACTAGCAAATATATAAGCAACCAAAATAGGTATCACTTTCATTTTATATTAGTTACGGCAGCGATTTCTTTTAAGCGAGACTCGGACAAATGGCTAGTAATTAATTTTACAATATATAATTTCTCCCGAAACAAAACAGTACAGAATTTAGTTAAAGTGGAATTTAGCAAAACGGGTGAAATATTATAATTTAAGGATAGGCATCATAAAAATACCACTTTTCACTTAAACCTTCAGCTAGACTCACATAATACATACAGCATTATAATACAATGTACTCACATTATACAAACAATTATAACAAAACTTACAGTATATAAGTAGAGGCAATGTATTTATCATCAAAATCGCCACATAGCGCCTGATTGTAGTTAAATTTCAGATTGGAATAAAAAATTAAAGCTAAAATAAGGTAGGTATGTCCGCACCGTTGGCTATATTTGCCATTTCTATAGGTGAAGTTCCCAAATTCCCCTCAACATTAGTATTCATGGAAGTCAGTCGATTGAGAAAAGAATTCCCCCGCCCGGATCTTGACGAGGGACTCTGCTGAGTGGTTGCCATTTCCTCTCTCCCTTTATTTTTTCACCAACAACTTAATGGAGTCGTAAAGAATGGCCTGTAATTTCATTATAATGTATTAACTTCATCCGGGACGAGTGGAGTAATTGTGTATCACCGCATTTGTAGGTCAATGTATAATTGCTCGCTTTTAGGTTTAGGCGGTGAATTAATGATGTACCCTCGTTACTGTAATGTCATTCTTATTGTTTTTATTTCTTTTCATATTTTTTTGTTTAAATACAGTCAAAACAATATCATGACACAGTGTAATTTTGATTGTTTTTAAATGGCTTTATACTGTTTTTATTTTAGCCAGTGTCAAATATTCATTAACATCCAAGTTTTAAAACAGTTTGTAGGCACCCTGGCAGCAGGAGAAAGCCGACCATAACATACCCCCAAAATAATCCTTCGCCCTGTTCTCAGTCAAATTGTAGGGTACCATTTTATTATCATAAAAAGTTGGTACTTTTACACAAACAATATTATATATACACATATATATTTATTGCTCATCAATTTAATAATAATAGAAATAAACACATATTTATCATTCCTCCTTGATTCCATCTACAAGTGGTGACTGTAGTCCTTACAGCAAGTATTGTACATTTGAAAAACTAGGGATAATAATTTTGAAAAATTTAAAGTTCACTTAAAGATAAAGTTAAACTGAATCGCAGAACATCGCACAAAGATTAAACACCTAAAACTTCGTTATTTATCTTATTCTGAGATGCTCTGTTTAAGTATAATTTTAAAACTTGTAACAACAAAAACATGTATTATTTTTCTAGTCTTGCCAAAATGTTATCTTTAAGAAGATCACAAGTCTATAAATAAACATCAGGTAAGGTCCCGTTAAAAAAGTTGAAGAAGAGCAAGACTAACCCTCAAAATCTTAAAATATGACAAGAATAAAACGGGATTCAAGAAACGCATGTGGGTGCACTGAATAGCTAAGCTCCTATTCAGTTTCCGCAAGCTTCGGACCCGCCACAAGAGTTCATCTTGGGCAAATGTCATTGTTCGTCGGATCAGTAGAGACGTGAGTGGAACACGCAAGTAACACACATTCCCATGGACTTGATTAAAGTTGTCAGGCGTCAGAGCGCGAGAGATGCAATTTAGACGCAAGCAACAAATATGCGACGCTTAGCGCATTCCCGTGGTGGCTTTACTGCTATGTCACATAGGGAAATAAGTTTCAAGTAAAGAATTTATTAACTGTCAGACAAATATATTGTTTATCTCAAGACTAAATAAATTCCGCTTGTATTGTGGATGATTAAGTACACCGGACAACTCTGGGGCCAATCCCTGACACTCCGACTATAGTCAACAACTAAAAGTTCCTTTACGAAATTTACTTTAACAGGAATCAAACCCAAAAAAACAAAAAACCCGCTTTGCGTCCCAGTGAGCTAGGCGAACAAGGCTTCGACCACTAAAAGTATTAAACAGCCACGAAATTAACGGTTGATTTTATTGCTCTTTAAAAAGGGGTATAAACAAATATTTAAAATTTCAACGAGGTAAGCAGCGCATGGTTCTTTTAGTGTTGCAGATGTCTTTTGTGGTGATGGTAACCACTAACCTTCAGTTGCACAGTTTGCCTACTAGTAGTCATAAAAAGAACTGCGTATGTAGTGAAATCAGAATAAACTAGAACTTAAGGGTGACTGTCATATAATGCGTCACCAAGGAATGATTAAAATACTGTAAGATCGTAGAATCGTAATATTATAGGATTTTATTGATATTCCGAAACCAAATTATTGAACTGCCGCTAAGATACCACAAAATAAGTTAATATAAAAATGTAATTAGTAAAAGTTAAATCATAATTGCCATATGAATAATCTGCCTTTAAACCGAAAATATTTTCGAAAGACATCATAAGCAACAAAGCTAAACCAGACCAGTCAAGACAATAAGAAACTACAGGCACACACGAATAGAATTTCCGTTTTTAAAAGCGGAGGGTAATAAATAATATATACTGTTTAGGTACCGCATCGTCTGAAAGCACTGCTGAAATTATGCAGCAGTAATTTCACGGTCTACAAAGCATAAAGCAAGACGAAGTAAATGCGGTTACGTATACCCCTCTAAGTGGTCTTATAACAGCTTATAGTAGAGCGCCTTTCAAGTACATAAGATTGTTAGAGGACAACAAAACTTCGCTAAATGTATAGTTGTATAAATAGTCGTTTAAGCTTTCTTTGCAAGTTTCTACATGTAAAGTGCATGTATGTGTAGTCTGATAAGTTCTTATAAGTTTATGAAAGTTGTGGAATGGAAAAAGAAAAATATAAGGAAGCAACTAGCCTGTCTAGGGAATATTTTATATACAAATAGTATTCACGCGATTTCGATTTAAATTTTGAATATATTTTCAGTTGAAATTGTCCGGTATTTTAGTATAAACTGATCCAAAATTCACCCTTATTGTTGAAAGTACATACATCTTCATCACAAATATACAGATAAATAAAATTGAAGTGTCTTTTTGTAATGTTAAAATAACAACGTTATGAAAGTATAAACAGTCTATCTGAATGTTCCGGTTAATGTCTGAAACGGCTATATCGATTTTGAGGGAACTTTCACCTTGTTACTTTTTTTAGGATTATGCGAAATAAAATTTTACGCCGATGAAGTCGCGGGCACAGCTAGTAATATACTAAATGTTGTGATTTTTAATTTTAATCGTATTTTTTTTTAAATTTATAAGTATATACCTTGAACAGCCGAGACAAAAATATGCGACTCTTTCTTGTAAAATATAAAAAAATCCCGTGTATTACGGATTCGGAGTTTACCAGGATGAAGAAGTTAGAAAGCCTTGCATATAAATGCAAAACGATTAACTTAAAAATATAAAGAAAATGAGTTTATTAATGTATGTTATCGTAGGTGTTCGAACACCATGACTCTCTGAGACATAACAGTGAGATGGGTGGATCTCATTGTATACTTTTCCGTTGTCTCTGACAATGTTGGTTCAATGCACACTGTTCCATGTGGAACTTGTATAGAGAAATTATTGCTAAAATAATTAATTCTATTCCATCTGAAATGGCCAAAATACAACGATAATAATCTAATATTCCATCAGTAAATTCAAAACCACACCCCAGAGAAATAAAGACTGCTCAAGTGTAAAAGCACGTACATACAATAACTGTTATTGCGAAATATTTCTGAACACTACACCGTTGCTATTTCTAATCCACAAAATCCTTGGCACGCGCAACCATGAGGATTACATATTCAAATAACGCATGCTAGTCTAGTAAGTAGGTTTGTAACGATATACTGATGTATCGATAATATCGAACTCAGAATATCGATATAATTCCATCATCGATATTACAATAACACCAGATACCAAAAACTACCCAATAGTCATAAATTCCAATATCACTGAAACTTCTAAGTTGCATCCTTAAATGTAATTGGGAAATATGATTTCATAGCCCTTTTTGGTGGTTTGACTTAATTTCACAAGTCCATAACTAATTAAATAAAAAAAATATTTATTGAAAAACATAATCATGTTTTTCAATAAATATTTTTATAAAACTTTTTTAATATTACGAGTGCCCCCGCCCCTATTGTAAATTATAAATACCAAATTATGTTGCAGTATAATGAGGATCGAATTCGATACCTCGATATACTCGTAAATATCGATATTCTTACATTGCATCCCTACTAGTCACTATGTTGGGAACGTTTTCCATTACTACGACGCAAAAGTATGCAGCACTATGATGTTCGTCACGTAGCACACAGGCTTTCGACTGTAGAGGGGCACACACAGTGTATTGTGTGCATCAAGTTGAAAACACACTTAAGCAAACTCGAATTTAACCCAATTTCAAAGCTTATGCTTCTAAAGGTTTACTTGCATAGCTGCATTGTTATACAACATGTTTGTTTTAAGCTTTATTATGAATATATGCACAGTAGTTAGCGAAGTAAGAACTAATTTTACTATGTAGTCTAAATAGCTTGCAGTTCAAATAAAAGTCGGATGGTATAAATTTATTCTAGCATTTATTAACTAATGTTAACAGGGAAGTACAGTTTGTCATAATTACGGTACTTGTCTCCCAGTTGTTTCCCTAGAATAAAATACAAAGCTAAGTAATAAGCACTATAGTCTCAATACATCATTTTTTATCACATAGGTTCGCGTTTGACCATTATCTCGCGCAATCTGAGCGGAATTTACATAATGATATTTAGTCTTGATAATCTTTTTAATTTTTTACTAATTTGGTCAATAATGTGATTTAATAATAAAAGGACACGTAGCGCATGCTAGTCATGTCGCCTTTAGGAAAGTAGGAGGAAATCGTAATTTATATCTAACATTTTTTCCATAATTTAACTAATGTTAATTTGGGGTTAGTACACAAAATATGTTGTACTTGGAGAACTGTTTTATTCGAGTTTATAACTAAAAATACGAAACTAATAAATTAAGTACAATTAATCATGATTTATGATTCTCTCAACTAATTAGCTATCCTATAGTTTTACAAAAACATGTGTCTCGGACCAAAGTCGAAGTGAGAATGATCGTTTGTCGCTAAACTCTTATATCTGAGGGATAGTGAAACGCGACGAGTAATAATCAGAACTACCCACAAACTACCCGCAAATATAATCTAATCAATAATATAACTTATCACAATAGTAGAATAATATAACAACAGATGGAGCCAAACTGAGTACGTGACTCTACTATGAACAAATATTATTAATACTGTGGTGAGTAAGGGTGGAACGATGTAGTTGTTTTAAGAAGTTTTAGAAAAATTTAGAACATTCTGGAAAAAAATACAAGGACAGATACATTTTAGAAAGGGATAGACGATGAACGAAAGTTCTATAATAGAAGGTTCAGGAAGGAAAAGATAGAGATATATAGATGTTTAGAATGGAATAGATAGTAAATAAAAGAATAACGAAATTCTTCTGGGTATAATATATATATATATATATATATAATACTAGCTGTCCCGGCAGACGTCGTCCTGCCCGGTAAAAAATAGGGGTTGATCGTAGAGGGTTGAAAATCTAGGGTTGTATGTATTTTTGTATGTTGTATCATAAAAAAATAGAAATTAAAAATTTTGTCTAAAAAATAACGAAGCGACAAGTGCAATACGAAGAGTTGGTAGATAAGTGTAATAGAAGTCAGTGACGAGTTTAGTGGTGAATTTAGTGAAAAGTTTAGTGGGCAGTTAAGTGAAGGAGGAGTGTAGCGTAGTTTAAGAGTAGATCCAAATGCCAGCTACACGCGGTAAATTGGGAGGTGAGCACTACAGTGCAGGTGCAGGACAGCCTCCTGCTACTGAGCAGGAGGTTGTCTACGCTATATCGGTGACGGTGTTGTGAGACATCTTATTGTCGGGACAGTGCGTTGTTAGTCGTGCGTGTAGAGGCAGCCCTGCAGAAAAGAATCACGTACGGGTGCGTAAGTTGATAAAAGCGTTTAGTTAAAAAAACTGGTGTTTCCTTCCAATTCAAAGTGCTAAGAACATTAAAGAGTTTTTATTAAATCGTAAATGGATAAATGATTTTCCTTTTCTCATTTTTTCTCTTTCTCAAAAAATCCGAAATTATATTTTATAATAATGATGTCGTGTAAGTATTTCCTTTTCTTATAATCTTCAATAGTAGTGGTCACATGCGATGTTCCAATTGCAACGGAAAAGTTAAAGCAATACTTTATATCTTTAACAAACTTTAATCCCATACGGAGCACGCTAGTGCAAAGAAAGTTTTCAAATTTATTTATTATATAACAAATTCCACATACCTTTATAAAATTAATATCAATCAATACATTTTAAAATTGTATATAAGCCTTATTTTAAATAGTAAATATACTGTTTAAGCTGTGATTTTACACGTCATTAACAATAAAAGTATTTTATTGTAATGTTAATGAGTATTTATTACACGCTGACACTGTAGAATAACATTGTAAGGAAAACCGTACTTCGAGAATACCGATGTTTGAAACTTGCTAATCGGTCTTACAAAAGAGAAACACTTGCACTTCAGTTCGTCTAAATGCTCGCTAGTCAAGGCTAAAATCTGAAAATAAAGATTAAATACATGTTATAAAGTCAAATATATAATAAGTTTATTCACAAAATCATTTCGCTTGTAGGCAGGCTAAATATTGGAATACTTTGAACAAACTTCGGTGCATTGATGGAATGCTAACTATTCGTGTATGATTACAGTCACGTAGCAATATTAAACCGAATGACTGACAGACCCCTGCAGTTACAATGCATATAACGGCCCCCAAGGTTAGTATTATTTGTTGTCCTTGTGAATTACAGTATTGTTTAGTATTTTATTACTTTTCACGAATATTTCCCATTTTTTAACAATAAATTACTTAAAAGCACAGTCGATTTTAATCCGTGCAGGAATGGAGAAAGAATTAGGGCATTTGCCCGTCTGGATGGCTACCACCCCTTGATCTGGGTCTAGGGTATGCCGCCGTAACAACTTTAAGTTGTGTTCCGACATCAATGGCCAGGTTCCAATTTTTCCTTCAAGGCAAGCAGCACATTGGCAAGATTTCTGGTATCGCTAATGTCCATAGGCGGTGGTAACAACTTTCCATCACAGTTGGGCCGTCGGCCTGATGAGCTTCAGCAATAAGTTAAAATGTGAACTAATATTTAGTGGCTTAGAAAGTAAACCTTAAGACTGAACGGAGTATGTGACGGATGAGTTATTGGTGTAAGAGAGGACGTATGTCAGAATAAGAGTATGGAAGGAATCTGTCACTATGTAATGTGACATAGTCTATGTCCGACCGCTGAACGCACTCGCCGCGTTTTGTGTGTTGTGCCGCTATTTACACCCGCTTATATAAACCCGCATGCTGGAAGGTGCACGCTGTACCGTTCCAGCTGGTCCACTAGTCGAAGGAACCGCAAGTCGTAAAGCCGCATCAGTCGTGTCTGGTGCGGCGACCTTTTCCTGTAAGTCCTTTCCTGCTCTCTTATCCCCACTCCCGCCCGCGCCAACATAAAACAAACCCTAAATCTACATATTTCTTTATCAAAAAACTACCATTTATATTGCCATAGTAATATCTGTGCCTATAATATTGAAATTTTCTGGCTGTGCTTATAGGTAGCAAGCATGGTATTATTATGCTTGTATGTTTAGAAATTTTCTCTTAAATATTTTATTAGTATTTTATCACGTTAATTGTATATTAAACTCAACATTAATGAAAACTCATCTCCAGTCTGTAGCCATAAACAATAAAGTTATATATGAAATTGTTTGCGCTATGTGTTACTCCTATGGCTGAACGCTTTTCATCATCAAGATCCATTAATAAAACTTTAAATATTGTTTTATTAATATTAAACATTAGATAAAATATTGTAGCTTAATTGAAAAATAATAAGCATGTAGCTTCCAATTAAATTTCTTGAAAACTAAAGAGAAAGCAATCAGAGAGTGTGTTAATGAAAATATTAATTTTAGATGTGTGCATATATAGATGTGCCAACCACGCTCAAACATTAGAGCTATTATTTATAAGCTATTGCATAGCTTTTATCGCGGGCTTTGAGCGCGGCGACCGAATCAAGAAATTCCGTAACGAAAATAAAACCTAACACCCCCCACTCCGCCGACCACGTAGCTCGTCCGAGCATTCGCTTAACGTGTATGTATATGGTACGACTGTACGAATCTCGCACGCATCGAGACGAGCTGCTCCGAAATCGGACGAATACGTAAGCAGCTGTTTGTGAGAAAGTATATAGGTGTATAGGTTTCTATCATATCTTTATAATGCCACACTCACTGCATGTGCGCCCCGTAAGTATATATGTATACATAGGTGTACCTATATACAACAGTGAATAGCAGTTGCTGGTGAATAGCTGGACGCGTAAAATTTGTGTATAAAGTGTTTAAAATATGAATAAACAAAGTGCATTTATTAATGAAGAAAGTGATGAAAAAATAGTGAAAGCTTAAAAATACTGCATAAATAAATAATTATATTGTATAAGTTATAAAAAACGCTATGCAATAGCTTTACCGCGGCAGTCCCCGAGTGCCACGAGGAGTTTTTTTAATCTAATATTTTCTAGAAGTAGCCGCTATTAGCGTTAAGGCTGCTACCGGTATTAATTCTAAGAATCTCCTTATCCTATTTTTTTTCAAAATAAAATAACAGCAAAAATAATAGTGAGATATCATGTCAAATGGCGGTGACAAAAGCACGATACCACCTCCACTAGATTTTATGTGTGCTCACACTTGTTAAAAAATGGAACATGGAAAAATGGGCAGACGCTGAGTCCCCACTCGCATGGGCCCCTAAAAAATGCTATACGAGGTTGGCTAGGGGCAACATGCATATGTGTGACTAAGGGGGTAGAGAGATGGGCTGCAGATTCAGCGAAGCTACTTCCTACATTAGGCCATCACTTCCACCGATGCAGCTTGAATCTTAACTCTAGCGATCTCCACTCCGTACGAACGCCAATTATCTTTATTGATGACTAGCTGTGCTCGCAACTGTGGAATTTATTTTCAAAACCCCCTGATTTGTTTGAAACATTCCTTATTAGTGTTCCGCCCCTATTGGTCTTAGCGTGATGATATATAGCCTTCCTCGATAAATAGGCTAGGCACTGAAAGATTTTTTAAATCAGACCAGTAGTTCCTGAGATTAGCTCGTTCAATCGAACAAACAAACAACCACTTAACTTTATATATTAGTATAAGATTTATTGTTTTTTTTTCTTTTGACATATTTTTTATTTATCACTAAAGCTTATTATTAAATTTATACTAATAATCTAATTTAGAAAGATGTCGCTTTCTAAATTAGAATATTTATATAAATTTAATTTTAGAATTTAAGTCATTTGTATAAACTAAATTCTTGCAAATAAAGATATTGATTGATCGATCCTTTCTATGGTTTTCCTAAAGATGGTGGTAACCACTTTGAAAATATAATTATATAGTATATGCCTGTTTGCCAACTTCGCAATATATAAAAACCTAATCACTTATCCCCATGTAGTGGAGTATGTACAGAGAGCATTACACCTTGACTGGAAAAACCATATATTCAAAGGTAATTCAGCAGTGAATTCGATTCACCACCCTCACAATGACGTGACGTGGCTCCGAGATTGCAATGACGATCACGTAACACGCGAGCGGGTGAGTGACAGCGTGACAGTAGAGCTCGAAATATTGGGTACACTAGCTGGAAGAGCCTATTATTTTTGTCGCATGCGACACTGAAGCTAAATTGAAAGCACTTCTCAGTATGTAAATGTTATATTCGACTAAATATGTAGTGTCAGGCATAGCATAAAAAGTTAAACTTTGTTTTTCTGTGTGTCATGTTCAGAATACGAGTCTGCCAAAGCCGCCGGTTTAGGCCTCTAGGTATTCTTGCTTCTTCCTGACTTAAGAATGTACCCTACCCAATCGTGTTGAAGTTTGACAATCTAGGATCTTTAAGTATGTAAAACCATATCTACAAGAATAATATATAAACAGAAGAAACTAATTTTTAACAAATATTTTTGCGTTGAGACGTGGATGGTATGAACATCTTTTATAATTGCATCTAGCACTAAACAGCGCTGCCATAATAAATTTTTACGATCAGTGTTAATAAAAATTGCAAGTGTGAACCCTAGGATGGACTCTTTAAACGTTATGATGTTAATTTTTTGTAACTATAGAAATTTTGCGAGTGGCTTCGTATCTAATCCATGTTTGAGAAACGGGGTATACTCCACACTATCTCATCCTAATGGCTAATAACGCGTTGGCTTCGCTGTTGTAAATATCTATAGGCAATGGTTACCACTTTCCGTGAGCAAATCTCTCTGCTACTTTGCCCGCTTCGCAATAAAAAAAGAAAATATGTGTGTGCAGTTCACACGCAGTACAAGTGAAAAAATATACAGGCGCTTTGTAGACAATTGCGAACTGCACACACACATTTTCGCATTTCTATTCTATTATAGACGTATTTATTCTTAGGTATTTTGACCCTTATTCGTAATAATTCAGTCTAAATTTATCTTTAAATTACCAGCATAAAGTTCAATCACTGTTCCGCACGTATGTGTATTTTTTGTATTTGTTGATCTACTTATAGAAGAATAATATATAAGGTTTTATTTGAAGTGAAAATTAATACTATCGGATAAAGAAAAATGTGTTGTATGTCGAAATAATACGGATGAATTTTATGTGTTTATCTCTTTTAGTATCACTTTTTCGTTAATCGATTTTAAAATTACAATGATTCTAAAGAAGTTTCCCTTCAAAAAACACTAAAAATCAATCGTACTCGTTTAATATTAAGGCAAAGAAAGCATATGGCAAGCAACAAAACTGTACACAAGAACCACCCACATGAAGCAATTACAAAACAAAACATCATTTAGAAGCAACAACAACTGTCCACATGTCGGACTCTATTCATTAACCCTCCGCTGGCGTATCGCACATCTAAAATACAACGGCGAGCCAATTAAAGTTGACCCTGTGGCTCCGTTCCGCTACTGCACTCTTAATCAGGGAGCAGATACACGGTTAATTAATGTGATCCGCTTTTATTATTCTTCACGTAAATTGGAGTTTTTGTCGGTGATATAAAGAACATCAATATATGTATATATATGTCGCAGAAGGCCTGGTTCTCACGACATCTCCTTTAGTTATTGCAGGTTTAGTGGGCGTCATCAGGGTAAAATGCGAGCATAAAACACGTTAGCCACGGTTTATACACTTTTAATTTAGATTCGATCAATATTTTGACATAGTTTAGACCGAGCAGCGGGTTCAGGGCACCGCTCATACTTCCAACTTCAATACTTTCTTTAAAATACTCCGTGGTCCAACTGACCTATTGCCATCAACCGAATGTGTCACAAACACTCCTCTGTCTACCGAAGTAGATACTACTCAAGTATAGAGGGTGTCCTTGACCCCGCTCCGCCATATGCTCTGCTCTGATTGGTCGTTTATTAAATTACAATATTCATAACTTTTATTAGGTTAGAACGATCTTTTAGGTATAGAAACATTTAAGACATCAAACCAAATTAAATTAACAATTTTAAAAGCAATTAAAATGTAAACAAATATATATATATATATATAGAAGTCAATCGCCGCTGTTCGTTTGTCTCCCTTAAACTCGAGAACACCTGGACTGATTTGGCTAATTTTGGTTTTGAATTATTTTAAGAAGTCAGGAAGGTTGAAAAGTGATAAATATAAAAAAATGCTTGAATAAAGTAAAAACATTTTCGCATTTGATGTTCGACCGTCGTTTAAAATCGATTAATTTAAAGTGAGTTATTTACATTTTTTTTTTTTGAATGTCAACGTTTGATGTTCGTCATCGTTCAGAATTCAATTTTTTTTTATTGATTCTGAGTTTTTGCGGAAGTTGCCGGTCAGCTAGTATTTATGATTACATGTTTTTTGCAGATCCATAATGAATAAATACTGACGATTTCAGCCTAGTATTTTGTACATGAAACTGCATTAGCGAGAAGTCGTTAGTACTTTCTTTTTTTGTTACTTTACGGTGCCATTAGTTTATTTTACGCATTTATTACTTGTTATACAGTAGAAAACTTAAAGATAGCTTCCTTGTAAAACTCATCTACGCAGTACCAATAATTTCGAAGTTAGCTGTGGGCAAACAGAGCGAAAGGACAGTTTTATTTTAACCTACAGAATATGGAACCCTAATAACCGTTACATAATATATTTTTGTATGATAAGACAAGGGTGATGCTCCACAAACGGCGCTTTCCCAGATATATTATTTGGTACACATCATACCTACATACGAGTGTTTGTAGTACGCTTACTGATGCCAGCCGAGGATTAGTATCCTTCCCCTTGCGAATAATTAATTCAACTAAGCTATAGCTATATGTATGCCTATTGTATATTATTCAAATATGGATACATGGATATATACTTAGTTTGTATCATAGGTCTGTAGTCAATAATTTACTTTTGAGACACGAGCAAATTTTACTTGGGACCTACGTAGATAATTTAGACATTGACATGCTTTAGAAGTAGCTTCCGTTATGCTGCATCTATGATATGGAAAAATATACCATCAACTTTAAACGATAAAATCACAAAATTATAATTTTTGCACTAACTTAAAAAACTACGTCTTAATCGAGCAACTGAAGCTAGAAAACATCAATGTCAATCTTATATTATGATTTTGTCTTATGCTCTACAA
Organism: Dendrolimus punctatus; assembly: GCA_012273795.1. Classification (NCBI taxonomy): domain Eukaryota; kingdom Metazoa; phylum Arthropoda; class Insecta; order Lepidoptera; family Lasiocampidae; genus Dendrolimus; species Dendrolimus punctatus. Next base: position 9,825,064 of record CM022542.1, on the reverse strand, counting down.
CACTATTCTGCTTATACATATGTATTATGCATTTCATTTTATCGATATTCCCATTATATTTGTTTCTAATTTGCTCAATACCAATTATTATTATTTATTGTAATCTAATATATAAAATTCTCGTGTCACAGTTTTCGTTGCCATACTCCTCCGAAACGGCTTGACCGATTCTCATGAAATTTTGTATGCATATTGGGTAGGTCTGAGAATCGGCCAACATCTATTTTTCATCCCCCTAAATGTTAGGGGTAGTCCACCCCTAAATTTTTATTTTTATTTTTTAGACAAAATTTTTAATTTCTATTTTTTTATGATACAACATACAAAAATACATACAATCCTCAATTTTCACCCTTCTACGATAAGCCCCTATTTTTTACCGGGCAGGACGATGTCTGCCGGGACAGCTAGTTATATATATATCTATGGATGTTATTTGTTATTATTCACTATATACAGTGCAACATCCGTCCATCCTCGAGTGCAGTTGAAAACCAGCATCAGGCACCTGTTGCCTGGCACATACTGAACTAACTGCACCTATTTGGTACCATCGCGAGACTTTTGTTGGTATATACCTACATCGTACAATTCATCACCACGTGTCTTGCCATGTGAAGACCAAATAAACGTTTTTTCATTCTTTCTTTGACATTTTAGTTAAATTTTATCTAATTTATCAAGTTAGCTTATCAATAAATGAAATGAAAAGTCTGTCAGTCATTTCAAAATAACAATAACAATTTGACAATCTCTGTGGTTGAGTGGGCTAAGCCTTTCCGACCTGCCTCACTGCAACACAGAAGTTCCTGATTCGATTCTGGTATGGTAAATTACGGGAACTATTTTTTCTGTTATTAACTATAGTCTGGGATCGGCTTACTCATCATCATCCGAGCGTTAAATCCCGGTTGCGTTTGCAGTGTTCACTCCGACGCCCAGGGTCCGCTTTCCTACTTTTTCTACTCCACTTCGCGCGGTCTTCAGCATCCCCCGTTTTGAGACCATTGGCACGCATGTCATCCTCTACCATATCAATGTACCATATAAGCGTAACTTGTTCAATATGCGTATATATACAATATGTGTTTTTCTGTCGATTATTACTGTTATTACCATCCTCTTAAATTTTACTATAATCATAAATAACCGTTTTAAAGGACAGTATTGTTGTAGTGTAGGACACTTACAAATTCAGAGCCATCTGCGAAATCTTTCGCGGATGAGCCTGGCAGGTTTACTCTCGGTTCCCTAGAAATGGGTGTGATGTATGAATTTTGATATTAATTATTAAAAAAGTTTTAAAGACATCCCGATACTAAAGTTCTAACTCAAACCAGTTTCGAAATACAGATTTATAATCATTAATCATCATCAATCAATTTTAAGCAAACATTAACAAAACAATGATGTGATCTTACTTATTCTATAAAAATATGAATAATGACTAAAAATATATTAAAAAATTGTGATACTCATATAAACAATTATTAGTAGGTAATTATAGTATAGATAATTTTCAGTTTCCCTTCGACCGCAACATTTAGAATTGGGCTTTTATTCCATGAATATGTATAAATTTTACTAACGCATCGTGTAACAAAGATCTTTGATTAATATTTAATAGCAATTCTCAATTAGAGAGCTAAGCATAACTCACCGTATAAATTAGTTATTAGCTCCTGAACTAATTTCATCGTCAAATATTCAGAAAGTGACCTCGAAACACCAAAGTTAATTTATATCGGTACGTTAATAATTATTATCGTGAAATATCCAGTCAATATATATAATCATTTATAGGACAATGATTTCACTCTTGACATATATATGTATATATTTTACTATATAGCCAATTGAAATTTTTTACTTAAACACCATACAGATGAACGAATGAATGAATGAACGAAAAGTCTTTATTGTTCACCATAAACCTAAATATGGACAATTGATATGGATGAATACATTTCCATTAGAACAATAGGCCTTTTCTCTTATAGCGATTTCTTCCAGGCAACTGTCTAAGGAGATTTGAAAGGAAATTTAAATATACGATTTTTGGTCGTGTACTAAACTAAAATAAAAGTAATACAATCTATATTATCGATTAATATTAAAAATGAATATAATCAAAATACTATATACCTGTATATACAAATATACATATATGTATAAATAGATATATGATGATATTATAAATTAGATATTTTTGATATAGATGATTCTCAACAAAACATCACCTTTAAGTTCCAACTAGAAACATACGGTACAAGGTACTCTAACAACCATGTTTCTGATAATTACGTTTATATAATTAGGTAGCAAACTTTCTCTGATCTCTGAAATTTATGATACAATATTTATATGTTTTTAATATATTTCTGTAGATAACAATGACTTAACATTAAATATATTAAACTACTTTGAAATAAATTAGACAAAAAAATAACATAAATAAAACTAATTATAAATTAATATAAACTAAAATTAAACTACAATATAAATATAGCTATACTTAAAAAATAACAATCTACCCATATAAGTAAAAAATAGACTCCAGGTCACTGTCGGCGGGGAGAGTGCCCCTCCCCCAGGGGGTGCCGCCCTGGACTCCCCTCCGTCCAGGAAGCGGTACAAGGGGATGCGTCCCCGGGGCCCCGAGCGTCCACTGTCACATTCCCCCCTTCACTCCGTGACAGTGGTGTCCCACCTTTCCGCCTCCTCATCCTAAAAGCCTTCCCTTCCTTCCAAACCTCCTCCCAAAACTCTCTTCCCTTCCGAAGTTAGGTGGCCTCCCCCGACTCCAACCGCTGACGCTGCTGTAAGCGTGAGGCGGCGGGGAAAAGGGGAGGAAGGAGAGGGAGGGGTGATGGCGCAGGAGCAATTCTCGCAGCCTCCCCCTACCCCTATCGCGAAGCCCCCCCACCACTGACGCTGCTGTGAGCGCGAGGCGGTGAGGGGGGGAGGATGGAGAGGGAGGGGTGAAGGCGCAGGAGCAATCCTCGCAGCCTCCCCCTCCCCTACCAAAGGAGGATAGCGCCCGTGACTCCTGGCAGCCACGGGCGGGCGGGACGCAGGCCACGGGCCGGCGAGCGGCAGCCGGTAAGCTTTTGTAAAGACCCACCCACCCGGGACTAGCCACGGGGTTCCTATATTTGGCTTAGAGGATGTGATTTAGCAGCTCTAAGAACGGATTTCTACAAATCGCTGCTTTTTGGTTGTAGTCTGGTATTGATTAAAAAATAATTTTGTACAGAGATCTACAGTCCCAGATTAGACCTTTAAAAAATATTTTCTACTAAAACATAGGTAGTATAAAAACTTTGGAATTTCATTTATTTCACTTGAGTCACGTTTTTGGTTCCTTGGAACCAAAAACGCTTCCCTCATTGAACTTAGCTGCCTCAATCCGATCGGTGGTAGCGGCCGTGGTCCATCATCGATGTCAGTGGAGTAAGATCGGTAGCTCGAGGTAACATGACTTGTCGTGCGTCAGAAGCGCCGGCAAGTACAGTAGACAGACAGACAGACGGACAGACTGACGGACGGATGGACGAAAAGACAGGTTACTTTCGCATTTATACTATTAATAAGGATTTGTATTATTTTAATATTTTTTATTAGTACATAATTTTAACTTTTATGTAACTTAAAATAATTAAACCTTTAAAAGCGAAAAAGGGAGGTCTAAGGCATTGTATACTTATATCTAGTTTCGCTTTTTGCTGAGCAATTGTAAACATATTTATAACTAGGGTGATTCTAACTCCTGTTAAATCTTACGATATAGCTTTATTTGACTTACATTAAAAATTAATTCGGTTGTTTTATACATGATGATGAACTGAGGGTGAAACCGCTTAAAAATTCGTTTCGTGGTTTACAAAAGACGAGAAAACGACATTGTTATATTCGTATTATACGATATTCATCTATGAGTCGAGCCTATCCATTCTAAGGAATACTACGGTTTTCCAAAGTGAATTAATGGAAATGCACACATCGACTAATTTCAAAGTGCAGATTTCTTTACGATATTTCCGTGCCTTGTCAGTTCCTGTTTGTAACAATATGCACACTAGGATTCAAACCCAGGTCATTGTATGAAACGCAAGTGTGTTAGCCACGAGGAAACCACGACAATACGAGTGCTAAATATTAATTTAAATTTATTCGTGATATAACCTCGTTTCGGCCGGTGGCAGTGAATTAAGTAACCGGAAGAAAGCTCATTTATTTTTGGGAGGATGCGGCGAAATTCATATCCGCGGTAAATACACAACCGGCGAGATGAGTACTTACTCGTTTCGAATATTTTCACATGAAATTTAATTCTGGGATTTAATAATGTTATACTAGATATAATTATAATAAATACATTTACATGGAGTATAAATGTTATAAGTATTGTCCTCTTTCTTGGGGTAGGTATACGCTTTTTCAATAAGATTCCGAGTGAAAGTTTAGATTTGCCTTTCACTAAATTAAAAACCAAATTAAATAGTATCTTGCTAAAAAAAGGATACTACACTATTGAAGAATATTTAAATGACTAAACTTCATTTAAAAGCAACTCGCTCCAACCTCTTATACTGTGTTTTGTACGAGTATAACGTTTTTATCTTGCCGTACTTGTAAGAATGTATGGAGATCTTATTGCATATGCACTGTTTGCTACAACTCCATTTATTCTTCAAAAGTGATTCTGTAACATAATTCTGTATAAAACTTAAAAAAAGAACTTAAAATATAAATAGAACATGAAATATAAACAAAAACAATTGTTGCTAGACGTGTTGCTGGGGAGTTTCTTGCCGCTTCTTCTCCTTAACAGCAATAACACGCTGCGAAGCGGTGTACAGACTAGGAAGTAAAATTAAATTTTAACCTACCCATATGAATGACCTTCAAAAAGTGTTCTCCAGTGGTACTTATTTTGCATAAAAACTTTTGAATTTGAATATACGTGATTAAAACTAATTACTATTTTGATTAAGTTTCCAACGGCAGCTCATTGGTAGCGGTGTAACAAATGTCCATAGGTGATGGTAACCGCTTTTAATCAAGTGGGCCGTTTCACTGTCTGCTGAACTCGTGAAATAAATAAAATACTAATTTTTTTATTTTGTAGCCATGCTATAGTGATAACAAGATTAATATTATAGTATGGCTATAAATTAACAAATATTAATATATTTCTAAAATATTTCTTAACTAAATAGAGAACATGCCAAACACTATAGGGTGTCAACAATAGTATAGTTTACCCTAATTCTAGTACACCAGTAAGGTAAGTAGGAGTTTCAGTACCAGTAAGGTACTGAAACTACTGTGTACGAATTCCCAAAGCTTTTTTATCATTTGTAAGCAGTTGTAAATGTTTTGATATCCTAAAATAAAGTATTTTTTTATTATTATTATTCTTTCTATTACAAAATCAACTAGGTTTATGTAAAAACACAAACTATGACTATATTACTTCCATGTAGGCAGTGTCGAGAAAAATGACAATGATATACGGACTGACAGAGGAACAGACATGTTAGTTGTTTATAAGGTTTTACTTCCGAAAATGGCTGCGGAACTGAAAAAATAGAACGAATAGCTGAATTAAATAAAATGGTAGCCAAGAAACCTTTAGAGAAGGTAAAGAAAATGCGAGTTTTCCTTGTTCCGGAAAACGCACGTCATTCTCACATCCCAGTGACGTCCCGCCGCTACTACATCGGTGTTTTATGGTGCAAATCAATAAATCTTGCATGTCCGGCTTTGTAGACAAATGTGTATTTTATAAGGTAAGAGAAATACACAATATATTGTGCGTTCCTAAAGTATCTGTCAAGTTTTAGTACCACTACAGACGACGTATTTTTATATGATCTCATAAATTTTATAAACGCGAAAGTTCGGAAGAATGGATGTATGGATAATACATCTAGAGCTACCACCCCTGGTCTAAAGTATGCCGCCTTAACAACCTTGAGTTGTGTTCCGGTATTACTGGCCAGATTCCAGTCTCCTTTATGAGAGCAGCAGCCCATTTGTAGCACTTTTGGTGTTGCAAATGTCCATAGGCGATGGTACATGCTTCCCATCAGATGAGCGTTTACCTGTCTGCTGGACTCATGCAATTAGAAATAAATAAAAAACAGCATTTTACAGATCTGTAGTCCATGTGTACTTTCATCTAGTTTTATGACCAATTGAATCCTTAGTATTTGCATAAATATTCCATTAATCAGCTCAACGTTTTGCAAGCAGTTACGTAATGAACATTGCGCCAATTAACGACCAGTTGAGCACCGATTCGATATTGCTCGTAACTTAATGAGTTCCGTTGTAAGACAAACTGCTCAGCTTCTGGACACAAGCTTCGAAACGCAGATATTAAAATTGACTAGATGTGATAAGTCAATTTTATATAAATTTCCAAATATATACAAGCTCTAGTACAATGATCCGTTTCGTATCGGTGTTGAAAATCCACTGCGTTTATCATTTCGATGCGGAATTTCGAAAATATTTTTTCATCGTAAATACCACATAACTAATAAACCTAAACGACGAATCTTAACCCAAACAAGTTTCGTTGAATTATTTTTTCAGTTCTATCAGTTTGATTTTTTCTAGAATGTGAGGGTAGGTCGCTTTTGCAACTTTAGAAGCAAATCTTACCCTATATTGAATTGGTAAAATTGTTGGTGTATCTGACTGTAAGAGTTAGAATATGCCAAAGTTGGACAATCTGTAAAAGGGATATCATAAAAGTTTGAAATTAATATTTATAAGGAACAAGAATTTTCAACATAAATGATTGATATTTAATGATTGAGTTATTTTTTATATTACGTTTGTGTTACGATTTTAATTTATTGCAGTGTTACCAGATGGGGGGGATTCCCTGCAAATTTGGGGGTTTTGACGTCGGGGGGGGGAGATTTGGGGTAAAGATTCTTTGGGGGACATTCGGGGGGAAATATTTTGTTGTGAGAAATTTTTGAGAATTTACAAACACAATTCTTATCACTACAATTATTATTTCTAAGTTATAATACGGTATTATTACTTTATCTTACAATTATACTCTACTAGTTAATCATACTTCAATTCAATAGTTCATTTTAATAATTCATTCATTTATTCATTAATATTATTTATTTATTATGCTGTCTCTACTCGTATGCGTCGTATTTATAGGCTACTTTCGTTAGACTCACAACGATTACGTTCACAACCGCGGTTTTTCCCGTTCGACTTATTTGCTGGCATCACAATCGTAAACTCAAGTGGAACGGTTATTTAACCCACCTATTGACACGGGTCGTTGTTAACGAAAATGATGACGTCATTAGTGACGTTTTCGCTACGACGGTAGTTTTGCTTTTTTATTTCTCCTTAGTAAAAACTGTTTTGGTGGTTTTTTTCTCAAAAAGCTTATAATTGGGGATTTTTGACAAAAATTTGGGGGTTAATTGACATGGTCATCTGGCAACACTGATTTATTCCTTTATATATATATATTTAGTGTAAATTTTACTAAACTTAATGAAACTGCATTACACTATATATTTTGTTGTTGTTATGTGTTGTATCGTTCACCGCAACTTCACTTTATGGTCCCAGACGGAAGAACAGCGCTAGTCCTTGTTGGCTAGCATTATGCTGAGGCTGGGTCCAATTTAGAACTTATTTTGTTTCTTTCTCTATTTATATTAACCTAGTTTTTTTTGTTCTAAATAAAATATTTTTCTTTCTTTCTTTCTTCGATATTACCCTGGTTTAAGATCTTTTTATAAGCCCGTTTCCATTTCACAGTTTGTTACTTTTCCATCACAGATATTTTAGTGCAAAAACCACGCATTTATATATTAAATCATTTTGATTTTATTTTATGTTTAAAAGTTAATGGAATAAATACATGACACATCTAGACGTTTCCTTCAGGGCACCGTTGGTCTGGTACAAGTTTTAATTAAGGCAAATATCTCGCACGAGGCTGCGATGTGAACATTCCATTATAGTGTTTAGGTGGAGATAATGGAAATCACTGGTGACTTATTGGATTTATGTACAAGGAGTAGGGATTTATATTCTCGGAAAATACCGGAAGGTCGCAAAACCAGTGCCTTCTACAATTTCTGGCGTTTTACGGAAATTGGGATTTTTGGTCGAAATTGGTTCAAAAACAAATGGGTCGCTCGTGGCTTGAACTGGTAACTTGAACAGGAAATTAGCTGCAATTAGAGGGCAAGCTTGAGCTTACAGCCTTCATAAGGGTAATTCACAGACAGGTTGCTTTTTGACCAAGATACGTCCTATTCCTACATGTCTATTCCTTTATAATATACTTACGTATTATATATGCCATTTCTGTTCTGTGTAAAATTCATTGGTCAACTTAGCATTAAATCAGGTTGCGTCTGGAACACCCGCTTTAGATCCTAAGGTCCGTTTTCTAACTTTTCTTTCCACTTAGTGCGGACCATTGGCATCATAGGTTATTCATATCGGTGACAAAGCAGCATTTTTAGGGCCTACCCTTGCTACCGGACCCGGTGAAGGCGGCATGGCTAGATATTTGTTTTTTACATAACTAGTCTCACATATATATATTTAACAAATTTCATAACAAACCCAGTTTTCACACTATCTACACCTTAAACTTGAGGTCCCAATCCCACAGGAACTCGTTAGAACGTATTATTTAAATATATTATTTCATCTACAAACGTAAAATATTTATTTATATCAAATGTAATTCAAAATAGTTATTGTCCAAGGCCACGAAGAGATAAGTAAACAATCAAATAAGTTAACTTTTTCATTTATATATATAAGTAAGAAAGAGAAGCATCCAAATTGTAATCCACGTTATTTACGGCGCGTTGGTTAAATAAAATTTGAAACTCATTAGTAATAAAATTAAAAAGAAATTCGAAGAAAATCTAAAAACCAGAAACGCAGAACTGCGTGGGCCTGTTAAAAGTATTTTCTACCTTTAAAATGATGCAAAGGAGACTAGTGCACAAACTTCGAAAATACGGTCGTCAAGTAACGTTCAATGGTTAAGAAAGAGATAAACATTAGGCAAAATAGCAAATGAAAACTTAAATAAACTAAATAACCTGTCTTACTTACAAATAACCTTTTAACATTGTAACAATGTAGACATAGGCTGTTGCTGCATTTACATTAACCGCCAAAAATGTGAGTCTTCAAACTTAGCAGCTTTAATTCGAAAGACAATGGCCATTGAGTGGAAAGAATTTAGAGATAAGAATTTAGAATAGCTTGTCTATATTAAATAAGTATCGTAAAACTTCTCAGGTTTTACGATGAATCCACCGATGATTTTGATGCGGATCTATATCTCTATCCTTGCACTTGCCGGTCTGGATGGTTACCAAACCTAATATAGAGCACGCCGCTATAACACCTTGAGTTGTGTTACGGCATCAGTGGTCAGGCTCCAGTCTCTCTTTAGAGAGCTGCAGCATAATGTTTTGGTTACCAATGCCCATAGGCAATGGTAACCGCTATCTATTAGGTAGGCCGTAAGCCTGTCTGTTGAGCTCATGCTATAAAAGTAGAATCTAATACATATAAATATAAACAAGTTTTTATCAGTGTTAGTGGGCAAAATATGAATAGTTAATAACTATAAAAACCGGCATTAGCCCACCAACTTATAAGTTTACAGTAGCCTACCCGGTAGGTCTTCGTTACGCATTTATTTTACTGATCTAACCTAAACTGTGTCACGAACCTGTTTTCTCCCTTTAGGCCCGTTTAACCCCCCACGCAGGGGTGTCCCGTCATTAGGAGTGGGCACGCAAAGGGAAATTATCCTCACTTAACCCTCCTGGAGGCGTTAACTGGCACCTCAGAGGAGAGCACTCGCAAGCGATTACTTTATTATGCGGATTGGTGCGATTTTCTTTTAGGTGTTAATAATTATGTTGTTATTTACATATTTATAAATATATTTCGAATGCTCTTCTTGAAGTTGTTAATTTTAAGAATATTTCTTCACTTACTGTACTCTCTGTACTCGGCAAGTCTGTGGCTCAAATATACCAAAGAGCTCACAATACCCTACGAGTCCAATACAATAATTTCCTCAGGGTGTTGTTGCGGCGACCGCGTTTCTGCAGTGCGTCGGCTATGTTCGCCGAAGTACACATAGATGGTTTTGATGCTTTGTGGCGTAAAAAAATTGCGTCGTTACTAAGCAGATTGCGTGGTAGTAGCAACAGCATCCTGAAGGGAATAGCTAATAAATTTGACTGTCCACTGATTTGGTCCTTCGTTAAGAGGACTAAATCAGTGCTAGTCATGAATTACTAACGTAGACATAAGGAAAAAAATACTAATTACTGACAACATTATTAATTGTATCTTTGTCTAAATTCTTGGACTGTTTTTTCATGTTTGTGTATAAGTGGACTGTTTTGTCTTTGAATAAATAAATAATTTTTATATGTAGAGGTTCTGTTGCTTCATCATCATCCGAGCATTAAATCCTGGTTGCATTCAGAGCATTGGCTTTAACGCACAGGTCCCGCTTTTCTACATTTTCTTCTCTACTTCGCAGATTTTCGGCATCCCTTATATTGAAACCATTGAACGCTGAGGGAATTATTGTATACCCTTCACGACTTCAGAAGATTAAGAGGTATTTAGAGATTCTATTGCTTATGCATCTCTAATTCAATATAGATAGAAAACTCGTTATTCTCAAAGAGAATTTGATTTTAATTAACGCAACAAATTCAGTACAAAAAGCCTCATTTCGTTTTGACCCTCAAATACACAAAAAATCATCAAAATTGGTGCAGGAGATTAGGAGGATCCTAGAACCCGATGCTCTCGCCATATACATAACTACGGTTCATTTTTATTTATATATACTAACGTATGTTTTGATAACAAATGAAATAAATGCATCCTGTTTCCAGGTACGCATACTTTGTATGGGAAAATAAGTATTTTTTTTTACTTTATATTTACATTTTCTCATCTTTTAAACCTTCCTTGATTTCTACAAATATTTCAAAACCAAAATTAAGCAAATCGTTTCAGCCGCTTTCGAGTTTTTATGAACTAACTAACGTCAGTTCATTTTTATATGTATAGATTTCTAATTAATCCTTCTTTATTGGATAATATGATAAAGCAGCAAATTATTCATATAAAATTAATATTGTACATATAATAAGTTACATACAACATAATGTGTACAACGTATAAAAGTTACATACAATTTTTGTTTATTAATGGAAATGCAACAAAACGCATTACGGTTCTGCGTACAGCGTTTTGCAGACGCTGCAGCCTATTTAGGGCTACTTTAATATTAGTATAAATAATTCTCATAAATACCGTTTGATCGACTCGCTATTGAGTTGATTTTAATGGTCGTAACATACGACTTCAACTACCATTAAGATGTACCCGGATATCAGCATCCAAGATTAACTAGTACGAGAATAAATATCTGAAAGTAAAAGGTGTATTTTCTTCACCCTACTACAAGAAAGCATCAGCACTCCACCAACTACTGCCCGCATCAACCACTACAAGCAAGAGTAAGTGTACAAACTGTACATATCATTATAGTTACCTAAATTGACATTACATTAAAATATGGAGAGCAAGATTTATGTTCACAAAAAGAACTCATCCTAATCATAATAGTTATACGAGGACTATCGAATTGTTAAAAATGTATTATTCATAATCGCAATGATGATACGACTGTGAATAATCCTTTTTCAAACTTCATTTTTACGCATCAGTAAACTTCGTACAACTCTTATGATGAATAAGGGTGTAGCAATGTTGCGCATTTACACTTTTTTGAATATTGAACTATTTCTAGACTTTATTTTCGTTTAATTTTAGACTAATGTAATTGTCCTAAATATTTTTTCTTTACTAATATCTTTCTATCTTTTTTATAGTTTGAATTAACACTAAATGAGCGTGAACTCAACGAATCTATAATTTCGCCCCTCACAATACGGCCCCGATTGTTTTTCCGAGTGAATGCATCAAAATAACAATTCGTTAAGGTCCTAAGTTATCAACCCTCTTCACCCCTCATTTTATGCGCGGAACTTCCTTAGGGATTGCATTTGTGGACAGATTGTAATTTACTAAATCACCATGGGTTTAACAACGGTAAAATCAGTTAAGGTATGTAATTAAGGTGGAAAATACCGAAAAGAGTAGTTCCCTTCCAATGAATATAATCTTTAATGTCTTTCGTATTAAATGAAGATAATTTAAATTTAGTAAATCTAAATTAACGTACCACCTATATTGCCAGATTAGCGAAGAATATGCTATAAGTTAGATTGCCTGGACATTGGTTTAAGCGATAAGGCCGCATATTATTTTGCCTACAAATATTCTAACTAATGTACCTACTGTGTCAACTATTTTGATGAGCAATAAACTATCGAGGTATTATTTTAATATCAAGATGGAAAATGAAAGCTTTTTTATTTTATTTATTTATATTTTTTTTTTTTTTTTTTTTTTTTTTTTTTTTTTTTTATTTTATTTATTTGAATACACACATCTAAATTGGTTTAGTGCACAATTTAAGTACTAGAAAAAAAATGCGATATCTGCTCCGCTTCTCTAGTTTATAGAAATTGTTGAAATATGTCTATAGAATATTACGCTACAACGTAATGTTCTATAGACATACCTCAATAAACTGTCTATAATCGCTCAAGAACTCTATAATCGCACTGGTAGATTCCTAAAAATAATGTGCACAACGAAAAAGTTTACGATTTTACGACAATCATGATTTTACTACCACTACTAAAGCATTTTTTTGTTGTTTATAAAGCACGAAACAGTGTAGCGGACTCAACAAGGGAGGACCGAGTTCATTAATGAGATATTTATTGACTGTTATTATTATTTTTGTATGTCTTTGACGACCACGGGCCATGAAAATGGCCCGGACATTTGGAGGGCTTGCGCGGGGCCATGGAAAGGCCAACACGTAGAGGTCCCTTGACAAATTTAATGTAAATATGGCGTGACACTGACCGGCGATTATCCCTGTCTACACCATATAGTAATGCACCCAAGGACTATTGTGGGAAATGAGGACAAAAAGTACCGGGCTATTGAGGTGAACTGTTAGTGGTACTAGCGGTCTGGGTATATGGGGACTATGTCGTCTGCCCGTCACAATGTTCAGGGAACATGGAAAAAAGGACAGACGGTGACTCGCCACTCCCTGCATGGGCCCCAAAAAATGCTATAAAGACAGGAGCAACATGGGTGTGAGTGGCTAAGGGGTTTAGAGAGGTGGGCTGCAGGTTCACCGAAGCTACTTCGGACGTTATGCCATTTATCACTTCAACCCCTAGAGCTTGAGTCTTAGCTCTAGCGATCTCCACTCCGTGCCGGCTGGGTAAGGCAAGCACGGAGGTGGGGGACTTGCCTTCGCCCCGGAGTCGGATACGAGGTGTCACTACTCACCTAAGGCTTCGCCACAAAGGCCCCCTGCGGGATTAATAAAGAGTGCTTGTACAATGTTCTTTTTTTCTGAAATTAATCCATTTTTAATTGTTGATAAGAATTTTTTTATATCATAAACGTACAAATATAATGTTTAATAATAATTATAAAAATTGCTCTACCACCTGATTGTGGGTAGTTTAGGTTGTGCGACTACTGAATTAGTATTATTTCTTTGTTGCTACACTATATTGTGTAACAATCGAATTTTCTTTATTTCTTTTTACTAAGCGTTAGGGCGTTTATATTGCAACTTGATACTATTTCTCTAATAAAATCAAATACTTCCCTTATTCTAGCAGAGACTTGACATATAGGAAATCTAATTATTGCAAAATCTTCACAAAATGTTTTACGACATCAAAACAAGTTAGTCATGTTCTCATTTTCTGCTAAATCAAAAACTTGGCGCAATATTCCCGTCTTATTTATTTCACATAGTAAATAGTTAAACAAATCATTTTATATCACGTCCCATTGCGCACTGAAAATATCAAAGTATGAGCAACAATATACGTCCAAGTACAATAATTCCCTAAAGTGATACAACATTTAGTTCAATCCACTTTCATCTGAGGACGTTTGGAGTACATATCTATAACGTAAAAGTTTATGTTGTTATCCATTCGTCACACGTAACGTCTCAGTATCGCACTCACGTACAGTGCCGTAGAAAACTTTTATTACTTGCCCGTAATTATGACGTTGAAATACAAACTACTCGTATTAAGGTACAAGTTCGCGTATAACATTTGAAAACGAACTCAAGTTCTCCTTGTCTAGGTGAGAAATTGTTTCTATACTTCTCTGTCGATATTGAAACTTGTGGCTCCATCTGAAACATGTGCCAATCAGCCTCCATTACGTTGCATGATTACATATGGCCTAAATGAACTTAAGTTAACACTAATTGTTGGTTCCTATATATTACCGACCGTTCATTTGTACTACTATGAGTTAAAACTTGACATAAGCTCCAAATAATTATATCAAAACTCAACCGATGGTAAGGCAAATGAATGAATAGAAACTTATAGGAACCTGCCGTATGTTTGGAAGTGGTTGGGTTAACATCTGTACAGATTTTACTAATGAATATGAAAGTATACAAGTTACTCATATCAAAAAAACATTGTTTTAAAATTTTGTCTGTCTGTATGTCTGGCTGTTGTGGCTACTCTCTAAAACGGCTGGACCGATTTTGACGCTACCTCTTACAGGCATATAGCTGATGTTATAAGGAGTAACTTAAGCTATTTTTTTAGGGTTCGGCTTAAAAAGTTGATGGAAAAAAAAATTATGGAGCAAATAATATAAGAGCGTTATTTTATTATACTACGATACATAGTGAAATGAGACTAGTCTTTCGGAGTAATCCTATAATTAGTGTCCTAATTTCTGGATGAATCGTGTCATATTTTTACGTCTTGACGCCGTGTAAATGTTGCGTTCAAAATGGCTATCATATAAGACAAACGAATTAAAGTGATTTAACAATTAAAAGAATCCCAGAGAAAATGAAACGATTTGAGTAGCTAACGTTAGAAAGGTGTTAGAAAATATTGAAATTCCGTTTTCGTTTGAATTAAGAATGACGAATGAGAACTGTCAATCATGTACTTGTTACAAGGTTCTGTTATTCTACCCTCAAATTTATTTCGCAAGTTAATTGAATTTTGCAGTAACTCAAACACAATAATGTAAATTTATTTATTAAGAAACCCAACACGATATAAAGCGAACTTGGAAAATTTACTTTATAACTAATTACATAGCCAATAAATAACAGTCCGCCTTGTAATAACAATTTATAATAATTCTACAATCAGAAAACTAAAACAATTTAGAAAATATATGGCCAGTCCACCTTCATTTAAATTACCTATCCTCCTATCTAGTAGTTTTTATTATTTTTGCTGTTTTTTCGAACTTTATGTTTTCTCGTCTAGGATAATGAATACCTATAGTTTAATTGTATTTTATTATTATACTAACTGACCCGGCAAACTTCGTACCGCCTCAGAAAATAATAAAAAAACGTTGATTTCTGAACGACAGGACAAATATCAAACGTTTGAGATTCAAAAAAAAATATAATTTGATTTTCGAACGACTTTTAAATTTAATTGACTTTTAAACGACGGGACGAACGTTAAAATTTTTTTCACATTAACTCACCTTTTAAACTTTCTCTGGACTTGCACAAATAATTCAAAACCAAAATTAGCTAAATGAGTCCAGCCGTTCTCGAGTTTTAGCGAGACTAACGAACAGCGATTTATTTTTATATACATAGATATAATGTCTCGTGCCATTTTCATCATTAAACGCATACTTCCCTTCTGCTTTTTCTGTTTCCTTTCGTTTAGCATTTGTGCCTGTAGGAGTACATTGTAACATAATTTTCTGTGTGGAAGTCTAGGACTAAAGTTTGATCTCAGAACTCCACTAACTAATGCCGGGGCTTCATCTGCGTTAGTGTTAAAATATAGTCTGTGGCCGAATGCGTATTATTTAAAGCTTTAAAAAGAACGCCGTATATAATACATATGTAATCTGTCAATATTTAACGTCATCTGCGTGAAACCCCTGGTCTAAAATATGTCACCATAACAATATTGAGTTGTGTTTCGGCATTGGTGACCAGGTTCCAGTCTCCCTTAAGAGAGCAGCAGCGCAATTGTAGCACTTTGGTGTTGCAAATGTCATAGGCGATGGTAACCGCTTTCCATCAAGTGGGTTGTCTGCCTGTCTACTGAACTCCTGCAATAATAAAAAAGTAACTAATATTATCCCAGATGTAGATATAATAATACCACAGCCCATAAACGTCCCCCCACTGCTGGCCTGGGCCTCCCACTATTGGAGAACGGACAGTATACCCACCACGCTGGTCCAAGCCGGCAGTTTTCTTTCAGAAAGATTTCTTACTTTATGTAAGTTGTTTCTAATTTAATACAAATGATGATGAATGATGTCTTACGGAGGGCGCTTGCCACCGCTAACGTGCCGGCTCTATTGGAGCCGAACGGTATTGCACGTGATGATGGCAGGCGCCCTGACGGAATGACTCTAATTCCCTGGCAGCGTGGTAAGCCTTTGGTGTGGGATGCGACTTGCGTAGACACGTTGGCCGCATCCCATTTACCAAACACTTCTAGATCGGCCGGTTCGGCGGCGGAAACAGCGGAATCACTCAAGCGGCGGAAATATGCAACCCTCAGTGAGAGTTATATGTTTGTGCCGTTTGCTGTCGAGACGCTTGGACCGTGGGGTCCTGAGGCCATGAGCCTCTACCAAAATTTATCAAAACGACTCATCGACTCTTCAGGTGAACAGAGGGCTGGTGCCTACCTCGGCCAACGGATCAGTATGGCGATCCAGCGAGGAAACGTAGCCAGCCTTCTGGGCACCTTATCCATAGAAGACGGTGATCTGGGCTCAGTATTCTACTTATAGTCTTGAGGGACTATGGTAGAATACAATACAAATAAGTTAAGTTTTCTTACATTGTATTAATAGTATGTAATTTATATATCATATGTGTAAATATTAATTCTTAAATTTCTAAATTTAATACAAATTAAAACTTATTTGACTTTAATTATCGCCGCAAGCCCCAAGGAAATCCTCACAAAACTGAGCTCCGTATGATTAATGCGACCTTTATTGATAAACTTACTTGGAGTAGGTTTCCGCAGTCTTCCTGTTAGTGTATAATAGAAACAAGTTTTGAGAAAGCAGCTCATTTACGTGTTATGGATAATTTTCCTTGTTTATGTGGGAACTTTAACATTTGTGGCTAGTTAAATTTGAGCTACGAACCAAAGCGAGTGTTTGATTTTGAGTATCTTTCAAAACTAGATTTTAAGATATTATGGAAATTTTATAGTATACAAGTTTACGACAATCCTTTGATAAATATTTTTAAGGAGATTTAATTTTCAAAGAGATTTTAATTTAAATTAGTATTTTTACGTAAATAATTGGTGCTATTACGTATTTTATGTTTTCTAGTAAAGGCTAATAGGCACACGTATTTATTTGAGAACCATAAATACTACTTTATAACTAGCGGTTTGTTACTTTTTGTTTAAAAAATAAAACCGTAAAATATATTCAATTTTTTTGAGATCATCAGTAGTGATCCACACACAGATAGAAACCGGACTAAAACCATTAGCATTTCTTTGGCCTTTAGTTATCAGAACCTTAAAATTTCTTACACTCGTGTTGTAAAATCACAAGGCAATCACAGGGCTGCAGAAATTTGGATTTTACCGATAATAACACCGACCCACGAAAAAAGTGGTCTGTAGTTTTGACCAGACCCTTCTATTCTTATGTATTTCATCAAAGCGCTGAATCCGAATTTCAGTTGTCAGTTTGGTCCATATACTCTCAACATTTTCTTATTTCAAAGATTGTACTTAAAGACAGTATTTGAAATGAAGATGCGATTCTAAATTACAATTATAAATATCAAATAAATTTGATACTTACCATTATAATTCAGAATCGCATTAAACAAACTTAAAACTAAATACGAGTATACTTATACTAAAAATGTATATAGTTTCATTTGCAAATCAAAAAAGTTATTATTTTGTTGTTTTCTTTAATTCGATTGAATTAGTTTCAATTTAGTTAAACCACTAAATATTATTTAATTTTTCTTTTAATATCTGCTTGAACACCGGGTCGCCTGGAAGAGATCGCTATAAGCGATAAGGCCGCTCATTGTTCTAATGGAAATATACTTCTATTAAATGTCTAAGTTTGAGTTATGGTGAACAATAAAAAGTTTTATTCATCAATATATTCAAAGTTACAAATAGTAAATGTGTCCCAAATCACCGTCCAACGTTCTTAAAACGCTGGCCGTTACCACGTTGTATAGCAACGCATACGTTGCCCAAAATACAGGCCAGCCTTTCAAAGATAAATTTTAATCTAATGTCTATTGTAAAAAGATAGTCAATATTAAGTATCTAATAAATATTATATTATAGCCATCTCAATATCTCAGTTGCCTAAATCAATTTCATTTAATGGCAAACGTCTTATTCGGTTTTTTCAAACAGAAAAGCAGATTATTAATTTAAGAAAAAGAAATATAATATTAGAAGCATTAGCACTCGATTTGTGCGAACGTCGGCATATTCTTTCAAATGAGATGGCAAGTAATTTCGTGAGATCCCAGTTCTAAAATAAATTATTCATCGGCGACGAAACGCCTGAAGCCTCGTATTCATTTCATTTCTGAATCTGAATCTACTTTTCCCTCCCTTTTTTCTTTGCCGAACCTTACCTTTAATAAATTTTAAATAAGCTACCCCGATTAAATACAGTCAAGTGCTCAAGTGGAAAGTTTAAGGTTCGTTTTGAAGCAATGTTAACATTGCTGTAATAATCTTTTTATATAATTCTTATTTATGTATCTATGTTTCGATATTTAGGTATAACTCTACATTAGTTCTCCTGATTAACAATAATTCTCTGTTAACAATTTAAACTATCTAATAATGTGAAGCATATTTTAATCGCTTCTATTTTAAAATAGTCATGCTCATCCTTATCTAAGTATTTTTCTTTAAAACTATTTATTTATAACTGTGAAATGTTGGTAAATATTTCTACTGCACAGTGGTGGAGGAAACTCCCAAAAATGTCAAACTTTCCACTTTTAAGTTCAGGCCTTCCCATTTCTAGGCTATATATCAGTGGTTCTCAAACTTATTTTGTATACTGCCCACTTTGAGAATAAATAATTTTTTTGCGCCCCCATTTTTTCACCTACTTAAAAAACATTATAACGTCAAATTAAATTAATTGATTATTGAGAGCTACATTAGTGGAGATTAAATATTCATTCTAAAGGAGACTTTGAGCCCTAAGCGCAGTAGGTAGGCGGCGCTGAGGTCTCAAATTAACTCTTATGGGCTACACCTGCCAATGCCCATTTTTTTGTGGGTCACTTACCGCCCCCTTTTAGGCCTACAGCGCCCACAAGCGGGCGTTATCGCCCACTTTGGGAACCACTGCTATATACGAACAGTGTATCCGCTAAATATTCTAAGGTGTATCTCAGAGTTTCAAACACAGTTCTCTCGATGTACAGGTTTCATCAAAATATTTTCCTTCGCCCTCTACATGTGATAATTTAATATGTATTCAGTTCTGTAATAATTAAGAACAGCTGAAATTAAACACCTTTTTCAACAAGTTCGTATTTCTAAAATATTTCCTACTAGCTGCGCCCACGGTTTCACACGCGTGGTGATGGAAAATCATTACATTTTGGATAATTCACACTATATCTTTATAAGTTATAATCTGTGTGTTGTTCTGATTTTAAGCTATATTATTGTAAAGTTTCATCAAAATCCATTCAGTAGTTTTTACGTGAAGAGTCACAAACATACATGTAAGAATCTACTTTCACGTTTATACATTAGTGGGATCGTCGACATTGAAACTAACATTTCTTAACAAGCAAATAAGTATCAATAGTTCCATTTAGCACTAAAGTTCGAAAATCGAAAATTTGAACTCATAGTTTTATGAGATAAATCTCATAAAACTTAAACTTTACCAGTAAGTGTTATCGTCTGCCCGTAATAGCTAGGCTGATTGATTCACACTCTGAAACTAAAGCCATTGGCAGGGATCTCAAAATATTAGGTACCAATATAACGAGGGGATAAGATAACGTTCTAAGATACGTAAATTGCTGTTTGGAATTGCTTTTAATATGCCGACGGCTACAGGAAACACGTGATACATTGCCTATTTCGAGCGATGTGACAGCTATGCGGTTTGTTCAGACGGAACGTGGGAAACGCAAATTAAACTTTGAATGCTTTGATTTCACATTAATTTAACTTATCTCAGACGTAATTCAATGAGCGATTATTGGAAGTATTAAAACCAATAAACCCTTCTGATTAATACATTTGATATTATATCCGGAATATTGATTGTTTCCTGCAGCGTAATCTTGAATCATAAGGATGTCATTTTCTGAAACAAGCACGTCTAATAGCTTTGAAGATGTAAGATATTTGTAACATTCCACTTAAAAAATTAATGCTTTTTTAAATTTAGGTTATATATATATATATATGTGTCGGAGGGAAGCTATGAATCGGATTGATTGTTGTTTGGATGTATAACACAATATTATTTGTTTACATTTTAACTACTTTTAAAATTCGTAATTTTATTTGATTTGTTAAATGTTTCTATAACTTAAAGATCGTTCTAACGTAATAAAAGTTATGAATATTGTAATTTAATAAACGACCAATCAGAGCAGAGCATATGGCTTGGAGCGGGGTCAGGCGCCCTCTATTGGACTTTAGTAGTATCTACTTCGGTAGACGGAGGAGTTTTTGTGGCACATTCGGTTGATGGCAATAGGTCGAGTTGGACCATGGAGTATTTTAAAGTAAAGTATTGAAAGTATTGAAGCTTGGAAGTATGCACGGTGCCCTGAACCCGCTGCTCGGTCTAAACTATGTCAAAATGTTGATCAAATCTAAATTAAAAGTGTATAAACCGTGGCCATAGTGTTTTATGCTCGCATTTTACCCTGATGACGCCCACTAAACCTGCAAGCAATAAAGAACATTTCATGAGAACGAGGCCTACTCCGAGAGAGAGATCTATATATATACATATATATATATATGTATATATATATATATATATATATATATATATATATATATATATATATATATATATATATTCTTTATAAAATGATCCTATGTCCACAACTATGACTAAGCTATCACTAAATATTTCGTATAAAGTCAACAAACAAACACAAAGGAAAAATCTAATTTTGTTATTCCCTCCATACAAATCCTTTTTTTATTTCAGGATAAAAGCTATGCTTACGCGATAATACAAATTTTCACTACATTAAATTGAATAATAATAATTTCAGTATATTTCATATGTTCCGCATACACAGACAAAATTATATTTCTCTTAAAAAGTAGTTATAAGCAGGCCTCCTAATGGTTTACTTATACAATAATTGTTCGCTAAATATAACGTTTATTAACCAGATTGGAAAATTGTTATCAATTTGATATCAAATGGCCGTTGACTGGTCAATGGATACATTCGATGACAATTAACGATTAAATAATTGGTATATCACAAAGCTACTCTCTAATCTGGTTATGTGAAGTATGCAGTCTAAATTTTACCATGAGCTCAGTCTATAATTTTATTAGTGGACCCATTCGACTATAATTTTTACATAATCTAAAAGCCTCTGACTTTAACGTAAGATCTTTAGTTCTCAAAGTTACTACAACTAACAAGTAAGTGAGTGCAACTATTTTAATACTTACACTAATATAAATGCAAAAGCAGGCTTTTTATATAGATATTTTGTTTCTCCTAACGTCCTTGGATATTAAATAAAATGTGTTGTTATCTCCAACAAATAGTTTTTATTAATTTGGTGTGGCAAGGTACTACTGGCCACCAAACAAACTAAACGTAGAACATAGACGTTGTTTATTTAAATTAATATTTAAACATGTGCTTAAAACATGTTTGCTTTGAAGGTGGACATCAAAACCTGATAAAAACTTACAATACCAACTTTTTGAATTGATACCTCTTGAGAATAATTGTGATTTGATACTCGATGAAATGAAAAAGGGACACTAAAATATTGTAAACATATAAATCTATAGGACTCGACGGAATTAGATATGACTTTTACAATGTGCTGCACTGATTACAGAGGCAATATGACCGATGATTAAACTTAGGTTCAATTTGGACTGAAATAAAACTGAGAATAATAATATTTTGAATTATAATATGTTGACGGATGTAGGCTAAAGGAATTATATTTATATTCAATAAAAGTTAGAAGAATTATCTGTGAGTATATTTCACTCCTACTGCGTGTGAAGTGCACACACGTTTTTTTTTTCGTACTATAGGTACAGGACCCAATTTTACGACAGCAAAGCTGCAAGGAAATCTATTTTCAGGACCCGTCTCAATATACCCCTCAAATGTTTACATATAGCATAGGTACATAATGTTTTTAATCCCTTTTTATGTCACGATTTTACTATAACATTATAAAATGATATAATTTCTACGGTTTCGACTACGTTTTCTAAAAAAGATAACCGTGACACATATGCAAAGATTATAGTTATACGCCGGACAGACATTACGGTTGTAAAAGGACACCTTTTTGCTAAAGAGACAGTACGTACACTAAAAAGTCTCTAGTCTATTAAATTAAAGCAGAAATACCCAACTGTTTTACATAACTAATTGTGAGTGGCGTATTGGTGCGGTTTAATTAACAATCCTGGGCAAAATACAGGGGTCCGGCAATAACTCAGGGATTGACGTGGAGTCCTGTCACACGGCCGATATACGGCCCTCGGTTCCCTATCACGGCAACAATGTATGTATATCGTTATCCGAAATTGATGGTTATTTTGTAGGCTTATTTTCTATATTATTTCCCGTAAAAATGTACGTTTAAAAATGTTTATGTTTGATCAGTTGCCTAACATAAATAGTTAATGCATATTCATTGCTTAGTAAAAATAATTTTATTCAGAGTTTATTCTTCTATTGTTCGATATGGTTTTACATTAAAACCATATTAAAATATTTTTCATGTGGCTCTCTCATGGCTAGTTCCACCTTGGAATCCAGCAAGGTGAAACTAACCATGACAGTACAGGTATTTATGATCAGGTTAGATACCTTGGATTCTAAATTAAGGTCGACATTTTAAGGAATTAAAACATCATGCAACAATACTTTTTAATGCTACCGAAGTCGCATACAAAAGCTAGTTAATACATAAAATAAACATGCATAAAAAATACATCTTCGTTTTCTAGAATTATAAAATTCTAAACATGTTTAGAATCTCTGTACATTAAAGCTATTTAAAAAAGAATAAATAGAGTCTATATAAACGATGAAGAAAACGATGATATTTTTTAGATTTTGGTCTGTTTGTTGGTTTGTCTGTTTGTTCGGAATTCACGTAAAAACTACTAGGCCAATTTCAATGCGGTTTACAAATTAAGCAAATTCTTAGACTTGCAACCTGCGCTGCTTTTTATCGCTTTTTTTATATATTTATATTTTTCTGGATATGATTTAAAATGCCTAGAATAAAAAAATCGAATTCCAATATGATATCGTCACTGATCTATTTTATGTAATAAAATGTGTGATATTTTCTATCCCAAGAATCCCGCGGGAATTTTCGCGGAAGCGGTTTGAAGTTGCGGTTATGCACCCGCACGGTGCATAAGAATTAGTTTACCAAAATAGTTATCACTAAAACGATAGCTTAAATGATTTTTTAAATGCTGCGATACCTACTTTGTGTTCCCGGAATCCCACGAGAATCCCGCGGGAATTTCAAGTTAAGCTTGTACGAAGTCGCGGGAGATTACTAGTAATAATACAAAAGAAATTAAAGACATAAAAACCTTACTGTCACTTAATAAAAACGCGATATCGTCGGCGTCAATGCAGGACCCTATAACTATATTTGTTAGTGTTATTATTTTTTTGACGAAATTATTATATGTGCCCGAGTAATACTTCTTAAGAATTGGACTAAAAAAAAAAAAAAAAAAAAAAAAAATATCATCATAAAATTTAGCTACAAGGTCCTGCCCTGAAACCGACGATATGTAACATGTACATGGTCCATTTAGTACCTTATAAGTAGTCGTCTCATCATACAAATTGCAATTTTTCATCGACCGCATTTTCAATAAGCGTTTTTCATCAAAACCGTAACTCGTACGATACGAGCGGATCCGCAAAGAGTTTAATCCCAGCAAAGTACCGAGGCTCTGATCCCGTTTGTTGCGCAGACGGAGTGAAAAAAAAAAAAAAAATGCTCTCATAATAATAAATATCAATTTCTCCCACGTAAAAGGTATTCTGCACACCATGAAGCTTGTGATAATTTTTTGTTTGTTGAGACAGGAAAATGTCAAAAGTATAAATTTTCTACAGCTGGTTTGTTAATTTGTAGGGTTTTGTAGCCTTTGAAACTTTTTTTGTGCGTTTTTAGTGTATGTATGCGTGAGGGTGGCAGCTGTTAGGTTTAAAGATTATAATAGAGGTTATTCTTAATAATGTTATTTACATCAATACGTGGATAGGTACGTTAATATTTCACCATGTATTAACGAAATATAAATGCATAAAAAATTAGTTTGCCCTCTAAATTTAAAACGATAACGTGGAAACTTTTAAAAGTAATTGATGTGGATCTTAATAAATAATTGAAAAGAAAATTGTTTAAAACAAGTCTTAATGGCTTCGCTCGTTTTAATGCTATCCCATGGGAACGGTACTTTTTCTGGGATAAATATTAGCCCATGTGCTATTCCAGACTATAATCTATGTCTATGTCAAAATTCATCCAGATTCGTTCAGCCGTTCTGGCGTAATTGAGCAACAAACATCCTTCTAAACTTACGCATTGCACTTCGCGCGTTAGTGACATCACTGGTGTCGCAAACGTCCATAGGCGACGGTAACCGCTTACCATCAGGTGGGCCGTCTGCCTATTTGCTGCACTCCAGCTATATATAAAAACAAACGTGTGCGTCTCGGCGCCCAACAGAAGTTATAACTTAAACTTATCTAAGTTGAACTATTTAATATTTAAATTGTTTAACTTGAGAAAAGCTAAGGTTATTGTTTAAATTCTATGTATATTAATATGATAAAAGGAAAGATTATTTATTAATATTATTATAAGATTATTAATAGAATCTTTTATTGATTATAAAATATATTTTATTCTTAGTTACAATTCTTGAATTATGGACATTAGAATTATGTGTATGTTTTTTTTATTGCAGGAGTTCAGCAGACAGACAGACGGCCCACTTGATGGAAAACGGTTACCATCGCCTATGGACATTTGCAATACCAAAGGTGCTACAAATGCGCTGCTGCTCTCTTAAGGGAGACTGGAACCTAGTCACTAATACCGGAACACAACTCAAGGTTGTTATTGCGACATACTTTAGACCATGGGTGTGGATTGTTTTGTCGCCTCTTGCGACAGGCCGCCCGGCCGCAGGAAATTGTATTCTTTCTCCGTTCCTGCACGGCTATTATACATTATCACGGATTATATTACGGATGTATGTACTTTATTAGTATCATTATTAAATCTAATTACTGAAATACGGCTAGCGCTGTGGGTTAGAGTGAGAGAGGAGGAGCCTGCCTACCGCTGCCGTATGCGTGAGAGAAAGGGAAGCCAGACAACTGGTGCCGTAACGCGTTACGTAACGAAGCGATGTGCCCTCCCATAAAAGTTATCAATTCAAAAATAATATTTATGCATAAATTAATACGAGTATACGTTTCCGATTAAGTATGTAGCCGCAGACGTCCGATCGCCACGGCGGCCGCTCACAAACTGTTGCGGACAGAATCACTCCACTGACGTCACCCCCGTAAAGCCCGTGCGACCACGCCCCGCCTACCGCGGGGACATAGCTCGCTCCGTTAGCTGCTAAGCGTCTGCATTTTTGTAGTACTTTAGTAAGCGCGGAGCGAGCCTACATCATGCATTCCTGAACTGCAATTCAAACACACAACATTGTTTTACTTCTACTTGAAGACTTCAAAAGTGGTGACCCCGCAAGAAAACCACCTTCTGAAGAAAGGATCATCTCGAAACAAAATTCCTGCAGGATAGAAAACTCTGCTCGTCTGTTTAGCCGATCAAGCTCAGACAATATGGAAGATTGCAGTAAAGCAGCAGCAGCCAGCCATGAACTGAAGGAAGTATCCGGCCTCGCTTTGACACCAAGAATTCCACCACTCTGGCGCGACAGATTAAGGCTATGGTTTGTCCAGTTTGAAGCCATCGTCTCGGCACAGAAAAAAGGCGACAAGGCGATGTATGAACTCGTCGTTGGACAACTGGAACGACAGGATATCGACGAAATAAGTGACATTTTACTAAACCCACCCGCTGACAACAAATACGACACCATCAAGAAGAGACTCCTCAACGTATACGAAGAATCTGAACAGAGGCAACTACAGCGACTAATCTCTGAAGTGGAACTTGGAGAATTGAAGCCATCACAATTACTAAGGCGTATGCAACATCTAGCTGGCAACAAAGTGTCTGAAACAGCGCTCCGCTTAATGTGGATCAGTCACCTGCCACCAGCAGCCCGTGCAGTACTGGCCATCAGTGAAAATATTGCCAAGCAGTCTCAACTTAGTGAGCTTGCGTTGGTGGCCGACAAAGTCGTCGAAAACCCCACACCAACAAACCCGATCTTCGCAGTCACTACAAGAGCGACGTCACCGCCACAGCCACAATCACCTACAAATGCATTCAGCGAGCTTCACTCAAAAATCGACCGCCTCACCCAAGAAATAGCTGAGCTGAAGACTAATCAACACCGAACGAGACCTTTCTATCGTAACTCATCAAGATCACGTTCCCGAGAGCGATACAATCAGAACCATCCCAGCCAAACTATCTGCTATTATCATCGTAGATTTGGAAATGCAGCCAGAAAATGCACACATCCCTGCAATTACCAGAAACCGGCGGAAAACTAAGCACAGCGTTGGATGCGGCGGAATCCGACGCCCACATTACTTCTCACCGCCTATTCGTCTATGACCGCAAATCACGGCTATCTTTTCTCATCGATACCGGTGCAAACGTATCGGTACTACCGCGGTTCGGCAACATCAAAGCCAAGCCTACGAACTTTTCACTATATGCCGCCAACAACACAGTCATTCCAACATATGGCGAAAAGACAATGGAGCTGGATTTGAAACTGCGTCGGCCTTACAAGTGGAAATTTATCATCGCAGCAGTGAGCAAGCCCATTATCGGAGCCGATTTTTTGAAGCACCACAAGCTACTCGTTGATGTTGCAAGCCGATGCCTTATTGATAAGGTGACAAACCTCTCAGTACAGGCACCAATAGTCAACGCAACGGAACCCACAATACGCAGCATCGACGTGGAACAAAAATACCATCGCATACTAGCCGCTTTCCCCGACATTACTCGCCCATCGTTCTTCAAAGAAACACCAAAACACAATATTGAACACTACATAGAAACGAATGGCCCACCACTCCACTGCCGCACTCGTCCACTCGCACCGCACCGCTACATGGCCGTCAAAAAAGAATTTGAAGATATGATGCAGCAAGGCCTATGTCGTCCCAGCAAGAGTCCATGGTCAAGCCCACTACACGTGGTACCTAAGAAAAATGGGGATTTACGTGTATGCGGCGACTACAGACGTCTCAACACAGTTACTATAGACGACCGATACCCCGTACCACGACTTAAAGATTTCACGTACTTATTACACGGGAAGAAAATCTTCAGCACACTCGACCTAAACAGAGCCTACAATCAGCTACCAGTCCAAGAAGCTGACATACAAAAGACTGCCATCACAACACCATTCGGACTTTTCGAATTTCCCAGAATGGTACCAGGGCTCAAAAACGCAGGCCAAACTTTCCAACGATTTATCCACCAAGTTCTCAATGGACTCGATTTTGCATTCCCGTTCATCGATGACGTCATCATTGGATCAGAAAATGAAGAACAACATGAACACCATTTGAAAACAGTCCTACAAAGACTTGACGCCTATGGTATAACCATCAATCCATCAAAATGCGTATTTGGAAAGAAAAATTTGACATTCCTGGGATATGACGTGTCAACCGAAGGTATAAAACCACCACAAGAAAAAGTTCAAGCCATTACTGACTACCCCCGGCCAGCAAACATCGAAGAGCTCCGTCGATTCCTCGGTATGATTAACTTTTACCGTGACTCCATACCGAAGGCCGCAGAACTCCAAATACCACTCAACACTTACCTACATAACTGCAAAAAGCGGGACAAAACGAAGATCGAGTGGACAAAAGAGGCCGAAGAAGCATTTGAAGCGTGTAAGGCCAGCATACAGACCGCAGCCTTACTCGCTCACCCATCACCATCAATGTCAGAACCAATGACGCTCATGTGCGATGCATCCAATACATGTGCCGGCGCCGTCCTTCAACAGAGCACTAACGGCAAGTGGACACCGCTAGGGTATTTTTCGAAGAAACTATCCGACGCCCAACAACGATACAGCACTTTCGATCGCGAACTACTTTCAATCTACATGGCCGTTAAACACTTCAGGAAGCTATTCGAAGGACGAACACTCATCATCTACACAGATCACAAACCACTCACATATGCCATTCACAAACCGCCATCCGACAGCGAGACCCAACGACGCGCCCGCCAGCTACTTTTCATTAGCGAGTTCACAACTGACATAAGACACGTAAGCGGCAAAAACAACCCCGTAGCCGACGCACTATCACGCATTGAAACAATCGACGTACCTACATTAATTAATTTTGAAGAACTCGCTAGCGCACAAGAAAAGGACACCTGCCTACCCCAGATCTGCAACAGCCAATCGTCCAACGTAAAAATCAAAAAGATCGTAATTCCCGGCTCGACAAAACCAATATACTGCGAAACATCAACAGCATACATCCGTCCTTATCTACCTGATGACTATCGTCGCATAGCATTCAACGCGCTGCATAATATTAGTCACCCTGGAATACGAACTACACGCAAGATGATACAACAGCAATACTTTTGGCCATCTATGAACACCGATATCGGAACATGGGCAAAAACATGCGTACCGTGCCAGCGCGCCAAAATACAACGACACACACACAGCGAACCCGCATCGTTCCCGCCAACCGAACGCTTTCAACATCTCCACATAGATATAGTTGGACCGCTTACTACAACAGCGCAAGGACACAGATACCTACTCACGATGATCGACCGCGCGACTCGTTGGCCCGAAGCAATACCACTCAGTGAGATAACAGCGGAACAAGTTGCCAAGACGGTTTACGACCAATGGATAGCTCGTTTTGGTTGCCCTACAACTATTACCTCGGACCAGGGTCGACAATTTGAGAGCCAGCTATTTCAATCATTAACTAGACTACTAGGAATAGAGAAAACCAGAACGACCGCTTATCACCCACAAAGCAACGGGATAGTTGAACGATGGCACCGCACGCTTAAAACAGCACTAACCGCCCGTTTGCAAAACGGCGGAAAATGGACGGACGAACTGGCAACGGTGCTACTCGGCCTACGAAACGCTGTGCGTGAAGACACAAAAACGAGCGCCGCGCAGTTAACTTTTGGCACAGCCCTACGTGTTCCCGGAACCTTCATAACGCCTACCCAACCACAAAGTATACCACTACACGAAGATTTCGTTCATAAACTTCAAGCAACTATCAGAAGCCTAACTCCAACCACAGACACTACACACGAGAATAATCTGAAGACATTTGTACATCACGACCTAGCAACATGTGAAAACGTATTCGTCAGAGTCGACGCCGTGAAGAAACCACTTCAGCCTCCCTACGAAGGACCCTACCCAATCCTGGAACGAAATGATAAATTCTTCAAAATTAAGCTGCCTGGAAGAGAAACCAACGTCTCTATCGACCGTCTGAAGCCCGCCTACGTCCTGAAGCTGTGCACTACGCCAACTCACCCTGCAGTTGGAAACCAGAAGGATGCCTTAAAAAAGGCAGTTGGCAATAAAGATCGTTGCGGAAACATGGTTGCCTTGAAAAAGGCAGTGTGTGACGACCATACGGACGCCTTGAAAAAGGCAGTTGGCACAGAAAATTTTCACACCCGCAGTGGACGTCGAGTCAAACCACCGGTACGCTTCGCTTGAGGGGGAGCCCTGTAGCCGCAGACGTCCGATCGCCACGGCGGCCGCTCACAAACTGTTGCGGACAGAATCACTCCACTGACGTCACCCCCGTAAAGCCCGTGCGACCACGCCCCGCCTACCGCGGGGACATAGCTCGCTCCGTTAGCTGCTAAGCGTCTGCATTTTTGTAGTACTTTAGTAAGCGCGGAGCGAGCCTACATCATGCATTCCTGAACTGCAATTCAAACACACAACATTGTTTTACTTCTACTTGAAGACTTCAAAAAGTATTTATTTAAGATAGCATAGCCAAATGACGAAAACAGTAAATGTATTTACAGTATTATTCACTATTTATTTTTTTCGCTTTTCAAGCTAGAATTTCATTAAATAAGACGTCCTCAAGGCCAGCTTTGTCGTTGTTGTTGGCGAATTACGAAAATAAGGTGTTGACAGATGCTTTTTAGTCACGCGACGACAAGAAAATTCGCTAAATTAGAAAATAGGCAATACAGAATGCCAAAGTAGAAAGGAAATTTAATCCAAAACTGTAATAACTTTCAAGAGCTCCAATATAAGACAAAGACTTGGAATGAAAAAAGCAATTAATTTGAAATTTTGTCTTGTTGATTAATTACAGCGTGTTCGATAGATGACCAGTATTAAATCTCGCAATTGTACGTATGCATTATATCTTCGAAAACCTATTAAGTTCTAGTAATGGTCTATATTATAAAATTCTAAATGGGCGTGTTTTATGCGTGTCTATTTATACATTGAAGCTATTAAAAAAAACTAGAATAAATTATATAAACGACGGAAAAACGATGCAATATTTTTAAGATTTCTTGTTTGATTGTTCGGAATTCATGTAAAAATATCAGGCCGATTTCGTTGCAGTTTTCACTGATCGGGAGGTAGTTTTTAGACTTAAGTTCTGCGCTGATATTTTTATTCTGGGTAAAACCGCAGGAATTTTCCCGGCAGCAGTTTGAAGTTGTTCTGATGCATAAAAATTACCTTGTTCCGACACAGTTTCCACTAAAACGATTATATTCTTTTTTAAACGCTGCGATACTTTGTGTCCCGGGAATCCCGCGGGAATTTCAAATTAAGCATGGACGAAGTAGGAGGCATATAAAACTTAATAACATCAATCCATTGATCTCCCATTATTTAGCTCGGACCTCGCCATATTTAAGGGAAAATACCGTATACACAACACTGATATTCATGATCTTTCCCATGGGAAAGAATGGTTCTAAGAACGCTACTTTTTTAATTTTAATGCAAATCTGGCACGACCCATCTAAAACATAGTGATTATCGTCGCCTATAGACATATGCAACACCAGGAGTGAAGCTAAAGCGTCGCCAGCCTTTAAGATGGGATAGGCGAGTTGGAATAGTAGGGATGGGATCCTGGCAGAGGGCTTTTGTTTACAGGGGTATCATTGAACCTTCATCTATACTTTACCTAGTGGCTTATTACCGCCCTGCTCCCCTGGGCTTGTACTAATCTGGCACACTAGAACTTCACAGTGCAGTGACTTTGTCCTAGATCCTGTGGCGTAAGTGTTTTCTCTCTTCGGACACAGGTAGATTTAATGGGTAGATCGTCAGCATCTTCCTTCATTGGAAGAGGGACCGGTGCCCCAAAGTACGAGAGTCTACACGCACTCGTGTAGGCGGCACTAGGTGCTGCAATTGGCCTTTCCCCATATCTTGGGCCCGAGTGTGATTCCCAAGAAAAGACATTCCCCTATGTTAACAAAAAAAGAGGGATAAGATGGGATAAATGAGGGATAGAGACGGCAGACAGGAAAAACTAGACAGAGGGATTGAAACAGGAGGAATTCGTTAGAGAAATGGAATAAGTGAAAAAGAAAGTGGGCCATTGAAACTCTCACTCATTGCACGAAAAACGATTAGCTTAATGCTAATCTGTTAGAGCGTGGTATCACATCGATTGAGCTGAGCCGGCCGAAATAACACTGTAAATACATATACTTTATTTTAAATGATTAAATAACACTAATAATTAGACACTTAAACAAGGAAAATAAAATTGTTAAGAATCTCGATATTTAGAAAATAAATATCAATGCACAAATCCATCAAAATAAAATGCCTACGACAGCTTAACAAGTTTATTTACTTATTCATACACGTAACCTTTTTGCAATTTAGTTGGCACGTAATGCATTTACTGGTAACAACGATCAATCATATGGTGCCGGGATATACTTTACTCCGTCGCGTGTGAAACGCGCGTGACCCGTACTTACTCGGCGACATCGCAACCTATTAGCGGGTTTTATTCTGATACACATGTATGTATTAAAGACAAAAGAAGCGTTTGATTATATGGAGAAAGTTGTGTTTTTTATAATTGCTTGTAAGCAAACGAGCAGATGACCCGTTTCTTGAAAATTGATTACCTTTGCTAGACAAAAGAGACATTACGAAAGATGGGATGACGATATCAAGGAAATTGTAGGTTTCTTATAGCTAAGATTAGCGAGGGAGACGGATACATGCAGAGAGCTGGATGATGTGTACATCAAAAATATATTTCTGATATCAAAACTTTGTTGATAAGGTTCCAGTGAGTTAGATTACCAAAAACTACTTCATTTGCATGTAAGTTTAATTTTGAATTAGAAAAGCTCTGTTATGTTGCATATTTCTGGTACAATGTTGGAACCAACAGCAGTTAAATGAGAAATATATACAGTGGAGACTCCATTATTATAATAACTCTTTCATGATTAAGATTGCAATATTTTAGTCATATATAAGTACATTCGTACGTATGAAAAGTGTGTCTAATCTCATAATAAACATAAGTTTTGGTAATTAGTTTTTCATATTAACTTAAGATATTAGTATTTACGAAACTATATTGCGAAAATGTATTATTAGCAATAAAAGCTAAAGGCTAAACATTAAAGAACTGCAACACAAGCAAATACATTGCTTGTTTTATCGAGACTAACTATCCATTTACATGCTTTTCAAGTGCGCTTTATGGGATACAAGTATCTTTCTTACTCTCCACAGATATATGGATCATCTAAATTCACAAATAGTCATCGAAAGCTACTGTTAAAAACATTTAAGTGTCCTTTATTGTTGTTATATTTGCGGATAGTTGTGTTTAGTAATCTTATATATACTAGTATATAAAACTGATGAGCTTGTTTGTTTGTTTGCTTGAATGCGCTAATCTCAGGAACTACTGGTCGGATTTGATAAATTATTTCAGTGTTAGATATCTTTTTTATCGAGGAAAGCTACAGGATATATATATATATATATATATATATATATATATATATATATATATATATATATATATCATCACGCTAAGACCAATAAGATCTGAGCACTAATGAAAATGTTTCAAAATTGAGGGTTTTTTTAACTTATTTTTTTACTATACTACGAGGAAGAAGTCGCGGGCAGAAACTAGTTGGATATAAAAGCGAGCGAGTGTATTGACGACAGATCATTCGCACATCGCACTTCGACTTTAGTCGTATGCACATGCCATAATAGATCACTAGAGTGGCTAATTATTGTGTAAAACTTGTTATTAATTTGTACTTTAGACGTTCTGATTCTTCGTGTTTCGTTATATAAATACCGCAATAACACAATATATACAAAACCGATCCAAACCTTCTAAGTATTATCTCTTCAATAAAGAAGTCAAGTCACGAAGTGTGTGAACGCTGAAGTGTCGGGAGCTCACTATTTGAGAAAACCGCAAATAAATATTCTCGAGTGCGACTAATTGGTTCCCGTTGGATTCGACGCGTCCGGACTACGGCGCTGTGGTCCGCCGCATAATTTATTGGGCCGTCTGTACGTTGCCAGGGGTGCTTATTTACGTCCCCCATTCAACATCATCATGTACCTGGCGTCGATCGCTGCAGGTTCGATTGCTATTAAAACATAGTTTCTTGTGGAAGTATTTATTACACATTCAAGATTCGAGGACTCTTCAAGTAAAATTTTGGATCACAAATTTAGCAGGGATTAATTGGGCCCCGATGATTGATGATTAATTCTGGTTAAAAATAAACCATATTGCTTGTTATAAGGTAGTAATTATTTCTAAACCATAACTGTTTAGGTAAATGTAGCCTTTCTGGTTGATACACGAAGTCGTTGTTTGACGTCCATCAAAGATCTAGAATTTGGTTGAACTGATTAATATTTTACATAATATATACTGTTTTTCTTTACATTATATTCGACTTTTCGTGCATTACAAATAAGATTTTTTCAATGAATTACAATATTTAGTATGTTTATAACTCACATCTAAAGTTTTATATTACAGTAGAAAAAGTTTAATATTATGAATAATATTGTTGCATCTAAAGACACAACTAAAATTTTATTCCTGCAAGCACATGATATTGTTTTTTTTCTAAATAAATGTTTATGCATTCATTGTCTAAGCATTAGTCATTGTATTTTGCTAGCTAAAACAAAAATAAAATTGTAAAAAATATCACCTCACTCCCAAAAACTGAATAGTTTTGAAATAGCATTTCGTGAAAGTTCATGTCATTTTCTTGTGGTGTGTTGTTAACGTTTTTAAAGTGTATAAGGTATAAGTTACGAGATCTACGAGTAATTAGGCGTATGGACTTATAAAATTTCTCTGTCAATGTCACGAAGTAAACAACAGCAATTGGGGGCTTTTTTTCATTTCACTACATCTAAAAATTGTATAGCATTATTGTTTCCGAATTTTCTGAAAAGATCATCTTTCTCTGAATGTATTGGAACTCATGAATGAAGTAAGGATCGTGAGGTGTTCCTCACTACTCAGGCTTCGAGTCGGATGGTGACTACCCGCCGTTGACTGATATTTCTCTTGAAAACTTTTCCAGCAGAGGAATACTAAAATGTATGTAAATTGTGTGACCGACAATGTATTGTATTCGTTTGCATCATACATTGTATGAGAAAGTTCATGTAACATATTACGTAAGGTAGCTTATGTGTATAATTTTCGCCTCGATTCCGTCCGTTGCTCTCATTTTGCCGGAAATATCGTTGCAAAAGAAGGATTTTTCTTAATTGGACAATTGTATCCATGTTTCGTTTATTCGAGGAATATTGTAATACTAGGCGTTACTCGCGATTACTTTCGTATTTATTTTTTACTTTTAGATTGAAGTATAAACGGAACTAACGCAGCTATCTTTCGTTGTTCTTTTTAGTTTATTATCTCTTTTACTTAGGTGTTTTTTATATTTAAATATAGGCAGCATTCGGTGAGCTTTGTCAAGTCTTCTCGTCGACCATCCCCCATTCCTTGAAGACAAAAGTCTTCGAGCAGTGTGTCCTCCCCGTCCTGACCTACGAAGCCGAGACATGGACACTGATGGCAAGATTGGTTCACAAGTTCCAAGTCGCTCAGCGGGCTATGGGGCTATGTTGAGTGTTTCTGTTATGGATAAAATTATAAATGAGGATATCCGTAAGAGAACCAAGGTAACCGACATAGCTCGCAAAATTAGCAAGTTAAAGTGGCAGTGGGCCGGTCATATCTGTCGCAGGACCGATGACCAATGGAGCAGACGAGTCCTGCAGTGGAGACCGCATGTCGGTAAACGTAGTATCGGACGACCTCCAGCCCGGTGGACCACCGAGCTGTGCTAGGTCGCCGGGAGCCGCTGGATGAGGAAATCAGAGGACAGGGATGAGTGGCGCCGACTTGGGGAGGCCTACGTCCACCTGTGAACTGCAAGTAGCAGACGACGACGACGATATTTAAATGCACGTTAGATTATTATGTTCCATTTATTTTTGTGTTTATATAGACTGCGTTGTAGTATTTCTAAATAAATATTTGTGCTTTCTATCTTCTACCTATAACTTCATTGAATTTTTCCGGTTGTTTACATTGAAACTGATAATGAAAGGCATTTTGAGAGTAAAGGTTACACGGCCAATTTTTTGAGCAACAATTGCTTGGCTGCTTTTGACATTACAATAACGCGAATATCACAGTAATTCAGCTTGAATCATTCTTTGCAATCATGAGCATTATCACTTTATATTAATTATATTATATTAATAACAAGACTTCTTGTTGTGTGTATGTGTGTAACACTTGTTCTGTGAAATTTATTACTTGCATGATTTCGCTTGTTTTAATTTGTACTGTCAACTACACTACATTTTACTACTTCAGATTCTTATTTACCTTTACCACTACAGTCTCTTATTCAAAAAACCTGTGCCAGTATAATAATATATACCTACTAGCTGTCCGGCAGACGTCGTCCTGCCAGTAAAATAAAAATTTAGGGTGGACTACCCTAACATTAGGGGATGAAAATAGATGTTGTCTATTCTCAGACCTACCAATATGCACACAAAGTTCATGAGAATCGTCAAGCCGTTCGGAGGAGTATGGCAACGAAACTGTGACACGAGAATTTATATATTAGAAGATTGTAAGACTGCTTTATACAGCTTAAGCAAAAATCTCCAAAATTACTATATAAAATATAACCCGCTAAAAAGATTGTAGATCCATTTTTTACATCTTGGGCTCAACGTTTTTGCCCATTTAGATTCAGTTCCGTATCCAACTGAGCCAGTTATCCTCTAACTTTGCGTTCCCGTTGAAAAACTCGAGCTATTACCGTAAATATCAATTTGTATGAAACTAGAGGGCGGGAACGCTGCCCGAAGCCACGTACAACTTAGTCTGCTACAGTCAGTTACAAATTGAAGTGGATCCTTGCAAGGATTTAGGATTTTAAATGTCACATTGCTCACGATGAAATTTTGAAATTGGTGGAATATTTTATAACATAAAATTCGCTTTATTAGCTTAACAACCCTAACTTCAGTCGTATAAGGTAACGGTTTTCAAACTGCAGTTGTGATATTAGTTTGTGGAATTATTAAGTAATAAACCCGTTAAGAGACCATTTAAAGTGTCTAGAATTTGTTATTTTTTTACGGTATTACTCATATTGAGTTAGGGTTTTGTAATCAAAGTATCCCCCCCTGTGTATTATGTCGCGCCAGTTTTCTCGAAACTACTGGGTCTATATGGATCATGATTCGCAGGAAAATGTATTTTATATGCCACTACACAATGTTGTAAGGAAATTGCAAAAGTATAAATTAACGGATATCACCACACGTGACTGACGGAAAAAAGTGTAGTATTTTTGTAGTATTGAAGTCATAATGATTTTATATACCCTTTTACATTGCAATGAGAAAAAAAAAAAAAAAAATAAAATAAAAAAAAAAAAAATAAACCTTTACATTGCAATGAGACTCATCTCTATCTTAGTCATTTATTTTGTGTGGTCTCCAAGCCTTTCTTTAACCTTTCCAAAGAGCATCTTAAGCAAGTGAGAGACTTGATCTGTCACTGTTGCCGGTGTGATTTGACCATGATGGGGTGACCAGGAGCTAGTGCTTAACATGGTCAATGAATCATTTTGAGAAACCCATTTTTTATAGAACTATGAATGCTGAATGCAGCTCGATAATATACTCATACAGAGAACTTGAATGCAGTGTCTAAAAATAGATATATTGAGATAATTAATTCCACTGGAAACCATTTTTGAAGGTCATACAAATAACTTGAAAGTTCTATTTTATGGACGCAGGTATACTAAATTTTGTTAACCAGATGTTGTTTTCAAATGTATATGTTTTTACTAATGCTGTTTGCAGGATTCTGTAGGCATATTGGTAAAAATGGAAGCCTTATCGAATTGTCATGCCCAGTACGTCTACCTCTGCATGTAAGTGATTATTCTAAGTACCTACTGGGAGTAGTAGTAGTGCCAATTGAGTAAATTTTACAAGGTGTAGTTTGTATGGCGTTACAAACTTATGTGATAAAATAGCCAAAAAAGACTTAGGTTGGCCGTCATGCATATAAATAGGGGTTGATTTTTTTACCCTTGTGGGTATGGGGGGGGGGGTATAGTAAGTCAGATGTTATAAAAAAATAACGATGTTGAATAGATGGTGCGATATTAGCACCCAAAATTTTGTCTTCCCACCGTCTGACTTTTTAACTATGTAGTGGAAAATCCTATCATAAATTAAACTTTCGAGGTCCCAATTATTTTACATGACAATTGTCTTGAATAATAACCGTTTAGTGATTTATGACATATGGGGGTTTTTTCAAATTATTATATTTTGTACTTTTATACCCAAATAACGAAAACAGGGGGACGTTTGTTACTTCTACGAAACCATTCGTTGCGAGCGGACATACCGCTTACCCAATTTATTTAAAATTGAGTTAAAAGTTATCCATCAACTACCAATCTGAATTATTTTGTTCATAGATCTGTAAGTTTTCCATCTCAAACATACAAGATGCTAGGATGCTTAGAATAATAAGTTACCCTGACATACATGTTTATTACAGTGGCAACACTATTGTTGATCTTTTTTTGCCGTAGTAAACGCTTTGTGCTACAAATAAGTTCTCTTATCTTAATATATATATTTCTTCTGTGCGTGTGTATGTCACTGAACTCCTCCTAGACGCTGGACCGATTTTGATGAAATTTTTTGTGTGAGTTCAAGGGGATTCGAGGATGGTTTAGATTCACAATTGGACCCGGTAGGTGGCGCTGCAATCGGGTTCTAAATTTTATTTTTCAGGGCAGGACAACGTCTGCCGCGACAGTTAGTATTTATATATATTTTACTGAAGTGAGTCACTCAAGTATATATAGTATGCACACGGTGATTGTTTTAATTGCTTATCGCGCTACCCAAATAACAACACTGTGCACACAAGATCCTATGAATAACTATTAGTGATTATGAAAACACACTATTTAATTATTAAAATAACAAGTAATAAATAACTACATAGACGATGTATACATAAGTTATAAGTTAGTACAATGAAGAAATTTATAATAATCTAATGCAATAAAAGCAAACTTGTTTGTATTGTATTCTACTCATACACCCTCAAGACTATGAGTAGAATAATGAGCTTAGATCACCGTCTTGTATGGATAAGGTGCCCAGAAGGCTGGCTATGTAAGCAGCAGCTCTCTGATCGACTGAAGTGTCAATGAGTCGTTTTGATAAATTTTGGTAGAGGCTCATGGCGTCTACATAGAACAAATTAGTAAGTATCTTTTTATATAATGAATTGTATATAATAAAATACCTGGAGGGTAAGGTAGTTAATGCATATAACGGACTTTTAAAGTTCCAAAGTTGTTGTGACAGAACAATTACCTTTTCGTAAATTTTTCCTCCCTTTAATGCTTGATTCACGTTACTGTCCTTTTATTCGTAGATTGGACCAAATATACCCGGGAGCAGTAAGTTACGTAGCCACACACTGTCCCAGAGGGGGTGTGTCGCTGTCGCAATAAATTCTTTACCAAGTTTGATCCCCATGCTGTCCTGACTACATCAGTACTATATATCATTTTAAATTGTAGGCACATTATGTAGCTTAATTTCTTTAAGCTATATTATGCGTTTAAATAACTAAACGTATATTTAATTACAAAATATATGTAATATATCTATAACTCAAAAAAACATATACATTCGAAAGCACATTTAAAATATATGTAAGTATTAATAAATTAATTTCATTGACTTGTAATCTACTCAGTACATAGCCACAAAAACTAAATAAATACTTCAACTGTTACTATGACTAAGTATTCTCATGTATTAAATATCTAATACTTTGTATGTGAAATGAAGGAAAATTGTACATGAAATTCCATTACTTTGTAATTTTAGTAGATTCTATGAAAACAATGTACAAACAAAAATAGCATTACAGTGGAAACTAGATAACCCGTATAGATTGTTGTCGTAAGGCATTCAGATAATCTATCTATAGATATAATAAAATTGTAGAGGTCAAATTTCTGTACAATGCAAAAAATGCTAAAAATCGAGTTAGGGGGATGTAAGAAGTTAATTAATAAATTAATTAATTAAACAAATTAATTAAAATAAATTAATATAATAATAATAAATTAATTAAAGTTATTTAATTTTTTCAATTTTTTTTTGTTTCTCTGTCTGTCTGTTTGTACCGACTAATCTCCGTAACGAATGGACCGATTTAAATGAAATGTTGTACGGTGGTAGGTTATATCCCTGGTCAACATATAGGATACTTTGATCCCCAAAAGGGATTAAAGGTTCCCGTGGGATAGTTAAAAAACCGCACCACGCGGATGAAGTCGCAGGCATTAGGTAGTTGTATATACGAAGTAAAAGAAATTTATTATTTACAGATCATTAAAATCGTGTTTATTCAAAATATAAAAAATCCTAATTAACCAAAATTTATGGTTATTATATTATAAGATCAGGTATACTTTTATAGGTACGAATGTACATACATATGACTAGAATATTGCAATCTTCATCGTGAAAGAGTTATCATAATAAACGAGTCTCCACTGTATAAAGATTTCTCATTTA
This sequence comes from Dendrolimus punctatus, assembly GCA_012273795.1. Taxonomy (NCBI): domain Eukaryota; kingdom Metazoa; phylum Arthropoda; class Insecta; order Lepidoptera; family Lasiocampidae; genus Dendrolimus; species Dendrolimus punctatus. The sequence goes on along the minus strand of CM022542.1, from coordinate 9,784,196 downwards.
ACTGCAGTTGGTTTCAACATTGTACCAGCAATATGCAACACAACAAAGCTTTTCTAATCCAAAACTAAACTCAGATGCAAATGAAGTGGTTTTTGGTAATCCAACTCACTGGACCCTTGTCAACAAAGTTTTGATATTAAGCAACTATCGCGTTGCACACTGACCCACTTCTAGCTTACCAATTAGTAAGCTGGTTGAAACACCCTTTCACATAACTATTACCTTACTGTATAACGCATATGTGCATTAATTTATTGTTTAATTACAGTATTAGTAGCAGTAGTAGCAATGTTGTTACAGTGCAACTATGTCTTAAAAGAACTCAACATATCTGAATAGTTTGGTCTTAATTTGGTTACATATGACTTAGAATGCGTATAGCTTTTACATATATAACTTCACGCCCGGTCCCTTACGGGGTAGGCACGAACAACACAGCGACATTCATAGCTCTTGTCATGCACGCTTGTCTGTTCTTAAGGCTCCTGACATCACCTTCTGCTAGTTCACAATTTGATCATGGAAGGTGTGTCGTGGCCTTCCGCGACTTCTGTATCCATCCACTTTTGCATCTGTTTAGTCATTCTTTCATCATACATTCTCATCATATGTATAGTTTTAGTAAGGTGAAATGCTTTACAGGCACACCTCATTACTCGGGGATAGCCTTTCTTTATATTTGGTTAGGTGTAATACCACGATTTAATTCGATGGTTCCTACCAACAATAGCACCCGAGAGTCACGACGTCAAGGCTTCATATTGAAATAGTAGTGTACTACAGGTCTAATGGCTCCTCTCTACGATACTGATGATAGTGCTCGATTTTCTATAGCTAGGCTGGGAAACTTTTCTACGCAGAAGTCGCACCGAGATTTTCTTAGGGAGAATAATTACGTCTACTTTCTACCAACGCACCGCTCGCCATCAGTTGGGAGTTCACCCCCAATTCCTCGAGCCGCTTAGCTCATGTACGCAACCGTTTGTAAAAGGTTTCTCTTGCGTACCCTGGGGATTTGGAATGAGCTTCCAGCCGAGTTTTCCCACAGCGCTACGATATGGAGATTTTCAAAACGAGTGTCATTAAATTTCTTCGAGGCCGGCAGCGCGTTGCTGACATCTCTGATGTTGCAAACGTCCATAGGTGACGGTAACCGCTTTCCACCAGGTAGGCCGTCAGCCTGTTTGCTGTACTCCAGCTATATTAGATGGGATGCATCACTACATTTTATAGACCCAAGAAAAGTTCCGGTACCCATGTTGACTGCCGTATACCCACTAGTTACACTTTCCTGGATTTCTTTCAATGTGTCTTAAGACAGTATCATGTATATACTGCGGTGCCTATAATATGACCCTGAGAAGATTTTTTTAAACTTATTTTGAGTAAACTTCGTCTATACAACGCTGATATCAATACATTTTCTCTGTATAGCACCCTAATAGCAGGAGTAGTTATAATTACACACGTATTATTTTTAAGCGAGTTTTGATTGCCATGTATGGAAATGAAGTTATAGCATACGTAAAATTTTCAAGCACGCTATTTTGAAACGAAAATTGCTATTAGAGTCAATTATTTTGTATTTAATATTTATTTAGTTTCAGAACTATACATCTGTTAAAACTACCCAAAGTTTTCTGGAAGAGATCTCTCTTTAGCGATAAGATATGCTGCTATAATAATATCAGTCTACAAACGCCAAACTCCCCAGCAGTTTCCACATTGGATTTCCCATTCTTTACTTCCTTTTCATTTGTTTTTCACACCACGTTCGTGTAAAGTGGAGCATAAGGATTCACACAATAATTATCTTGATATACAAGACTCCGGTGACATGTGTTCAAAACTAGACAGAGAACACGCATCGTTCAGGCGTATTTCTAGCCCATAATCACTACAGACGGTTTAAGAATACATCGTGACCTGCAAAATAACTGATTTGTGACAGCCGTTCACTCATCTTTGACACGGGCGGTGGTGATGATTTGTAAAACTTGTCAATCCGCCTTGGACAAGCGCGTGAGTATATTCCCTCTTTAACTGGGGAGGTTCGATGTGCTTAGGAAACTTTGTAAATCATAACTGAATCTGTCCCTTGTATACAGGCTTGTTCTAGCTTTCAGAACGACTGGACAATTTATCGACCCAAATAATAGCGTGAATACCGTGTTACGTTGTATCAGCAGATAATTATTGATGGAAATGATTCATAATATTGATACGATTGCGAGACTCGAATCAAAATGCCGTTGGAATTATTCTAGAGTTTATTATAACTATACAAACACGTATAAGACTGCTACAAATATAACGTAATGCAGAAGGCCGTAAGTCAATAAAATGTGCAAAGTTCGTCACTAAAAGATTCCTGATTGTATTACACACGTTTCGCTTCATTCGTGGTTCTCGCTCGACTGACTCCTCCCTCAATCGGGCCATTGTCTTATACTACACAAATGAAATATGTCCTCCCGGCAACCAAATTTCCTAGAATTAGTTTTTACTTTAAAATCCGTAACACCAGGCTAATGATTACGATACAACAATAGGCCGTATGCCAATAAATAAACAAAAGAAGACGACCATGAAAGAAATTCAATGTTATTAGTTCAAATGCCGACAGGTAATAAATAGTAAATGTGCATTGTTTCAGATATGCAGGTAGGTTTTGTTTTTGTCGGGACCTGAGCTTTAACAATATAATAAGCATTATTGTTATATTTTAATTTAAATACTTTGTTCTTGTAAGAATATTAGTAGTAAAGAATATAATAATGGAATTCTTCGTATAGCCTGATAAACTTCTATTAACCGCTTAGGGATGCTCCAGGTATAAGAAGAAACCTGCGAAATTTAAACGTTCACGTTTAAAGTGATCTTTTCCGGTCAACTTTTCCACTTCATTTAAGTTCTATACTTAAATTGTACTTAATGGCGAAAAGTTAGAGCTTCAAAAAGATTTAACAATGCTTATTTTGAAGGGAGCTCGCCCTCCGCTCTTTGTATTTATCTCGAGAGAGATCTTTTGTAATACTGAAACGCTTTCCGAAGGCGAACAACTTCGTCGCATTTAATGCTAAATTTAATGTGACGTAATCATTAACTGCTTATAAAATTTTATTGCATGAAAGTGGGCCTGGAATTTTCAATAGGCCATTTATTTTTAAAGGATCTGATAGTTCACTGAGGTGCTGTAAATGTATACCATTGAACCTTTCCTAATGTCATCAAACTGTTTTATAATGAGCAATAACTTTAAAAATAGATTTTTACTTATAATGCTCAATAAATAAAATTTCTAAATTACGTGATTACTGCATTCATAACAAAACTAAGTCAAAACGCGGTATTTTATCTATTTTTTATTCAGACGTTTCGGCCACTTTTCAGTAGCCGTGATCACGGAAGACAGAGATGTCAAGGGTCAATGAGTAATGCTAAAGTTTTTATTTAGCGATCACGTCTACTGAAAAGTCGGAATTAAAATCAAATTAGATACCTCGTTTATAACCGTTAAAATGTAGTTGTATTACGTGTACTAGTCGCAAAAAAATTAGGGAATTACAAAAAAAAAATAATTATTCAGCCACAGAACATAATCAAGACTTAGGTACTCTTATGAGTAATCAATGTTATTCACTGACAATCAACTCAGCTTTGGCTTATATTAAAGTTGCATCTAATAAAATAATATCAAATCATAAACTTCCCACTGTGTGGACTCAGGTATACCAATTTTAGGGAATATATCTTAGCTTAGCTTAGCTTGTACATTTAATTATAAATAAGGTTTCGATTATATACCTTGCAGGGTTTATAATATATGAATTACAATGTCGAAATGCTGCCAAAGCGAAGTTGAAACCACTTTTCACTCATAACCTCTCTCGAGTAATAAGTTTACAACAAACCCTAAGAACCATTATAAAGTACTCGTCACTTCTTCATCTAATTTAAGCTCGAGGTAGAATACAAGTATATTACATTTTAATGAAAGCGGCAGGAACTGCCGTCTCGATAGATGAATAAAACCCCGCAAGATTGCAAAGTTTAATTATGAAGTTAATTAGGTTGGTTTGATGAAAAATTTAAATCCTCACTCAAGTTAATTTCCTCAGAGCTCAGGAACCATTCTCTCATTCGCATAGCTACGAACAAATTTAATCCAAATGAGAAGAACTTCTTGGGATTAATTATTTTTCAACTTTATGCTACCGTAGTATACGTTTCTAGTCAATGTAATTAATTGAAAGGAATTCATTTGACTTTCAAAATTGTACATAAGCTCATGTTCGGTTCTGATGTTGTCCATATTAATCGAAACACGAATCAAAAATTTAAAACAATGAAAGTAGGATATACACAATTTTGTGCAAAATGAACTGACTGAATTACTAAGAAGCCAACGTAAAATTAAAAAGCCCGCACATCAAACGTCATCCATTTCACGTCAGAACAAATAGAATTGCAAATAAGGACACTTTCTTATTATTAAGTATTGATTAATGGAAAGCTTTTACTTGAGTGAAGTACATGTAGTATTGATTTCCACGTTATAAAGAAAAACCTTATTTATAACACAGAAACTACTATTTGTTAATGTTAATTGTAAGCATTCTAGGATTCTATAGGCATTTTCACAAAGCTGAAATCCTTATACATGGACTAGACAATGGTTAAAACATAAAAAACTTGCACATCAAGTTTACTGATGTGCGAAAGTTGCAAGTGTGTCCGTAATATATTCAGATAAAAATGAGGAGCTCCTAACCAAGCAATGGGATATAGGTACATAAAGTGATATTATCAAGCCTTTTATGGAAGAACATCGTATGCAAGATGTATAAAATTTTACAGGAGATCTATAGTACAAATATTCTTAAATACATTACTCATAAATCTCTGCTTTTCATTATGTTGATAATTTTGACGTTGGATATGGCCATATGGATCTAATCTTTAAACTGGCACTTACGATGTTTTTCCATAACAAGCTCGTGATATAGAACCAATATTGTATTTTAGTTAAGCAATAATAGTCTAGAAGGTAGGTATAGCAAAATCTCTTTATTTATATCCGATAATCTCAGTAGAAACAGTTAACAAAGCTTTTTCATTCATCTCTCAATAATAATAGAGCAACAATAATGCTAAAGGGACGTGATTCTCCCTATCAGTTAGCTCACACGTGTATCGTAGGCATATCGATCGACCGTTTAGCATACAAACGAGCAATTGTACGGCCAGTAAAGCGTGATTTCACTATGCGAGTGTCCATAGGCTTGTAGAATTCTCTAACTACAACGAGTATCGCACATTGTAGAAAGATTTAAGCACGATTAGCAGCCATTATATTAAATATTTTACGCGTATGCCTGCACAACCTGCTTCTTGTGTTTAGGATTCCGTAGTACTTTTGGAAAAAAGAAAGCCTTATACAGTAGCTATGTTCGTTTATCGAACTGTCTATGTATGGGTGTGGCTTCATTGATACCTATATCTCCCAATTCTGAATTCAGTTCTACTGTTAGTTTTCAGTTTTACTTTTTTATTCATTTAAACACAAAAGTTTGCGGGAACACGACGGTTTTGTTATACCATAAAAAATATAGGTCCCAAGAAACGGGAACAAAAAATGTTCGTACAATGAAAACTACGGGGCCAAACAATGTTAAATTTTTAGGTGACCAAATAGCAACTGTTTCGCATCAAACTAAATAAGAATCACAAAAATCGGATCATAAATCGCAGAGTAATCGGTGTACATATGGAACGGAATGGAATTTTATTTTCATAAAAAATGTTCATAAAATGCAAACTACTAGACCAAACTATGTTAAGATTATATGTTAGATTAGATCCCGACGAATTGAGAACCTCGTCCTTTTTTGAAGTCGGTTAAAAATGGTTGCAACCCCTAATAAAAAACCGACAGTGAAATATTTTTCTATACTCTTAATTAAAATATATCGTTTAAAATTTTAGTTCGTGTTTGAAAAATAAGAGGTTATTGGATTTGCTTTACAGTCTGGTTCTTATAGAATTCTTCTTTTTTCAATTCCATAATTAATACATCCTGCTATTGTATAAAGCCAACAGTAACTGAATCAGTACATCATATCTGTTCTATACTCATACATAAAAAGATGATTAATTGCAATTAATTGAATACAAGTTCGTGTTAATTCTATGTAATGACATGTTTATGAGGTGTGACATAAAGTAGGACGAGTATATGGAGAATAAATCTGTCAGGAGAGCCGACGCCCGGTCACAAATTCTAATTTAGCGTCACATGTGCCCGACGAATAGTTTGGCCTTCCATGGATTGTGTTTCGATGTGACACACAGATGATACGTGCATAAAACGAACAATACTATTAGCAAACTTTCATTTCATATCTAAATATAAATAGACAATTTTATTCAAAGAAACTGAATATTTTGACACTAATTTGTTTGAACAAATTATTCTTCAATTTTGTTATTTTTTCTTATTTTAAACAATTAAACAGAAATAAAATTTTAAGCAGCTTCACAAACGCTATGCCAAACATTTAAAGTAAATTATTGACCAAAATGTGTAGAAAATGTACCTTTTGTTGCCTTTTGACAAAATTCTATTTTAGCTGTAGTCAAGGTCAGCAAACTGTAAACAAAGCGAATTTATCAATGATATTTTATTTTAATGTTTATCCCAGTATAAAATCCGCTAAAAGATAACTAAATACGCGTGTAACAATACAAAGTTTTACATGAGCAGTGATTTTTAAACTTTACCAAGGATGTGTACTGGAATTTAAGCAAAAATTTTGCAACACCAGGTTGCAAACGTCTATAGGCGACGGTGACCACCTTTCATGTGGGCCGTCCGCCTGTTTGCCTGCTTCAGGCAATAAAAAAAATCTTTTCGTTATAATTCGATTTTATTTACCAAAGAACAGGCGATATGATAGGTTTGTAGGTTAGTTTAGCTTCTTTATACCAAATAATTGTTTTGTTACCTATCACAAGGTGTTAAACACTTGTTTACAAAATTATAGTTATTATTATTAAAGTCAACATCATAGGCTATGTTGAGAAATATTGATACTTACACGATGTTTGATATCGAACTAAACATTACTAGTAAGTATCGAAATTACTCTTGACCTAAAATAGTTGCTAGAGTTTATACAAATTTGCGAAAGTGTTCTCTATTATTTTCTACCTTACCTAATTTGTATAAATTCAAAATAAAAACGTATTTGCACATACGGCGTTACACATTTTTTGTTCCTTAATTCGTTATTGTTACAGCAGTATAAATATTATATTATTTATGAATGCCACACGAATAATGCAAATAGGCAAAAATTACATACGTAAAAAAATCAAATAATAAATTTTCTATCAAATTGCTAATAAGTAATACAATTTTTTCATCTAAGCGGAGTTTAGTTATCATTATAAAGTATAAAACAAAGTCCCTTTCCGCGTCTGTCTGTTGACTAACTCCGCTTAAACAAGATTTTTAAATTATTTAAATTTAATTTATAAATAACCTAATTAAATGCGTTATAAGTAAATAAAGCTGCTTTCTAGGGTTTTACCCGAACGTAGCTCGTACCTACCTATAAATACGGAGTCTACGATATTAGTAGAGCTATATTTAATTATAACTATACTACTACTATATTTCGTAGGAAAGTTAAAAGGTTCACGTATTGATGAGTCTGTATGTATCGACATCTCAGTCTTAGTCAATAATTCTCAATAGCCTTATTACCCGCTGCCCCTTGTTACTGTAAATCAACTCTGCATTCGAGCAACATCGAACAACTACTAATAAATCTTTGCTTCAATCGAAAAACATTACAAAACTCGCTGCGTGTTAGGAATTCCAGCTAAAAGATCACATTGTTAATACAGTCTATATATTTATTATAGGAGTATAGTATTGTTCAAAAATATCAGCACACTGACTGACGTTATATATTTGAAATAGACGATATACCCGTCATGTTTGTCTAAAACTACGGATTTCACATGTCGATAATCTTCTTAAGGCCGCTTGCATAAGGTTGCTTAAATTTATTAAGAAACACAAAACGTATGTAACACCCTTAAATACAATTAGCGTCTTGCACAACGAAAAATTTACCGCTAAATATGTTTAAAGAACTGTCAATACGTTTTGTGTAAAACGTATTTAGGCAGTTTTAATAATTTTATTTAAAGGCAATCGTTATGCAAGCGGCCTTAAATATTTTACTTGACCGCCAGCACATGGTAAGTGTAATATGTATGTTACTCGCTTCTAATGGTCAGTTTCTATATCTTACTAACCGTTCACTTTTCTTACTACTAATTAATATTTGACACAAACTATAGAAATAATGCTAAATATCTACCCGTGGTAGGTTAGGTAACTAATTTTGTGAAATTATTTTTTCGTGAATATTGCGATATATAAAATTGAATATGCAATCATTTTGGCGAAAAAAATAATATTGTCAAAAAATGTAGTAACAGGGTCATGAACTGACGATATAGACTATCTGTGATACTACATGTAAATGCTTTCCCAACAATGTTCGAAGTAACGTCACAGCAATACGACGCGAGTGTGTTAACTACTCTAGACTAAAAACAATACTTAAACTAAAACCTTATAAAGCTTAGAAAAAAAAATACTTTCCCGGATTGTTATTTTTAGGGTTCCATTGCTATTTTAGTAATAATCCAAACCAAAATTTCCTCTGTGACTACTGGGTTTATATCGATAAATTTATAGTAAATTTGCTAGAGAGTTATTCTAATCTGTATAGCTATAATTATTATGATATACAAAAATAAAATAATAATCGAGTGGGAGCTTAGTGATGCGACCCCGACCTGACTCCCCAACCCCCCCCCTGCCTACCCCCAGTAGATCCTAGACTAAGATCAGCTATAAGTATAATCTACGTGATACTCGTGACTGCAGCCACCTCTACACCTAGCATCACACCATGTTGTGCTTTATGCATTTACATGCAATCGAGTCACCGTCTGCCCATTTTTCCATGTTCCCTGAACATTGCGACGGGCAGACGTCATAGTCCCCATATTCCCAGACCGCTAGTACCACTAACAGTTCACCCCAATAGCCCGGTACTTTTTGTCCTCATTTCCCACAATAGTCTTACACTGGCCGGGGCTTGTCCTTGGGTGCATTATTATATGGCGTAGACAGGGATAATCGCCGGTCAGTGTCACGCCACATTTTCATTAAATTTGTCAAGGGGCCTCTACGTGTTGGCCTCCCCATGGCCCCACGCAAGCCCTCCAAAAGTCCGGGCCATTTTTATGGCCCGTGGTCTTGAAAGACATATCAATAATAATAATAATAATAATAATAATCGGCAGACAAACACACACACTGCATATCCCCAAATTAAGCAAATTACGCTTGTGTTATGGGTAATATACAACGGACCACTCTGGGGCCGATCCCAGACACCCAGACCATGGTAAATAACGGAGAAAATACGTTTCCGAAATTAATAATAAATACTTGTGCTTATTTATGTAAGTAAATAAATTAAATTAAATTTGTTTTATTATATTTATGATTTGCAAAAAAAATTTTAAAATAATGTCTCAGAATAAAATCTTTTGGAATTGGCATGTTTCCTTACTAGACTGTCGTATGTTCTTGTTTTTATTGCAAGCTAAAGTTACATACATTAAGATGCAACAGCGACCCCAAATTGGATCCAGGGACGAACCGACTTGGGTACTAGTTTGTCAACTTCAATATTTAACTTGTTCCTTGTGCTTGCCAACTTCCATCTGTCAAGAACACAATGGTTCGGCGAACTGCAGACATACTTCACTGTGTTTCCAATCTATTGCCATTATGTGTCTCGGAAAGTTTTAAGTGTTATGGATGCATTGGAAAAACTAATCTCGATTGTGAGCTTCAATTGAATTATTTTTATTAATATTGATACGAGTTTGCAGGTCTCGAATTAAAATGCCGTTGGAATTACTATAGAATTTATTAGAACTATACAAACACCTATAACGCAGGTACAAATATAACTGAACACAACCAGTACAAACGTAAAGCACGATTTAATAACACGCGCAAAGTCCGTCAGTACATAGATTACTGATTGTACACAAGTCTTGCTCCACTTGTAGTTATCGCTTGACTGCTGTTTCTCCATTGGGACATTGCTTTATACTGCACAAATACAATATGTCTGCTCGGCCGCGTAGACTTAATTTCTTAGAATCACACCCGGCTAATTACTACCATAAATACACAATGGAGTGTTTTTCTAATTTCAAATTTTAAACACAAAATAAACAAAAGAAGTTCAAATGCTGAAGACTAAAATGTCAACAGGTATGAAGGTGTGAATTTGTCTTTTGTCGGCGTTCAGGTCATAACAATATAATATAATAATAATAACATTTGGCAGGCAAACACACACATTATATATTGGTGTACACACTTGTATCATGGGTAATATACAGTGGACTACTCTGGAGCCGATCTCAGACCCCCAGAGCATAGTAAATAACAAAAAGATCGCTTCCAAAATTTACCGTACCAGGAATCAAACCCAGAGCCTCTGCGTTCCAGCGAGTCCAGCCAGCTAAGACTTCGCCCGCTCAACCACAGAGGCAGTCAAATTGTGAATTAGAGAGAAAAGGCTGATTAAAATTTCAACCAATAGTTTTTATGAATTACGCTTTTTTCCATTCATATTATCACTTTGCGTCTGTAACGTATGAAAACCTTTTTTTTCCAGAATAAAAAATAAGACAAAGATGTCTAGTATCTTTCATGATCACGGCTATCAAAAAGTGAAACGTCGCCTTTATATAAAATCAAATAAAATAACGCGCTTAATACCGTTAAAAATAGTTTTATTGTGTGTAGTCGTCACGAAAACTTATCGTAACTTAATTTACTTAATGAAATAAGTAACATAAAATATTTATATATCAAAATTTTGCCTGGAAAAAATCGCTGTCAGCATTAGGGGCAGCTTTACAATTTTTTTAACTTATTTACGTGTATTATGTTATACTTTTATGATTTTCGTGCCATTATGGAAACAGCAATTGCGCTTTTTGCATAAAATAATATATACCCATATTCCGTTGAAAATAGGTTGCAATCTCAGAGTTCAGCTTCCAATCTATCCTTCAAACTATAGAACAGCTTGATAATTTTTTGTTTATCTACACAGATTTTATTCGATTTTTATTCGACATTTCGGCCACTTCCAGTAGCCGTGATCACGGATCAAATAAAAATCCGCGCTTAAAACCGTTGAAACGTTCTTTTCATTAGAATGATTGATAATCCACATCAGATTTTTTGTAAAATAAAATCCACATTTAACCAGACATACCCTGTACCTTTGGGTATTTTTTGTAATTTTTTACAAGCTTCGTTTTGGAATCGAAGTGAATTGTCGATGCGCGCGTTACCCCCGGGACTCGCGCGACAATCTAATGAGCTCCCGCGGGAAGCGAACGACGTCGCCTCCTATTTTCAACAGATATCGTTCTCTCACTTATATTTTTTGATGGAAATATTCACATTTACCTCAAATGCGAATATTTTATGCCTCTGCGATTTTATCAATGTCTCATATTTACGTTACATTTACCGTCAGAATTTTTATTACTGGTACTTAAAAAAACTTGAACATTTTTATAAAAGGGTTCAGCGTTCCTAATAGTTACACTGGCAAATATTCTAATGGCTATACGAAAAGTTCAGGATTCAGTCTGGTACAGTATTCAAGTGAAGTGATTCTAAAAGAAAATAAAATATACATTTTGTACAGAACTGTCCTATAATGACCATTTTACACCTATAATTTATACATCAATTGCATGCGAACTTAATCAAATTTGTTATCGACTTACCTAATATGAGATAGACGAAATGCCAGTGTAGTTGTAGTGGATATCTGGCAGATACCTCAAATCTCACTCTCTGTTCCGAGAGCACTGGGATGTTCCAGGAACGCCTTTCTTCTTCACATCTTAAAAAATGGTTACCTATAATGTTAAATAACTTTAAAAACTGTAATACATGGTAAACTTATCTAAGTACATATTTATTGTTTCATAATAAAGCCGATTAACCTTCTATAGATAGCTCTGAGCTCGAATGTTCCCAATGCAGTTGTAGGATAGGTACATATCGACCAGGCTTTTCAAATAAATAAACTAGGTATGGAGATGTATTTAAGACGTTTACGTTCCCCAAGAACATGTAGAAATTGTAACGTAACATGCACATTTTGTGCAAAAAATACCTAATCATGTGGTATATTTGTTGCCAAGATTTAAACATATATTATAAGAAGAGCTAATGGTCTCCGTAGTCGAGCAGCCTTTGCCCGTCTAGCTCACTGCAACGCAAAGGTTCTGGGTTCGATTTCTGCCATATTAATTTTCGGAAACGAATTTTCTTCGTAAATAGAATGATCTGAGTGTCAGGAATCGGTCCCAGAATAGTCCATTGTAACCCATAACACAAGCGTAACTTGCTTAATTTGGGGATATACAATATGTGTATTTGTCTGCCGATTATTTATTTATTTTTAGACTAAGCGATATTTATGAGCCTTACATCTGAGCCGCAACGACTCCTGTATACTTAAGGACGATGGTTATATGGAGTTTCGATATATTCGTTAAAGAAAACTTCAAAATAAATTATTATTAAATCACCCATATACAACTTTTACCGATCAATATAACATTTACCTATATTGTCAAAACCAATATTCTCCAAAGAGATTCTACAATTACATCTTATTTAATTACGTATCTATAGTTATTATACTATATAAATCATGTGGCTACTTGCAAAATAAGACATTAGTCTGGAATGAAACAATTTATATACAAGTTACAACTTACTTCGGCTAAAGTTTCGCTGCATAGTACACCAACTGCTATACAATAGTGTATATAAACATCAAACTTTATACTATGAGCCGTGGTAGCAAACTTCAGACGCAAGAACTCTAAACAAGAACGTATTGTGGTTTCTCGCATTAGCTCTCACAAAGCGAAGCGCTTGTCTTTTACATCTTTTAAATTGCTATATTTCTGTGTTTTTTTCCTACACATAGCCCAGATATCATATACAACAATGATAATGAACAACCTCCATAAGTTATTATGTTGGTTGAAGTGTAGTTTCATTAAGTCATTATATTGGAAGAAGTAAAAGGACGAGTAACAGTCAAGTTTGGTGCAAGAACGATTCGAGACACGGGTTAACCAATATTACACCGTGGAGGTTAACCTCCATCTATGGAGTATCAAGAACTGGGAGAATCATCTCTAAGGGAGAAAAAGCTTCCGGATCGGAGAATAGTCCGTCTATCACATACGCAGAACCTCCGGGTCGAGCAATTCCATGGCCGGTATGGTGCAAGTACCTGTTTTACCGCGAGTGACCCGGTACGGGCGTCCAAGGGTATCCACATCCACACAGAGACTTCAGAAGCTCTTCTCAGGCCCGGGTCTTCTACTGGATACTAGCCACTTGGAAGGCCCTATTGGCCTCTCTATACATCGCCACTAGTCGTCGATTCTGATATCACTTAAGAAAGCGGCGCGCTCTGAGGACTGCTTCCCTCAGTTCGCCGATCTCCTCAGTTCACGGTTCAATGAACTTTCGCTGTGGAGGCCGACGTGACCGAGGTAGTTCTGCGTCAGATATCCTTGTGCGCGATCTATGTGCACGCTCCGCCTGGGTATCCGTATTCCCAGGATTTTTCTAATCTACTAGATTGACCCAGCTCTGAATTTTGCTAACTCTTTAGCTAGCTCTGTGTTCAGACACGTTCAAGATTCAAGAATGCATTTACGTTTTGCTTGCACTATTAGGAAAAAATTTCGCTGTGCGTTTTTCTACTCTAATTCGCAATATCTTATTTCCAGTAGTGCTTCATGTCGTTCCATAAAATATTCAAGCCACTATTTCAATAAAACAAAACAAAATGTTCCAAATGTTAAATTAAGGTAGGTACCCTGCAAATGTAAACCAATTGATGGTCATGAAGTTACGGTGTAATAGACAAACCCTGAAAACATTTAGCATTAAGATAATTTTTCTACCAAATAAAAATCTTCGCAGAAAGTATAAATTTCATTACATAAAAATCTAGAAGTTACATTTATTCAATTCCAATCTAATCCCAGTAGAATGTAAGTCGGATGAGTCCTCATTTCAAGAAATAATTTATGGAAGTTTCAAAAGTTGGCACAAGCTACGTTGTGAGATTGCAAAATATACATGAAATCAATTCAACGTTCTATATCTATTCCTAAGGCTGGAACGAACCATTTCCCTTGAGGATTCGTTTCCTATTTTACCGGAAACGTTCGACCTCCACCGGGTTTTTAATCATAAATGAAAATTGCGCATTAATGCTATTGGTCTATAAAAGCCGTACAATGAAGCAATGTGCTGTTTTCTTTATAATGTTACGAGTTGCAGAACACAAATTAAAATGCCGTTGGAATTATTATAGAGTTTATTAGAACTATACAAACAGGTATAACACAGGTATAAATATAACTGAACAGAATTAGTCCAAACATAATGCACGATTCAATAACACGCGCAAATTCTGTCACTAAATAGATTACCGAATGTACACATGTCTTGCTTCGCTTGTGGCTATCGCTTGACTGCCTCATCTCTCAATTGGGGCATTGCTTTATACGGCACAGATGCAATATGTCTGCTCGACTGCGTGGACAGAATTTCCTAGAATCAGCTTGTACTTTTAAATCCGAGACACCTGGCAATGATCACAATACAACAATAGGCCGTGAAAGATTACAATACACAATGGGCTGTTTTTAATCACAAGTTTTAAACACAAAGTAAACAAAATAATTCCATATGCCGAAAAGTAATAAAATGTCTTTCTACAGGTGTGAATTTGTCTTTGTCGGCATCTGGACGTAACAATAAATTACAGTTTACTTACCAAGGGAAACAATAACTAAGAATGACGTAATTCGGAAAATACCGCTTATCCTAAATTTCTACTGTCGACTAGAGATGTGGTAAGTTAGCCATCTTTAACTTTTTGATACAGAAAAATAGCGCTAAGCTGAAATAATACTTCCCTTAAAAATTCATTTTTTTTAATTGTCAAAAGTTGAGACTTTACACTCTGTATGTAAGAGGACACAACCTCAGCCTGTGGCTGCCCGCTGGTTCAGATTCTATATTTTTCAGTAAGTGTTTTCTTGTAGGTGTTTTTTAATAAAAGAATAATTATTTGTATTATATATGATCACTAGCTGTCCCGGCAGACGTCGTCCTGCCCGGTAAAAAATAGGAGTTGATCGTAGAGGGTTGAAAATCTAGGGTTGTATGTATTTTTGTATGTTGTATCATAAAAAATAGAAATTAAAAATTTTGTCTAAAAATAAATAAAAAATTTAGGGTGGACTATACATTGATGAAATAATGTCGATTCTATAGATAGATCATATCTGGTTTTTATGCCTGGAAAGTTTTATATATAATTGGTTTTTTCTGAAAGTTTAAAGTAATAAGTATATAATATAACTTCTTCACAATTTTACCGATATGTCTAAATAAACTATTAAAACTAAATGAATACATTTCTATCGGTACGTAGATTAGAAAATACAATGAGTCAATATCAATAATAATAGGTATAACATGTTGTTAAAAGTGAAATTAATTCTCAAAACAACATAATTAATATGAAAGTTCAAAATTGACATATTTTGAATACATGTTCTACGTAACTGACCAAATAAATAATATGCATTTACAATAATGTGCATTACGTATAATTTAATGAATGTTAATATATAATGTAATGAATATACAAAAAACACTCCACGAAAAATCCAGCATGAAAAAATCATTATATATAGAAATATAGACGTTTATGTGATCTAAGGAAAAATATACACGTGTGTGGTTAAAAATCCTTTACGTTTTAAGATTCCTATTTAATAATCAAAACAATATTTGCTGTAATAAGTTAACTAATATTATTTTTTTATGTTTATTTCAATACAAGAGGCATTTTGGTTTTCAGAAGAAAAGTGCACTATATCTAAGCGTGAATACCATTTCAATGTTGATGATAAATTACATTCATTCCTATGGTCGTTATGCAAAAACAAACAAATAAACGTCTAAGAAGGTAAAATTTCACATTTCATGTCTTTGTTAGACAAAATTAATCCGTAACAAGCAATTTAAAAACATTTATTAAAGTAATGAACATACTGCTTTGAGAAAATAATTAACCAGAATCAAATTAGATTTTCCCGAGTATAATAGTTTGCGAGGCAACCTCGTCATTAAAAATAATTAGCCCTTCTTTGTTTTGATTAAAACTTGGGAAAAATTATATAATCTACCCACAAAGAATACTCAAGATAAAACTGTTCTAATTATAATTTAGGATAGCTTCAATCTTCAAAGAGTGGTTAAGAACCAAGGTTCTTTTTGTATTTTCGCTGTGCTTTTTTAGAGTTCCGTTACTGAAACGAATTTCTTTGATTCCGTCATGTCCGTCCGTTTTTTTAATAAATGTAATTAAAAGAAAAGTTGCCTTTTATGAACTGTATATAACTATGTGAGCATAAATGCGTATATTATTTGAAATATAAATTACAGCACGATGTAGAAGGATTATCAGTCGATAACCACCATCAAGGACATAAGTAATGGTTCGCGGGCACGGCGACCTAAGCATAGAGTGGCACATTATAATGACGACAACTTAAGGATAAACGGCGTATTCTACATACTATACATTGTTTAGATAAATTAAACAAATATGAAATAAATTTTGTTGGATAATGTTTCAAAAAATATCACAATACTTATAGACATTGTGAAAAAAAAGTTTGGTCTGCCCCACGTTAGACAAGTGGCATTACCGCTAAAGGAATACAATAGAAAATGTATGTGAATGGGAAATCGTTATGATAAATATTATATCATTTTCATATACTTTTATCATCTCATATCATCATATCATATATAATGATGATGATAATTTGATTTGACAACTTTTTGAGATGTGGGAAGTATGGGTAGGTTATAGTGTTTTCTACAAATATTGTAATGAGAAAAATGCTCATACATAGTCACTGTAGGAAGCACGCTGAGCGTGCACCGATACACGCTTTATTTAAGTCCACAGGAATAGATTAAGTAGTCGAAACTGGACTATAGACATAACTGAATATCATAATATAAAAAAACAGTACCTATCTAGAGAGTTGTAAAACTGACTATCTTAGGACGCGGTCTATCCATTCTTTATCTTTAACTACCCAATTCCGTCAGCATAAAAAGCGCTTTCTTGCCATTTAGCGCTGTTTTCGTCCTTTTTACCTCAAAACCGAGGCTATAACACCTCTCCCGGGTGCGGTAATATTTGCATTTAGAGCGAACGACTGATATTCTGACCTTATCAGAGGAAGATTGTGTTTGAGGGACGAATCCTGATGACGCAAGTGGATGGAATTACTTTGATAACCCGTCTAGAACACATACATTTTTAGTACCTAGTCATACATATATGATATTTATCTATTAAAACACAGAAACCTTTTAAAGATCAATTTCATCAACCAATTTATCTGAAAAGTTTCATGTAAAAACTATCTACACGCTCCACTTCGTTGGCATGTATCTCTGACAGCTAAAAGATGCGTAAAAAAGGTTTTACTTAGGCTGTTGTGCATAGATATTTAACTAATGTTTAAAATAAAATAATCGTTGAAACTGTATGGTAAAACAGTGATTATTATATTTTAAACGTTGGTTGAATGTCACACCAACCTTAGCCACTTAAATTTTCACAGAAATACGTAGATTAGCTGTTTTGAAGTATATTCTGGACAAACGTTCCGGTAAACTAAAGGTCAAAAAAATAGTTAAATTGGGTAAAAAATAGTTAAAATGTATGGTATGAATAAAAGTTTACGCTATTCGTAATAATTAATAAACCTGTTTTATTTCGCAAGAATACATAGCACCTTTATTCTCTTTTTTATATATATAATTATAAGAATTATCAGATCACCAAAATTTTATTTCAAATCAACATGCAGTGCAAAATGCATTTGTGGCAAAATCCAATCCGTTCGTCGTGAAATAGTACAAACTAATTTGCACACCAGAAAGTAAACCCGAAAACGGAAAACCTATTATCGCAAAATTAATTAGTGAACTCGTTTGTAGGGGGATCTAATTCTAATTTAAGTATTTTCAGGATAAAGCGTTTGAAGCTACCATTTGCCCCTCTCATTTCGCACAAAGCAACTCTGGAAAGTTTGTTTTACTTTACTGTATTCTTATTACTGTAATTTAATTTGAGCGCCGCCGTTGATGGTGTTTTTGTCGAATTTCGTAAAAGACTGGGAGACGTTGTAAAGCGTTTATTGACTGTCTTCATCGTTAAGAGGTTATAGGGAAATGGCTTCTTGGCTTGAAATGGTATCGAGTTAATGAATCGAAATCAAATCAATTTTCTTATTTTCAAACGTCAAATACAGAATTTTATTCTCAGTTAGATATACAAAATTAGAAGTCCCGGCAGTCGATGTCCTGCCCTAAAAAAATAAAATCTATGACCCGATCCCAGCGCCACCTACTGGTTTCAATTGTAAATCTAAACCATTCTGGGACCACTTAAATACACAATAAATAATCATCAAATCGTTTCAGGAGATTAGGAGGATCCTAAAACCCGATCTCTGTGCTACTACCGGTTCCAATCTATATAATGCGCACACAAAAAATGACATCGAAATACTAGTCTATTATTATTAGTGCAAGTATAGTTTTACTAAATGAAATCACGTGATTTAATAAAAAATAAAAATTTAAGAAAAAATTCATGTAAACATTACTATAATTCAAAACTGCTTAACGGTGGATTTCAATGAGGATTTAGTGATCAAAATAGACATACTTACATACATAAGAGACAACGTTACCTACTCTTTCATATTTAAATAATATAATATTCATTAAATTAATGTAATGTTTGTAACTATTACTACTACCTATGTAATGGATATCAAGAACATCATGCCGCACTAAAGCAGCAGGTATAAAATATTGCCAGAGACTGGCAGCTAATTTCATTTGGACTATTTGTACTTCATCGTCGAAGTTCTGTACCTTTTGTTATTTTTTTTATTTAGGGCAAAATAAAAAGTATGAATGAATTAAAAGAAGAAACATGATTTATTGTGGTTTAAAAGTTACAGTTAACAGAAATAAAATTTTACAATACAATAGGTTGTCTTATCGTTACTAGAAATTTATTCCAGACTTTGGATGAACAAGAAGTTTGTTAAAACAGTGGTATGCAAGTAAAGTAAATAGTACTTTACTTAGATAGGAACTAAGTTTCCAGAGGAACTAAGTCCTGGGCACAGCTAGTCTAAAATAAACAAAAGAGATCTTCACCTCTTTGTCCGGCGAAGTACATTACGAAAGCCTGAATATTGAAAGCGATTAATTTAATATTATACTCTCTCAGCGGAATCCTTCCAATTATAAAACGTTGGTAACGTTTAAAACGGTGTGTAGTGTAATGTGGGTCAGGGAGTACTTAGCTTACCTTCGTCCATTATTCAGCAGGATTCTCCATTCTGACGCTCGACGCTTGCCGAAATGCCTGGTTACCCGTTAGTTATTTTAGGACCATGTGTAACAACCGCATGTTCACGTTGTGAAGTTTTAATAATGTATTTGGAATTTATGAATGATGTTGTTTTTTGATCATGAGAATTTTATTCATTACAGGTGCTCGTTTTTAATGACAATGTTTAATGTTCATATATTGTTAGTAACTTTATGCTAACGCCTTATTCATATTGAGTTATATTAGTTTGTAGGTTTTTTAAGGTTCTTAAACGGTCTTATATATCAATAGGAATAAACCGCAATAATAACAAAGGTATAAAATGTACCTATCAGTTTCTATTAAAAGGCGCTATTCCTAAGCAATATAATGTGGCTCTGAAAAACACTCTTCTTATACTAATATATAAAGCTGAAGAGTTTGTTTGTTTATTTGATTGAACGCCCTAATCTCAGGAACTACTGGTCTGATTTGAAAAATTCATTTATTGAAAAAGGCTATATATCATCACGCTAAGACCAATAGGATTGGAGCACCAATGAAGAATGTTTCAAAATCGGGGGATTTTGAAAACAAATTCCACATAAATGACGTCACGGGCACAGCTAGTTTGTATATAAAATCCTCTACACATAAACTTCAAATATTATCAAATGAAGTTGAACGTAGGTTTTATGATAAAATATCTAATACAAAGTGTTACACAGCTTGGTACAATAAATTTATTTAAATTACATAATAACAATGTCTCTTTCAGTATTAAATGGGTAAATATGCCATTCAATGAGCTTGTATAAAACAGACATTTTCCTCTCAGCGCTAGACCCTCCCAAAAATAACAAATCTCACAACAAAAATTACGCAGGCTAAACAAAAAAATAAAAGTGACAAAAACCCAACAACAAATTCCTAGCAACAAAAACACGCATTCAAATTAACCACGAAACAGGATGCTCGTTACGTGAGAGAACAAAAAACAAAAACATTATAAAACAGGTGAGGGAAATACGGCACCGGAATATGATAATCATATTTCAGAGAGTTTTACTCCACTTGTTGCCATTCAAAATGTTCCCATGCAATTTGTCCTATTTATTTCTGCAGTATTGTTGCTATTGTACGCTACGAGCGGGCCTCTGCAAAACCCTTGGCTGACCCGATTCTTCCTCAAGCCCTGTTGTGCAAAAAGTTTAGCATTTCCAACGCGATGGTTTCGAGATTTTCATTGCATAATTTAATTTGAGGCGAATAATAATGCACTTCACTTCTCTTCCGGAATAGTTTTGCTTTTTATAACATTTCACCATCTTTCTATCTGTAAAACTGTTTCACAAATCTGGAATGAAATACTAAGAAATCTTTACAAAATCTGCCGCCTGTACACGTCTGTCACAGCTTACAAGAAAATGTCTGCGTTTTATGGCAGAAATTTTGCAAAGGCTATTTATTCTTTTTTTACATATTGCTGTAGTGAAATCGGGAAAAAAATAAAATCAACCATTATACCGTCATACATGTCACTGGTTAAAAATATTTTTCAGTTTACATGAACGTGGGGGGGGTACCGTTAGACGTGTCTTTTAAGTGATCAGGTGAAAGATACTGAAAACCTCTAGATAGTATACTACACTATAATATACAATAATCATATGTTTTAATTAAAATTTATTTTATCAAGTACGTTCTGAGAGTATGAGTATTTTGATTAACTTCTTTTTTTATTCTGTGGACCGATAGAAACAGTGAACTGTCTATTCCACGGAGAAGCGTGAACTAAAACCAAATACGTCCTTAGCTGTTTTTTAAAATTTTCACGAATTCTCTCTTGTGATCTTGAAATATAACCACCAGAATTTATCTTAAAATGAAAGAAAGTCAAATATAGGCCGCCTTATCATATAGTATGTCTCTAATAAATTTTAGGACATGCTTCAATACACTTAAGTGCCTGTGGGCTCTATAACCCAATTTCTTTGAATTCAAACGAGTATATAGCCAGTGTCCAACCTAGTTCAAATCTGGATAACTAAAAGATGTCCTGGTTGTCTTGAGACTATGTTATATTGATATTAGCAGATCTGTATTATATGTTCAAATCTATACTAATATTACGAAGGGAAAGATTTATATTTCTGTAACGAATAAACTCAAAAACTACGAGACTGATTTCAACATTCTTGCACAAGTAGAATGCCACATTATACTCGAGTAACTGGGTAACCTGGGTTCCGTGATAAAACTTCCATAGCGTATCACAAGGTGTAAAAAATTACCCATAAACTACCCATTGCGAAGCCGGGACGGGCCGCTAATCATGAATATGGCATAATTATTGTTCATTTCATTAACTTTCAACAATGTATTAAAAACTTC
The DNA here is from genome assembly GCA_012273795.1 of Dendrolimus punctatus. Classification (NCBI taxonomy): domain Eukaryota; kingdom Metazoa; phylum Arthropoda; class Insecta; order Lepidoptera; family Lasiocampidae; genus Dendrolimus; species Dendrolimus punctatus. The sequence continues at coordinate 9,762,132 of CM022542.1, read as the reverse complement.
TTAAAATTAACTGATTATAAACCAAACATTAAAATTATGTTTTTCTTTAAAAGCAAAATTGATTAAATGTTACTGTAGTCTATGTACAGCAAGTAGTTTCGTAGAATTCATGAACATACACTGTTTTTGAAATTATATTATAAAAATATTTCATCGAAAATATTCCACGGGTCAGCAACTATCCAATGGCTCTTGTCCAAATCTAATTTCGTTGAAGGTGTTTTTTAAATTCTATCAATTTGTTTTTTTTTTTCAATTTTCCACTTCATGATTCTTAATGAGACATATTTTTAAAAATTTGAGACCACCGTTCTTTTCCAATTTGACCTTACCCCATGTTACTATCAAGAAGCCACTTCAAGCTAGTAGCTAATCTTTATCTCACTTTTGCAGCCCATTTAAGCGCACTTAACTCTAATCTAGATTTTTATTGCAATTGTTTTCGTTGGTGTGTCGCAGGCGAACGGCACCCGAAGCGGCCGGAAGATTAATAGCAACATTTATCAGACTTTCGTTTGTTTTGAGTGTCGTCGGGGATAACCGGAATTAGGTTGTTCGCAAAATGTGCTGTGAAAGTAAAATAATCCAATTTAAATAATTACTGACGCAGTTATATGGGATTCTGAAACAGATACGTAAATACGAGAAGTGTATGGTAGAAATAAATGTATGTTGTCACGAATTGTCTGTTGATGTTTTATATTCAGTTTTAGTATGCAATCAGGGCTATACAGGGAAAATTTCCACCTCATAGTGCATAATTTTAAGAGAAGGTACATTAATTTTGTAACTTTGGCTAATATTAATTACCCACCTGATGGAAAGCGGTTACCGTCGCCTATGGACGTTTGCAACACCAGAGGTGTCACCAACGTGCTGCCGGCCTCGAAGAAATCTTATGACACCCTTTTTAAAAAACCCCATGTCGAAGCGCTGTGGGAAAACCACGGTTGGGAGCTCATTCCAAATCCCCACGGTGCGCAAGAGGAACGTTCTAGAGAACCGTTGCGTACAAGAGCGAAGCGGTTCAAGGAAGTGGGGATGAACGCCCAGCCGATGGCGTGCGGTGCGGTGGTAAAAAGAAGACGAAGGCACCATTCTAAACATTTCCTCGGAACACTCTCCGTTATATAGTCGGTAGAATACGCAGAGAGACGCGAAGTCTCTCCGAAGGCCAAGCGTATCTAAGCCGTCTGTGAGTATGGGATCGTCGACAATGCGAACGGCTCGACGTTGGATACTGTCCAGGGGATTTAGCTGGTAAGCGGGTGCCCCGGCCCACAAGTGTGAGCAGTACTCCATATGCGGCCGCACCTGGGCTTTGTAAAGCACAAGGCGTTGCCGCGGAGTGAAGTACTGTTTGGACCGGTTTAGCACTCCCAGCTTCTTGGAGGCAAGTTTTGCCTTGCCTTCAAGGTGGCCCCTGAACTGTACATCGTTTGCAATGTCGACACCAAGGATCCCAATACTCTTCGAGGTAGTAAGGGGTGTTCCTTGGAACTGAAGCGCATGTACGGATGGGGTTTTCTTGGCTGAGAATACGCAGACCTGTGTCTTTGTGGGATTGAATTGGACAAGGTTTTGTCTTCCCCACTCAGCGACTCTCTCTAAGGAGTTCTCTACCTTAGACACAAGTCTAACCACCACCACTTTTCGAAACTCACTTAGAAAATACTACTACTCTCATTTTTTGTGAGATTGCGTTACACTATTATGTAGCAGCATATATTTTCAGTGCGGTCAATTTTTGTTTGTATATATAGACCTTAATAAGTTATACGAAAAAATACTATGATTTTATACGAACTAACATGGCGTAGTGTTTTTACCAATTCTAGTCTAAAAGAACTGAAACAGATATAACCAATGAGATAAAAAGTCTTACCTTATTAAGTAAGGCATTCCGCAGGAGTAATATTTATATTGCTGTGGGATGTCTGTACTGGTTTAAGCTAAACCGAAGGTAGTAAGCCACTACTACCTACACTTTCAATATTTTATTATTGCTAAGAAAATACAAAAGTATATTAAGAATTCCTTTTCACGTTTATATTTGCTGGCTATAAAGTAGCCAGTTCACAGCGCAGTTGCTTCGCAAAATAAAAACGTTGTATTTATTGTTTGTATTATGTAGTCGAGCTGCTACTAGAGTGAGTTTGTTGCTATGTTGCAAGACTTTATAAAAGTATTTCTAAATCTTAAAAGTAGCTTTCGCCTCAAGCTTCTTTAATTTTATACAATAGATAAAAGAGTGAATGTTATAACAAAGAAAGAATATAAATTTGATCTTGCTGCTCTATTTACAGATTAAATATACATTATCTCATCGTATTATTCTATTTATCTTATACGAGTCTATTATATGCTGCTTAGGTATATTTTTATACCACAAAATTATCAAAATTTTACGAATTCATGATTTACATACCAAGAGCGTAAATTAAAATTAAATTATTTGACTTTCAACTCTTGACTATGATGGGACATAACAAATGTTAAAAATATATATATACACAACTATGTACATCCCGAAATCTTATTAATTTCATTGATATTTGTTATCTTTTTTATATAATATATACAAATTCACAATATCACAAGTCACATATAACACGCACGAACAAATACATTTTCTTTATTTATTCTTTTAGATGAATGTAACTACAATAAATAATTTCACAATCAGAATAGTACCATTAGGAAGGAGGTACCCGAGATACGATGTCGACCTAGTTTGGGGAGCAATGAGTTTCAAAAATTGAGAATTATGTTTTACTCAATAAATGTGTTTTAATTTTTTTTTTGATTGAGTATTCTATCAGCATCACTCCAATTTCAATCCAGGCTGCATTTGGAGTGTCTGCCTTAGATTTCAGCGTCCGCTTTCTTCTTATCTTTCTTCATTTCTTGCGGACTAACACATCCCTCATAGAGAGATAATTGGCACATATGTCATCCAATTTCAAGTTAAGCCATCATTTCTTGGGACAACTGTTTACCTGGAAAACGGTGGTTTTCTCTTAACATAGCCATACCAGCGTCTAACTATTGCAATTTGTCTACTTTATAATGGATAACAAGACTGTATCTGATATTAATATATTTTTTAATAAACTAAAATTATTTAAATATACCCATATGTACAAGTTGGGCCTACCGCGTTCTTTACCCTTGATTTTAGATTTATATATAAAACATACTTAAATATAACAAAATTCCTGTTGTGATTTTAAAATTTTCACTAAAATCTGTTGACGCATTTCGAAGTTTCTTCGAGACAATAAAATAAACTCACGACATTTATATAAGTAAAGTAAAGTCTGAAAAGTAGCTTATATAGTTTTCAAAAAAGAGAGCACAATTTTACATGACGTTGTACCGGTCTTTTCGCTGTCACTTAATTTGATTGCTGTCCGTGACAACCCACGCAAATAATCTGCATACATTTGCAAACCCAATACCGATCTAAATAAAATAAAGTACATGCAAACATTGCCATTGAACTGTTGAAAAAAGTCCAATTTCCTATTCATGGAATGGTTGCAGTTTTGTTATTAAATTACTTTTAACCATCATGTATTGTTAGTCCAATATTTTTATGAAATCAATCTTAGAATATCCACATAAGTGGTTAATTTTTTTTATCAATAGTTGAGATCCGTACCTTACAACTCTAGCCATACGTTTACCTATCAACAAAGCCAAAGTTTAATCCACATTTTAAGCGGACTATGAAAATATACTGCCATGGATCATAAAAATTTTACGACCCCCATATTACCATGAAAGGAGAGGCCATAACATTAGAAAGTAATATTTTATATCGCCGTATTGTTTCTATTTTCGATTCATCGCTTTGTTATTATCGATATTATAAAATATTCGAACGAAATCGACTGGAATGTAAATTTATCGGTCATTTTTCATTTTTTATGTTTAGAACATACCTTAATAATATCTTTACTCCATACTAAATATGCATTAGTGAGAGACTATAGATAGTTTGTTTGTTCCTTCTTCGTGGATTAAGGAATGATAAATGTATATATGTATTTATTTATATATTGAATTATTAAATTAGTTTAAGTATTTATGTGTGTGTATAGCCTTTTTCCGGCACCACCTACATGGCCTGGCTCAAATTTATTTGATTTAAGTTACCCGAAAAAAATCGCTTTGAGTAATAAGGTCGCCTATTGTATTGCCTAGAAAATGTTGTAAATATGGTCTGCTTTGTAATTGTATATTATAGTATGCAATAAAGTGTTATCTCTCTCTCATTCCCTTTCTATATAATGAAATTATCTTTATCTATAATATTACAAAATTGTAGAAATGCCGTGTTGTACCTTGAATCTATTTTAAAAGCGCTTGGCTATTTATTTGGAGTGTTAGTACCAACACTAATGTATGGCAGTGAATGTTGGGTAAGGCAGAAGAAGCATGAAAGTAGGATAAATGCAGTTGAAATGAGACTTTGAGAATTATATGTACGGTTAATGTAAGTGATATGATAAGAAACAGTGTGACAAGGGAACGTTGTGGACTGGAAGGGGATGTAGTGACACAATTGAAAAAGGAATGTTATGGTGGGCATGTATAGAGTATAATGTTTATTAGAAATCTTTTGGTAGATAGTTGATTGATTTATGTTTTAACTTTGTGTCATACTCAAATAAATTAAATAATTAATTGTGTCTTTGGTAACGTTACTTATATCCAGTTTCACGGGAGTTCCTACATCTCATGTATATTTGCACCCAAAAACTCATTGCCACAAGAGCAATTTTCAAGATGAAATATCCTTCGATATACCTTTGGTATGTATATATATAATTATGACATATTTTAAACTTATATGTACATATAAAAGTATAGCGCTATTCGAATTCGTAACTGTCATGACTGAAGCCCCATAATAAGCCATAACTTTTTTATTTAAAAAAATCGCATATAATCGATCTTTGATTATTTCTAACTACCTGAATACAATTTTCAAGCTTCTAATTTAGTCTTAATATTAACATTTGTATTCTACACATTATTATGTTAGCTCTATTATTATACTCGCACAATACAAGTCAACTAAGAAGGTCACAGTTGCTGATAAGAGCGGAATTACTTCAGTGGGTAAATTCAGGCATAATATAGATATAGCCGAAAAACATAATATACACACAATAACATATTTGGTTGCGACGTAAATCCAAGCCCCCGCGCGCCCCCGTCAGTGCCAAAATTACCGCGGCACAGTGCGCACACACCGTTACATTACAATCAAATAAATCAAAAGAAGTTCAATATATCATCTCTCATCATTATCATCAGAAATTCAGAACATCAGAACACCACCATCAAGCAGTAAGTCTCTCCTATTATATTCCTCATTTCTGGTCCTTCGAGCCAAATTTGAACTAGCGACCTATGGATGGTATCATTAGGAATATAATGGGAGGACTAAGTGGTTGATGGTGGTGTTCTGAATATCGGACGTATGACAGAAAAGAGGAGTATAGAAGGAATAGACACATTGTCCGACCTCAATATTGGGAGCAGGTAAAACAAAAAGAGATAAAATTCAGTTGGCAAAAGAAATAAACCGAAATAACAAGAGTTGCCAAATAGGGAAACTAACAGTTTATAGCTTACAACCAACTTCATTAAGGACTACAACACTTTTAATTAGAAATCGGGCGAGTATTTGCACACTTAAGGGAAGTTGTGCTACTTAACAAATAGTTGCTTGAACTATTAACTTGACTAATCGAGACCATTATCTCCAAATCTGGGATAATTATTAAATATTAAAATTATAAAACATTTCGATTCCGTATTTTTTTATAAATAGCTTATGTTCGTGGCTTCGCTCGTGTTAAAAAAGTAATATATTTTTGGTTTTTTTAAGAATATATTGACAGCCGCTATGGTTGAGCGGCTAAGTTTTTGCCGGCTTACCTCACTACAACGCAGAGGCTCCGGGTTTTATTTCCGGCATGGTATATTTCAGAAGCAATTTTTTTTCGTAATTAATGTGATACGGGTGTCTGGGATCGGACTCAAAGTAGTCCGTTGTATATTACCCATAACACAAGCTTAACTTGCTTAATTTTGTCAACCAACAAGTGGGACTTGTCTGTTGAAGTTAAACTTCTACTATGTTGTGTCCCAGCAGACATTTTGATTTTTCATAGGTTTATTGCAAATTATGATTTAGTTGGGTTAGGTACATTTTAATGAATGCATTTTTTATTTAAAGATATTTTAAGCTATTGTATAATAGCTTTTATCGCGGGCTTTGAGCGCGGCGAGCGAACCAAGAAATTCAAATTCATTTTATCAGAGAAAAAACTGAATGCGATCTGGAACCAATAAAAACAACGATAGTCTACTCTAGCATTATGCCCCCTCTCACACGTCTACTCTAAATTATGCCGCATTTCACCACGGCTGAAACGCTTTTTCGTAATAGAAACATCGTAATAGCCTCCCATCTATACAGAAGTTTCACTTCAAAAAATACTAAGTGAAAACGTCCCAAAAAAAAAACAAATTGGCGTTTATAATATTTGAACCTTCTTTTTGAACTCGGTTAAAAAGTCAATCCTAATAGTCTCTATTTGCTATTTCTCTGATGATACTTGAAACAAGATATTGAAAGAATATTACTCTAAAAATGCTCCAAACTTAATTTTCATCTTCTACATTTCCAAGAAGAGGGTAAAATTTCTATTTATGAATACATATGAGAATATTTGTATTATTTACGTAGATACCGCGAGAACACAAGAGATCTCAGTATTTTGTGGCGAAAAGCCGGCTTCTACCTGAAAGCGCAATGATACAAACTGAGTATTTTATATGAGAAGAGGTCACGATTCGTGAGTGTGCTCATATAATTTACATTTTGATAACAACTGGCTGGTATGCTCCTTATTTTAGCTAATAAACTTGGGTAATGTAATGTGGAGGGTTGGGATGTCTCTTGCCTAATATAACAGAGAATTGAATGACATGTTTGCATGCATGAAATTTAAGTTTTCATCTCGGAAATTATGTTAAAGTATTTTTCATTTTCTACGTTGCTCTCTGAGACCTAATTCACTTTTTGTACTGTATGAAGTAATGGGTTTGTTATGAAAATCTTACATATACGATAAATATCTGGTCTGGCTAAAACTCAAAAACGCCTTTCTCGATTTTGATGAAAATTATATATGTGTTTAAGACACAATTGGACCCGGTGGATGGCGCTACAATCGAGTTCTAGACTTTTACTTTTTCAGGGCGGTATATAGAACGTCTGCCGGGCCCAATAGGTTTTGTATAAAATTTCATTTTATAACACTAGCACATTAAGACCCTGTCGATTGTGTCAACAGATTCGGAAGTACACATTTTAAGAGAGTGGTCGGTAAAATGGATATTATTGTTCAAGACGGAGTGACGGGTTTAACAAATCGAGATGAAATAACAGTCGCCTTATAAAAAGGGTAACCCTGAAAAGACTAGTTTTTCTCGATTTTTTATATAAAACTGCTACTATAACTATTTCGTTAAAACAGATCAGTCAAGACTACATATTTTGGAAGTTTCTTTTCAGTTTTATATTTAAATATAATATCTTTATTAATATTGCATTTAGGAAAATACAATAAATGTAGACTTGTGACATCTATTGAACAACGTGGAATTACCATCAAGACAACATTTTAAATTAGTTACTATCTTCTTCTATGCCTATTTATTGACTTTTATTTTCACAAATATTATGTACAATATTCATAGTAAGTTAAAGTAAGTTTGAACGGTTCTGTATGATTCTTAAAGAAGCGTTCATACTTACTCTAACTCTCTATGAATAAGGCCGCATGTCTCTATACCTCAACTCCTTATTCATACTTTCATCTATACAGAGAGAAATTATAAACAAAACTTCTTTTAACTCTTTTTAGTGAGATCAACAACCTTATTATATAACTGTTATGAATAAGGGAACAAATGTGTACACTGTATAACTATGAAATTCACCGATTCAATGTTTGAGGACACAGTTTATGAAAATTCTCACCCAAATTGCGTGTTAACAAGCTTTACAAATTGAATTGCGTAAAAATGTATTCACGGTGAATACATCGTTAATAAATAACATTATACGTTAATGAAATGGTCGGAACAGTTGACCCGTCGTACAGACGGTTAAATTAAACTCCTGCTATCTTTCCCTTCGGCGGTATATTACTGAATTGCAAATTTGTTTCAAAGAAATAAAAGGACTGGATGTGATTATATCAATAGATGTTAGTATTACTATTATACTGTATACCTCCTTCATAGAAATCAGTTGAATATTATATTTTCATTAGATGTTTTCAATTACTAGAATAAAAAGAGGTAATCAACGGCTTTGGATCTACTACACCTGCTGTCTTAGTAAATGTTTTACACTGAACTTACTGTTGTATTTGAAGTCCATTATGACATGTTGTAAATATTCGTACTTTTTCTCGAGGTATAAATTTTATTTCCTAAGTCCTATATTTTATACATACACAGGGAAAAAGAGTTTTTTAGTTTTCACTAAAGCCACCTCTGTATTCCGACAATATCTGTAAGAAAACGAAGATCTAAGCAACACAGCTCGTAAAATTAGCAAACAGAAGTAGCAATAGGCTGAAAGTTAGAAGATGCATTAATGATGAATTCTGATATTTTCAAAGCAGTATAGGACGCCGACCTGGTCGAGGTCGAGGCAAACGAAAAACTAAGAATATCTGGCGTAAACTTGAGAACACTTGCAAGTGACTAACAACAGCGTTTCCCTCATTCATCATCCACCATGCTCGAGGTACTACTTAGACTATACAAGATAGCTTAATTTTGAGGAAGTTTTGAATTTATGTCTACATAAAACGTAAGTTTTTTAAACTACTGCAGAATAAAAATAATATTTGATTTCAGCATTCATAGTATCTATAACATGTGAAATATTGGAAGTAATTTGGAAACTTTAGCTCAAGCTTTTCTAGAAGTCACTATTCCTGTTCATTGTACCGTCAGGGACGGCTCGTGACGGCCGCTTGTCTCAATTTAATACGGCTCACATGCAAATTTGTGTTGATTGTCGTCTGTATCGGCAAATAATCGAGCCGGCGCCTGACCAGTCCCACCGATGCCGACCCAACCAGAATATTCTACCGAAGATATGCACTGGTCATTCGTATTTGTAGCTACCGTTTGATTGGCGAGAGATTCAGTAGGGAGACATAGAACCGAATCATTTATCAACTAAACCATACGTATATTTAAATATATACATATTATCGCGCCTGTTTTCCATAAGGGTAGGCAGAGATTAATGAATTTCTACTTCGATCTTGACGAACATCTTTTGCTTCATCTACATTCATTAATCTCTTTAGACATATTTTAATATACACTTTTTACCATGCTATTGTTTAAGACATCTAAGATTTAGTCGTTATAAGTACGTCGCGACCTACCAGCACGAACTTTGCCACTCACACTATTACCGTACACTTGTTTTGTCAGTACCTTTTCATCGATTCTCTATATGTCTATGCCAACTTCACATTCTTTTTCATTTCAAGCATGAAGGAAATACTAAAGGCATCAAATTACCCAGGATAAATGTACTTCTTAAAAACTTTTAATTCCTACATTACTAGAATATGCTATAGGGGTCTCCTATCCTTTTTAACGTTTTGTTCTCTAAATTTTAAATCATATTTTATTGACAAAATCTGACAAAATTTAAAATCAAATATTTTCTACTAGCGACCTGCCCCGGCTTCGCACGGGTGTCTAAAAAGTTTGTTTTATATAGCCTATGTCAACCGGGGATATTGTAGCTTATACGGTGAACTCCGGACTGCCGCCAGTGCGGCGCGCCCGACACGGCGTTACATACGCTAGTCGAGTGCGCCGCATGGGCGCCGCAGCGTTTCCAGCTCGAGACGCACGTAGGTCCGGCCCACTCGCTCTGCGACTTGGTCAAGGCCATGCTGCAGAGCAGCGACAACTGGGGGGCTGCGGTTACTTTTTGTGAGGCAGTAATGTCACTCAAGGAGGCCGCAGAACGCAATAAGGAGAGGAGTCCTGCAGCGCGTGCTAATGCGTCTTCTCGAGGTCGCCGGCCTTCAGCTGGCACCCGGAGAGGCAGGTACGTGCACTACTTCCCTCCCTGAGTTAAGTTCCGTGTTCCGCGAGGGGGCCTTTAGCTTACTAGGAGAGCAAGGATTCATCTGCCCCCCGCACTACGAAGTGGGGTATGTTCTCCCAGGGCACACTCCAGCACTTTATTGCGCTAGATAGACTGTTGCGTAACTATGTTCTATATCTCAGTCCTTCCAACACAAACAAAAGCGCAGGGTCGACATGGAGGAGGGGTTTTTTAGTGGGTATTGAGGTTGTTAGCCCGTGCAGCATCACTCGGAGTCTTCCACACTACTCTGTGTCGTCAATCGCGGACAGAGCACTACCAAGAGCATACTATTGCTGCAGTGTTATCGTCCCCGATCGACGCGTGCCGATCCCCTATCATCGGCCCAGTTTGTGCGTAAATCGGTAAAGCATTTTCTCTCGCCTGAAAAAAAAAGTTACACGGTGAAAGAATTTTATGCAATGCAAACAAACAATCAAATCTTTCCTCTTTTTAATATTAGTATAGATTAATGTAACTACATAATTTAGTCTGACTTTGGTCATACTATAATATATAGAGTCAAAAACCGATAAAAGAATAGCCTGTAGGATTGAGGAGTTTTTCAAAGCATCATCATCCTGTCCTGGGAAACCGTCGTTGTGAACATTCTTCTTCCATACTATTAATTAAATCAGTGAAATCCTTTATTCAAATTAAGTAAGCTTAGTTCCTCTCTCTGTCTCACCTCTATCCGGCTAACAAACCCAGTAATCAGTACACCGTGAATATATACGAGCAAAGTGGGTAGTTATTATGCGCAACATCTTAATCCGCAACACGTGCTGTTAGCAACACGTATCTCTTGCGGGAAGTTTGTAGCTCTTGCAAAACACTCACAAGTTACACAATTCAGCGATTGAAAGTGTTTATTCTTAAACGTCTACTCAAATTTCAAAATAACGTGATAAAAGTAATTATTGACAAAAACCAATTGTTAATATCGCGATAACATTTAAATTTATTTGAAGGCAAAATAGGATCTTGCTATATTTTAATATGAATTAGGTGAAAAATTAAAATTTAATATGAATTTGCACGTGAATTTTGCCCTAGCATAATCTTTATCAAAATAGGGCAGGTATAGTCTTGTGATGGTAAACCATTCACAGTACACAACATTTCAGTTTTACCAATTATTTTTTTATCATATATATTAAGGTATACTTTGTACATAAGTAAATTAACAAATAAAAGCGACCTATATACGCCCCATCACTAGACTCGGGTCTATCTAATTAAGGTAACAGATTGTTTATACACCTTAGTCAAGGCTGATTGGCGGATTTGGCACATTGATATGCCAAATGACATTGATGTGTGATGTACATTGTACATGGTATTTCTAATAATATGCACAATGAGTTAGAACATCTACCAGAGAAGTACATGTCCCTGTTCAAACCATTGCCACTAAACTGTAATCATTTTCATTCCTTTTATGATATAATAAATAATATGTTACTTTCTTGTGATTTACATATTGTGACAGTCCTGACGTGATTGTAAACAATATATACAAATCTACCGGGCTTTTAACGCTTTAAGGAATAATAAAATCTATAATATTTCTCTCTCATAGCTTATCACTTATACTTCACGTTAAAAGAAGATCCAGCAAAACAGACTTATTCCATCCTACATTTTAGGTAAACTCATCACGCTGATAATATTGATTAATTTCACGTTTTATTAAAAAAATAAATTGAATCTAATGGAAATATTGTATCAGTTTTAATTCTCACATTTTCAAATTTTATTCGTGAAAATAGCCAAGAAACGTTTATCCGTGCAGGAACGGAGAAAGAATTGTATTCTTTTCTTTCCTGCGACCGGGCGGCCTGTCGTAAGATGCGACAAAACAACAGCTAGGCTGTAGGGCATTTGCCCGACTGGATGGCTACCGCCCCTGGTCTAAAGGAGGTCGCCATAACAACCTTGAGTTGTATTCCGGCATTAGTGACCAGGTTTCAGTCTCCCTTAAGAGAGCAGCAGCGCATTTGTACAACACAAATGAAAACACGATATTAAAAAGACAAAAAAAACGATATTATGAAGGGAAATTTTTATGCTGTTACTAAAACTCGGATAACCTAAGTGGGCTAAATTTTGCTGTCCAAGCTCATTGGAATGAAAAAATCCCGGGTTCGATTTGTGGCATGGTAAATTTTGTAAACGGACTTTCTGTTATTTACTTTTTTTTTCAAACAAAATCATACATAATTTTTACATATCTAGATCTTAAAATCCAAAGGAATTAACTAAGATGCTAAAAGTCTGCGTTTTATGTACATTTAATAAATATGAGGAAGCTACTCTGGCTATAAGCAAATGGAAGGAGCACAGAAAGTTTTAGTGGGTGTTTCTGCAGTTTTTCTCCCCACCATTTCACCGTGATCCCCACATGGTGATCAATCCGTAACGAGATTTCTCTTCGTGAAAGACAAGGGATACAATGTATCCGTGTCTACCTATTATTACTATTTGCTATCATCTCTCAGCAAAGTTGACAAACGCTTATGAATATTTCTATATTAGTTACTTAATAACTTCATAGTTGTTTATATATAGCAAGCAAAGCCACGGGATAAACCAAGTATGTATATATATTATATATAAACCTTAAAAAATTATCTAACTAACGGTGAAAACCAGTTATAAATTCGTTGTGTAGTTCAGGAGGAGTTAGTAGATAGACAGACAGACGAGGAAAGCGATTTTGTTTTATACTACGTAAAGATGAATTCGTTCGCGTAAATTTCAGATACCTGTATATCCAGCTGAAGCCATACTTTTTTCTAAGGTAATAGTATCAAGTTTCGAGGTCTGTCGGCCCTGACCAGAATAGACCTTACATTATAATGAAAATGCCTGCTTCTTGTCTTTCCACTCTCGCTAGAGTCATGGGTTTGCTGGAAGAAAACTCTTTTTAGGGTTAAGCCTGCCTTTGTACACCACCATTATTTTGTAAGTTTTTTTGTGACTATTTTGTGTATAATAAAGCAAAAAACAGCGATTACATAATTCGCTTCGTGACAAATCCCCGTACATATTTAATTGATGGCTTCGTCATCCGACTAGAAGTTGGTTCGTAATTGGAAGGCGGTGAGTGGCGCGCTAACGAGGTCCAAGCACATGCCAAAACACGCGTCCCAGCTATCGGTATTCTGACTGATTCCAGAATAAGACGAAAAGGATTTCTTATGATTAACATAAATGTGGAGTGAAAAGGTATGCTGTTAATCAATATTAAAGTTTATTTATATCCACATATCTTATACTAAAGACGAGTCTCGGACTCTGTAAGCAAAGCCAACTAAAAGGTGCCGAGTTTGAAATATGATGGCGATCGCGTTGCAGTGGGTTACGAGAACTTACTTTTAAGTAATCAAATTAGTGTGGATAAGGTGGAGTGGTAACTATATAAATTTACGCACACAAGATTTAAAAAATTAAATTGCCAGCCGCAGGAAATTGTATTCTTTCTCCGTCTCTGGGCAAATAAAGTGCAGCGATAACAAATTTAATTTAATCTAATAACAACAAGCGATTCTCAAAGCTAACACTCTATATAAATTTCACCCTTTTTAAGGAAATTGATTTTATGGAATTTACTTAGTAGTAAAATCATTAAAAAGTAACAAGTATTATTTTTTATTAGTATAAAATGACTTTGTTCCTGCACTTGTTATCCGTACGAGAACGGAAAAAAAACAATTTCTACCGGCCGGGCGGCCTATTGCAAGAGGGTACAAACCAACTCACAACCAGGTGGTAGGGCATTTGCCCGACTGGATGGCTACCACGTCTGGTCTAGACTATGCCCCCATAACAACCTTGAGTTGTGTTCCCGCATTAGTGGCCAGGTTCCAGTAGCGATTTGTAGCACCTTTGGTGTTGCAAATTACACAGGCAATGGTAACTGCTTTCCATCAGGCGGTCCGTCTTCCTATGTGCTTAACTCATGCTAAAAAAATATTTTTTAGCAGAGCAAGTATCACCCCTGTCTACGTAATATTATTGCGTTCTTATTTTTAAATTTGGTATTAAAATAGATCAAAATAAATATTTAAACATTTTCCTCATAAAATATAAATAAGAGACAGATATTAGAGGAGTGGCTTTGAACAAAATTTCAATTATATCAGCGGAGGGGCGCTAACGGGCCGCGCTTCCCCCGTGTTGCCTGACGCCTCCTACCTAGAACTTTGTATTTACATTTTGTTAACGGAATGAGAATTTAAGGCGAAATTTCTTAGCTGTAATAAATGTGTTTCAAAAGTCAAAGTGTACGGAATGCTTATACCATAAATTATTTCCGTATTAAGAATTTTCGCTAACAAGTGTCGGCAATAGCGACGTCTTTCAGGGCACAGACATTATCTAATATATAAAATTCTCGTGTCACAGTTTTCGTTGCCATACTCCTCCGAAACGGCTTGACCGATTTTGATGACATTTTTTGTGCTTATCCGGTATCTATGAGAATCGGCCAACATCTATTTTTCATCCCCCTAAATGTTAGGGGTAGTCCACCCCTAAATTTTTTTATTTATTTTTTAAACAAAATTTTTAATTTCTATTTTTTTATGATACAACATACAAAAATACATACAACCCTAGATTTTCAACCCTCTACGATCAACCCCTATTTTTTACCGGGCAGGACGACGTCTGCCGGGACAGCTAGTATCTTTATATATCTTATTATTCTCTATATTTTGTCCATATGTTTCAATGGATTCTGGAATGGCCCAGATTTACAATTGTAATCGATAGGTGATGCTAAAATCGGGTTCGAATATTGTATAGTATTTTTCGTGTGTTAGAGTGGGCCCTGTATAAATTGGATTCAGAATTTGATCCGGTAGGTGGCACTGAAATCGGGGTCTAGATTGTTTTTTTTTTCAGAGCAGATATATATCTGCTCTGAAAAAAATAAATAAAATATGTATATACATATATCTAATCCGTTATATATTACCCATAACACAAGCGTAACTTGCTTTATTTGGGGATATAGAATATATGAGTTCGTCTGCCGATTATTTATTTATTATTAGCTTTTGCCCGCGACTTCGGCCGCGTGGATTTTTTTTTATTCATTAAATCTATTCTTTGTTACTTCTAATACCTCCAAGAATATGTGCACAAAGTTTCATGATGATCAGTTGAATAGTTTTCGCGTGAAAGCGTAACAAACAAACTTACATTCACATTTATAATATTAGTAGGGATTTATGTATAAAAAAATCAGCTCCCATATACTTGTATTCGAAATACTACAAAAATATGCGATGGATTGATTTCCCTAGTAATAATTTAATTGCTATCAGACTGAGCTTTAACGAAGTATGACTGGCTTTACACGTATCTAGAAATAAAATTAATAATATTTTGTTTGTGTAAAAAGTTAGTAAATTTAGGACATTTAATTTTAACGCTTCTTTGCTTATCGATTTTGTGATTTTAGCAATATGAATTTCGGTGTGTCTGTGACATCGGCTTGTGGCAAACTTGCTTTGAATTTATTTTAAAGCAACAAACAAACTACAAAACTTTGTGTTACGCTTTTTATCCCAGTACCAAAAGCTGTTTTTGCAAAAGTAGACTATTTCGAGAGATAAAACTTTACTTTTTGCTTTTGTTGATAAACTTTACGAGGTACGTTGTTAAAACTTGTGCAACTTGCTTTTTTAGAATTTTAAGAAGACATGACCACAAGTGAGAAAATGTGCTAGCTTGTGGTGTAAACAACTTTGTTTTACTGAATAATGAGTATTTACATTTAAATGTATAAGTTAGTTTGTTTCTCCTCTTCGTAACTCTGAATGTTAAAGGTGCGGCTTCATCAGCGTTTTTGAATGAATGAATGAATCATTTATTGTTATAATGTATGTACATAAGATGTTACAAGATGCGTTGTTTCAATACGTTTTGCCTTATTAGGCGTGCAATGTCCAAATACATGTCATAATTATACAACTAAATTTACATTTAATAAAAATATATATGATATAAAATATTACAATAAAATTATATGTTACAAAATATTATTACTCATGTCTTTGTCATTGTCATATTATTCATTTTCTATATAATAAACTTTTTCCAATAAAATTTTCTTAAGGGACTTTAAAAAATAAAATTAAAGGCTGCACTCGTAACCTTTCCGGCAGTTTATTAAATATGATAAGCGCCATGATCCTTTTGCGCATCATGGCCGTTTTTAAACAGTAAATACAGACTCTATGTTGTTCACGTCTGTTTGTTTAACATAATAGACCGATCCACACAGATACGGCGATGGGTTTGATGCGTTATGATATCGCATCGCATATATTGAAATGCGACATTATTAACGACGTTACATATGGACAGATAACGGATACACTAATGTGACTATGCGTTAACGGTGTTATTTTTCGACGCTTTAAATAACGCGCATTCGGCCATAGTCCAAATCCTTAACACCAACGCAGATGCGACCGCAAGGAAAATGAGTTTGATAACTTGGCACTGGAACCTCACATATTTCAATTATTTTCTGACATTACTTTTCTGATATATTTTTGTCCTTTTCTGTCTGTCTTGGTATCATATAAAATTTGTGTTTACTAGATTTTTACATACTTCATACACACTTGTCGATCCTTAATATTCTACAAATAAAATTGAGCCTAAGAAATTTTCCGTTATTTACAAATTGGTATAGGTATCTGTACTGCTTTTTAATGTAATAAAATAAACATTTTTCAAAGCAAAAATTCAACTAAGTTTAGAAAGAAACTTTATTTTGTGGATTTTTAAAACTTTGTAAGTTGACAAAAAAATCCACGAATTTACACATAAATTAAACTATACTAAATGAAACTAAAAATAAGCTATATATATAAAAACTAAAATTTAACCATAAAATCTAATACCAGAAGGTTGTCAGTTGGTGGCGTGCCCAAAAGACTGGCTACACTAGCTCGCTGAATGGCAAGCGTTGCCCTAGATATAAAGCACTCTTTTGGTCACGTGAGACATCTAGCAGACGTTTGGCTGTATCGATGAATCTTGTGCGCCTCAGGCCCCCATAGTCCCAAGGTCTCGACCCTAAAAGCCGCAAATATATAGCCATTTCCGATGGCTGAGTATTTGCGGCGTTTTAGGGCCTCCTATTGCGCAGCAGCAGTGGAATTTTACTTTTGAAACAAAAATATATCCGTTACAGCTCGCACAAATTGTCTAGCTTAAATAAAAACATACGTTATTGAGTACAATACAGACTAAAAATACAAGCAGAATAAAAATGTATGTAATGCACACACAGAATAAAATTTGTATTCTTTTAAATCAGTCCGACGTTAAAAGGATTTATTTGTTTGAGGGAAAAGTTACGGTGTCTGATACTAGCAATTACTTAAACTAATTAATTAGTTGTTTTACTGAATCGTAACATCAGCATACTTTTTGCTTAATGAGGCGGGCAATAAAGTTGAAACCTTGGGTAAGGGTTGTCAAACGACAATGAGCTGCTTCCAATCTAATCTGAACTAGCAAATAAAATGTCTCCGAAGTAACAACATATTTAATGCATGATTCGCGATCGTTTAACACGATAATTTTATCAGATTGACCAAAGTTATGTCCGTTAATTAACGAAGCTAAACTACTCTTACTTCAAAATTATCATCAAAGATGCATATATATACATTTAACGATAATTCTAAATTTATAATAGTAATTGTTAAACAAACTGTATATTCTCAAGTTATGCTAGTTATGCTTCTGTTATGGATAGTATACATGTTATTTCGTATATACGTATATATTGGTATTCTATAAAAATAAGTCTATGTATATTTGAATTTTACAGACCGATTTTTATATCGCCAAATTATTTAAGAATTTCTTTAAGCTGTTGCCTGGAAGAGATCGCCTTTAGCGGTAAGACCGCCTGTTGTTTTCCCAAGAAGTATTGTAACCTTTTTTTTTTGCTCACTCAATCAGAGAAACCGTCGATATATTGTGTTCATATCAAGGAATGAGTATAAAAGGTCTCGCTGTTATTATATACTTATTCATGAAAAAAAAATTATTGGTTATTTTCAAAATATCGATCAATACTTTAACTAGTTAGATTTATGCTGTGACTAGGGTTTTCCCTTATTTTATTTTTAAAACGAGCATTCACATAGGTGACGTTGCATTAATGTTCTATCTAGGTGCTAATGGTTCCCAAAAATTTTACTTCATTATATTTCGGAATATATTTTATTTTCCGGAATAAAAAGTAGCTTTTATCCATTCTCGGTATCTACTCTACATAACATAATTACAGAAAAATCTATATATACCCTAGTTTTTTCCATGAAAGCATCATATATTGATATATACATTATACACTGACAGTAACAGTTACTTTCGCATTTATAATATAAGTTATTACGATCAAAGGATATAAAATATTGTAAGAGGATAAGATATACCCTTTTTCGTTAATAAAAGAGTGAAATTTTAAATTTAAAGGATAAGTTTCATTATTTTTCAAAGTTTATTATAAATTGAATTCCTGGACGGTTGACAGCCCTAACTTCAAAGAATTGCAATCTTAAGATGAGTCTGACTCCTGTAAAACTGAACAGTGTTTTCCACCTTTTAGATGGGTGAATTTGTCTAAGTAGATACTTTTTAAATACATTTTCATTTTACTGACTAATGTAATTACTTTAGATCTACGTTTACTTTTAAAATTTTGTTTATAGACATGAATAGTTATGAAAGAACACATCGAATACTACGCCACTTCGCTGCAATAATGTGCTATCTTGAAAATTGAAAGTTTAAAAAGAGTTTTTTAACTATCAAAAACTAAACGTACCGAAAGGATTTTGTTTGTCATTCTACAATGTATTTTAAAAGATACCTAGTTATTCGTTTCGCTACAATTATTTTTGAAAGTTAAAAAATTGTTATCTAAAATCAAAAACGAATCTAACTATTAAAAAGTCAAGATATATCGCTGAGATATACATCTAAGATTTTGTTTTGAAGTGACAACTTCTTATGGGAGGATAAACCGCTTTGTTACGTTACGCGTTATGGTGCCAGTCTGTCTGGCTTTCACGCACATGGCAGCGATAGGCAGGCTCCTCCTCTCTCACTCTAACCGAAAGCGCTAGCCGTATTTCTTCTAATGTACATATTCAAGAATTGTAACTAAGAATAAAATATATTTTATAATCAATAAAAGATTTATTAATAAATAACCTTTCCTTACATTATGATATTAATATACATAAAACTTATGTAATAACCAAAGCTTTTCTCCTTAAATAATTTCAACGTTAAATAATTCAACGTAGTTGAAGTTATCGCTTCTGTAGGGCGTCCCGAGGCGCATAAGTTTATTTAAAAATATTTTTTAACAAAACTATATCTAATATATAAAATTCTCGTGTCACAGTTTTCGTTGCCATACTCCTCCGAAACGGCTTGACCGATTTTGATGAAATTTTTTGTGCTTATCCAGTATCTATGAGAATCGGCCAACATCTATTTTTCATCCCCCTAAATGTTAGGGGTAGTCCACCCCTAAATTTTATTTTTTATTTTTTAGACAAAATTTTTAATTTCTATTTTTTTATGATACAACATACAAAAATACATACAACCCTAGATTTTCAACCCTCTACGATTAACCCCTATTTTTTACCAGGCAGGACGACGTCTGCCGGGACAGCTAGTATATTATAATAGTCTGCACTAAAATCCCTAGTGAACATAATATGCCAAACACTATTTATGTTACTACACTCCACTTCTTTTACTTCAGTTCTAATGAGTACATTAATTGTCTCGTATTTACTAGGTCATAAAATTCCTATTACAATTAAGATAAATAAATTAGATCATGACAAACCGAAACCAGGATTTCAAATTCTAAATTTAATGATTGTGCAAAAGCGCTGTTCATAAAATCTGTGTCGCAATTAGACACCTTGGTTAGTTACATAATTTAATTCGGAGCTGTAAAATAAATTTGTAACAGGGTCTCGGCTAAGGACAAATGCAAACCGCCATGAAATTAACAAAGCTACACGCGCACGGTTTCGACAGGCGACAACGTTTAACGGTTGATGACAACCCGCGGGCGATGCTCTCATACCAAACAAAGGACTACTGTAAACTGGACCGCAAGGGATATCATGTGTGGCTCAAGTTACAAGACAGACTTCATCCTTGATACCTCTTCATTTATTGCAAATATTATACAACAATATTACATACAAACCCATTTATAATACAACAGTTTTCAACAATTCTTTCAGGCTTAATTCTGTCCAACTTAAAGAATACGTTACCTGCTGCTATCAAATAAGCAAAATCTCTATTAACTTTCTGATCCAAAAATACTATCTGCAGTATAATGATATGTCATTTGATGTGATTGGGTATTTGGATATTTTTTTTAATAAACGGAAAATCAGATATGTTTTATGACAAACTGTATTTATTTTTTACTGTAATCAAAAAGTGATATCAAACTAAAATAAAATTTTGAACCCACACTACCCGAACGTTAGACACTCGGTGACGTGTGACGTCACTGTGACAATTTCTCACACATTATTCTACGATAAGTTATTATGAGAAATTATAGCATGGGTTAAACACGGCATGTTTAGAATTTTATATATTATAGATATTAAGTATTAAAAGTCTATAAATAATTGTATTTCGCCTAGAGTTTCTGCCTTACAGAAAACCCGCAAGACCGCTACGTCGTTGCCGCTATACCTGGTAAAATTTCATCTGCGTCCCCCAGAAATTGTAAATGTCAAAGCTACAATCGTCAGAAATAATAATAACCCCAGTTTTATGGTTAAATTCTTACTTTCTATATAATGGCATACTGGGGACTTGTATCCGGGAAATAATAGAATTGTTTAATGAAACGGCGTAAAATGAAAATTGCTGTTGTAGGAGTAGATAAGCCAGGAAACTTTTTATTGTTATTATACAGGAAGAGTCATTTAAAATTTTAAAGTATTTTCGACTAGAGACTATGGTACTGTAACGTCTGGTAGGTGGCAAAAGAGAATAAAGTGCGGTAATAAATGTTTATAAAAAAGTACCTATAGCTTCATGTGAAGGCAATAAATAAAAGAGAATTAAACCAATTATTCCAAAAAGAGAAGGTAATAAAGAGAAATAATATATTAGAGAAAAACTCCGACACCCTCGATCGTCAGAGAATAGTCTTATAAAAAGAAAATATTTAAAGATAATACACAAATGTGCCACTTTTAGGTTCAACTCTATGAACTAGAGGAAAACTGACGGTATACCTGCCAAACTAATCCAAGACAGGAGGGCAGATTTCACATATTGATTTATATTTCGTTTATCTTTATTGTTAGCATGTAGTAATTGTTATTACCTACAATACAATACTTGGCAATACAAAAACAACCTAAACTATGCGTGATCTCATCAAAAATGTAAACCCACGACATCTATATCAGACAGAGATTTCCAGTCAAACTCACCTCTCGACTTGAAAGTCAAAGGTAAAAAATTGCGAGTAATCAGACTGCATGCAAGCTTTTGTTTTTTAATTACATTGTAACGAATTGTGTTCAGCAAATATATTATTTTTGACAAATGTTTAAGGAATGAGCTTTAAAAAACTTATTAAACTGAATTAAATACACAACTTAATAACGGAAGAACATCACCAGTAGATCTATATTTCATAAGAACCATCTTCTAATTTATTAACAGGCAGCAAAGAACTTATATATTTTGGTCAAATTGGCTTATCTTATACAAATAATAAATACTATACCAGGATAAGCTTCTTACCTAATAACTCTTCTACATTGTATAACATTGTATCTATAATAATAAAAAAAACTCTCTACGCTCAACAAACTATACACTATTCTTCAGTTCCCTACAAAAACTTTAATGCGGCGAAACCTAATAATACCTTTAGAGAGACATAAACGTTTGCGAGTATAATATCAACTAAATGGCTTCCTACACGATACACTCCGCAATGATCCGGTCGTAAATGCTTTTACAATGTACCCTCAAACCATGTCAATATGTTGTTAAGCTACAACTACCGAAAAATAAAGTGCATCATATAACTTCTAAACTCATGACTGTCGAGAATGAAACTTTTATGACTAATCGATGGGTTTATGTCATAGTCTATCACTGATAGACATCAAATATACCCTAACTGTAGGGTTTGAATGTGGTAACTAATGTTAGTAAATGAGGGTACACGACCGATATCACTGTGAATATGAGTGCGACGGACTTATTCTTCTTAAATATTAAATACAGATAGTTATACTTAAAACAGCAGTTAATTAAAGTATATGTGATTATATATATGTCAGAAAGCTCGTTCTCACGACATATCTTTATTATTGCAGGTTAGTGGCGTCATCAGATAAAATGCGAGCATAAAACAGATGCACGTTTATACACTTTTAATTTAGATTTAAAAGACATTTAACATAGTTTAGACCGAGCAGCGGGTTCAGGACCGCTCATACTTCAGCTTCAATACTTTCTTAAAATACTCATGGTCCAACTCACTGTAGCACCAACCAAATGTGCCACAAAACTCTCAGTCTACCAAGTAGATACTACTCAAGTATAGAGGCGTCTGATCCGCTTCGATATGCTCTGCTTGATTGGTCGTTATAAATTACAATATTCATACTTTATAGGTTAGAACGATCTTAAGTTATAGAAACATTTAAAATCAAATTAAATTAAATAAGAATTTACAATAATTAAAATGTAAAAATATACTGTTTTATACATAGTAAAATAATAATAATTATACTTCCTAATATATATATATTGTAATTAACTTCTTACTAAGTTAAGACACAAATATAGTAGATTCCCTGAGGAGCAAAATTATATTTGTATGCCGAACAGGTAGAAAAATGATGTGCTTGTTAGTTAAGCTATTAATTTAACACACTTTTGATTGATGGATTTGATGATTGATTTATTCATATGTGGTGAGTTCTTATATCTTACTAACCGTTCATTTTATTTTCTACTGATAAATTCACCTTTATAGTTTTTAGTGAGCTATTTGGTTCAGTCAAAATCGTATCATCAGTCGTGCGATTTATAACATATATATAGATATACATTTCGCCATGGGTATTTACCCATCTAGATGGCTACCACCCCTGGTCTAAAGTATGTCGCCATGATAACCTCGATTTCTGTTCAAGCATTAGTGGTCAGATTCCAGTATCTCTTAAAAAAGCAGCAGCGTATTTGTAGCACCTTTGATGTTGTAAATATCCATAGGCGATGGTAGCCACTTTCTATCAGGTGGGCCGTCTGCCTGTCTGCTGAACTCATGCAATAAACAAAAAATATAACTGACAGAAATATTGTATATTCTAAGAGATTTTTCATTTATTTGCATATTAAAAAATACCCTAATGTTACAAAGTAATATAGTAGCAAAGTCATTTGCGACATTATTTTAAGGTTTTGGTATATGTTTTGCATTCAAATAGTATTTTCATGTACAATGGTAAATATAGAAGTGTCTGTAAGCCACGGTGATACCTTAAAGCTGGCTAATCCCTCACATTTGCCTTCTTCCAGCCCTACGCGCTCGTAAATTATTTTACTACAGTGGGGTGCATGGTTAAATATCATAAAATAATAAGGCCTGCCTTCAGTATACTCGAGGAAATTGTTTTGAACTTGCACGATTCAATTTCTAAGATTTTTTTTTTTTTTTATTGCAGAATCAGCAACAGCAGACGCCACTGATGACAGGTTACATCGCTATGAATTAACAAAGTTACGAATGCGCTGCTCTCTTAGAGCTGACTGTACTAATGGAACACAACATTTTTATGACATACTCTAAGGTGTACTATCGGCAATGCCTACATGCTGTGGTTTTTGTCGCTCTTAGACAGGCCGGCCGCAGAATTGTATTTTCTCGTTCTACGGATTTGACTGTCGTTACTTTACCTATTTTAAGTACTAGACAAATTTTATTGAAAAAGGTTTTCATTCTATGGATAAATACGTATGTTTAAATTTTACAAATGCGCAAAAGGTAATTAATAATTATATAATAATATTTATCATCATTATGCTCTGATATTAATTATCTGAGTTTTGATTATGTCTCTGATCTACGACTATCTATTAGGTTTCGTGATTTTACAATTTATTACGACTACTTTTAATAAAATCAAGGGTGTCTATACTTTCTGCTTATTAATTTTTAAACTTTTTTTTTAGCTTGCTCTGTCTGCTGGTGTTGTTTTGGTTTGTCTTTTGTTTATTTAGTACCCAATTAAAATTTTACCCCCGTCCTATTGACAAATTGATCATAATATATGTAATAGTAGACATCTCATGGTTTACAGAACTAATGATACACACGTTTAGTTTAATGTCAATACCGTTGAATATATTCAGGATCATTGTAAATCCCAGAAAGTCGACGCTACAAAATGGCGGATTAAAATTTCTTCACAGCCTCCTCAATGTCTGTATCAAACGTAAAAATGTTATAGCTGGACTACAAATAGACTAAAGTACAGTAAACAATGTAAAATATCCAAATCCAATATTGGCGCCTAAAAAACAGAATACAGTATATAAAGCAATAAAAAGTACTAACTTGGAAATAATATGGATAATCCTTTTATTTTATCTAAATCAAAATTTAGCACATCTAACACACATTGCAAGTGCACGTCAAGGAAAACAACAAAAACAAAATAAACACATATCCCTCGAAAAGATATTAAACATTGCATTTGCTGTCCAATTAACTGCGCCTCTACCAGACTTCAATATACCCATTACCCTGTTACCGTTATGTGCGATCACGAAATTCGCCTACAATTAACAGAAATTTGGGTCAACATCGAAAACTCTCATTAATTACGTTCCTAGCATCATAATGGTGATTAAATTACACGGATGAGACGACACGTCGCGTTCAGCATCGTAAATACATCAGTGGTACACCACGCAATGCGCACTTGACGTAAACGTAACACATACGTTACCCCGGTCGCAAGTTAACTTGCATGTAAGTTATACAGTTTGAGGAACTAGAACGAGTTTCCAGCTATAACTTATCATAATTTGACAGTGTTATGAAATAAATTTCAATACAATATGCCTTGACGATATGCCTTCTACCAAATAAAGCTTACAACAATGTTACGAGTGCGGGACTCGAATTAAAAAGGTCGTTGGAATTACTATAGAATTTATTAGAACTATACAAACCATATAACACGTACAAAAATAACGGGCGCAACCAGTACAAACTGCACGATTCAATAACACGCGCAAAGTCCGTCACTATATAGCTTATCGAATGTACACACGTCTTGTGCCGCTTGTCCTATCGCTAGACTGCCTCATCTCTGCATTGGGCAATTGCTTTATAATGCACCATGCCATATGTCTACCTGGCAAGCGTCGACGCAATTTCCCAAAAACGTAATCCGCTAGTCGTCCTAAACGGTGGGACCGATTTGATTGTTTTTGTTCAAGTGGATTCGAAAATTGATTAAATTAATAATTGGTCCCCTAAATATCGCTGCAATGGTATTCTAGATTTTTATTTATAAGGGTAGGATAACGTCTGCCGGGTACAGCTAGTATATATATAAGTACGAATATATTATACCAACTTTGATAAAAGTAACTACATTTAAACTTGTAGATGAAATCTCTAATAGAAAGTTCGCTGGCAGGGGCTGGGTGAGGAAAGTGGGGGACCAGGATAAGTGTCTTGAAACTACATCTTGTATCATATCGAAGTTAACATAATTAGTAGTATTGATGATTGTATGGCCTCAATATATATTTTTTATCTTAATCTTGCAGATCAAATCAGGGCAAAATAACATGGGTAAGGTACTGAGCTTTGCTTCTTCTATACGCATGCTGTATGTGATATCTAACATAGTATTACGGAGACAATTAGCTGAGACACAGTTATAAAAGCGCCTGACTTAGGGATCGTAATTTTTAATTCTACACTCTATCCTAACACTAAATATATATTCACAACTGTGCGCAGTAGTAAATCATATATACTATATACTAAAATATGCCCGCGCCTTTGTCCACACTTGACTTTAAATTCCCGCGGTGCAACTGCAACACAAAGTATCGCGCATTAAAAAATGTAAGCTAGCGTTAATAAGAATAAGCTAATTTTCATGCATCCGAACTACTCCAAACCGTTCCGCCCCGGGAAAATTCCGCGAGGTTCCCAGGATATAAAATATGACACATTAGCGACAGATCAGTAAAAAAATTACATTAGAATTCGATTTTTTCAACCTGGTCACCTTAAACCGCTCCCGAAAAATTCCCGCAGGATTCCTGAAATATGAATACCGAAGAAACAGAAAAACATAAAAATCCTATAAAAAAAAATTGCACTAAGCAGTGATAACTTGGACCAGGAAATTCCGAAAATACAATTTTTAGACTTTTTGGCCGTCTGTCTGTCATTCTGTCCTTCTCTCTCTCTCTCTTTATGTCTAAAGTCACTGGTTGGGGTTTGACATGCGGCGCAGTTGCGGGGAAAAACTCTAGTTTTATAATATTATAGATAGAGTACCAACTTTAATAATAAAATGTAATATTAAAGTTAGATGTTGTTTGAACTTCATTTTTCAATTACAAAACTTACTACACTTACAAAAACTTGCCCATTTCAAGTCGTCTCGTCGTAATCGTAATATTATTGTATTGAATGCAAATAACATGCTGTCCCTGTCACACTTTAAGTCCGTCGAACAATTTATGTAAAGATTGCGTTACCCAGGACAGGCTAAAGGAATGCGACATCCTGCTATAATTCAACTGTGAAATAATATTAATAATAAATTCGACACCTCATCTCACTCTAAATGTATCTCGATTACCCTTAATGGTACAATGAGGCAATATTGAATAGAACCCACTTTGGCACCTGCTTTGCCAATAGCGTCGTGATACAGTCAACAATAAAATTCTTAAGAGTTGGTAAAAAATGCAATTAGCGTATATATATTATTAGCGTATACTATGTCGTATGTATGTATGAATATTTCTTTAAAAAAATGGACTAGTTCATAATTATAATGTTTAGTTTGGCGCTAAAAATAAATTGTTCTATACAGATATAAGGACTTCCATAATTTTATTTTTACTTATACCGGTGAAGTTTTTAAGTGACTCTTGTGTGGTCTATTTTAAATCCGAAACGATAACGAATAATACAAATTCTATGAACGCGGTATCTATCATTAGATATTTTAAAATCAATCAATTTTAAAATCAATTCCAAAATCAAATCTAGTTAAGAATTGATTTTGGAAAAATCTGTATTATACTACTCTATGGATTGGTTAACCAAATAGTTTGTGTCGTTTGCTTGAGAGACCGTGGTCAGACCACGTCTTTTGGCATCTCTCTTTGCAAAACCATTGTACACAAGACATATAATTCCTTTAATGAGGGACTGTATATTTAAGTTAAGGTGAGCTTCGAGCAATGCTGGCCTTTCTTTGTAGACAAACCAATTTTTTTTTCGGCCTAACCTTTTTACCCGGACTTGACATAATCGACATACCTAAAAACTTTCCCTCGCTTCATTTATCAGTAAAAGGGTATATACCAATTTTTTTTTCAAATAAAATTTGTTGATAAATAATTCCGATCAGTATAGCACCATTGAAGAATTATAACTATTGCTTTCTTATATATTTTATCCGTGCAGGAACTGAGAAAGAATACAATTTCCTGCGGCCTGGTGGCCTGTCGTAAGAGGCGACAAAACAACCCACAGCCAGGTGGTAGGGCATTTGCCTGGATGGCTACCACCCCTGGTCTTCAACTTCAACTTCTTCAACTCAAGGTTGTTATGGCTACATACTTTAGTATGTAGCCATTACAACCTTGAGTTGTGTTCCGGCATTAGTGACTAAGTTCCAGTCTCCCTTAAGAGTGCAACAGCGCATTTGTAGCACCTTGGTGTTGCAAATGTCCATAGGCAATGGTAATCGCTTTCCATTAAGTGGCTCGTCAGCCTGTCTGCTGACTCCTCACTCGTTTCACTTGACAACAAATCACACACATACACACAACACACACATACACACCACATACACATACACACCACAAACACATCTATGCATTTCCATATACATTACAAATATTAACACGAAAATTTCAAATGTATAAACATTAAAAATATTTTCTTTTAATTGTATGACAAAGAGTTGTCTGGAAGTGGGCGCTAACAACTGCAACAGTATTATACTACAGCAGTTGTTTGCGACACCAAATTGTTTCTGTATACTTTGTTATTGGTTTCGAATAAATTCTTTATAATTCCTGCAATAAAAACAACTATATGTAAAACACCTGGTTTTGTGTAACTGAATAGTTTTTCTGTAAGAATATATTGTTAGCGATGACGTTTTGCAGTTTTGGTCACAACTGTACGTTTTTATATATTGCATTCGCCATTCTATAGTCCGTGCAGAAATGTTTCTGCTTTTATACTGTCATTGAATTATTTGTTTAATGTTTAACATAAACGCAAGTACTTTAGTTGCAATGTTTTGTGCAAGCAACTATGTTTATCTCACGAATATTTACAAATGGCCATGCAAATTTGTTACATTACTCTGATAGGCTATATTTGAAACTTTGGGAAACGAAAGATACGATCAGTTCAGTAAATTGATGAAAATCACTGCAAACGATAAATGAAGTCATGATGGATGGAGGGGATATGTTGTAATGAATATACATGAAGAAAAATCAAAAATGTTACATAACTCCTTCATTCACTCACATCTTCCAATTATTACAGATGCCTCTTGAAGTTATCAGGTAACAATTGCTCAAAGATAATATTACCTATTTGGTCCATTTACATATATCATAATAATATGTTGACCAACGTTTGCACCAACGTTGCGATTGGTTGAAGAGTCGGTCGTCAAGTGCTTCGAAAACTTTACTTAAAATCTTGAAAAAAACTAAATAGAAGTTACATATAGTCCAATATTTTTCACATTATCCGTGAAGATGTACTCATACTGATAGATATCCTATAATATCTAATAGAATGTATGCGACCCACGCTACGTTCCAACTATTGATTGAATATCAAGTTCTGCGTAAAGGTCTTAGATAAAACTGGATTAAGCCAATACATTAGCCATGTAGCTATCCCGGTATCGGAAAGTGCACTTTAGAGCATGACATTATTCAAAGCATAATCTTTGAATTAATAAAACAAATCGACAGCCACGCTCCCGTTGAGTTTCAGACTGGTTTCTGTTTGTTAAGCCATGTCAAAACGTAATCTAGTTGCGGACACTTGCAAATGAGCGTGCATCATTCCTTTCACATTTACAACGCTGTTATTGCGGTTAGAAAACTAGACTACCTTCACAAAGTCGATAACAACAGTTGTTTCCGAAACGTAAATAAACTTGCGTTGCTGCTTGTGCATTTACAATGTTATTATTACGATTGGAAAACTATAACAAGCGCATAACATCACCTAGAACAGTTGTTGCAAAGCCGCAAAATATTTTAAGTAGAAATTTTTAATTTGTTTTTTGTTGGCGGTGTAAAGATAGTACAAAAGGGATGTTAGTTGGCGTATTTTGCTTTCCTAAGATACATAATTGAGTCGTAACTACGTTTTTAGACAATGGGAATAGCTGGTAACATTGTCGCGTATTGCGTAATAAACATTTGCATACAGTGCCCCTTTACTCACCAACGCCTTGTGGATTGCTTAGTAATTGCACCTTCTAGAGACCTATTAGAATAGCGACAAGTTAAACACATGTTCTTTGTTGGGTGATCACCGCAAATTGCCTGGTGTAATCGCGCTAAGTAAATTCAAAAGATAGTAATCCTCGGTAGTGTTAAAATGCCAACAAATTGCTGTTATTTACATGCTACCTTCTCGAGCTTGTTTATTATGAGGATTAAAACTAAGGAATGGTTGTCTTTAAATTCAATGTAACTAAAATAATTTTTCAGCCATGTGATTATGATCTACTAGTGCCTTTTTTGTATGGTTGGAAATAATTCTATTTACGGTCTTCTCACCAGAGAACATGAAGCGGGAAAGTGAAGATTCAATGTTAATACCCATTGAAAACACCTCCTTTGTTTATTTCGAATCTAGCAAACAAGCAGACGGTCCATCTAATGGAAAGTGGTTACCATACCGTATAGGCGTTTGCATCACCAGGAGCGCAAACAACGCGTTGCCAGCTTTTAGGATGAGATAGGATAGGGATGGGGATGGAGGGTATGGGGTAGGATGGAATAAAGATAGGTATGACCCGACTAGGTGGGCGAGCAAGGTGGAACGCTTCTCCGTCTCAAAGAGAGATCTTCCAGAAAGGCTATTATTACGCCTCACAGGCCGACTTCCTTCTATTATTATTGTTGGAAATTTGTAAATATTATTTATACGTATCGGAAATTATTTCCAACCTCAATTATTGCACACGGCCATCGATTAGCTTCTAGCTTCTACTTCAATAAGATATTAAGAGATGAAAGAGACAGGATAGAGCAGGTGTAATATGAAGAATGCGATAGAGGGAAGAGGAAGTAGACCATCGGATCTTTCACTCTTCATACGAAACACGATTAGATCAAGGCTAACCATTTCACGCCGATATTCTGTGAGAGCGTACTGATCGAGCCGGCTCTAAGAGCTGTAATCAGGAATCAATTCCAGCATGGCTCTGCCACGTTCTATTCCTTTCTTATCCATTGCCACACTGCGTGAACTCAAAACGACAAACTACCGCTGCCTGACTGGACGTGAAGCATAGCCACAACTGAAGGGTTTGTCAAGTTTGCAAACTTTTCGTATGCACACTGGAGAGATGGTACCACTGGTGCCTCCGGGAAACTCGACTGGAACTTATAGTTCGCCTATGGGCGAACTATAAGCAGACGATAACTATACGACAGACAAACAAACAGATTAAGGAACAGACAGGTAAATGGTTTTTCAATACATTTTTTATAGTTATCTCCATTCATCTAAAATAATGAAACATAAACAATTGGGATTGTTCACTTTTTTTCAATCTAGCTATTTGAAAAACCATTTCGAGGAATAGTGTCCCTAATCATTTCTGTCTAGTTAAAATTCCAAAAAACGTAAGATCTTGCATTTTGTAAGAAATGCGCTGGACCTTTATTTGACCTTACTAAATCCAATCAGGTGGGCCGTCTGCCTGTTTGCCTGCTTCAGGTGTAAAGAAAATTCTAGCTGTACATTATTTGATTTAAGTTCTGTAACATTGATTGTCCCTAAAGACCACTTAAAAAATGTAACGATAACTATAGAAAATAATAATGGTTGAACACGAAAAATTATAAGCCTAGCGACAAAAAACACTAAAATGATCACGATACGCAATGAGTAATGACAGTGACATTTAAATAGTAGCACATATTACTATAATTATATATATAGATAAAACTTACTTTTATTATTTTTGTGTTCTAGGCAAAGAAATCAATGTAAACTTGTCCCTTATGACATCATCGGAGAAATAATTTTAAAATCGAATTATAAAAAAACTAACGCTTAAAATCCAAAAAATATTCAAATTAGTATCTTAAAATACCCTATTTTACGTAATAAAAATATAAAATCAGAGGGTATTTTTTTTGTGAACAATCCCCATTGTAGTTGGCGTGCGTGTGCGAGCGCGCAGGACCTCTTAAACAGGAACTACCTCCATTGAAGAGATCTGTAGCGTTAAAATAGTCCTTGTTGTTACAGGTCCTTAGCATTAATAATATAAGTTAATACTAAATTGACGTTACCTGAAATTTAATAAAACGCTTCACTGATCAAACTCAAATACAGAAACATGTTTGTTGAACTAATTAAAAATAAACCGGAGTTGCTTGAGCGAATCTTGAAGAAACACGCGAACCGTGCGGTGACCACAGGAATGTTTGTTATTTGATCAACAAGAAACTCGACGAAGTTTGTTGTTGAGTTGGGCGGTAAACAAAAGAGGACTCCGACAAAATATGAACCACAAAGCGTTCTTGCGGCCGCTTTGTATCGTTTTCAATCTACGTTATGAAAGCACGCTGTAACCACTGGCCTTCCACAAAGCAATATTGCTGAGGGCTTCACATCATTATTACATTAATAACTGCGTGACGAACATTATTGTATCGAGTAATGTACAATGCACACATTTAATATATTTATCGTAAACGAGGTAGTTTTGTGAATAGAACCACGTGGAGGAAGTCGTCGAAAAAACTGGACGTCAGTTTTAAGACATTTATTATCGAGCGAACACATATTGGTAGTCAACTAACTGATGGTGTACAGTTGGTACATTGACTATCGACAAACGGTTGCAGAGTGTTCTAGCTATCAAATAACTGAAAAGCCAACCCTGCCCGTGTGGTGCTCGATGGAGTCAACACAAAGTGGTCGCTTATGAACCAGGGGAAACCAAAATTGTCCGTCTCGTTCAAAATTACTCTTCACACTTCTACACTTTTTTAGTGATTTTGGACGAGGGAACATAAATCGTAGAAACCGTCACGCGTTCCATACTTTTGTCTGTATTACTGGTGGTTGGGTCCTTCAAGTTATCGAAGGACAAACAACTAATTGTGCAAGGTGTGTACCCTTTTATCTCAAACAAAAGAGTTTTTTAACTTTCAAAAAATAATTGTATTGAAACGAATAACTTTTTTAATGTCAATGTACTTGTACAATGTACAATCAAACAAATTGAAACATGACCCACCATAAGGTCATTTTCTTACAGTCGTGAAATACAATTAGGTTGAAATTCGCCTGAACATACATTTTCTTGGTAACGAACTTGTTATCATGTTATTAGACATTGACAGTTACTGACTATGTTGTATTAAACAGATCGGAGAGACTCGTCTATACTCGTGTAACATCTGACAAATGCTATTACGTGCTATTACTATCTCTGTCATTAAGCATGTTGGATTAAGTGCCGTTTCCTATATCTTACCGACCGTTTATTTGCCTTACTAACGATTAAAATTTGAAGTAATCTCTATACAAGCAATGTCAAAATTCAACCTACGGTAAAGCAGGAGAAGTGAAGTAGAGTGAATAGTGAGATATCGGAACCGGTCATAAATCGACAAGCCAAAGGTGACACAGGCCAAACCTTTTGTATATACAATATTAGATATTAGGGTTATCGTTATACGTTAGGTAGCAGAAATACACAAGAAAATAAAACATTAACAACATTAATGTGGAAGAAAAAAAAATGTTTGTTAATTATATTAATTGGTTGTAGTATTTCATAGTTAGAAATGGCACTCATTTTACTTTACTTAAACCTAAAACCGGGTATAAGCACCATTGTTTTCAATGACGTCTAATAGTCGATTACGCATCGACCCGATTAGACGATTGCAGATGTCGGTTCCCCTCATGTAATTCCAAATTTCATTATAGTGCTGCTCAATTGCTTCCTTTGTCCTCTCGTTTCTGTTATCCCACATTTGAACCATCAACCATCAAACCCCATAAATTTTATATTGGGTGAGGTCTGGTGACCTAGATGGTCATGGAATTACAGTGATTTCATCTTCATGCTGGGTAAACCAGTTCGAGACAATTCTGGCGGTATGTACTCGACAATTGTCGTGAACGTAGGAGAATACAGGGACTTCTTCAAGTGGGTATACTATTCGCACTGTCGGTAACATTGATTCTTCCAACAAATCGACATAGTTTAATGCGTTTTGACGAGGAAAAATTTGGACAAGTTCACCTATACCCCCGGTACCCATCCAGGCCCACATGTTAGCTGAAATTCGACCAGATAATTAATTGGGTACTACGTGATCCTCTGTGTATCGCGTATTGTTATAACGCCACAAAGTTAAGCGACCATGTTGAGAAGATCTAAATGATTTTTCATCTGAAAATATGGTACTAGTCCAGTCAAAGTCTAAATAATTACGTGCAAAATTTAATCTTGCAGTTTTGTGTGCATTCGTTAAGTGTACTTTCTTAGCATAATGCCGGTAATGCAGTTTAATACGGTGTAAATGATTTCTTATGGTTTGTAAACAAACGTCGTAACGTGCCGCGAAATTTTGGGTACGAGAAAAAGGATGTTCTTCATAATGGTGCTGCATATCTGTACTTTGTTGGTTTGTTATTCGACGAACGCCATGATTATGTTTTCGTCTATCTTCAAGAATGCCCTCTTCAGCGTGCCGTCTGATCCATGTTCTCACTGTGTTCCGACTTATATTTAACACTCGTGATATTTCTCGAATGCCATAGCCTTCCTCACTGAGCACTACAATCCGAGCTCTTTGTTCTGGGAGACTACCCATTATACAATTTAATTTTTAGATATTGAGTTCAATTTTTTTCTCATTGACTTTACTTGACTTCTGATATACTTTCAGAATGACATTTTATTTTTAAAATTATTATAATAATTTTTCTATAATGAAAAGAGTTAGAATTATAAGGCAGATTTCAGTTCGAGATTCAAATTATTTCAAATCATTACTGTTTTATCTAAAACATATCTAGTACAATGATAACAAAGTTTAAAATTGCGTAGTTCTGAGGCTAGTGACGCATTTTTATTAATGTTTATAACGTCCTTAGTGCAACACACACAATAAACCTTACTATTTCGACGGTTTTAAAGGAATTATTAGGAAAGTGGGTCATAAATCAGTTGTGCCGATCGTACTTTAAAAGTTCTCCATCTACAGCGTTTTTTATCAAAATAAAATGTAAAGTGCTGTTTAATTAACAAATAAAAAATATCTGTTCGACTTATCACTTTATTGAAGCAAAAAGGCGATTATTGTGACGACAGAGGCTGTCTGATCTTTATGAATCGATACACTTATATCCAGATAAGTATAATAAATAACTAATTAGGCTCTGTATTACGATTGTCCCTTCCTCTTATGAATACACCTGCGATATTATTCTAACTAGAATTGACAGATTTATTCACTATGTTGTCCTTCATAATCCGCTACGCACCATATTTTTTCTTTAACGTAGCCTTAGCGTTACATATTATCTTTATTTATAATATTTATTAACTGCTAACAGCTTTGAAGCATCTTCATATACTTAGACTTCGTATTCATACCGCACAGGAATTATGGAGATAAATTTACCGGCAACGCAGGTTGTCAGTCGATGTGGAAGGTGTGGGTCGTGGAGGGCGACCAACAGTACGTTTACCGAGGCGTGGTCTCCTCTCCAGGACATGTCTACTCCATCGCTCATCGGTTCTGCGGAAGACGTGACTGGCCCTCTGCTACTTCAACTTACTAATTTTGAGAGCTATGTCGGTTCTCTTACGGATATCCTTATTCCTAATTCTATCAGAAACACCCAACATGGCTCGCTCCAAAGCTCGTTGAGCGACTTGAAACTTGTGGGACAATCCTGCATCGCCAGTCAACGTCAGTATCGTCAGTATCCACGACTCGGCCCCGTAGGTCAGGACGGGGAGGACACGAAAATTTGTCTTCAAGCATTACGGGATGGTCGACGAGAAGACTTACGTTATTATAAGAATATGTACTTACATCAATATTATTATATGTAAATGCCCTATCAGATCCTCGAATATCTTGGTGAATTTTAACATGGAAATAGAATATGATTTGTTATTGTCCCAAAATTCATATATATGTCGCAGAACGACCTCGTTCTCACGACATCTCCTTTAGTTATTTCAGGTTTAGTGGGCGTCATCAGGGTAAAATGCGAGCATAAAACAAGATGGCCACGGTTTATACACTTTTAATTTAGATTTAAAAGACATTTTAACATAGTTTAGACCGAGCAGCGGGTTCAGGGCACCGCTCATACTTCCAGCTTCAATACTTTCTTTAAAATACTCCATGGTCCAACTCGACCTATTGCCATCAACCGAATGTGCCACAAAAACTCCTCCGTCTACCGAAGTAGATACTACTAAAGTCCAATAGAGGGCGTCTGACCCCGCTCCGAGCCATATGCTCTGCTCTGATTGGTCGTTTATTAAATTACAATATTCATAACTTTTATTACGTTAGAACGATCTTTAAGTTATAGAAACATTTAACAAATCATATAAAATTAAATTAAGAATTTCAAAGTAGTTAAAATGTAAACAAATAATATTGTGCGTTATAAATCCAATCAACAATTATCCGATTTATATTTTCCCTCCGCCATATACATATATGTATATATACAGGTATACAATATTACATAATTATGTTACAGACGTACGATACGCAACAACTAAAAATATATATTAAAAATAAATAAAATAAAGTACCACAAAGCCTAAAATAAAGGCCTTAATACAAAAATGTTTTCTCAATTGGAGTTTATTATTATTAATTTGATTTTAAATTGAAGTTGTAAATAAAAAAGCCTTCCATTGCGCTGTCAGGAAAATTCCTATTCAAAAGAACTCTGTAAAACAATTTCTCGTTTAAAAAGAGTATTAGGAAATTGTTGCGAACGTTTAATAATATTTTACCTCGCGTCGGGTTTAAAGTTCGAAGACGCGTTTTCTCGTTACGGCTGTTGAGGGGATGAGCGGGGGTTGCGAGGGGTGACATCAAAGTAAATTAGCGAATGTTGTCTAGGGGCGTCCGTTTGTAAGCCGCTTTGAAGTTAGACTACCTGCAGGGACAGGGAACTTCGGTGAAATGTGTTAAAGCGTAAGGCGTTTTATTTTGATACTACTCAACTGCGGGTTGAGAGCGGTTTGAGTGCTCATTTATATACTAATTAAAAAGTGTACTAATTTACCTTTGTTTTACAGATCAAACGAGTGAATACCAGTAAAAACGTTATGTTTTTTATTCTCTTTTAATAATAAATTAAAACATTTTTTATTTTAATGATCTACACTAACATTATAAGTGCGAAAATCAAATTAAATCTCTTAACGACCAAACAAGAAATTATTAAAGGTGTCAACGCGACAACCCAGTATTAGGAACTCAAAGCGCTTCTAAAATGACGGTGGTAAGGTTGCTGGTAATGGTTAGAAGGGATACTACCTGCGTGCCTCTGGGCTGCATTGACTATGCGCACTGATCACCAGGTCGTGAACCTTGCAGTAAATCTTCTGGCTTGTCTCCTACTTGCGGCCCTCGGTATTATATTTATACACATTCAGCGTACTATAACTGCACTGGTAGCCAATTGCAGACGGGAAAGATATACGCGTTGTCCTACAAAGGGCGACAGCAGACTTTGTGCAACGAGAGTCGACAGCTGATTCACTCGTAGAAACCAGTAGTATCATTACAGCGGTAAGTACGACAATGATAGTCGAAATGGAACGGAATATGGCGGCTGGGAAAAGGTAATTTGACAACGCAGTTAGTAAAAGTGGATAGTTGGGCAAATAATTTGACGGAGGATTTGAATTGGATGGCGCGAAGAATGGGTTTTTTTGTTTGGAGACAGAACGTTTCCTAGAACATGAGTCCATTTTATTTACAAACCATACAGTGGTACCAATTTAAATTATACTTAATCCAAATTTTGTGAAACTTCTTTAGAATCGTTGTGATTTGAAACTCGATGAAATTAAAAAGCGATACTAAAAGCGTTAACACATACAATTCAACCTTATTTACTTTAATAAAAGACATTTCTCTTTATTCATTAATATTAATTTTCAATATAAATAACACAAAGATTTCAAATAAATTTTAGCTCTGTCTGTCTCTGTTGGATATACTTAAGGCAGATATTCTTTTATACGTAGATTAAAGGAAATTGTGCGTAACAGTGTACAACAACAGTACAGTTATATAGTTAGTTATATAGATATATAACAGCCCCTTTTATAAAAAACCCAGCTAGCCCTATTTTGACAAAAAGTTTAACATATTACTAAACATACCTCATAAAGTAGATCACAAAAAATAGCGTCAGCTAGGCTGACAGTATCTTGCCACTTTTTCAAGACTCGGCCGTTGTCCCTGTATTTTATCTACCTCACCACTCTGCTGTATGACCCACATTTTCGTGAAAAATGTACACATATTTCCTATCTAACTGCGCCGTCAAGAAGCTACACAAAAGCAACGAGAATAGATCCTTCTTCTTTTAATAGACCGTCTAAAAGGGTTGCTTCCAGCTTTCCGAAAAGTGTATTCGCTATTTTTCCACGAGACCTTTTTGTTGGTGAAGGCGGCACATTAAAGCGCGCGGCGGAGGCACCGCGATAACGTTACGCGATAGTGTACACCCGCTTTAAATGCAAATCTCTTCCCAGCGAAATTCGAAAGACACGGAACTTGCCCTGCAACCATTTCGAAATTCATATATCGTATAGGTATCTGTCTACTATAAAATAAATCGTTTTTTGATTATATGAATTAAAAAATAACGGGAAAAGTACTTCAGTATTTTGTATAATGTTAACTGTGTATTGAATTAGAATTTTAATACAAATAATTTTATTTGTGTAATACGTTTATTTTTAGGTTTAAGTATATTTCCAATAAAAAAGTCTACCGCAACTAATAAGACTAAGTTACTATGTTTAGTATACTAATGATTAAGTTGTTATACATCTAATTACAAGCAGGGCCAAAACCAGACTATCAGCATTGTATCATAAATGTCAATTACTAAGTATAAAATATTTCGCATCTTATACATTTACTAAGAAAATTGCTATATTCTAGGTTATGTCATTAGACATTAGAAAAGTGTTCAAAGAAAAAGTAAGTTGGATAACAAGCTCTAGGGTTTATAAGAAAAAGACATTGTGTCCTCTTGTTACACCAAACCGTATCGCAACCAAAAAGTTTAAAAACACATTTTTTATGGCGTCAAAATTTTGGCTTTTCAAAATATTTTACCAAAAATATT
Source organism: Dendrolimus punctatus (assembly GCA_012273795.1). Lineage (NCBI taxonomy): Eukaryota > Metazoa > Arthropoda > Insecta > Lepidoptera > Lasiocampidae > Dendrolimus > Dendrolimus punctatus. The sequence goes on along the minus strand of CM022542.1, from coordinate 9,722,920 downwards.
TCTTTGTTTACATATCTCACTGGCCAGAAAACACTGAGGTAATCTGAGACTCGCAGCTGTTAGCGGATACTGGCGAAAACCCTACCTAATAACAGCTATACAAGATAATTAAAAATGCCTTATATTTTAACTTCAGATTATATAAGTTATAACGTTTTCATTTTTTTCAGAATCTTAATCTTATAGTTATGTCAAAAGTGTATGAATAGTTTATTAAGAAACATAATTATGGTTTTAGTGAACTGTTTAATCATACCCAATACTTAGCTTGTTGTTGTGTTTTGCTTGCTTCTTATGCGATTGATTTTTTTGAGCAAGTTCATGTCCTTTGGGACTACCCGAATGGCAAGATGTTTCATACCCAAGGGATTATTTAATGATACGGTTTGACTCGTGACATGCAGAAAGTTCAGCGGCTATTTCTCTCAAACTTGAAATAAGATTTTCAGTCACTATTTCCTTCACTTTTGTTGAAGACGCTGATGGCCTACCAGGGCGAGTCAAATCTACCAAATATCTCGACCGCTTTGAACGCATTGTACTACTCATAAGCAGAGTTTTTGATACAGTTGATTCACCGTAAAACTTCTGTAACATTTTCAGTATCTTAGAACGTTAAATTACATGGGCGATGCAAAATTTAAGACAAACTTTTGTTTGATTGTTTTGTCCATCATGAAATTTGCAATACACACTAGACATGATCTAACTAAAAACGGCACTGTATTTAATCTCAATAGCATGCAACTCAAACTCCGCGCCAAAATGAAAACATTGTGCCGATATGCCAAAAATCAAAAAAAAATCTTAGAAAACATAAACAAATCATCCATTCCCGATGTTTTTTTGACAGAATGTACAAGGTAAATATTTATATATATTTATCCTGGGAAGTAGTAAGACTTTAGCAAAAAGTGTATTGTTAGGCTTCTTTTGCAGCCAAAATACTTTTAATCATGGTTGGTCTTGTTCACTGTTTAGAACTAAACAATACTTCTATTTTATTGTGTATTTTCAAAATAAAGGGGGTTGCTTGGAAGAGATCGCTTTAAGCGACAAACCGTCCTTATTTTATCCTATACCTCAAATAGTAAAAACTTACGATATTATTTAGACCATTAGTTTTTAATCCATGACGAACGATAAAGTATGTAGCATGAGTGTATGTTACGCTTCAGTCTAATAGTATGACAAGTGTGAGTGTTACAATTTTAGACAGACTGCTGACGATTCTCGCCATTAAAAGTTTTTGGTTCACTGGCGCGATAACGCCCACGTATGTGAAAGTTAAACAATATCTCTCATTGTCATTGAATGTTGATATTTATAATAATAGATATGCGTGTCAGCATTATTGATTTTGTTTTTCATCATGGGTTCATCTACAATATCAAACTCTTCAAACATATTTATAAAGTCGCGACGAAGTAGAATTGAGATTAATGACAATCTAAATCCAAATATTATCAGAAAGTATGAAAATTAAACATTGGAATACTAACTAATTACAGTTTACGTATCAGATCATTGGCAGAGCAAAGCCTAACCATATTTATGAAAACTGGCTGCATTATAAGCTGGATGGCAATGCTAAATAAACCAGGCAAACCCAGGTATAATATTATAACAGTAATCTAAATTGAAGTATTCCTGAAAGCAAATTTATTAATTAAATACAAGAGTTGACCTTCAAAAGTTAATAAAAGCAAGAAGAGGAGATCGAAAGCAAATAAAGTTAACGGAGCTCAATAAAATTTGCTAAATTGAGGCAGAATTAGCTAAAGTAAATAAATCAACGAATTAAAGCCAAAGTTAATTAAAGAGTTTGATAATTGAGCATGGATATTTAAATTAATTAATTAATTACATGGAAACAACGGCTGTGCCTCTTGGTAAGCAGTAGAAAACAAAACGACTAATCTTTAATTAAAAAATGAACAAACGCTTGATACCCTCTTGCTGTCGTTTTATTCTTAGCTACTGTTTAAAAGCAAAACAGCGTGAGATCTTGTTGTTTCTGAAATAAATGCCTCTAACATGTAAACTGACGAACGGAGGGAAATATGGCTGAACGGATATACAATTTTATAAGGTTTCATTTTTCACTTCGAAACTGTAGAATGGTCTGTGTAAATCATTGTTAATTTAGATTGATGAATCTAATGATGATTTTAGGTAATTTGGTGCTTTTTATTTTTTCAAAATGAAACCGTATCATACATACATACATAACTTCACGCCAGGTCCCTTGCGGGGTAGGCACGAACAACAGAGCGCCATTTAGGCTTATACTTACACACCTCACTTGCTTCTTTGACATTCATAGCTCTTGTCATGCACGCTCGTCTGTTCTTAAGGCTCCTGACATCACCTTCTGCTAGTACATGATCAATTTGATCATGGAAACCGTATCGTAATTATTAAAATAAACATTGTTCGTATGTTCTTTATTAATAGCTAACATTACATTATACTACAGTTTAGTTTTATTTCTAGATTCTAGTTCAAAAGATTTTTCCTTTTGAGTCTTCTCATTATGTCCGTGCTATTCGCCTTCGCCTTAATTAATAGAGACAATAAGAATTCTGCTGCTACTGGAAGCTTTCTCAGTATTAATACTTTTAATTAATTTAGGTTATACTTAAATTACTTATTGCACAGTTCAGATTACTTTATTTATTAAAAAAACTTTAAGGTAACTAGCACTGTTTCAAAGTTATAATGGTAAAACATCTTAAATTCTAATACATACATACATACATAACTTCACGCCAGGTCCCTTGCGGGGTAGGCACGAACAACAGAGCGCCATACAGGCTTATTCTTACACACCTCACTTGCTTCTTGGACATTCATAGCTCTTGTCATGTACGCTCGTCTGTTCTTAAGGCTCCTGACATCACCTTCTGCTAGTACATGATCAATTTGATCATGGAAGGTGTATCGTGGCCTTCCGCAACTTCTGCATCCATCCACTTTTGCATTGTATATCTGTTTAGTCATTCTTCCATCATTCATTCTTTCCACATGCCATCATTCATTCTTTCCACATGCCCGAACCACTGAAGCATTCCTTTCCTTATCTTCACCACGACACTCTCTTTCAGACCAACTCTCTTTCTTACTTCGGTATTACAAATTCTAATAGACCATAATTAAACCGCATTGACAATAATACGAGCATATATATACACATTGCAATAGAAATATATTACAAACCTTATAATAGATAGATCCTTAGATAAGGAGAAAATGTCAAGCGATTCGTACAGACAAGTTAGGCGTGTGAAAAAGAGTAAGTGTGTCGGATGCGCGTCAGCTGGACAACATTAGTCAGGCGATGCGAGAAAATTTAATAAAAGCACTCCTTATCGCCATATTGCGCTGAATCCGTGTGCGAGCGCTCGCCTTGTTTTTTCCAGTATTGTGAAATTCCCTTCGACGCTCTAAAAAGTCAATCTGATAAAGAATTTTTAATGTTTATTTCAAAGCAATTTGAATGCCCTATAGATATTTGGTTATGTCCTTTTTATCTTAACATTAGTACCTAGGACTTACACAAATACCCATTTGACAAACATACAGGTTGTAAATTGGAAAACTAATCAAGTTACTTTTATGATATGGATAATGTCAAACTGACAAATTGAAAAAAAGAAAAAGACTTTATTTGAAGAAATAACGAAGTTATTATATTACTTAGTTGTCATTAGTTTACATTGCATTTTCTCAGCACTCAGCATATTGCTGTGTTGTAAATATATCCGACACACTGCTGATTTTTGGTGCAAACCTTCGTTTTAGAGTAAGACCAAAACGACCCAAAATTTTGTTAAACTAATTTTACTTATAACACCCAGACTAGAGTAAACAATAGAAAGTTCGTTCAAAAATGTGCCCTGCTGGAATAGAAACCAATACTTTTACATTACAGTGAAAGAAACATACCATCACTTAGACCAGTATTTTATTTTTTATTTATTTATTTATTTACCAAACATAACAATAAACGGACAAAACAAAAAATATCTTAACTATGGGTGAAAAGCCGGAGCCAAACTAGGAAAAAAAAATCTGTATTATGTATCCTGACTCACACAACTTAAAATACTAGTATATACTAGCTAACACTAATGTTGTAAAATATGCAGGTAGTTTAGTTATATATGAGTTATGTGAGTATGTGCCTGTGGTGTGTATGCATATGGGTATGTGTATGTGTGTGTGTGTATGTGTGTGTTGGGGAGGGGTGGTGTTTGTTTGCGTATGTTTATTGTTGGTATCCATAATTGGAACTGTAAAGATAATTATTCAATAGGTTGGATAAGGTTTTCAGTGTTTTCATAATCATTTTAATAGAAAGATTTGACTTGCTTTTGAGTTCGTAGTTTTAATTTTATAAGTCATTAGTTAGCTTTGAACTTATTTTGTTGTATATAAAGAACTAAGAAACAAGCATGTTTTTGAGCAATGTGTTTTAAATGTTTCATTTACAAGTATTTTGCCTTTTAAACGTTTAGTGCATTGTAATATCGAGTTATATGGTAAGACACGATGTTGATGTCGACATATTTGTAATATGAATATTTGCCTTACAGATAGTATTGGATAATGGCTGTCACTAGAATGTAAAAATAGAAGCTGCAAAAAGCTGCTGTTACTAACATGTTGTAAACTTTGCTGTTCCATGCCAGCAGGAAACGCTTAGCATAATTTTAGCAAGTAATTAGGTTTATTCAGTTTTATTATAATTCTATAGAGCTGGCCTTGTCGCTGCGTTGAGTGCACCTCGTCATTAGTATTCAAAATGCAAATTGCTGGCAGCACTTGGGGGCAATGCACCCGTCTCAGATCTTACTTTCCCAGAAATAATTTCATTAACATCTGCATACTTGTATGTTCCTTGAGACATTCCTTTTAAGAAGCCTAGGACGTCGGTTCTTGTGTTTACGTCGCACTTTGTGCACTGTACTTTTAATGCACATCGCACATAAGAAAATTGTTTTAACAAAATTTCCCTAAGTCAACATGGTTTTGACTCAGAGCCAACTATAGTTACTAGTAGTTAAGCTATCGTTGACAAATATAAGAAAGTATCTACACGTTAGCGTTTAATTAGTTTTAACGTATTTCCCTAAGTCGAATAATTAAATATCAAACATTAAGGGCCGCTGGCATAACGATCGCCTTTAAATAAAATTAGTTAATCATATTAAACTGCTTAAATAGGTTTTACACAAAACGTTTTGCGTTGTGCAAGACGCTAATTGTATTTATAGGTACTAAATGCTTTAAGTGTTTCTTAAATAAATTTAAGCAACCTCATGCACGCGGCCTTAAATCTTTATTTACAAAAAAATATTTTAATATGCTAAACGCTCGTGTGACAACGCATTATTGTAATTAGAATATTAAATTTAAATTATTTTGAATATTAATATTATTCTTAACATAACTTAACATGCCATTTACGCTAAATTAATGGCACTTAATAAAGGGTCAATCTCCTTTAAGTTATTTATAATATAATATATATTGCCGTTAATTTGTATGAGTGACTTCTTTTAAATAAACAATTTATAATACAAACAAATATTCAATAAAATAATTAACATCGTACTCGTACTTACGTTCGACATGAACAGTTGAATTAAATTACATTAAAATCATTGTGAGGAGTATTCAGTGTGCTTCCCGTACATGTTTGCTTGTGAATGTTAAATATTTATATCGTATTACGGAGCCCGGTCGGGTGATTGCAATTAACTTGGCAACAGTGACGCTATACATTATCAATCTTGCTCACAAAGAGATGGGCTTCCATGTGACAGCGTCCAGCTTATTGGCAGGTGGAGCGATAATTGTGGAAGAGTTTGTGTTGTAAATTTTACATATGATATTGAGAAAGTCATAAACTATTTTAATTAATATAATAAAACTAAATTGTAACGGTTTTAAGCGCGGTAATTCATTAGATTTTTATTATTTCAACGTTTTGGTAGCTTTTGAGCTGCCATGATCACTGCTGCTGAAATTTTAATTAATGACTTGTTTAATGTTACTTATAAAACTATAGTTTTAAATTTCGGATTCCTATTTCTTTTGATTTGTACTTTCTTCTAATAAATATTGAATCGACTTCTTTCTGCAATATTTAAAAGTCGGTGCCAAGTAAAATATAAATAAAAAATACTAAAAAAATAATATATAAAAATTGCTTTCGCTTTCCTTGCGATACAAAAATCAGATATAATACTAGCACGCATATACAAGCTTTTCTTTAGAAAAATGTAACTCTCGACGTTTTTTTTAATAAGAGTAGGTAACTCTCGATTTTTCTGCTGACTATAGAACAGCGTTGGAAGATTACATACTTACGAATAAAGAAATCTCGTAACATGTATATAAAAAATTAAACGCCTGTAGAAAACGTAATAGCTAAATACGGATACAACATTTTTTAAGAATTTAGGCGCAGCGCGTTCTTTAATAAGGATTATGCTCGATATCCATGGGATCTGATCCACTGATCAGATCCTGACTTGGCGACCATGGAACTACTTCGGGAGAGTACACTTAAGCGTAACGGAAACAATTTCAAATTGGTTTACTATTGACGGAGATATCCTATTACGAAGAAGTTGACTAACAGTTTTCGTGAATTTCTCTAATTTCTTGGAATCCACACATCAGATAGTGACGATGCGACTAATTTGGGAGTATAACTTTTGGATTAAATAGAAAAAATTGAAAAACGGTCCACAATTGACGGAGAAATCGAGTAACGAACATAAAAAAACACAGACGAATTAAGAACATTCTTCTTTTTGAAGTCGGTAAAGAGTTAAAGAGAGATAATAAAAGCACCCCTAAGTACTTGTTATGCCCTAATAAGTAAATATATTGTAACAATGACTATATGTTGACGATTAAAAAAATATCGTGAAAACCATGAGATTACTCACGTTTCTAACTCACTTATCTTGGAAAAGCGTGGGAAGTACCTATCGTATACTATCCGTTCCCTGAAAACGAGAGAACCTAAACTCAGCTTTAAGTCTTTTGTGGACTGATGATTAGTTGTTGATTTATGTGATGGGTAATAATAAGCTGAAATTTTAGAAAACTTCCATGAAACATGAAAAGTGCAACCCAGAGAGTCCATTTTGACAAATAAATTTGAAGTGTGACTATGACCTGTAGTTGTTCCTGTATGCACTATAATGTCGCACCTGAGATCAAGCCCCTATTAATGGAAAACTATTGTAAAAGATGGGAACAAAGAGGTTGGGCTATTCCGAACATATCATATAAGAATAGCGGATGTGAGTAGCTGATGATGTGGAAAGATGTGCTGCTTTACTTAAGCTAAAACTCGCTTTCTTGGACTGATAGTTACTATTATTTATATGTAAACAAAATAATAATCGGCATGTGTGTTTGACATATTGTATATACCGAAAATAAGCAAGTTACGCTTGGGTTATGGGTAATATACAACGAACTCCTACGATCCCAGACCCATAATAAATAATGGAGAAAATTTGTTTCCAAAATTTACCGTATCAGAAATCGAACTCGGAACCTCTGCGTTGCAGTGAGGCAAGCTGTGAAAGGCTTAGCCCGCTCAACCAGAGAGGCCGTCGGTATGAATAGAAGACAAGGCTTAGTGGTAGATGATATTCATCAAACTCAAATAAAATAAAACATACAAGTAGAATAAATATATAAGAAAATATCTTTGTTTAGCAACCGTAGTTAACAGTTCAATGGCTATATCAAAAATTCTAGACCACGCTCTTGACAGAAATCCGATCATCTCTAATCGAAATCTTCGAAGATCAGAAATCCAATTTGCTCACACAACAGGCACGTTGAATACATATGTGGACATTGATATCACCTGCAATGAACGCTGTTGATTCTTTCTTTATATTAAAGGTATGTAATGTTGATAGCATCAGTGAGAGTCTCTGATTATACGTGTAAATACATATTAACATTTTTATAATAGTGAAGTGAACTTTCCTTTTAATATCTTGTAGCGTTTAGAAGATACGAATATAAAGTCCAAAACCCACTTGAATGAAATGGTGTACACAGCAAGTTTTTAATATCGCTATTTATTAGTAAATATCTAACTCAGGTCACCATTAAAGGTCCGAAAGTGCTGGCAATGCTACCTTGTTGCGGTGTAGTACTAATGTGTTAGCTGGTAGAAATTAACCCTCGGATGACTTAAAGACTCGGTCAAGTAATTTGTCTTTATTGTGACTCAAGGGCTCAGGATGCCAAGTCGCAACGTCTAGTTCAAAAGCATAAATACCCACCCTAAATGTATGTGTGTATAAACATATTTTACTAAAAATGATTATTTATGACTCGCAATTTTATGTATGTTTACCATCGATATTTATGTGTATGTATTACCTTGGGTAAGCAAAGAACCGTTATTATTCTAATCTCATCATATCATGTCTCGACATATTGGATAATCCGAAAGGTGTATAAAGGTGGATACACACTGATTTTATTTAAGTTACTTTGGTAGTCAACATTTTGACATTGATCAGACAACTTTACTTAAGGTTATATGGTTCTTTCATATAATATTCACCTGATATTACACACCATAGCTCGTATTTACGAGTATATATTAATAATTTAATCAATGAACGGATGATTTTTATCAGGACATCTACAAGGTATTGCTTATTATGTATTTGTATTAGAAAATATGTATTTGTGGCTACTGAAAAAGAAATGGATCAAAGGCTTAAGGCAAAAAAAAAATTGAACATGTGCTCAAATACATTAGATTATACTCGTAGTAACAATGTATTTAAGAACTTTAGTCTTACGAGAAAAAATTGTTTTATTAATTTTACATGAGTTCTCACCTTAATAAGGCTAGAACGCCGTATTTCAAGAGAGCTTGCGTGTGCCGTCAAAGTAAATCTCTGAAGTGTTGTAATGAGGTGACGGGTATAAGGCGAGCCTGCGGGGTGGCTCGCTGCAAATCGATGATCGATTTCGATCGCTATTTCTTTATAATGAGTGTAGGCAACAAATAGATTGTTTAAATAGATGGCTATTCAATGCTAATATATTTACGAAAGTAATTCCCACAATAAATATTTAACTTCTGAACTCAAAATCGATTAAGTCCCTGGCGATTGAATTGCTTCAGTTTTAAACATATCATGCATACCAGTGAGTACCAAGGTGAATTCAAGTTTTCAATTTAAAATGACGAAAATATAAGGATCTTGTTAGTCGTCCGCTAAACGGACAATTAGCAACGAATCATACCTGTTTTTGGTCACACACACAGATGCGTATTTCTAAAAGTAAAGCCCGCTCGCCTCATAAAATGCAAGAATAATACAATCCATAAACATATGTACTCGTATTCAACATTTCTTACTTACATAATTATAAAATATCGCCTAAACACAACAATGGGTAGAAGTTTATTAATGCAAAAAAGTAGCGTGCCCCAAAACATACATCAACAGCCTCAAGACCGCCGGGACCACTATTTTCCCAAGGAAAAACTGTAAGATAGTGAAGCAGATGTCGTAGTAAATCTTCCGCCCGGAAATGTATGTACATATCTAATAGTATTCAACGAAACATTGCGCTGAGTTAAGTAGGAATATGTAATCATTCCATTAAACGGCACGTTCGAAGGGATTTGCCGGAACCCGTTATCCTACGGGAATCCAAAGGAAAAAAAGGTCGTGTAATTTGTCTTTACTTCGAGAATTTATGTCGGGATCGCCTAGTATAGAGCAGTCGCCTGAGACTGGATGCTCACGGAATGAATTGTTGATTATAATCGTTGCCCCCAGGATTGTCTCAGAAAGTAATCGCTGTTTGAGTAAGTGGGAAAAATGAGATGTTCCTCTGTAATTTGTACAAAATGTAATTTGTATCAGTGGTTTGCATAGGGTATATGAGAGTGTTTCCGAACGGTGTGTACGACGAGTAAGCGAGAAAGATAGATCATGAATGAAAAAGATAAAAGTCGACTATGTTGGAAACAAGACAAGTAACTATCGAATAGTAGCGTGGGTTGAGAGCTGGTGCTGAATGAAAGACGATGGTATTATATAAATAGTAAGATGTGTTAATCGAAGATGCTATTAAGATGTTACAATAGATGAAGATTAAAGATTTGGTTGAAATTGAAACAGTATTACTAATTTCACCACCACATGAATTCGTAAATCGCCATCGAAAGTATTTAAGAATGTGCCATGAAAAAGTGATAAGGTAGAGAACTGGGGATCTTTATTTGGTAATTTCGTAGATGCGATTTGGAATCCAACACTACCTGCGGCTATTATAAAAGGATATTATATAGGTACATACAGTATTGAAGTTAGGAAGGTTGAGTATGGGTCAACAACTACTATGATCGCAGCACTGACTAAACATTAGTCCCATCGGCCTTGCTCGAGAGGAATGCCCGGGTGTTTTAAAGAATATTCAACAGTCGCTGCGAATTATGAACTATTTTACTGTAGGTATAGCAGTATAGCAGGGTGTCCATAAAACAATACATGGATTGACAAAAAGTAATCAAGTTGGACTTTTAACATATTATATACATACGTATTGTCAACTTCCTTCCAAACAAAAAACCCATGGACGTAGTATCCATGCAAAAACCTATAAATGGCTTAGCTAGGGGTAGGAGGTTAGGTGTATTGCGTACAGGCTAGAGGGGAATACGCGAGCGAGCTCACATCCTGGATCTCCCCGACCCAGGTGATATGCTAGCACTCCTACAGGGGTGCTAGAGCCACCACGACGTGGCATATACCACACTCCATATCGCTCTTCTCCGCAGTGGTTTGTCCTCAAGCGAATATCCCCTGTAAAAAAAGTAAGATAAATACAACTTTAGACTGGAGGCTTATTAAAAATAGTTTTATAATGTAAAGTTCATTCTTAACACTGGCTAGATCCACAGACCGTGCAAAGCCATTTTATGAAACAATAATTAAACTTTCGAATACCTACTTAATATGATCACACGGACACGCAACTTGTTTTAGGGTTCTGTAGTCAAAGAACAAAATGAAACCCTGATAAATTGGCTATGCTTGTTTGTATGTACGTCACAAATCGGAAGCCTCATTGACTATGTATAAGTTAAAAGCATTAAATACTACCTTCCCAATTTACTCTCGTATAATATTTTAAGCAAATGCACATAAAATCGACTTGTTACAACATTTTAGCATTGTTCATTGAGTCGTTAATAAAATGCGTTCAAACTAGACCCCAGTGGACGGTTTTGGAGCGCAACGTAGCGCTGCAAAACCAAAAGCGTTATAAATCTTTCCATAAAATTATACTGACGGCATGTTGTATGTTTGTTGTAATAATGTTATTAAGATATTTTAAAATGCAACGAAATAAGTTGATAAGTAGGTATATTTCTCTTGTAAACAATCAATATTTTATTATTTATAGTAATAACAGAGATTTATTGAGAAAAACATGATCCCTAAACAAATAAACCGAATATAATAACGATAATTACTCAACTTTTTTGCGGCATAATTTTCATATATTTTATTAACTAATTCTTTCTTTATTGCACAAGTTCAGCAGATAGACAGACGGCCCACCTGATAAAAAAGGGTCTCGAAGACTGGCTACTAATCCCAAAACACAGCTCAAGGTTGTTATGGCGGCACACTGTATACCAGGGACCATCCAGACGGGCAAATACCCTATCACCTGGCTATTGTATCCTTGTTCCGTTCCTGCACGGATATTCACAAGCCACTACAGTATCGGTAATATAAGATTTGATACCTCAAATATAAGACTCAAACTACCGTGAATCTTAATAAGCTTCCCATTTTGTTAAAATATGTAAATTGCTTGGTAAAGAAATTTCGGATATTTTTTTACTGAAAGAGAGGGATGCGAACGAGGTAAACGAAATTTAGTCGTGGACAAATATCGTGTGTGAGATACCAAATAAACATGCTTTTTACAAATGTATTTTTTTTTGTCAGCGAGTTTTTATCAAAAACGTGCAGAGAAAACAGACGACAGAGAGAGACGGCCTCGGTGGTTGAGTGGGCTAAGCTTTTGACGGCTTACTTCATTGCTACGTAAGGCCTTCGGGTTCGAGTCCTGGTATAGTAAATTTCAGAAACTAATTTTCTCCGCTCTTTACTATGGTCTGGGTGTCTGGAATCAACCCCAGTTGTATATTTGTTACCTATACTCAAGCGTATTTGCTTAATTGGGATATACAACATGTTTATCCGTCGATTATTTATTTATTTAATTACCAACTGTAAGAGGAACTTTACATATGCAAGTCTATAACTTACTAAGCGTTCGTTTGCCTCACGAGCGATTAAAATTTGACATACGCTCCAGATACAGATTTTGTGAAATTTCTGCCTATGATAAGGCACGTGAATGAATAGTAAGCGTAGGAAAGGCCATTACTCGCACACGGCCACTAGGTTCTGAATTCTAATAAGATACTTATAAACCATCTTACTAAGACCCTAATAAGTGTGTCTGCAGCTTAGCAGGTAAAACTGCAGGATCCAACTAGTGTCCACAATAAATACGCATAATAAATGTCACAGTGCACTATTTTAGCAGTTTTGCCGAGAGATACAATCAAGCGATTTATGAATCCATTGTTTGTGCACAAACTATTCTCATTAACGTTTGCTTGTTGGGCGTTACCAATGTATGTATGAATGATTTTTGTTTGTATTTGTGGGCCAGTTAAATACAAATGTAAATTTATGTTTGGTTGCTTTTTGTATATACTTCCAAGTAGAGCGAGATACCAGGCACCCCTGAATTACGTGATTTTAGGAAATATGAAACTTTTAGGATCGTTACTTTAACATTAACTTAGAAAGGAATGGATACTCACTAAGCTGAAAGCGTTGTTTGTAAAACGTTACAGGTAACAGGTATTAAAGGTGGAAAAAACCATGTTAACTTACGCCGTTATATATAATATTGTTATAAAAAAGATATACAGTTGCCAGACACTTCCTGTGGGCCATGATTTTTGACAGATACAAAAAAATGGGCACTTACGTCATTTTAAATATAAATAATATTGAATTGACTTGAATAATGCTCTCGCGCTTCCTCGCACCGCGGAACTCTTAACCAGTCTGGGAGGATGTTTAGCCCGTCAGATTTTTCTGGCTCATTGGAAAATATTTTAAATTACTACTTGATAATATGTAAAATTCAGTCTTCCTAAAATTACGTAAGTTCCCACATTTTAACATGTCTGTCAAAAGTTATGGCCCACAGGAAGTATCTGGCACATTTTCCATTAAAAGATTGCTTACATTCTTTTTTAAATGTTGCAAATATTTTTTATCCCGGGAATCCCGCGGGAATTTCAAGTCATACGTGGGTAAGTCTCGAGCATATCCTAGTATTTTATATAAAATGCACTCTTATAATATTGTTGTATCGTTTTATTTCTAGCTAGAGTAAACGGCTGCACCAACTGCCTCACTGGCAGGTTGAACTATGGAATTAAATAATAGCGTACATTTGGGCCACGTGTAGCTCCATCCATCCTGGTAATTGCCGACAGGTGGAAGATAGCTCGAGAGTTATGACGTCACATAACGTGCTAATGACGTCATAACTGCATTGCCCCGGGCGCGAGCTAACTTGCGCCTCTCGCAGTATGCAACACTTAGAACATAGTATCCTTCAGAAGGAATAAACGGTTGTAGTAAATCCAATACTGATGCTGAAAACTGCAAAAGAAGTTTGACGACATTTATGTATGCACTTAGACTTCACTTATATTGAATGGACTACACTCATGCGCTTTATTTTTTAACATACGCAAACAGTTTGAATTATATAAAATAATAATGAAAATATACATTTATTACAAAGTAAGTTAAAAGAATATTTAAAGCTTAACAAATATTATATTAGACCAAGCAATTCTAAATATATAGAATCGGTTTAGCACATCTTAGTACCTGTAAGTTTGGGAACAAATATAGAGATAAGAAAAAATCTTGTAATCGAAAACGACTATAAAAAGTGGTCACCAAATCTCCATTGATTGTTGTGAGTCAATGATTAACAATTTAGTCAAGTTTGACATTAAAGTTAAATAGGTCCAGTGTTCATTTGTTGTTTATTAACTTAAAAATTATTCTGTAACTTGAATATTAATGCATAACTGATACAAGCTAAATATACAAAATCATGTAAAGCCACGTTTAATAATTAATAGTAAAATAATTTGTAAAAAGAAGACCAAGTAACTTATCAGTTATACGGCAGTGCCTTCTGACTTATTACTTGTTCTATGTCACAATGAATGCGATAACTAGCAATTTACTAAGCAAATCAAATACCCGCGACATTTAACTAGTTCTGCGGGTCTACTGATTGCCTTGGTCCATAATTACTACGAGTTTAATGTTAATGCTCATTGATCAGTTTATCTTAATCCGGCTCTACGAGTAGATACATAATTTAAAATTTACATTATACAATGTTAAATGCCTTCGTTTATTGTTAATCTACTTAAAATTTCAACACACATTTGTATGGATTAATCTTAAATTTTTAGGACTGTTACTAATAAATTGTATTTGTTAATGAGTTAAATAAGCGTTTAATTAGATCTTACGTGTTTTGAATCTAAGATTACTAACGTCATTTTGGTTTTAGTGGCCAAATATGACATATAAATTAATTTTAAATAAATCAAATTATACTAAATTCTAATGAGTTAATAAACGGTTTTATGAAAATTCCACCGGTATTTGACATTGTTATCAATCAATCTAATTTTTCAGGTTTTGATGATATCCGTCATAGTTTTTATATTTTCAAATTATTATCACTCCTAAATCCTACGTGACAAGATAGAAGAAAATGGGAATTTGTGGGTTTGAGATATCAGTTACTTCGGTGTGGAGATTTCATCATGTTTTCCAGTCCCGTCAGCACGTGATTATTTATAGATAGATAACACTTTATTTCTCACCAAAATAAACAAATACAGAAACAAAATGCTTAATTACAATACTTCTTGGCAAAACAACAGGCGGCCTTATCGCTAAAAGGGATGTCTTCCAGGCAACCTAACTTAAAATAAATTTTTAACCAATCTAGGTGGAACAGAAAAAATATATTATTGTACAATCGACAAACTTAGAGCATGATCAGTTCTCTAACATTTTGCTTTGAACGGCTCATAACGTATCAATACTCACGCACACACTCTCAAATTTCAAATACACCAATCAGGACGTTTCGAAAATTTTAAAATTATATGGAACAATGGCCTCTGTTTAGTTGTAATTGGCACTTGGCCAATTGACGACGCGCTTTTATTGTTTTCTACTCTGCTCACGACTCTCTTTGTTTACGGACTTCGATTTTATTGCCTTCTTGTTGACCTGTGCCTGTTTTCTGGATAAGATATTAACATTTAATCCCTATTGACAGTTACAATGTCTACAAAAATATAATACTTTTGCTATAATCATGATAACTTGATTTTATTTAAATAGCTACAATATCGATTTACGTAGTCTTAAATTTTTAAAAATACTCAAATCTAACACAAATAACATAGCAACTGTGCTTGTAAAATAATTAGTAACTTATCTTACACTCATAAAAAATTAAATTTCAAGTGAAAATATTGAAATTAATACAATCATTTATGGCTCTATTTTGTTATTACTAGTTAGGGGGTCATAAAGACGCCGCCGCCATGTATTGTGCATTAGAATCCTTTATTAATTATTTTGTCTCGTAAAGTTTCGTTTAGTGGATTAGAGGTAACAGTTGAATGCCGACTAGTTATCGGAATTAGTCATAGACAATTTTACTTAACATTGTTATACAATAAAATTCAAATGTCCACATCTGTAAACAGCATTTTATTATGGAATTTTGTTTTAGAAATAAAAAATAAGAAATATAATTCAAACGTTCAAGCGAAAATATTGAAAGTAATAAAACAATTTATGGCTTTATTTTGTTATTGCCAGGTATTTTATTGTCAGGTGGTCATAATGACGCCGCCACCTACATTTTCTGTGCACCGAATTGTAATCCTTTATTAATTCTTTTTGTCTCATCAAGTTTAATTTAATAGACTACAGGTATCAATTGAATTCCGACTGGTTTTCAGAATTAGTCGTAGCCAATTTTACTTAACATTATTATACAATAAAATTCAAATGTTCACATCTGTAAATAGCATTTTTTATGGAATTTTCTTAAAGTATTGGAAAACCAGAAATATCATTCAAAAGTTATTCAGACTTAGTGCCGCAAGACGGGAGAATGTTATAACGGGACAAGTAATCTTTAATAACTTCCTAAAATGTAATAACAAAATCTTTATTTAATTTTAAAACCTGTTTCAATAGGCTTTTCAGTTGTAATGTATTTTTTTACATCACAACCATCCCCTTATGAGAACTATAACTAAATAAAGATATAACAGTTAAAAGAAATAAAAAACAAAAGTTTATTTCATGGACGACGAATATTAGAAACTTACTAAGAAAGACAAAGGCCCAGTTAAAAACAATTCTAAAAAGTTCCTAAATCTTACATGAAAATACACATGATTTTACAGATAATAGTTCAACTTTATCTCACTACTACATTATTTATTATTTAAAACACATTTTATCCAGACTAATGTCAAGTCTTGGACATGAACAGACTTATTTGAACTAATCTGATTTAGATATAAGCTAATTATATTAAGGACTACATATCAACTAATAATAATTCGATTTTAAATTAGCAAAATTTGAATTTACTGTAAAGATAATAATAACAACCATAAATGTTCCAATATTGTTCTCGTGTCTTTTCTATTTTGAGGAGGGATCAGATGGTATACCCGCCACGTTTCTCATAAGCAGATTTAGAAGTTTGACACGGTATTGTCTCAAACTCCTAAATATCAATATAAAAGATTCATGGTGATGTGTTTTTACTGTCAGCAACAATTAGCGTAATTAATTGCGCATGGTTGAAATAGTATGCACATTAAGTCATAAAAACCTTGAAGTGGTTAATGGTTCTCATTTAGGATTCGAACCCACAATTAGTAAAACCGAGTTTCCGAACCGAAAGCGTTAACTAATTAAGCGTGAATTTTTTGAAAAAAAGGGCAACTAATAATTTAAAAAAATTACAGAGGTTATAATAGTTAATTATTAATACTAAGTCAAATGTTTTACTACGATAAATTTTGCTTAATCTTTTACTCTTCACTTTTACATCAAATACATAAAGTATATTATTTAGGTATTGTAAAACAGCGTATTCAAAAAAGCGGCTTGCTTTCTATTGTCTTAAACGCGTAAAACCCAAAACAAGTAACAATAAAACTCCGCCCCCAAACCAATGTTTTACTTGTGTGTGTGTTCTCGCGTTGTTAACGAAAGTGTTTGCCAAGCGATTTTAGTCTTATGCCTGGTTAACCGCCAGCTTTGGCGATTGTACAATTTAAATATACATACTTACACTTATTTATAAATTGAATACATACATCAATATAATAGTAATATATATACGTATATACAAAAAATAATCTAAATAAATTTATTTGTTAACATTAGGTATATGTGACAAGCATTTTATATTAACATATATTATAATAGATAAATAAGTAAATGTTTAATATATTAGACATAATTATTCAAAGACATACAGTAATTTCGTTGTACTTTAATTGTATCAATATGTAGTATATAGGTTAGAAATGCTCGCTTTCCAGACAGAATTCGAATACGCGTCTCTTTTGTGCCGAGTTTGTGATACGAACAACCACGGCTTATCTTATTGCACAGTAAAATAACTTTAAAAAATTTTAATACGACGAATTTTAAACTTCGCTACACATATTCGTAGTAAAAATAGTTGCATAGTTGATCGGAGTTATTCCGCGCAATAAACGTCATCATAATATGTCAGGTGGTTGTGCTATAAATCTACCTGAGACGACGGTCCTCCTTCATGAATCACCCAATGAAATGCCAAAAAATTATGAATTTCAACTCCCACTTACATTTTGATAAAATTAACATTTTTCATGTTTCAACTTTATATATTGTTACGACCGACAAAGACAAATTCACACCTGCATTTTATTACCTTTCGGCATTTGGAATTCTTTTGTTTACTTTGTGTTTAAACTTTTTGATTATAAAAACAGCCCATTGTGTATTTTAATGTTTTATAGCAGTCATTAGCCAGGTGTGATTCTAGTAGTTCTTTTTTCAATTAAAACTAATATTAAAGTTTATTGGCTATTATACATCTGTCTCATTACAATGAAATTATATTGAAAACTTACTTACACCGCGACTGTACATAAAGATTCTTATTTATGTTGTACTTCAAAAAAACGAAATATAAACTATATCCGAGCGCCTCAAGCGACCGCTTCGCAGATGCGAAATGATGTCTATATTATACTGGATATAGAGACACGTGTTAATTTCACGACTCCCTCATCTCAATTAGCAATCATAGTGCAAAAAAGTAGACCAAAAAAAGATGGATGGATTATGTGTAGGATGATATGATGATATGTGGTGTGACAGAAGATGTATATCATAGTAGAGTAGTGCGGAAGGAAAATACATATTGTATCGACCCCAAATAATTGGGATATGGTGAAAGGAAAGACAAAAAATCATACTACTTGGTTGCCTAGAACACCCTCTCGCTGGATAGAGAAGCTAATTCTTAGGTCCGGTCGCGCGGTAATTAACCAACATAAAAAGTAAATATTGAGACATGATATCGGCAATTATCACAGTATAATAATATATGAAATAAGGTTGCAGACTTCATAAAACTTCGCTAACAACCAAAGCTACCGGCGCGCGTTCGGGATGTGCTATTAACATACTGCCAACGCCGATCAGATAAAGGGTGTTTGTGAAAATTTAGTGGATTGCGTATAATTACAGGTATAAGATAAGATCACGACGACACGCCTCCCATGCTTTAATGGATGTTGTACAGGATTAATGCTTTTTAAAGCAATATTATTTTTTTGACATACAAATTACTTTATGGTTCCGTAGCTATCTACGAGATCCTTATAAAATCATCAAGTTCGTTCATCCGTCTACCTGACCAACTGTATATCTTAGGACTTAAATCGGCCACTTTTAAACAATCGATTATTCTAGCAGGGGTAAGAGATAATATAAATATCACTTTATTTTGATACTTAACATGTCCATAATATGAATCTGCGAGATTGACCGCTTTAGACCTGTGGTTCGTCAGAACTTGTTACAGTCATTTTTCTCTGTAACAGCTGGTTCACAGATATGGATAAAATTTTATAGAAAGGTATATTTTATAACACATAATACCACTCTACAACTACATATGTAAATAGTTAAATCGTGAAAACAACTATTCTTTAGTTTTGATATTTTTATTTGCTGTACTTATACATTTTTAATGATATTCAGTAAAAATCCTACAACAGCACTACATTGTATTCTGGGAAATATAACTCAATCAAAGCTCTAGCATTTATTATTGCAGAAATCCATAGATGACGATAAGTAGGTACTTCACATTCAATTAGACAGTAATCTATCTGATCTGCTATAAACGAAAATAGCGGAAAAAATATTTCCAAGTTTTATGTCGTAAGATATTATAATAAATATACAGAGTAAAGGCAAGACAATTTATTTTACTTGGTAATTGTTAGAAAACTAATATCTGTCTGTACGTCAGACAGTAGAATAAATATTTTAATATATTATTCTTATGCAGCCAGGTATTCTCATGGTATTATCGCGTAGGTCGAACACCAAGTAGTGCCTAAATAAGATTATTCTGAATTAAAGAAAGTGTTACTTAGTTGTGCCATGTTCTCATCACATCCTTTTTTGAAAATTCCTTTCATATCTCCAGTAACTCTATTATGCATCAACCCTCTGGTCGTGACGTAGACGTTTTTACTGATTTCATGTAATCGATACTTTGATTTGATACGTTTGTATTGTTATAATATGTAACAATTAATAGGTACTAATGACTGTAAGTATCTAAAATCTATTTATTAGGTATGCATAATGATGACTTTGAAAAAGCGTTTAAAGGATTAAGATGTGCGATCAAAAATTGTCTGTGATAAAAGATATTACATTTGCGATTGATTAACTGTTTTAACAAAAATCATAAAGATAAATCGAGTTTCTTCTTCGTAATAAAGTTTAACACTGAGGAATAAACAAAAAACAAAAATGAAAAGCAAGATGTCCTTTAGATATCACGAATTCTTGTAAGGCAACTAAATGTTTTAATTAACCCGTGTTTTAATCTGGACTGCCAAAAAGACCTAAAAGGTTATTTTTTAACGTTTCGGAATCTACGTCTGGGCCACTTGTTGCCACTTCCCACGCGAGCGATCTGCATACATTTGCAGGCTCTTTCATTCTCGCACTTAGCATAAAACAAGCCCGACACCAAGTCATTATGCAGTCTCGGATTTCGAAGTAAGGCTGCATAAATTTACGCCATTATCAAAATATCGCGAATGATTCAGACCAAGCGTGAAACTGTTTAACCAGTTTAGGGGTCATTAAGGCACGCAATGCGTATTGTATGCCCCTTATATCCGCGTAGTAGTTATCGGGTTATGCGATTCGTGATTTACCACCAATTATGCCGTGCTTTTGATTAATTTTTGCAACTGTTTTAGTATGGGTTTGTATGTAGATTTTCATAATCACTGCATTTCAGGTGATGTAATTTGCATTTCCACAGGTCGAATTTGGATTATCGGTCAGTTTACTATTTAAAATATGAAAATAGCTACTTGGAGAGTGAGATTTATCTGCCGTGGAAGAATGCAACAACGTCTTGGCATATCTGTAATCTAGAGATGCCAAGATATTTTGCAAAAAGTACAATTGTATTTTTAGTTTAAATTAATGAGATATTGTTAGAAACATTGTTTATTATTTGGACACTTTACGGGGGGGACATGGCCGTTAATCAGTAAAGACCTTTTTTCTAAATAAAGATTTTAAAAAATCATGTAGATGTGAAATTTAGATTATTATTATTTTTTAATTGGTTGGTTTTTTCTCACATGAAATTGCCTTAGATAGAATTAAAAAAGAGACTGTGTGTTCAAAATTATATCTTAAAGTTCTGACTTGCTACGATCCTGATAAAAGTCTAATGCTTACGACTTAGGAATGGCAAAACAAAAAAGTCTGCCATATGTGCGTGTCATTCCACGACACTTTTTCAATTTTATATTTTATGGTTTACGATATGCTCTTATCTTAAATAAAAAACATGTTTAAAGTGGTTGTCTTTTCTAAATAATAAACTACATTTGTTACATAACAGTAAATACTGATGTAATCACAATCTCAGATATCAAACACTTCAACAAACCAAACTTGTCATCGGCATACTCGAATTACTTACGCTACAAAGACTACGCAGCTACTTAAACAGTTTGAAACTTTCCTTGACCCTTACAAGAATCCCTAATTTTACCTCAAATATTTGGCACGTTTCTGTTAACATTTAGATCAAAGAGCATTGAGCAATGACCGTCAAAAACACTTATTGTTAACTCCCTTTGATGATCAGCCCTCGACCCACCGACTCCATTATTATGAAGCTTGCTCGAGGCGCCGCCTTTAACAATTCGCTTAGGGTCGCTACACATTGGCAACTGTCGCTTAAGCTCGTCAGAAACTTGTACAACTTGCAGCGACTAACAATCGCATCTAAGTTGCTCGACTTTTATTAGTCGTACTAGTGTCGATACAAACGCCTATACGATTTTTCGTATCGTATTTGCCAACTTGACACTCGTATATTGAGGATACAAATCAGTTTCATGTTTATCATTAATTCCTCTATAATACTCAATGTACATACTTAAAAATCAAACACACACACACACAACACGCAAATATATTTTCCTTGTAATAGATATATGTATAAATGACTATAGCTATTGTTTGTCATTACGTGAAGAGTAGAATCTTCTGATAAGTGTATTTGATAATTTAAAGAAGATTCTCACCACCAATGTGTTCTAAAGGTAAAACAGAAACTTCAATAAAGATTATTTTATTATTATGCTTATTTTTACCAAAAAGAAAGTTTACCAAGAGAATTAATTACTTCGTATCATGTCGGCACTGAAATCAAAGCGGCGAAACAACAAAGTATGCAATATCTCAGTGTCTCAAATAACACAACTGTAGTCTTTACGTTCAAGCCTAGACTATTATCGCATGTATGATAGTATCCAACATATGTTCAGCCTTAAATTCGAGTACTTACTGAGATAAAACGATGAACGAAAAGGGCCTCAGATAGAATTTAAAAGATAATCTCTTAGATATATATTGTCTACTAGTACTTTTCACTAGAAAGTCGCTTACTTTCAGCTTTGGGGCAGTATGTCACCGGAACTCTCAAATTTTCTAAAATAAATAGTAGATATACTGTATCTATACCGGCTTCAAAAGTACATACCTACATATGAAGAGAGTGTCAGTAAATACAAAATAGTTATAAAATGTAAAGAGAAAACACTAAATAAACTTAATATATATAGAGCTATTGCTGCAAATGTATTGAGTACGCAATTTATGCGTAATATGTATCTCTGCATACATAACTGATTCACCACGGCACCAGTACAATTCAACAAAACTGTGAACGCGTTCAGAAAAAGCCATCCTCTTGGTCTTCACGCGTGGAGCCAAAACTGACATTTAATAGTAGACCAGTCGAAAGAAGTAATTTAATGCTCGTCCACTGCAAACTGGATACCTATTAATAATTAGTTGATATCAAGACCTGAGGATTGTATAATTACTACCTAGTCATTTAGTTATCAACTTAGTGATAAGCTATTATCAATCTATCTATATCTAATAAGAAAACATCACATTTTTACGTTAACACATTAAAATTACGTCATTAAATTTTACTTATATAAATTCTAAGGTGCAATTTGGATATTTGCATATTATATTTGCAAATGAGTCAAATTGCATGTGAGCTTTCAAAATTAAAGAAAATAAAGGAAATACAAAATAATTACTAGAGTACTCACTCGTAGATGATTTTACTGAGGGGGTTTTGGCCACTTCCTTTAAAACAGCAATAACAGGTTGCAAAGTAATATATAGATTAAGGAGGGGAATATATTTTAATATGTTAGTTAAAAAAATTTACTTTTCAACATTGGAATATTAATACGGATTCCTGAAAGATATAGACTCCAATTTTATACGCAGTGTTCCTTATAGTCGTCTACAATTCTCACAAATGTCTAATTAGTATTTGATCTACTAGCTTTGCCACCTATAGTTAGATTTTTTATTCATTCTTATGTTTCTTATTTGTGCATTTTAGTTCAGTGTTACGTAATTTCTAATCTAGCGAACACGTGGCTAAATTGTCAACAGTACTGCGAAGGTGAATGACAATCCATATTCCATATTAAAATAAGATTTTTATCTAATCTTAATAAAGGATTATAATTTAAACCTTTATAGTAGTAACCCAATTTTACCTATTATTAAGTGTTCATTTTGTCTGTCATTATTAACCAATAACGATCCATTGCCGGACACACATCACTGTAAGTTTGAGCACATATGCCTACGCTTCTGCTTTTCTAAACCAGACCCTACAATTCACCTGATGTTAGTTCACAGCAGGGTTGCCAAGCATCCAGGAATTTCCGATATTTCGTTACTCTGGCATATGAGGGAATTGAAGTCGTCTATAAGAATGTACGATGTATAAAGTACTAAAGTACTAAAATTATCAAATTTATCTCTGAATTATTTTTACATCTGCTAGTTTTTAATTTCATACAATTTATTACGGAAAAAGACTGTTAAAAGTGAATCTTATTTTATACTCATTTAAGGACTTAGTACTGGCCTTAAACATTCAAACCACTTCAATTATCCCATTAGATCAGTAATAAGGTAAACACATCATATGTCTATAACCAATAAGCTTTTAACAACCTTTATAGTCGAATGAATATTCATAATGTGCTTAATACTAGCTCCATTAGTTTATCCAGACGTGCAGATTTTGTGATCAATGTATATATAATTTAGAACGATACCTAATCTTTTAAAACTATCTTAGATGAGCTTAATCATTTAGCATCATCTTTAAAATTCATGGTATCATCTCAAAAACGGCAACTTATTTAGATATTTACAATTTTAAATTTTTGATTTCCTTTTTTCATCTCTTAATTATATGGGGTTGGTTAAATACGTATTTTCTTTTCATACTCCTCTATTCTGTCATACGTCCTGTGTTGTGGTGACAAATCATCGTGAAATTCTTTCCAAAATCTATTCTTTTTTGGTCTACCTTTGTATTTTATTTTTCAGTTTAACATTCTTTTTGCCACGTGACTCATCCCTCCATCCCATTGTATGCCCATAAAACCTTAGTATTCTTCCTCTCAACTTTTCAGTCACAACCGAAACTTTCAAAGATTTTCTACTATTTTAAGACGGCGTCTCCATGAATGTATGAATGAAAATACTTTATTGTTCACCAAAAATTAAAACTACGTTCTTAAAACTGATTAAATATTGAACAAAGGGCGACCTTATCTCTCCTTATCTCTTCCAGGCAACTCCTTAAACTAAGGAAAATATGAAGACAACAGTGGCGGTGAAGATAATAAATAATATGGAACCTAACAAGAATAAATAAATAATAATATACTTTATATACTGTGAAAAAATAGGATATAAAATATCATACTATATACATACATATGGACTGCGAAATATTATAATATACTAAATAACTTATTGAAGCTTTAGGTAAACTATGGGCGCAAAGAACTTCAGCCAGAAGGCCCAGCATGCCATACACAACACGGTGCTGGTACCTACGCTCACGTATGGAAGCGAGAATTGGGTATGGTACAGAGAGCATGAAAGTAGAGTAAACGCGGTCGAGATGCGAGCATTGCGCAAAATCTGCGGAGTGTGGAAAGAATGTATGATGAAAGAATGGCTAAACAGATATACAATGCAAAAGTGGATGGATGCAGAAGTCGCGGAAGGCCACGACACACCTTCTATGATCAAATTGATCGTGTACTAGCAGAAGGTGATGTCAGGATCCTTAAGAACAGACGAGCGTGCAAGACAGGAGCTAAGAATGTCAAAGAAGCAAATGAGGTGTCTATAAATAAGCCTGAATGGCGCTTTGTTGTTCGTACCTACCCCGCAAGGGACATGGCGTGAAGTTGTGTATGTAAGTTATAGAAGTAACAAAACATCACTGTTACAAATCTTTGTCTATTCTATAAACACCTAATCAAGGCTTATTGTTGTAATGTAGTCCGTCTGCGATAAGACCAGAGCTATATCCAGCGATTGCACAATAAAATTAATGATAGCAGATAAACGATTGCGAGTGATTCGATATAGTGACCGGTGCCCACACAAACTGCCAATTATCTGACAAATTGACAATTTTACTTTGCATTTATTATCGCTAAGTATATCAATCTAGTTATTATTCAGTTCAACTATTTCGAGATTTGTATTTATTATTAAACAATTCTCAAGCCAATAAAGCTGGTCAAACGTCATATTGATAAAATAATTTGCTTATCATGATTTATTTGCTCAAATGCATGGTGATTAAAAGATTAGACTACAATATGGGTTTTTTCATACAAATAAAACTAATTGTACAATTTGTATTGTATAAATTGTATAATCTATACTACAATAAACTTGTAAATGGTTCGAGTTTGTACAAAGCATTTAAAGATGTGAAAAAAATCAAGGAATCCAATTCGAACCAGCAGATTTCGAAAATACAATTTTAGTCTATCTGTTTGTCTGTCGGTCTGTCTGTTAAAGCATCACGTGAAAACTACTGAACGTATTTCAATGAATCACCACGAATATTTTCTTGTACAGCGTTTATTGTTTTCATAAAGTTATTTTTCACTAAAGACTTGAGAAACCCCTACAACAAAAGTTATAGTAAGATAAATCTGGCGAGCATCATGTCGCACAAAAGTCAGTCCTACTTTAGCATATTTTTTTTTACCTACGCCCTATTTATATTATACTACTAGTATATGTCCGCGACTTAATACACGCTTGACTCGAAATTCCCGCGGGATTCCGGAGACATATAGCGCCGCAGCATTCGTTTTAGTGAAAAATGTGTATAAGCTAATTTTTATGCACCCAAACAACTTCACAAACCGCTCCCGTGAAAATTCCCGTGAAATTAGTGAAATAAAACATATCACACATTTTATTACGTAAAATTTGCTATCGATGTGTGAAAAAATATTGGGATTCTATTTTTAAATCATTCCGAGAAAATTTCCCGCCAGTTTCCCGGGATAAAAGGTAGCGCAGATTTTAAGTCTAAAAATTGGCTGTCGATCAGAGAAAACCGAATCGAAATAGGTCTAGTAGTTTTTACGTGAATCCCAAACAAACGGACATGAAATCTAAAAATAATTGCATAGAGTTCTCCATAGTTTGTATAGTCTATTCCAGTACTTTTTTTAATAGCTTTTTTTGTACAAACACGGCATGTTTAGAATTTTATAATATTATAGATAGATGTCTAGTATTTTACTATTGTTCTATAACATATTCTAATTTAAATAATAAAATACTTATTAGAAATAGAATCGGGGCAGTTAATATTGGGAGTTCGACAAAGGAATTTTAATGTAAGCATTTCTGTTCCCCGGCACGAATTAATATTCGATGGAATTATAATAAATAAAACACGGAATTCATTTTACAGATGAGAAGATTTCGGCGCTTTTGTCTTAAGCCTCTGTTTTGTATCAGGAGTGCCAGGTGGCGACAGTTCTAAACTTTTCAATGGCGGCTGTCCTTTAATTAATTCTTGGTGGTAATTCTCGGGGACTCTATTCATTTTATTCTGATTCTGAGTGTACCGCAATAACTCATTAAAAATTCAAGCGAAGAAGTATTTCACGAATGTTGTAATAAATTCTGCGGTGTAAGGCTCGGTTGGTGGTACCGCGACTTTACTTTTCAAATGTTTACGTGTTACAAAATTTCGTGTCATTTTGTTAACGTTTGCTGGATTATTGTAAGTTCTCGTTCCGCGGAACGAAACTATACGATATGCAAATTGCGATTCCAATGAATAAACTTTATTGTTTAGTGTTTTTTGTTTGCTAGACACATAAACTGCACACTTCTATATGATG
The DNA here is from genome assembly GCA_012273795.1 of Dendrolimus punctatus. Classification (NCBI taxonomy): domain Eukaryota; kingdom Metazoa; phylum Arthropoda; class Insecta; order Lepidoptera; family Lasiocampidae; genus Dendrolimus; species Dendrolimus punctatus. The sequence goes on along the minus strand of CM022542.1, from coordinate 9,695,598 downwards.
ATACTGAAGTTTTAATCAACTCTATCGTTTTATACCAAAAAATAAATAAAAAAATATTGACTCTTTAAACTCACCATAAAAATTCATCTTTCTTAATATTAAAGCACAAGTTTTTATTGTCTTCATTAAAATAAATTGTGCAGTTTTTATGTTCGATAAATAGTTTTATTCATTTTATGTTTGTGAATTTACGCTCTTTAAAACTAGTAATTCTAGGTTGAATAAAAGGTGGCATTATCATTCAGAGTGGTCCCTTCGTTGTTTATTTACTCATTAAAACACCTAAGCCGCTTACAGAGCATGCCAGAACACACAACAAATTATACATTACAGGGGTTTGTAACTTAAAAACGTAGTACATACACAAAGTATAAAATTTAAAGCGAAACGTATATACATTCTAGTTGTTGGCTAGCGAGAGCGTTAAGTAAACTCCAGGCGTCTTTGTATACTTTCTCATTTGTAAGTTTGCAATAATGATGAATCTTATTACTTACCTAATGTATAAAACTGAAGAGTTTGTTCGAACGCGCTAATCTCAGGAACTGTTGGTCTAATTAGAAAAAATCGTTCAGCATTAGATAACCAATTTATCGAGTAAGGCCATAGGCTATCATCACGCTAAGACCAATAGAACAAGAGCAATTGTTTTTAAAACAAATTCTACACGGACGAGGTCGCGGGCATAACTAGTTATAATATAAACCTTATACATTTGAGGGTGTCTATATAGCCTTATGAGCTAACTGCTGACCCGATTAGATCACGGGAGACCCGATTAGATCACGTGACTGTATAAAATTCGATTTCGGGGGAGTTTCTTGCCGCTTCTTCTCCTTAACAGCAATAACACGTTGCGATGCGGTGTACATAGACTAGGGAGTCAAATTAAATTTTAACCTATATGTATAACCTTCAAAAAGTGTTCTCCAGTGGAACTTATTTTGAATCTTAGTAGGTTTTTTTGCCCCACCCTAGTGTATATATTTTATGTGTATAGTGAAGATCCGAGTTCCTTTTGGATATTGTTTTAGAACACAAGCAAAACCTTAACTGACTTCGCGTTTTAATTCCATTTTTTACTTCACTGAGCTCCTAGATAAGATTAATAAAGGCGTCAAATATCCGCTGTAAGTTATACGAGCTGGATGATGGCATGTTCACGGCACCATAAACTTGTTTTAACGCCAATCTACACAGTTTATAGCCACATTCTACACTTAGGTGTATGCGTAAGTGCTGCAATCGGGGCAAAATTGCGTAGTATTTGGGCACAGGTCAATGGATAATTATTTTGTACAGTAAACACGGGCATATTCAACATTTATTATATGTTTTGAAGTCGTGGTAGCGAAATGGCTAGTGCACGCATTCCAAACTCATTGTGCGGGGGTTCGATCCTGGCCGGAACGCATGCGCCACTTAGGCCATTTTTCTGACCTAATGTGTATATTGTTACAATTACCATGTGCTAACGACAGTCAAGGAAAACCTTGCGATGCAACCTGCACATCGAGATAACCGATGTGTCAAACCTACCAAGCCGCCTTGGGCAAGCGTGGCGGGTATACTGTCTATTCCCCCCCCCCCCCCCTACAACGGGAGGCCCGAGCCCAGCAGTGGTACATTTATGGGCTGTTATTTATTACATATAGTTTTACATCATAATAAATCTTCTACTGTGGTTTTTACTTAGAGAATTAAAGGTACACACTGAATTAAAGTTGTCAAATTTCAATATATTAATATTTGTGACACTAAAAGACAAAATCCAATGAGTCCAATCCAAATCAAATCAAAATCTAATTTGCCACGATGAAACCATTATTTTGACTACAGCTCGGAAATAAGGCAGCTCGATCGATGTGATACCTCCCTGTCACAGAATATCTGCGTGAAACGGTTAGCTTTGAGCTAGTCGTGTTTTGTACCATGACCCACTTTCCTTTCTCCCTATCCAACCTTTCCTTTCCAATCCATTCCCTATTCCAATCCCATATCCTCTCCCTTCTATCCCATTCGTCTTTTCTTAATACGGTAGGGGAAATTGTGCAAACATATTTTCTGTTATTTAATCTGCTGTGGTCAATTATTACACAGTCCATAGGTTCATTTTTGCAAACTTTTAAGTAAAGTTGAAGTCATTGCAAAAGTTTTTAACTAATATATGACTCGACTAGGTCATAGGTTCCCAAAGGAGCCGATACGCCCTAAGAAACAACTGACAAGTTTAGAGGACATAATGAACGTCTGTGCTCTAGGGAACAGTGGCCAATCAAAATTGATGCACAGAAGCTAATTTAACTTCTTTAATCAATGCTAGTAATGTATTAGATATTTGTTGTAAAAATTATAGTAAAAGTAATGTTAATAATATCTACTTCTAATTTCAAGAACAATCAGCAACATTGATAACTTATTTGATTGTTCCCTTTTTATACCTTTAATGTGAAGCAAATTTTATGAGATTGAAGATGACGACGTACAATCCCTAGTAATGAATATTTTCTGTTATGTGAATCACATTTGTTTCGTCGTAAGATTAATTGTAAAATATTATAGTTTTCTTATATTGTGCGTCTTTTTAAGTCGATAAATATTTTGTTCTTTATTCTTCTTTAAAATATAAATATTTTTTTGCTAAATATATACAAGAACTCCTGTGTGATAAATGACTTAAATATAAAGGAAGTGATAAAAATCAGTTAAGTATGTTGATACTATTAGGAAGCCGCGGATAAACTTGTACCTAGTACATGATAAAGATAACTTTCAATAGGCAATCAGAAAGATTCAATTAAGAATTTAGACATTTTTAATTTCATTGTTGCAAAAGATTTTTTGGAGAAACGGGGCTTGTTTGAAGTAGTTTGGGAACCCGTGTTTTAAGCAAATAGTGCAATCGGTCCCATCGCTGGGTGGGCTCGGTAATCGCAGTTATTACAGAGTACGTACACCGGAGGGCGCGCGTGCTACCCGTATGATTGCCCATGCCCTCTCCCGCCAACTGAACCGAGAAATTCGCAATTTTGCAATTCGTAAATCATTTAATGTATTCTGTAAAGTTCTTTCTTACTCGGTATTTTAAATATTTCAAGTGCCCTTATGTTAGATAGTTGATAATAAAGAATGGACGGCATACCCACTACGCATATTTTAAGCAAGTTAGCGGGTTGCAAACTCTGTTATTTTGATGTATGGGTTTATTCGCGATGTTAATAACACGTGGTAATTGTAATAGTGGGGCTTCATCTGCGATAGTATTACAGATGTAGGCCGTTTCACGCAGATATGGTAATGGGTTTAATGCGTTATTTTAGATCTGACATTTTTTATGTAATATTGACAGATAACATATGAATATATACTGATGTGCCTATTCGTATTACGGCGTTATTTTTTAACGCTCCAAATAAGATGCATTCGGCCACAGTCTAAATCTTAACAGTAACGCAGGTGCAGCCGCAGCATAACGAAATGCACACTAGATGTAGAAATATACTAAAATGGCGCATGTTTCCTAGTCAAGATTCAACAAATATATATATATATAAGACACAATCAACAAGCCGTAGCCATTAGTTCCCACGATTTAATTTCTTTCTTGCTTTCTCGAAGATTCTGGGAAAAAGAAACAGTTGTATTCGATATCAAAATGCATCCAGTTTTATATATACTTACTTGTGGTTACTTTCTCTTACATTGTTCATTTTATGAGATAAAATTCAATACAGTCTCACATCTTCAAAGAAAATAATATAATTAGAAAAATCGCTCATTCTAATTTAAATAGTAAGAAATACAATTTTTAGACGTGTTATGTGTCAGACAGTCAGTCGTTTATTTTTAATTAACTCATTGTATAGTTTCGATAGTGTAGGTATGTTGCATCACCAAATACAGGTAAAGATAAAAAAGAGTCTTGTAACCAGTTAATACCTGGCCGCAACACTAGCGCAATCAGAAAAGTGTTTAATTTATTAAATATATGTATTCCATCTCATTCTCTCGCAGGCTTAGTCCTATAGATTTATGTGTCAATTAATGTCTTTTTCGTTTCATCGAGATTCAAATCACAACGATTCTAAAGAAGTATCCCTTCGAAAAACTATTTATTTAAAAATTAGATATTACTGGGGTTTACAGTATTATTATCTTATAGAATTATCAGGCAAGAATATTTATAGAAATATGCAATAGGGAACCGCATCGAAGAATAAACTAAACCTAAACAAAGTACATAGATACATAATTCAGTCAATGAAACCACTACGTTATATAATCCCTATTAATATTATAAATGCGAAAGTAACTCTGTCTGTCTGTCTGTCTGTCTGTCTGTCTGTCTGTCTGTCTATCTGTTCCGTTTTCACGTAAAAACTACTGGACCGATTTGGCTGAAACTCAGTATATATATATTTTCGATACCGAGGATGAACATAGGATACTTTTTATCCCGAAAAATGGGATAGTTTCCGGGATAAAATGATATTTGTCTGTTTGTTTGTTATGCTTTTACGGAAAAACTACTGGACCGATTTGGCTGAAATTCGGAACGTATGTAAATTAAATACTGAGGATGGACAAGGGATAATTTTCATTTTGGCCTTTTTGGTAATTTTGGCCTATTTGGTCATTTTGGCCTTTTTGGTCATTTTGGCTTTTTTGGTCATTTTGGCCTTTTTGGTCATTTTGGCCTTTTTGGTCATTTTGGCCTTTTTGGTCATTTTGGCCTATTCGGTCATTTTGGCCTATTCGGTCATATTGGCCTATTTGGTCATTTTGGCCTCTTTGGTCATTTTGGCCTCTTTGGTCATTTTGGCCTCTTTGGTCATTTTGGCCTCTTTGGTCATTTTGGCCTATTTGGTCCTTTTGGCCTCTTTGGTCATTTTGGCCTCTTTAGTCATTTTGGCCTATTTGGTCATTTTGGCCTCTTTTGTCATTTTGGCCTCTTTTGTCATTTTGGCCTCTTTGGTCATTTTGGCCTATTTGGTCATTTTGGCCTATATGGTCATTTTGGCCTCTTTGGTCATTTTGGCCTCTTTGGTCATTTTGGCCTTATTGATCATTTTGACCTTTTTGGTCATTTTGGCCTATTTGATCATTTTGGCCTATTTGGTAATTTTGGCCTTATTGATCAATTTGATCTTTTAGGTCATTTTGGCCTATTTGGTCATTTTGGCCTATTTGGTCATTTTGGCCTTTTTGGTCATTTTGGCCTATTTGGTGATTTTGGCCTTTTTGGTCATTTTGGCCTCTTTGGTCATTTTGACCATTTTGATTATTTTGGCCTTTTTGGTCGTTTTTTCCTATTCCGTCATTTTAGCCATGTCGGTCACTGTGGTCTTTTGGTCATTTAGACCATTTTGGCCTTTTTGGTCAAGTTTTGTAATTTATTTTGTTGACAGATAGACGGGGGATAGTATATATAATTAGCGATATAGAATGAAGTGAATCTTCCGTGGGCAAATACATAAAAACATTGTGATATAATATAAGCTGTAGCACTTGCTCTTTAAACAAGAAACACGCACTAGAGGTTAACCCGCGGCGCAGCCGCGGGGTAAACTCTAGTGTCATATAAATGCAATAACGCAAACATTGAAATAATATTGCATTGCATTAATCTTATCATTTTTCGCTTAATATCGGTAACGTCACTCACATCGACAATCTTAAGTATTTTATTGATTTCTTAAACAATACGGGACTGAGTACGTACGAGTATATGTATTGTGAATGACGTTATTAATATACTTTTAGATGATTACAATACATGTTTTGAAATCCAATCAATCACAAATTATATTAATTAATTGTGGGTTTTCCGGGATAATCTGTTAGAGTAAAATTATTTTAAAGAACTATTAAACTAGTGGAACGAAATTGTCATTTATTCATTTTCTTTGCTTAAATTGATTATTACTAATTGTTTAGTACTCGATCTTTACTTTGCTTCTATAAATGACTATGACTCAATAAAAAAAACTCCCAGATTCTAAGTAACCAGAGAGCCTAAAGCAGTCGCTGTCGCAAATTCATATTACGAAGTAAAGACAAGTTGTACGTAACGTAGTACAGAAGCAACAACGAATATCAATATAAAGTAAAAGTTTATATATGTATGTCGCTCCAGTAATAGCTTTCTGTATATCTAGATGTATTAATTTCACTAGGCGATTCTCCTGCAGAGGCCATTTTATGTCCTCAGAGAGCGTCACAGAAAGATCTCTCGCATTTTGACGTTTTTTTTTTTACCAAATCATTCACATTTTGAAACTCCAAATGTCTTTTTAAAATTGCTCATTTTTTTTGGTTCGAATGATAAAGTGTCCAAAGCGAGAATAAGTAGTCCTGTGGCGAGATCAAGGCATATAGGATTTAGGCGGTGTTCATATTTACGTTCTTACTAGCAAATTCTCCCATTTACAAAAAGAAGCAAACGGCTGGTTTCCGCCTCACAACAAGTAGCATACTTGAAGGAGGCAAGCTGGAATGGTCGAATTGCTTCGATATACAGTGTCCACACTGATAGCTGCCATCGTGTCATATCTGGAGCCCAATTATGCTATTACCATCTCGTCAAAATCGCCGGACTCAATCATAGGTTTGGCCGATTTCGATATTCTGTAAATTCCAATGGTGTGCCCGTGACACATCGACATCTTTATAAATATTTTATAAGCGAAAATCAGCGAAATGAATATTTAAAATGTTAGTAGGTTTTCAATATTTTTGCTAATGGTATAATACAAATTGTTTTCTACTACTGTTTCGCCGCGACGATATTGAGAAGATATTGTGGATTTAGTAGAATACAAAAGTTTTCCACTATCACAATGCAATCGTACTTTGAATATCTTCGTAACAACAAGATATTGAAATAGCAGAATTGGGTCCCTGGTGATCTAAACCATGTTTTGTTGTGGTAACATTTCTGTCTCAGTTTTCAAGAAAATTCTTACAGGAAGCACTATCCTCAAATTTCCTTTACTTAACCAAAATTATCGAATATGTCGGGTAGATATTCGATAATTCCTCCATTGCATTCCAGTAATCAAAGCAAATTACCGACGTGTCTGCATTACATACTATGTGTTGGTTCACAAAGATAAATCATCTCAGCGATCTAACCTCATGCCGCTAAACGTACCACTTGCGATAAGGCCAAAGCCTTAGTAAAGCAAAGCTTGGTTGGTAACACTCTGCTAGAATTGTAATTTGATAATGTTACGAGTTGCTCGAATTAAAATTCCCTTGGAATTTTTATAGAATTTGTTAGAACTATACGTGTTTGTACACGTATAACACAAGTACAAATATAACTGTACACAACCAGTCCTAACGTAATCCACGATTCAATCAAACGTGCAAAGTCCGTCACTAACGTCTTGCTTCGCTTGTGGCTACCGCTAGACTGCCGATCTCTCCATTGGGACATTGCTTTATACTGCAAAAAATACAATACGTATCTGAGCCGTGTGGACTGATTTTTTTAGAATCACATCTGGCTAATGACTACCATAAAAGATTACAATACACAATGGGCTGTTTTTCTAATTACAAATTATAAACACAAAGTAAACATAAGACGTCCAAATGCCGAAAAGGTAATAACATGTCTACAGGTATAGTTACAGGTACAGGTCGTAACAATATATTAGAACGGCTATGCAACAAGTTAAAAAATTATAAACCGATCAATTAAATTCTTTTTTTTTTACTAAAACTTTAATCAAAGCAAACAACAAGCAAAGCATAACGCGACCGTCCAAACCTACCGAAAAAAGATTATTAGAAAAAAATGAAATGAAAAATTGACAATATCAAAAGTTAAAATAGTGTTAAGTGATTAGGAGTGTGGTGGTTCGTAATTAACCCAAGTTTACATGGTTGAAGAGTACTTTAATTTAACTTGGTAGAGTAACAAACAAGCCTACTGTCAAAGGACAAAATTTGTGAGAGTAAATAAATCATAAAGGACTTGACAAATTTCGCCGTGCCCCTTGGAGACCTTGTTATGATTTGTTTATTGTTTGCTCATGCCCAATTTAAATGTTTGTTAATCCCTCAATGTAATGTAAAGCCTACTTGCCTTCCCTTTCCTACATCGCTTTATAGAACTTCTGTATAATATTAAGTTTTATACAAATTTAACAACCACAACTCACTGTTGTTGAGTAGTGCTGACATCAGACAAATCAACCATATTGATTCAACTTAGTAAGATAGGGTATATATTGTTGTTATATTTAGTTTAAAGTGGGCCCTGTGGTTAGTGGGTTGGAAATAAAACATCAAACCAGGTAATACACAGTTTATTTGTCTATCAAAATACTGGTCACCAAGAACCATACAAAAAAAACAAGCCACACCGCTAATATTTCACAATTACATAAATACTCTGTTTCTACAGAGCTTCCCTGTTACCCTAGTATAGGGTGGTTTGATGAATCTAACCCAATACCATCTCTGGCTAGCTATATTTCAGGGGGTGAGATCGGCTAAGAGCTATGCGCAATGTATAACGTTATTTGTGAGTATAACTTGGTCATAAAGAGTGAGTTACTGAACTAAGAGTATTACAAATAAAAATGGACGCCACCTGCTGAATTCCTTTAGGAAGATCTTGCAACAGGACAAGTAGATGAAAGAAGAGAGAGTAGATGATGAAAGCTGTGTATCAACTGGAGGGTACCGCCATGGGCTGAACTCTGGTTAGCCCCAAGCCTTGTAGGAGGGCATCGGTCACTACACCCCTATGCCTCCCGTACACCACACACACCTCACTGGAAAATCACCAGTGGATGAATTAATTTATGCCTTCAATAAGAAGGTAGAACACATTTTGACTAAAGGATGAAAAACGTTCACTATAAAGATATATTTGGGTAAAAAAAAGATTCCTATTAAATGCTGGCTGGGGAAACGAGGCCTGCGGAAGATACTTTAAATAATAACACTAATTTATAATTAGTATTTGGCAACTAAATCATGTGGCACGGTACAGTACAGGTATGAGGTATTAATTTAAATTTCGAAGTACCGACGTTCGCGTGCCAAACTGGTGAACTAATATATAAGACAATAATTGGAAATTTAATTTAACACATGATAAAACTAAAGAGGTTTACTGACCTAGGAGGCTAATAAAAAGAACACTGCGGGGGGTCCAGGACAACCCGTAGTGGCTCGTGGAGCGGCACGAGGTATATCGTCTTTAAACGACATCATTCTGGAATAATTTATTTCACCTGATCAGATTGAAATGAAACCTAATATGCTATCTGATTAACGGTACAAGATTATACTTACATGATATCAAAATGTCCGCTCTCACACGTGTACTTGAAACTTTAACGAAACCTCGGAGCACTGGTGACGATCGAAAAAGGGCTTAGTCATTTAATGACTTTACTTTTATATGAAATGCCCCCCAAAGAATGGAATATTTAACGCCCGTCGAGATGTTCGGCCTTGTCGAATGTGTTTTGAAAAACGTAGTTGTCAATGTGACAGCTACGAAGGCGAAACCGCGAAGCGCTGGGAACCCCAGTCCTTTGGGTCGTTTTGTGTGTATACACCAGAGTGACGAATTCGTTTTCCTATTAGCCAGTAAACAATGGCTAACCGTTTATAAAATTTCTGCTATTCAATATTGCCTATTTAGGGATTCAATCAAACTCCGCTATTTTTCGGTTGATTCCTTTTTGGCTCGCACAGTTACCGCAATGTTAGCTGTTTGCTATTTCGCGCGCTACAATAGCGCTGGATAGCGTGCATCGACGGTTGGCCACTGGAGGCGCTGATTGTCTTGACGACTAAAATTTGTATTTACCGTAATTATTTGATTAAACTTAATTTAAAGGTATTCGCAACCAAGAATTTATGTTTTCCTTATTAATCAAATAAAATACGAATATACCATAAACAATCACGACCATAGCTAATATCGACCCTAGGCCGCTTTCTGCCGCGCTCTCCTAGATGTCGCTATTAGACTCTAAATTTTACATGTTACAATATCTTTTCATTACATAGGCTTATAAACTGAATAATCAGATTATTTGTTATGATATTTGCTGTGTAAGAAGGTGTCTGACTAAACGTTAATACTTTTCAATATTTTTGAACACGCGACCCCTTTATACGTTGAAAAATTTTGGCGACCCCCTTGGGATATAAACAGACAAAAAGTTAGTATTTTAAAAGTCTTCGTGTATGTTTTTCTCTATATTGTCACCTATATTCTTTATTAGTACCTATACTCTACAAAAAACTACTGAGCGTACAAAGTACCTAAGGTACGAGGTATAAATTTAAATTGCCTTTTCCCTTTTACCGGCTACTCCCCGAGCAAGGCTCTGCGACCCCCCTAGGGTCGCGACCCACAGGTTGAAAAACACTGAGCTAAGGTAATCCGGAATAAAAATATTGAAATTAAACAATTTACACACAATCAAGTATTGAATATAAGTCGTGGTAGCGTAATGGCTAGCGCACGCGTCCCAAGCTCAAAGGGCGCGGATTCAATCCTGACCGGAACGCATGCACACCTTAGTCAGTTTTCTGATTTAATGTGGATATTGTTACAATTACCACCTGCTAACAACGGTGAAGGAAAACATCGTGATGCAACTTACAGATCGAGATAACAGATGTGTCAAACCAACCCAAGCCGCCTTGGACAAACATGGCGGGTATACTATCTGTTACCCCTATAATTGAAGGCCAGCAATAGGACATTTATGGGCTGCTATTATGTTTATATTATATATTGAATAAAAACAGTTTTTAGCACATTTGTTAGCAATATGTTTTTAATTTCATATTTTGCTTTATTTATTTTTTGAGACAACCAAAAGTGCATAAATTACCAATTCGTAACTCCAAAGCAGAATTTACATAAGCTATAATCTATTATTTATTATATGAAAATAAAGATAATGATAATATTTTAAATAAATTATACATCTCTACCAGTATACGTAGTAAAAAAAGTCGCATGTAGATTGATTTAATCCTTTCGAGTCCCTAAGTGGAACAGCCCGTTTGCTCTTTATCCAGCGTCGATTAGACTATCATCAATCTCTGGACTACAATGATCTCCTAACTAAGAATCCACGACACAGGATCGGCGGCAGACAGCATCTATCAGCGGTCGGAAGGTTAACGGCCTACGATCTCCGATGGCATTTGACTAACAATATAGGCGTACCAGATTTTCTACATATATGTATAACCGCATTTATGTTTGTGTGTGAGATGGTCTAGTAGGCTATTTGTATCAACATATTCAGAGTTTATACAGTCTCAAAGGGCGGGGGTTTGAATCCTGGCTGGGACGCATGCTCTACTTAGATAGTTTTCTGAGTTAGATAGTGCATATTATTACAATGACCACGTGCTAATAATAGTGATGATAAACATCGTGGTGAAACCTGCACATCTGGATAACCAAAGTGTTACATCTGCCAAGCCGCCTTAGACGAGCGCGGCGCGTATACTGTCTATTCCCCTACTATAGTATATAATTATTCGGAGTTTACTGTGTATTGACAGGGGTAAATTCTTTAACGGCCATTCATTCAGGAATACAGGCATTGTCGTGACAAAGAGTGTCTCTTCTTTCATTTCTACGGCTAGAGCGACATCAATATGGATCAAAACTAATGCTCGTATTAGCTGGATCAATAAAATTGATCATTGATCAATGTTCTTGAAAGGCACAAAACTGAACAGACACGATGGTAATCAAAGACATGGAATAATTCAAGTTTATGTTTATACGGAACATTTTGGTGGATACGTCTACATTAAAAGACTAATATAAACCGTCTAACAACGGATTAAGGTGGTGAAAATGGAACAGATAAATACACAAAAAATCATCACGACTCGAAATGTAAAAAATCTTCCACACACCTTCATATGCTTCACTTTGGTTCTATAAACAACGAATACAGTTTTGTTTCTTAAATACCATCAAAATGAGTGAAACGATTCTTGTGAAATTCTAAAAACCGAAAACAAAGAAAATATATTAAACAATGACACAAACTCACATTTACATATTTCAATATAGATATTTTAATCCAGAATATCACTTACATAAATTACGTACATGCTATAAAATATAATATTGCTATATTCCAATTAACTCTAAAGTAATTCAAATGTAAAATATCGTATTCTCGATCGTTCAAAGCTTATTAACTTACTTTTAAAATTTAATAAAAGTTTTACATAATACTTTTTAAGTCTTTGCGACTTGTATACATAATAAAACTACGTTTTGACGGTTTTAAGCGCAGTAATTTATATGATTTTTAGTATTCCGACGTTTCGGCCACTTTTCAGTACCCGTGATCACGGAAGACAAAGGTGTCAAGTTTCAATAAGTATTGTTTAAGTTTTATTTAGTTTTCTGCCAACTTGTTTATTTTAGTTATTTAGATTTAAAAATTAAATATTTTTTATGCTTAATTTTCACTCTATGGGAGCCTAATCTAATTTACCACTGCTTCGCGACATGTTGTGAAGAAGCGGCGCAATAAACTCTTCAGCAAACATGCCTAGCTCTAATAATTTTATAAAATACTAAAATGGGTGAAAGGAAAAATAAAAGAAATTGTCAATCAAGTTGGTTTATGGTTCGTTGCATGCAGAAAGAGTTCACAGTGTCTTGAGGTCTGGCAGTTGGTTTTTCTGGGGTTGAGTCTTAATAAGTTTGATGATCAGTTCCCAAACAAGTGGTACTTGCTAATCACCTTCTCTATTGAAATTCGAGTGTTGTTTTTTATTCAACAGCCTCACGCATCATTCTAGGTATGAAACGGTTCTCTTTCGCGAGAATATGTGGTTTATCGAATCTGATGTAGTGTTTGGGTATATCCAACGTGTGCACTGTTCACAGATTTCGTAGACGTGTATTTCATGTCAGCAATGTTTTTTTTATCCAGAGAAGCATTAAATCACGGGTTTTTCACATTATAGATATACGAGTAATATGAATATCTATAGTATAAAAGGCAACAACATTTAGTAAAATAACAAACGATATCTCAGTGGTTTGTCTTTCACATAGCCTATTTATGTGGTTAACAAACGGGAGACTGTATTCACCACAAAAAGACTTCGATGATATCGTATCAGGAAAAAGACATAATGTACACTCAGTAAATCATGAAACGAGGCAAGGGACTGATTTTGTTTTAAGGAATAACTTGTAAGACGAGAGCTCGGAAGCCTTTGACATATTTTTACGAACTTCTCATGTAGATAAAGTTCATAAAGGCATCTGAACTGCCTAACGGAATAACAAAGTACACTTTGTTATAAGGTAGAGTCGTTGTTCATATAACAAAGGGAAAATATTAAGAAAAAAGATATCGTAGCTTTTGGAAAATTTTGCCTTTTAGTTTCCCTTTTAGTAAGACTTTTTATAATGTACTAGCTTCTGCCCGCGACTTCGTCCGCGTGAAATAGAAAAAAAACAAGTTAAAAACCCCCTATTTTTAATAATTCTTCATTGGTACTCCGCTCCTATTTGTCTTTGCGGGATGATGCTATCTAACACTAAAAAACTTCAAATCAGACCAGTAGTTCCTGAGATTAGCACGTTCAAGCAAACAAACGCTTCAGCTTTATATATTAGTATAAGATTTGCAAATAACCGACAAATTAGATACCATAAACAAAACATTGATTTTCATCGGTGTTAAGCAAAAAAATAATTATATTTTTAGTGTTACTTTAAATTTCATTAATACGGTTTTTAATTTAAAACATTAAATCAATCATAAACAATGAAGGATTCTGTGGGGGCAATGAATGTCATCTATCTGGTGTTTATGACTTGACTACGGAATCTCAAACTAAATCAATGAATTGTAAAACCTCCAAAACGACTCAATAATCTCTTTGAAATCAATTTTTCTTAAAAATATTTTTTTACGTTCACTTTGAAGGTTTTTTAAATTTGTCGACCCCATAGTTCGAAGCTAAAAGAAGGAGCGAATATCTCGGTATCAATTATACTAAGGGCTGATTTTTAACATAATAAAATAAATTAAACAAATAAAAAATAGACAAAATTATTCATAGAATAAAGCATAGAGATACCATTGAAAAATTAACAATGTCAGTTGGTTAAATATAAAGAATATATTGAACACCAAGTGCTTTATTTTGTAACCAGCTGACCTGTGCCCACTTCGCTAGGCACTAGAAAAAATATTAATCACAATCAAATATATCCTATGTTACTCAAGAATAATGTAGCTTTCCACTGGTGAAAGAATTTTCCAATTGGTTTAATAGATCCAGAGATTATCCCCTACAACGACACAAACTCACAAACTTTACCTCTTTGTATTATTAGTATAGATAAATATAACATACTAACTTTTACTGCGGGTTCCGGAACCGTACACTTTTCCGGGATAAAAAGTAGCCTGTGTGCTATTCCAGACTATAATCTATCTCTATGCCTAATTTCATCCAGATCCAATCAACCATTCTGGCGATTGAGTAACAAATATCCATCAAAACTTTCGCATTTATAACATTAGTATAGGTACTGCTATTTGTATCTCTAGCCTAAATAGTACGTTTAGGATCATTAATATTTTAAGATAAATAAACCTTAACAATGACTCTGAAAGCACAAACGCATTCTTTTGATCAAACATAATAACTGATTGCACAATGGTAGATCATTAACACTAGCAACGGTAAACCTCTCGAAACCATTAATCATAACTCTTCGCCATAATAATTCTTAGTTATTCAATATAATCTGACATTTAAAGTTCATTAAAAAATCAATAAAAAATAACATATGGCTACATGTAATCTGAGCTCAGACGCATGACATGATACACCAGTGATAAAAGATTATGTTTTTACTATAAGATTTGTAACTTATGAAGAGAGAAATCTTAATATAATATTAGTTACAACTTTATGACTGCTTTGAATTGTTTTTGTCTTATATTCGATATGACGTAGCTTATAGTCTATCTCTTGCCCGTGTCCTACAGAAATCCTGCCCACATTTTAACATTTATCCTATTATTAAGACCTAGGTGCCGACAAAGACAAATTCACACCTGCAGCCCTGTAGAAACACATTTTATTACCTTTTCGGCATTTTGACTTCTTTTGTTTACTTTGTGTTTAAAAAAATAATTAGAAAAACAGCCCATTGTATATTGTAATCTTCATGGTAGTCATAAGCCAAGTGTGATTCTTGGAAATTCAATCCACGCGGTCGAGTAGACATACAAGGTGGCGCAATAGAACGTGCATATTGCATCATCTTTTTTCGCGGGGTAGAAAGCGCGCGGGCGGGGGGAGCCTGCATCGTTGGGTAGGCGGGCTCATGGAGTTTCAGTCACTATGAGTCACTTCGACGGGAAGCGTCGCGCATTTTGCGTGCGCGCATTTTACGAGAACTCTCGTTCATACATCGTTACTAGGCGTTTATATTGTTCTGAATATGGACTACGGCAAATTAGTGAAGCTCCGAGTGCTAATTTAATTAAAATATGGGTATAGCGTTTTGAAGAGACTGGTTCAACGTTTAAACCACAAGCAAAAGGTCGACCAAGAACATCTAGGACCGACGACAATATTGAGAGAGTTATGCAGTCTGTACGAGGAGATCCACAGATGTCTACTCGCAAGAGATCGTCTGTCTTACACTTATCGCGACAAAGTTTGCAACGAATTTTAAACTTGGATCATAAACTGCATCCTTACAAGCTGCAGTTAACACAAGTATTGAAAGAGTCTGACTTCGGAGCAAGGCTCGCATTAGCTAATGAAATGCTTCGATTTTCCAATTTTGACAATATCCTTTTCTCAGATGAGGCCCACTTCCATATCAATGGGTTCGTAAACCGTCAAAATTGTCGTTACTGGAACAGTGAGAATCTCAAACTCAAGCACCAGAAACCACTGCATAGTCTTAAAGTGACAGTATGGGCAGCAATCTCTGGTAGAGGAATAATTGGACCGTTTTTCTTTGAAAATGCGCGGGGGCAAAACGTCACTGTTAATACCGAACGCTATGTTGCGATGTTGGAAGGTTTTTTGGCTCCAGAGCTTGAAAATTCAAGAATAGTGAATTCTAGGACTTGGTCTTGGACACATCAAATGACTCCATGGCGGTTGTGAAACAGATGTTCCCTGGCAGACTGATTTCGAAAAGAGGTGATATCCCATGGCCCCCACGTAGTCCAGACGTGACGCCCCCTGACTTTTTTTTGTGGGGATACCTCAAGAACAAAGTCTACAGCAATAATTCGAAAAACATCGATCAGCTCAAGGAGAATATCCGTGGTGAAATGGCAGCAATTACACCAGCATTACTGAAGAAAGTTTTCAATAACTTCCGTTTGCGATTAGAGAAGTGTCGTCGTAGAGATGGTCATCATTTAGACGATGTTATTTTAAAAAAATAAACTTCAGTTATTTCTTAATAATACCTCAGTTTTATTTTAACTATACCTTTTGTATTTATTTTTTAATCAATATTTTAAATATGCACGTTCTATTGCGCCACCCTGTATTATATTTGTAAGTGCCCCAACGGAGGGGTGGGGCAGTTGAGCGATAAGCACAAGCGAAACAAGACGTGTGTACTACATTTGGTAATCTATTTAGTGACGGACTGCGCGTGTTATTATATTTGTACCTGCGTTATACGTGTTAGCATAGTGTAACGTCCCCCCCCTTTCAATAAGTAATTGTGTCTATATAATTTTATACCCCACATGTAATAAATCACATATGAACAATACATATGAATATGTTATTATCATATAAGAATGATATATGGGATTATAGCACAAACCATACATGTCACATATATGGAATAATACACCAACCTGCATCACTACACATGAGTAAAGCAGACCACATATCACTCCACATACCCACACACACAGGCTTCCGATATACCCTCATGAGTATGGAATTAACTTTATATTATTTGGCGTGAATCATCAGAGTAGGACTCTTTGTTGTGTAATGTAGTAACCCTTTGTCTTTTATGGAGGTCTATCAAACAGGACAGATTAGCCAATTGATATGTCTTGAAATGAAACCAGTAATATCTCTAACTTAACTAGATTTATTTATCTAAACTCTTACTATAATTAACAACCAAATAATTATTAGTAAATGGCCTATCATGTCAGCTATAATTATAACTAAAATACCTTGTATGCAATATAAGATACTGAAGAACCCTATTACTCTTGAAGTTTAGACCTACACTACAGTATTTGATATAAGATATTTTTATGTTAAATAATAAATGAATTGAATCTATATTACTATATACTACCTAAGGAAGATAAAATATAACACCTAATCATTGGTAAAGTAATTAAGTTATAATATAGATGTCAACATTAATGTCAACAATATCCTAATACCCATAGTGTTAGGACTGCTTGGATTTTATATTAATTTGTATGTTAATGAAATTAGGATTATGTTTGTTACGGGTCATATAAGCAAAGTATAAAATATATTTATTCCTCTTTTCATATATATATAAATAATTGAAAAATAGTATATAGATAATAATGCTATATAGAAAGTCATTGTATAGTTGATATAAAATAGTGAATAATAATATATTTTGGATGAACAATTGTGGTGTACTGTTCCTCTCTTTATATTTTTATATAAAATATATAAAAATATGGTGAGAGACTCCCGAAAAGCCACCCCCCGGCCAGCTGACGGCTGACCGCAACAACCAGGGCACCACCATCGTATAGTTAGGACGGATACAAGGATAAGGTCCGAGACCCTCGTCCAAAATGTTTTATTACTGCTGATAATTGCTTTAGTAATTTCACGTTCAGGTCCGTATAGTGTAAAGGCTGTTTAGTATATTCTCGAGGCTGCAAGCAGACCTGAGAGCGATGCTTCAATATAATCTGCCTAGGAGTGCCAGCTTGTCAACGTACATCAGAGATGAGTCTACACGATTGTGACTTACGTGACCAAAGGAAGCTGATATATGCAACTCAGCAGTGTAATAGCACGCATGTGTGAATTCGAAGCCTGATAATTTGGAAGTCATAAGACGACCACCTGAACGTTTCATTGCTTCAAGCTTAAATCAACTGTGTATGATAAAACTTCATACATAGATAAATTTATTCATTATATGATCTCGAACCCATAGGGATGGATCAGACAGGTAAATTGGGGAATTTTACCACCACCTGTATATACTATAATATATGTAAATATATAATACGATCTCAAACCAATAAAGGATAGATCAATCAGGTAAATTGGGGAATTTACACCACCACCCGATATAGCTTATAGCATTTGTAAATATATAATAATAGCAAGCAGATATATAGCGAGGATTTACCACCATCTGCAGTTAGTAATATATGTAAGCATATAATATGATCTCCCATTAATAATAGGTAGATCGGTAAAGTCATTAAGGGTATTTCACCACCTTATATAATTTGTAATATAAACAGGTATATTGGGAGGATTTCATCATACCCACCTGTAGTTTGTAATGTATATAAATATAATATGATCTCCAATCAACAGCGGATGGATTAATCAAGTAATTTGAGGTATTTCACCACCTTATATAATTTGTAATATAAACAGGTATATTGGGAGAATTTCATCATACCCACCTGTAGTTTGTAATGTATATAAATATAATATGATCTCCAATCAACAGCGGATGGATTAATCAAGTAATTTGAGGTATTTCACCACCTTATATAATTTGTAATATAAACAGGTATATTGGGAGAATTTCATCATACCCACCTGTAGTTTGTAATGTATATAAATATAATATGATCTCCAATCAACAGCGGATGGATTAATCAAGTAATTTGAGGTATTTCACCACCTTATATAATTTGTAATATAAACAGGTATATTGGGAGAATTTCATCATACCCACCTGTAGTTTGTAATGTATATAAATGTAATATGATCTCCAATCAACAGCGGATGGATTAATCAAGTAATTTGAGGTATTTCACCACCTTATATAATTTGTAATATAAACAGGTATATTGGGAGGATTTCATCATACCCACCTGTAGTTTGTAATGTATATAAATATCAGACAGGCATATAGGGAATATTTACCATACCTTGTTTAGTCTGTATTATATATATGTGTTTCAGCTCAAGAATCGATCGTTGATTATTCAATCGTTTTAGGTCAACATTGGGCACTCAGAGGATACCAACACAAGAGGACATCTAGACCATCAGTACAAGCTGACAGTTCCATCTGGTTGATAGATTGAACCCCTGTCTCACAACACATTAAACTGACTTATAGGGTACGAAGTCTAAGCTCAGACATAACATGAGGAGGCCCAGTTATACCTACGACTGGTTAGACTTCTAGCCAAATCACTGTTTAATGATGCCGGAATGATCCGAAATCAAAACAATTCACTGCGAAGTCAATAGCTTTGATAACGGCCCAAGAGATGTACTAACACCCCTTTAGTCACTTGCCTAGAATCCAATACAACCAACTCATGGACACAGGGAAACCCTATAATAAAACACATTTTGTAAGCGTCAAACGTTGAACTATGATTGGCATCGATACACTTTGAAACCGCAACACATATACTTCACCAGAAGCACACATAGTGAATCTAGTTTATTTGTTTAGTGTAATGTGCCGGATAGAATATATATATTGTAAATACATATAAAATGTACCATGAATAAATGTTGTAGGTTATTGTAAATAATCTTACATGCAAGTAGTAAGCATACTCAATACATAAAGTAGGGCATCCATGCTTATGTATTTATATAAATAATATCCGTCAAATCAATAGTATTATAGAACTTGTATGCAAGCAGCACATTTTTACACATACATGTATACTTATAAAGCATTTGTAAATATATACATAATAACCCATGGAGGTATTAGATTCAATAGTATTTATAGGACTTGTGTACATGTAGTACATAATCATACATATGTATATACTTAAATAGTATAATTAACAAATACATATGTATATAATATAGATATTACCTTTTAGGATATTTATTTTATTCTTGTCCTAAGGTTTGGTATATATATTACCATATAAATATTTCATGAGCTAGAGTATGAATACATACATAATTCCTGGACCATAATAACACACGAGTGTTAGGATATTTTAATTCATTTCTAATATTGGACCCAGTATGTATAGATATTGTATGAGGTAGAGCACATGAATGCATATAGCAAATACCTAACTCTTGGAATAACACATAAGTGTTAAAATATTTTAAGTCTTGTTTGTATTTCAAGCATTTAGTATTTTGTATAGGTTTTCTATGAAGTAGTTATTGAACCCATGTAATAATTACATAAACCCTAGTCTACAATAACACATAAGTGTTAGAATACTTAAATATTGTTTATATTATATACCTAACAACTATTCAACAAGTTTCCGAAATGATCCAGATTCAAGCCTGTACCATTTTGAGTAACCTTCTACGAAGGAGGCTAGGCTTATTTCATATGTAATGGAAACATAGTTTAAAGGCAGCCATGAACTTGTTAAGATAGTACTATAAAATTTATTTAGTATTTATTTCAAATTAACCAATAAATGGAAGAAAAGTTTCAAGTTGTTTATGATAATTCTTAGTTAATGATTTAGTTATGATTTATAAGAGTTTCTATAAATATCGTTTGATGTTCCTACCGCCTATTCAATATTCTACGACGCACTATTATATCATATCGGCCGGTTCCTATATACCATATCTATGAACGTATAAAACGCTTACCACTACTTATAAGTAACGTATTAGTGAGTTCCTATCTTAGCGTATAAAGCGTATAATAAACTTATAAAGCTTATAACTACTCATAATTAACGCCTAACGTACCATATCAATTGATTAACGTGTAATGATCATTTAACCCGCTTACAACTATTTATAATATAACGCCAAAATTTAACGCAATAATAATAACGTATAACTTAATGTATAATGAACGTTAAATCCGCTTACAACTAATCATAAATAACGCCAAAATTTAACGCAATAATAATAACGTATAACTTAATGTATAATGAACGTTAAATCCGCTTACAACTAATTATAAATAACGCCTAAATCAACGCAATAAATAACGCATTACTCAACGTATAATGAACGCTAAATCCGCTTACAACTAATCTTAGACGCTTAAACTAAACATTTCTCTATTTCCGTTCTATTCATACCGCTCTTACAAGCTAACGCCAGTCCTACATTATTATACTAGACGCATCGCAAATTACCGTAACGACTTAAAATTATACGCACCCTTACTTACTAGCCTACAGTAATCTTATCAATTATCCGCCCTACCTACCTTCTTAAAACTTTACGCTCCGCAAATCACCGTACCGCATTAAAATTATACGCAATATTATTTACTAATCTAGAATAATCCTGTTATTAATTATCCGCCTACCTACATCAGTCGATTTTAATATAACGTATCCGAATAACATTCCTGTAATAATTCTGCAACACACATTATAGAAATCTTCAACAAACACAATAAATGTAAGAGAAATAAATATAGCTCGAAGATCCTGTCAATCTGTTCAAAAACTCACCAAAGTCGGACGCTTCTGTCCGACTTACCTTCTTCCATGTAGATTCTAACACCACCGCAGGCCTCGACGACGCAGCACTATGTAATTATTTAATTTAATTTAATTTAATTATTTAACGGCGCAGAGCGGCAGCGCTTCGCCCTAGGAATGGCCTTAGGGGGTGCTAATGTTCGACTAGCAGCACTTCGCGACGGTAATGGTAGAACGTAGACTGTCTCGAATCTTCTCGATCCCTGGTATTTATAGTTTTTCCCCAGATCTCAGTAATTTTCCGCTGTTTACCGTCTTTTTACCCTTCGCCCCCTTTTGCTTCAGCCCCCTGGTATCGGCACCACCGTTTTACAACCAATCAGAGAACAGCATTGCTTTCTACATAATTATTTGTAGGAACTAAGAACTTCGAATCATTTTATTGTAAGAAAATCCTTTTAAAACTATTTTGCTAACTTCTAACATAAATATTTCATACGTATTTCTAATAAATCCCGAAATATTCCATATTAAACGAAACGGCATCGTTGAAAGCGCCCTCTACTTACAAATCGTATCTTGTGTTTCTCTTTAATAATTTCTTGTTTTCTATCTATAAACGTTTATTTCTTTATGCACAATTAATTACTTAGATCTTTAACTATTTTATCTAATCACAAAATAGATATATCTCCTCAATAACGTAAATTAACTACAAATTGCTAATTTCTTACTTCCAAAACTACCTCCATTTATGCTACTTAATTTTAATTATTTCCTGCTTTACAAATTTAGTTATTCTTTATTGCATTTAGTATAGAATTACTAATTTCTAACTACTAAATTGTATATATAAATTTACAGTTTAAATTGTAATAACTAGCTATATGCCCATAAACTTATATTGGTAATTTATTATCTTTTATTATGCGGCGCCATTGACTATATTAGTTTAATTTTTCCCTTTTATTTTTTAAATGTCCAATCCTAATCGGCTTTTGCAAGTGATATTACTCCTTCTGTATTAATTTAGCATATCTAGTCATAGATTTCTTAACCTTCAGCACACCTTTAACAAGGTAATTTGGCGTAATTCAATTTTGACAATTTTCCCACTGAACCTCCATTCTGTTTTTGCCAATAACTTATTTATTATTTAATTTTTCTAAAATCTGTTAATTATACTGTGATACACATGATCTCTAACGTCTGCAATTCACTAGTATCTACTTTAATATGTGAACTTATTCAAATTTTTAATGTCATAACATAATTGTCTATTTTTTTCAGAATTATGCTTTTGTTCCTTGAACTTGCTATCAAATGTAAAACACATGCTTCCTTACGGAGCACAAGAGTGACACACTCGTCCCAGACATATACTGAAGTGTATATTCATACAAATAAGAAGAAAATCCTAAGGAATCAATTTCAATAATGTGTTTTGACTGCTCCACAAATCAATGATTCCTGCATTCCCAACACAATAAAGGTAACATATTTTGTTAATTTACCATAGATTAGATGCTTGTGGTTATTTCTAATGCATTTTGCATGCCCTAATCTCTGAATTACCGAGGAATATCAGAATTTCCAATGCCATGTCTCTATGTTAACATTTCTTTGTTTTAGCGCCATCTATTATCGCAACTCGAAACTACTTGAGAATAGAGAACGTCTGACAACGATTTATATGAAGCTCCCGCGTCATTTACGCCAGGTGTCATCATTCTCAATTTAAATTTAATATATTCTATTAATAGAATATTATTATCACTTTTATTAATCAATATTTGATTGATTGAATGTGTAATTAATGTATTCAGTAAAATATATGCTCCTCACATGTCATAAATGTCTTTAATCGAAATTTTGATCATTTTATTTACATATATGATTTTAATTATATTTTTATATCAAACCCCCACCTTTTGGCAACGTTGGGTTCGTCACAATAGTTCTAATAAATTCTATAGTAATTCCACCGGCATTTTAATTCGAGTCCTGCAACTCATAACAATATTTTTATTGCATGAGTTTGGCAGACATTTGCAACACCAGACGTGTAACCAATGTTCTGCCGCCTTCTAAAGGGTGACTGGAACCTAGCCACTAATATCAAAACACAACTCAAGATTGTTATGGCGGCGTTCTCTAAGCCAGGGGTGGTATCCATCCAGATGGAAAAATACCCTACCACCTGTCTGTGGGTTGTTTTGTCGCCTCTTACGACAAGTCGCGCGGCCGCAGGAAATTGTATTCTTTCTCCGGTAGATCTCAAACAATAAATTCTTTCTAAACAATGACTTCTTTTTATTATAAAATAATGATATACAGCAATACAAAGATAGAAAGAAAGAAAAATATTTACTGTCGCAAATGAATGCACATAAAACTAAAAAATAAACTAATAAAACTACGTTTTAACGGTTTTAAGCGCGGTAATTTATTTTATTTAGGTTTATCTTTACTATTTATTTATTTATTATGTGTACAAGTCGCGAAAACTTAAGAAAATATTAAATAAACTAAATTAACAAAATATACGTATTCATAAATCAAAGCCATTAACATTTTATAAAATATACAACTTTGAAATATAAATGTACATAACACTCACGGCAATAAGGCTGGTAACTCAGCATTATGCTCAAGAACTGATACAGCGCTGATTTTTCAGTGCCAGCCTCCATCAAATAACTAGTGACCGAAACAAATAACTTCTTACTGCCATTTTGAATCAAATTTAAAACAATTTTACTTAAATACTAACAACAAGCAAACTGATAAAGAAAGAAAGATGACCTTTTTTAAAAATGTTATGATACAAATGATCATAACTAATACTGAACGTGTTCATTTATAAAAATCTCGATCGTGCCATATACGGTGGCTATCGATACGGCGTATCGATTGTAGGTGTGTAATCGTTACCCCGCATGAATATTTATTGTTAATTTGTAAGCTCGATGTTCCGATAGTCCCAAGGCGTACAGCTGAAAGCAATATTTTATTATTTCGACATTATTATATCAGTGTGGTTAATTATCCCCTGGTTAACCGTTCGAGTTATGTTCGGCTCTCAAATCCACATTAATGGTCACGAATTGGCGGTGCAACACCGAAATTCACTACATCGCATTATTATTGGAGTCGTGATCGGTAATGCGAAATCAAGCAAATACTTTTTAAATTTTATTGTTTTGATTTACATTAATTGCTTACCTTCCACCTCTTTCAAGTCTCTTAACGATCTTATCACTAAAAGCAAGTTCTTCCAGACAACCTTAGAATGGAATAGAAAAGTATGTGTAACCTGTGAGTTTGCAATATGTTGAGGTTATAGAAGAAAGAAAAATAAATTCAATTGTGAGTAAAAATAAACAAAAATTATAGATATATTGAATGAGCTATATGAATTGGCGATTGGGAGTTCAACCACACTTGCTAGACATTTGGAAGTCCTCCACAGTACGTGGCGGACGCTCCTTCATGCCATATGTGTCCAAGTTATGGAATGAACTTCTTCCTGCGGTTTTCCCAGAGCGCTTCAATATGGGACTCTTCAAAAAGGGCGTGAACAGATAGATACCTAAAGTCTCAACGAGGTAGGCAACGCATCGGCTCAGTTAGTGTTGCAGATAGGCAACGGTAGCCACCAATCACCAGATGGTCCTTTGCCAGTTTGCCTATTAGCAAACATAAAAAATAAAAACTTCGTTTTAAAAAACCGACTTCAAAAACTAAAAAGTACAAAATAACTTATTTCTTAAGCTATTATTATTAATACATATTATCTAAAACATATTAAAGTCGGTGCTTAGTAATTTTCAGAATACAGTAATTTTTATGTTTTACTTTGCACCGACTTCAAGATGTTTTAGATAATATATATTCATAATAATAGCTTTAGAAATAAGTTATTTTATACTTTTTAGTTTTTGAAGTCGGTTTTTTTAAACTGAAGTTTTTATGTTTTATTCGTTACTTTTTAGTGTCTAGCTATGTATGGGTGGACCTACGAATGGTGCCACGCTTCTTAAAAAATATAGGTCCCAAGAAACGGGAACCAAAAAATGTTCGTAAAATGAAAACTACGGGGCCAAACTATTTAAAATTTTTAGGGGACCAATTCTGACAGAAGCTATTCTGTGTCGAACAAAAAATAATCACGTTAATCGGATCATAAATCACGGAGTAATCGGCGAACATACATAAAAAAGCAACAACAAAAAAAAAGATCCCTACGAATTGAGAATCTCCTCCTTTTTTCGAAGTCGGTTAAAAAGAAAAGTTCAATAAAATAGAATAAACCCCTATTAATATCATATCATCTTAATTGTCGTTCCCAGTAAAGTTCTTCCATGTTGACAAATTAATAAAAATGTTAATATCCAAACTCGTGAAAATGGGTAGCAAAAACATTGCTAACAGTTTTAGACATATGTTATGCTTATGAAGCTAAGGCACGTTATGCAACAGTTTCTTGTTTTTTGAAAAGTATGTTTTTTATTTGTTTATCATCGTTGTCGGAAGTAGCTATAATTTACGAGTAATTTCTAACATATTTCCATTTGCAAGCAAATATCACGTCAATAAGTGCATTTGTGTATACGATCATATTTAATAGTCTTTTTTTAAAATCGCTAAATATTAAAAGCACGGCAATGAAAATCTTGTAAATTAGGAAAGGAAACCGAGATACAAATCTACAAGCTCACTTTCGCAATAAATATGAATTTTATTGTTTATTCTTTCAACAATATTTACTTAACCGTTATTCTAAATTGATTCTTGAAAATATTGTAACCTTGAGCTGAATTAAATTAGACTTGGTAGTTGTTTACGTTGAAATTGGAACAAACACTTGCGAGGGTGTTTCACAAAGAAGTTTACTAAGAAACTATATATAGATATATATTAAGTAGGGTATTACATATCAAAGGCTAAAACATTATAGATTTTACAGTATATTTCAAAGACAGTGGATGGATGATATGGTAGAAATTGCGTAAGTATAGAAAGAAACACACGTCATGATTCTAAGTTTATTTTCACCGAGGAAACGCAGTCATCCTTCTGGGCTCCTTATCATAGAAGACGGTGACCAAGGTGTTAGTATTCTATTTACAATCTTGAGGGACTTTGGGTGGAATCAGAGGCGATGTAAATCGAGGGCGACATGGCCCATCGCCTACGACCTTGCACCTCGACGACAGAAGGAGTAAAAAAAAACTTGACGTTTAAAATTTCAATAAATTTTATTAGTCGTAAATACATTCGATATTCGCGGTAACTACATAGGAGTTCCCATAAGTTTCTGCCATTTTCAAAAATAGGATTTTATAGTGACAGAACGGTACATTACGTTTGTTCAAAGTATTCAGGTACCATTCGGTTACCACTTCTGGAGAACTCGTAATCTTTTGAGGCTATCCACGAATTGAACCAATTTTACAGGTAACTTCAATAATAATGTTAAGCGCTGCTCAGACAGACTATGTGCTGCCATCAATCGTAATAGTGTAATACCATCATTCCTAAATCAGCTGAAACTTATTTGTTCTCCTTATATTACGGAGAATTACCGTCGGCCAGTGTCAGTGCTAATTTTCAATTGTTTTTCAAATTCATCTTTTTGCATTACCAGAGGGCCTCGCAACATGTATGTTCTTCTTCTTCTTCTTCTTCTTCAGCCAATTTCGGTCCACTGCTGGACGTAGGCCTTTCCCAAGTACGCGCCACATATCCCGGTCTCCCGTCTTCCTCATCCAGCCCCTGCCGGCGATCTTGCGCAGGTCGTCAGACCACCGAGCTGGCGGGCGTCCTACGCTACGTTTGCCGAGACGTGGTCTCCACTCCAGGACTCGTTTGCTCCATCGTCGGTCGGTCCTGCGACAGACGTGACCGGCCCACTGCCATTTCAATTTGCTAATTTTGCGAGCTATGTCGG
The DNA here is from genome assembly GCA_012273795.1 of Dendrolimus punctatus. NCBI lineage: Eukaryota > Metazoa > Arthropoda > Insecta > Lepidoptera > Lasiocampidae > Dendrolimus > Dendrolimus punctatus. The sequence goes on along the minus strand of CM022542.1, from coordinate 9,668,010 downwards.
TTACTTTAGTTTTCTTACGGATGACCTCATGTCTGATCTTATCCGTAAGAGAAACACCTAACACAGATCGCTCCATAGCCCGTTGAGCGACTTTGAATTTGTGGACCAGTTCCGCTGTCAGTGTCCATGTCTCGGCACCGTACGTCATGATAGGTAAGACGCACTGCTCGAAGACTTTCGTCTTCAAGCATTGAGGAATGCTCGACGAGAAGACCTGTCGAAGCTTACCGAATGCTGCCCAGCCTAATGGGATCCTCCTATTGGCTTCCCTCTCGAAGCCGTGTTTACCTACCTGGATATTTTGTCCAAGGTAGACATATTCCTGCACAACCTCAAGAGGGGAACCATCGACGTTTACCGGTCTCGGCACGACGTGTTCGTGGAACACGACTTTCGTCTTGTCCATATTCATGCCGAGAACGACCCGGGAGGGTTCATTCAGGCTGTTCAGCATGTCGGCAAGTTCTTCCAACATCTCTGCAAAGACGACAATATCGTCGGCGAAACGGAGGTGAGAAGTGCGCTCGCCATTGATGTTATTGCCCCGTCCAGCCCATTCCAGAGTTTTGAAGACATCCTCCATCGCGTTGGTGAACAGTTTCGGGGAAATTACATCCCCCTGTCTCCGCGACGTAGGGGTATTGGCTTCGCCCTCCGGTCCTGGATCTGGACGGCCATTGTTGCGGCGTCATACAGGCATCTCAGCACCTCAATGTATCGCCAATCAATACGACATCTTTGCAAAGACTCCAGAACAGCCCAAGTTTTGATGGAGTCGAAGGCTTTCTTGTAGTCCACGAATGCCATACACAGCGGCTGATTGTACTCTTCGGTCTTCTGTATAATCTGCCGAACAGTATGTATGTGGTCGACGGTGCTGTAGCCTTTTCGAAACCCAGCCTGTTCCGGTGGTTGGAATTCGTCAAGTCTTCTGGCGAGACGATTCGTTACGACCCTCGAAAACAACTTGTAGACGTGGCTCAAGAGTGAAATGGGCCTATAGTTCTTCAAGAGGGTCTTATCACCCTTCTTGAAGAACAAGACCACCACACCAAAAAAAAGTCAGTTTGAGCTAAGTCTCACTTTTCGAGGAGTGCCCATTCCAATTACCGACCAATTTCAACTTCTTGGCATTTCTTTAACATCCACTCTCAATTTCGGCTCCTATATTGAAAGTGTAGCTCAGCTGGCTGCCAAAAAGCTGAGTATACTTTCAAAGGTGAGACGGTACTTCACTGCAGAGCAACTGCTCAATCTTTACTCTGCTCAAGTAAGATCTTGCATGGAGTACTGTTCTCACCTTTGGGACGGCTCTGCCAAATACCAGCTTGAGGCGCTAGAGTCGATTGAGAGAAGAGCCAAGAGGTTGATAGGTAGCCACCAGCTTGTTGATACAAGGCTTCAAAGCCTAGAGCATCGACGACGGGTTGCTAGTTTATCGGTTTTTTACAAAATTCATTTCGGAGAGTGTGCGGCTGAACTGTTCGACCTGATTCCCCCTACACCATTCTATCTTCGGACTACAAGGCGCTCTGGTCTACGCCATCGTTTCACAATGGAAACGCTGCCGGTGCGTACTAAACGTTTCGCCTCCACGTTCCTTGTGCGTACCGCAGAATTTTAGAATGCACTACCAGAGTCCGTGTTTCCCGAAAAATACAATCCGGGTATCTTCAAGTCTCGTGTAAATAGGTACTATCTAGGTAAGCGTGCTCCATCTTCGACCGCATCATCGTCCGGCATCGGGCGTGATCGTGGTCAAACGCGAACCTATTTAATATAAAAAAACACTCTTGGTCCACGCCCTTGGCATGGCACGTGAGCAACATGTATGTTGCTCACGTGAAATTTAGGTCCTGCTCCGCCAGTGGGTAGTATACTATATAACTAAGTTTTCTTATATTGTCTTTTGACATTATTTAGTATAGGATTATTATTAAATAATAAAATGTTTAAATATATTTTCATAATATTTATTTCTTAGAGAAGTTTACGATAATACTACAAGTTACGTTTTGTGGATTTGTCAGCCAAACCGTTCTATTTGAAATGCACTTTAATTTGATTGTCCAATATCGTTGTATCGATAGCGAATGATTATGGTTGAGATCAAAGATGTGCTTCCGCTTGACGGCCAACGATTCCTACTGATAGATTAACGAGTAGTCGTTTCAATGTGAAACATGGGTGATAGATGTACTTACGTATGCGAGTGCTGGCATTTAACAAGAAAGGAATGTCTATGCTTGAAAGGTTGTGTTGGAAATATAGGATATTAAATCAAGATGCTTTGGAATTAATTAGCTAATCAACGTTGAATGTTTATTTTAAATTATTAAAATTGCTTTTTATTACCATTGAAATTTATTATATTGGTTAATAGGTCTACATAATAAGAGCCATGTATTAATTTTAAAATCTAAAAGTGACATCATATTTTGATTTCTTTCTTTGCAACCTTGGGTATAAACGAATTATTATATAATTTAGTAGGTATTTACTATATTGATAATGTGAATAAACATAGGATTTAAATCGGAAGATGGGATAGTTTTGTGGACTCTTAAGTTTATGTAAGCTGTATATTTGTTTAGCTCTCAATAGAATCAATATTTTATAGTACTACACAGCAACTAATAAAGTTTTACTTTAAATTCAATACATGTCCTATTTGACAGTCTCGGCGTAAATACTTATTAGAAAGGAATCCTTGCAGAAATTTCCATAGTTAGAATTCATACCTTGTATTAACCATCCTTTGGTACATTTAAACCGGTTGTAAAAGTATATCTATATGTCGCAGACTCATCTAAATCAGAATTATTCTAATATTACTTACTGAATGAACGACTTTGAAATCCCTTCAATTGCACACTCAATAATCATTGATATGTTTTATGAAGGCGCAAATTCCATTATTATATTACGAGCTTACATATCTCGTATAAGAGATTCTATTTTCATCTATATGGTTTAGGCTAAGAGAAGCTTAAATTGGAATTTTAAACAAATTTGCTTTAAGGGTGGGTACTCGCAGTTTTTTGTATTTCTGTTTTGACGTCATGATATTAAAATTATTTTTCAACAACAGTTACTCAATTTGTGTAAGACCACGACGTGCTATTCATGATTGTATGCTGAATGCCATCATAACACTTGTAACTTTAACTTTATTTTTTATACATTTCGTTGGTTTTGGAACCCTTCTTCTAACTTTCAAATAATGAGGTCGAATATTCTAATAAAATCAAGCTCGAAATATCCTTGCTCTGGAAATGCCCCTCAGGTCAAAAGACTTCCTAAATGGTACATATTTTCCGGTATAGTATTAAAGCCTCGTATAAGTGGGAACGCTGTCTTTGAGGTTGTTGATCACATCATTTACATTCGCTTTATTACATTACATAAATACACATAAAGCAATGTAGGCGAAGTAAGACTGGTAATTAAGTCAACTTGTTTGAAATAATCGGTGTATTGCATGAAATGTCACAGGAGTTATACGTAGGAGTAAAGCTTTACTTTTCCCCATCATGGGCTTAGGCAAAAACGGAAACATTATACAAACATCGTGTATTTTCGTTTGTCTATTCGTGTTTTAGTTTGCTAGTAGTTTACAACTACCTTTCTCAGCAGCTACTGAGTATGTTTGATAAAGATATATTTAGCAAGAAGTTGTATTATAGTTATATAATATATATTTAGTACAGCCACATAAGTGATATCGCGCAAGCAACAAACATTGGAGGCAGGTATCGAAATTTGCTTGTATCCAAATTAAAGTTTTAAAAATGATTTATAAAGTTCAACATAAAAACGTAAGGGAAGAAGAAATAAAACTTATGTAAGCTCGTGAGAGCCGTGAAAGTCCGGATCATTTTTATGGCCCATGGTCTTCGAAGACATACAATAAAAATATAAAACGTGTGTTCACAGTGTCATTGTCAGTTAACCGCAGCGGAAGTGTAACTTCAGAGAATATGCTCACAGATAATTCTTCTCTTACTTTTATTAATATAATTATAATTCCTGTGACCTACATCCCTCAACATATTATAATTCAAAATAAACTTCTTAAGTATCACTTTAAATTTTTCACTGTTTTAGTCTAAAAAATGACACGAGAGACTTATAACAACTAAAACAGGAAACCAATGCTCTAGTTTCTTCAAACTTCAAATCTTCAAAATATTTCCAACTCTATCGTTATGAGCATAGTATTTAAATTAATATGTAACTGTGTTTAGTATCGCTTTTATTTTCGTTTCATTAGAGTTTCAAATCACAACGATTCTAAAGAGTTTCACTTCAAAAACTATGAAGATGAAGATCTAAAAAAAATATAATTAATTCAATATACATTAGGACATTTACTTACAACACTTTGATGTAACGAACACTTATGTAGTCAAAATTAATTAAAAACATATTTTTAAAACAATAATTTTGCTTAACATCTGGTTAAACCTAAAAAATTGACAAAGATACATTTTATGAGTTCCATATATGTCCATTCTTTAAATGTAATTCCGAGTAACCTGTACGACAGCAATCAATTAATCGAATGCCTACACATTCATTTCGAGACATAACAGTAATAGGTTAACTGCCGCAAAACACTTATCATGGGCATCACATCGTGACCCAATAGTTTTAATGAAAGCCAACTGGGGACTAGTAAATCGATTAGTTCCATCTAGAACGATAGCATCGGTACGTAGTTAGCTATCATTGTCCGAGGACTGAACACCGGCACCGACCGTTACCGGTAGCAAATGAATAAATATCTATACAGAATATAACAACCAAAAACTACAGAGCAGGGGTATTTTATTAGTAACTCAGGCGCGATACATACAGCAATGATAGCGTTGTGCATACCTCGATCATGCGTAGTTTGGAGGACCGACATATTTCATAAGGTTAGCCGAAGCATGATGTATTATTACATTCATAATCGTTGAAATGGTCTCATTGCATAACTCCTGGTTCATACTCCGAAAATTTAAGATTTGAGAGCCATTTACACAACTCTCAAAACTTACATTTTCGAAGGATGGAATTCCATTATCAAATGAACATCTGTATTTTCACAAATTCATAGGTTAAAAATAATTGGGTAACATATTCATTCAGATCTAAATTAGTTACAAAGACAATAAACAGGTTGTCTTAACACGTGTCGTGTGTGCTGTATGCAGATACATATGTGTTGGAATATATATTATAAATTGGAAAAATCGTGTACAATAGAATTTATTTCAGGCCTTACATAAGTTCTACCAACCATTTATTGTCATGAGTGACAGCATCTCTCACATCAAGAGCTGTAGGATTGTTAATGGACAAATATATTAATGTCAAAGTAATATCAGATCTATATTACATAATTATTTATTTCTAAGTACATATTTCATTCTTTAAAATTGTATTTATTACTATGCCGTGGTTTAAGTCCACGACTAAAACTTGCATTATGCATGTATTCTACATGCGTCCTACTTACTGTACGAAGTTGACATTCTGTACAAATGCTTAATCGTTTCCCGGTAGCTTAGAGATTAATGATACATACTTCATTGTTTGAAATGTTAGAAAAATCATTTATTAAATCTACACCGTCCATCAATGACATAGTTTGAGTTCGTTGAGTCAGAGTTCACTGGGTATTGTTTGTATTTGACACTTTGACGTCTATAGGTATCGGAGCTTTTTTATGTAACCGCGCCAATATAAGTTATCAATTATTTTGCTGTCCGCTTTTAAGCCTCAGATTTATTTTTGTTAGCACCTTGCATTAATTATAATTATTAATTAGATTATATTTATAGTTTCTGCGTCATATCTATTCAAGTACTATATGAAGGCCTTTATAATCTAGTTGTTCTCATTACATCACCATTCAAGTATATATTAGACTAAGCCCAATGTAAGGCAACAAGTACCAATTTTTATTTCGTTAATTTTGCTACTAGAACTTTAAACTATTTCACAAAATTACGTCTTAAACCAAATATTCTTAAAAGTATTTTTTAAACTACCTCAACTAGTTTTGACATATTTCGTAATTTTCAAAAGTTAGAAGAGGTTATTTTTATGAATTCGAAAGCGGATATCTCACCAACTATTTGATTTTTTCTTATTTATATAAATTTTAATTATTGTTAATATTAAGTATAATAAATAAGTACATTATAAGTATAAAGTAGTACAGTGAAGGAAACTTAACTCGTATTATATTCTACCTATTAACTCTTAAGACTATAAGTAGAATATTGAGCCTAGGTCATTGAAGTCTGAAGTCGAAACTGATTTAAAAATGAGTTCCGTTTTAACCCGTCCCTAAATGTCATTTACATAGTCGTAGTAGTCGTCGTAGAATAAATACAATTGAAAATAAATACATCGTATTTATGTAATATCGGTAAACAGAACCAAATAGCTGTTGTGCTAGCTATGCCCTTGGGGAGAGATTCTCTCGCATCGCCGTGCCAAGTCAATCCGGCGACAGTGCAAAAACATTTTTCGATCAAACTTTGAAATTAATTTTGAAGTTTCCGTCTGACCAACGTTCAGCCAGATCCGAGAGCCAGCCCCAACTGTCGATCTGTCTGCAACTTATAATTTTATAGAAAAGTTTAGTTCAAATATATGTGAAATTCCTAGAGGAAATTCTGCATCATGCAAGATTTTTGTATTCAAATAAATGTGATTCAATTTGTTTTTAAAAGTGTATATTGAGTGCAGACAAGCTAGAAATAATGTGAACTTTCGGCAATATTCTGATTTTGTTTAAGTATACTTATATTAAAATGATACATTACTTCTAAATATTTCATTTTCAATCATTTTGGCTGTCTGTCTTTTTGCCCTACCTCAGGCAATGTAACAACGTGATATTTCTTCCACAAAAAAAACAAAATTCGTTTTTAATTTTCATTAACTTACGGTTAATAATGGCTCGATAAGGACCAAAGAAGTTTGGTAAGACCAAACTGAAGGAGGAAAGAAGAAAAACAAATCAACAAAATCGATTTGCGTACCTCGACAATATTTTTTCCAAAAAATTTATCCCGTATTTCGACGTTTCAACGAGTTCATTTGCAATTTAAATGTGTCGCGTGGGAGACGTTTATCGCCGATATTGACTTAACTGATCGAAATACGCCTTGCAGCTGTATACCTACATATATTTACTAGACTGTTTCACGAAGTTTAACTAAAGCAACTATAACCATTTCCCATATTTACGAGTATATCATTTTCGGGACAAACAGTATTCCTGCTCATACATATAGTCAAAAGTACACATTAACAAATTTCATAATAAACTGTTCATTTCCTAAGTCGTAAAAAGGACCGAGAAATCATATAAACTAAAAATTAAATACATTACATTCAATGATCAAAGAAACAAATATCTAGTCACAGGTACTGCCTCATACTCGTCCCAGCAAAAGTAATAAGCGGAAGAACTGCTGATAACCTTGAAAGCTTGATAACCTGACAATCCTATCACAATGTGGACACCAAAGATTATTCGAATTTTTGTAACATAGTAGCACCCAAAGCAGTAATTTAGGATGTTAGCCAAATTTTACCACAGATTATGAATCCCGGTTTTAATATTCTTGCAACAATGTTTTATTTAAATAATAAGACACCGCGGTTTAAGATCTGTTAACAGCCGTAATAAGTGTCTCGCTGGTGATATACCTCCATTGAATATGAAACTGGTATTATATGTAGATTTTCTAATTCTACTTCTTGCGAAGCCCGGACTGAGGGTGAAATTATATTTTATTTTAACGCTCTCATAAATCTTCACACGCAGGCCATAAAATAAGGCTTTCATTCAAGAGTGTTGGGAGCACGCGTAATTTTAATATTTTCACAATACTTCTCACGTAATGCCACGACGTTTATATTTTAATAACAGTTGACATGATTAAATTCATAACCACTGTTTTCTGATGAGCATTTATTTTTATATGACAACCGTAGGTACACCGCTATTTAACCAACGTAATTACAGCTCCATTCGTTCAATTTTTGGCTTGTAGTTTTGCAGTCTATGTTTTTCCTTCATAAGCGATTAGAATCGAACTGCTTATAGATATTATATCTGAGATACTAACAAACAATCTTTACCTCCTTATAATATTAAGAAAGAAAAGGAATTATAAGTTATACACAAATAGGCAATTGGCAAAACTAAAGACCACAATCTGATCAATTATGAAAATTGGAGTGTAAAAATTATTATAAGTAACAAATTATCGTAGTAATTCAAGATGTATTTTGAAACATTCAATTATACATAAGGTACATCATGTTTAAACTCCGATCAGTGCAATATTTATTTTTATACTTTTATGCTAGGTCTTGTCTCTAGTATTAAAATAGTACTATTGAGTCCCGTATTATCACAGTGAAGCTAAAGGAAGCTGTTTGCAATAGGAAGCCAAACGCGCCGGAGTGCTTTACAAGAACTAATAATATTACTACGGGTAAAGATGGAATAGTTTCTACTGGACACTTACTTACTATTAGCCACACAGACGCAAACCACGTATATATTTTTTAAGTTTACACATATATTTTTTTTAAATGCTTCACTTATTTCGATACATTTTTTAATTTAAGCTCCGTTTATACTTTTATTCATTTGTCTGAGATATAATACGGCCGGCGTATCTTGGCAAATGTGAACATAGGCTCTGCGAACTTTAGCGCATGTAAACTCGTGAAGAAAATACAGTGACCAACTAGTACAAAGCAATGAAAAATACAGGGATGAAGGGCGACCAATTGCATTCACTGATGAGTCGTATGCCCACTCATCACACGAGTGTACATGCTCTAAAGTTCGCAGAGCCTATGTTCACATTTGCCAAGTTACGCCGGCCGTATTATACAATTAATAATCGTTGCTAGCAACCTATTACGTGTACATATGTGTGTGTAATTGTTACCAACTCGATGTATTAATTTAACATCATCTCTCATGAACGCCTAATCCAGCTATACATGTTTTATTGTACAGGCTTACATACACACCTGAAATTACAAACCAAATTCGGGAACCCTTTACACTGAAGACATATCTAAAGCTCTCACACGGAGGTGGATTGAAAATAATCCAAGTAGAAAATTAATCCTTGATTACGTTCTGCTCCTGTTTAGATTTGATGGTAGGACCAAAGATCATTGTATCAAAGGAAAGGTTAACCAATCTCTAACTCCTCTCTTATACTCAGTAACAAAAACTGCCGAATCGAAGTTAAACGTGAACCAATCCCACAAAAAAAACCCGTTTTGTATTGTTGGAAACTGGTATTTAGACTGGTGACATATCTAATGAAAAGTGTCTATCGTTACCTACGAACGTAACACCAGGGTTGTCACGAACGCGTTGTCTGTTGTAAAGAAATTTTAAGATACCTTTTTAAATTCCGGTTGGAAGCTAATTTGATACCGAGGTTTTCACACATATACTCTTTTACCTATCTTTAATTTAAACAAATTACGCGATATTTGAGATTCTATACAGTCATGAAGGTACTCCAACGATAGTGAATTATTTTTAGGTAACATCAAGTTTTATTTAACTTCTATTAAATATGTAAATATATAAATCTATTTTATTATAAAACTGTAGACATCCCGTGTCTGTGCATTGAAATTATTTTAAAAAAACCGGCCTTTACATGTGATAACCATAAAACAAATTCCTGGAAATGTATTTATAACCAATAAGAGATATATACCATATCTCGCGGTTTTGTTTTTATGTAAGGTTTTTACGGTATCTGCATATTCAATGAAAACGAAATATTTTAGCTGTTCGCTATTTGGAAAACCTTCCAGAAGCTTATCTTACGATAATAAGGTGTCAATAATTGTGTCCACTCGATGAATATTCACAAAATCTAATAAAACTGTGTAAATTAGTAACAATTAGGTAATAAAACAAATAGTATAATAATAAGTACTTAGTGACTTTACTAATAAAGGTGCTTTACATTCTTTTGCAGACTAAAGAAAATCACACGGAAAAGCCGACCATCAGTGAGTGGTGATTATTATTTTTTTCTTTATGACAGGCGACACGTGCCCCACTGTTGGACATTAAAGGGTTGATACATTATTTCATCCGTGCAGGAACGGAAAAAGAATACAATTTCCTGCGACCGGGAGGCCTGTCGTAATAGGCAACAAAACAACCCACAGCCAGGTGGTAGGGCATTTACCCGACTGGATGGCTACCACCCCTGGTCTGAAGTATATTGCCATAACAACCTTGAGTTGTGTTCCGGCATTAGTAACCAGCTTCCAGTCTCCTTTAAGAGAGCTGCAGCACATTTGTAGCACCTTTGGTGTTGCAAATGTCCACAGGCGATGGTAACCGCTGTCTGTCAAGTGGGCTGTCTGCCTGTCTGCTGAACTCCTGCAATAAAATAAAATAAATATATATATATATATAGACCATTTTTTATTTTTACTTGAAAACTGTAAGTAATTTGCAATAATTTGGTATAGCAGCATAATGCAATTTTAGTGCTTGCGCGTGCGATTGCGGGAAATTTTGATTTAGAATCCAAAAAAACTTTAAAATTTTTCGATATAATGTTTCCTACTTTCATCTTTACTCTATGAAGTAGGTCTCAAATTACATAAAAATAAATGTATGTGTACAAGTGGAAATAAGAAACCAATTAACTTGTGCTTTAATTTTAATATGCTACACAATAATATAAATAGTAATTACTCAGCAATATTGAAATAATAGTCCTGCTTAGATTTAGATTACATAATCTATTTGAGGATATTACCATACCTTTGTATTTCACTCTTTATTAAATGAATTCGTATTGTTTCACTTAAGAAATTGGCTCTGAATAACCTCAAAGTAATTGGCGAAGTATTAAACGAGAAAATGTAAATTCCTCTGTCCAAATTTCGACATCGGGGCGAAATATCAATAGCGTTGTGCGGCAATTTATATTTTCGTTGAAGGAACCCCTCACTAAAAGATCAATTTCGCGCTTGGACAAGTTTAATGTAAACTTAAGTGCCTAGGGGAGATGCCGCCAAATGAAAGCCGGTCCTGTTGCGTTAACAAATGTCTCTATGTTATTGAATTTTTCGCCTTAGATCTCGGGAATCCCAATTGAAATTACTCGCTAGATGTGTTCCGATGAGAAAACGTCAAAAAATTTCATTGGACGAGGAAAAACTGCTGCATTGATTTGTTGTGGTGCGTTATGTCGTTCTCTAGTGTGACTACTACGCACGCTGCCCTCTCCTGGCGAACACGTTCTTGTGTATTGTCAATGCAGCGGTAGTATTTTGGGACTATACGGACGTGGTATTGCTGATGAATATTCCATACATATCAAATCTAATATTTTCTTAAATTTTCGCGACTTGTATACATAATAAAACTACGTTTTAACGGTTTTAAGCGTTTTCGTTAAGCCACTTTTGCAGTGGTCGAAACGTCGGAATAACCAAAATCTTATAAATTACCGCGCTTAAAACCGTTAAAACATAGTTTTAATATGTTAAACCAACCTCAAATCCACATCTTTATCATCGATAAGTAAATAGATTAATAGGAAGTCGTTCATTAAGTAATAACTTGTGCTCGCCCGTGGTCGAAATTTGACCATAATAATTAATGTCAAAGACTATAACTTCTATAATCACAGATTTCGCCAAGGATACACTGTTGATGGACTTTAACAATAAACAAAAGAGTATGGTGTCCGTGTGTCAAACAGATGCTAGTGTGTGTAATATATTTAATGGGTTTTTTTAAAATTCATAATATTTAAAAAGTATTTTAGCATTCTGCACGCCTTCCATAAAATACAACTGCGCGAAATTTCATACTTCAAAGTTTTTGCTACGTTTTAGCTTCATGTATTAATATATAGATATCATGGAGATAGATATAAACAGCCTACTAGACGGCTTAATTGTTGTGTCTAACAAACTTTTGAAATGATCAGAGGCCTGGTGGCCTACTTCTAACAACAAATCACTATTCTTTAGGTCACTTTGAAATTTGGTAACACTCAAAGTACAAATTTGTCACCGTTCGAAATCGAGTACGTTATAGAACACAGCACCACAATAACCTAATTCTAATCCTGTCAATGTATGAATATGAAGTATTAATCACGGATAGCCTTACTATAATAATAGATAAATCTGGATTACTTTCCTACTTTGAAGATGTTTCCATGTTTAAACACACAACAGACGTTTGAAGACGATGTAACGGAAAACTTTGATCGAAAACCGCACGTACTAAGAAATGTTGAGGCGAGAGAAAATGTTCTCGCTTGGAAACTTCGAATTTTATCGAATATGCTGGTACCAGAACAATCTTAGCCAAACAACTTCAGAGCACTTGGCGTGTTTGATCTGACATACTCGTGAGATGGATTCTGATTGATTTTATCTAGTCATGTTTGTGTTAAGAAAAAGTTGCAAGGTCCGCATTGGCAAAAATATAGAAAGAAGTTTTGGTTAAAGTAAATCGAAGCTGATTTGTTCAAAGTACCTAGTTCTCGGTGGGTATATATAAGTTTACTATTAGAGCTAAGGTAATATTCTTTCGTTCTATTACCAAAGATTTCTACGTAGCGTCATCTGCGTTTTCTTCGGTCCGTATACCTCAGGAGCTACCGCAATTTCCGGAGACAAATTATCCTGTTTGTTGTAAAACTTCTCTTCTTTGTTCTATAAAATATTTATCTCCGGTCTCTATAGTGCCTATCTGCCAAATGTTATAACAATCGATTGCTTTAAACATGACAACGAAGAGGGAACATACAGACTCGAACAACGCTCATGTTAACTATATTAATATTCTGTAATAATAATATTAGTTGTATAAGGTTATATAATGATTATTAGTAAACTAAAATTAAACTACAATATAAATATAACTATACTTACAAAATAAAAATCTATACGTAAAAAATTGACTCCAGGGCGCTGTCGATGGGAAGCGGGCCCAAAATGCTGGCCGCATTTCCACGTTGGATGGCAACGCTGATGCGTTGCCCTAGGTGCTAGCCAGCCTTTTGGTCACGCGAGACCTCAATTAGACACGTTGTATAAGGCAATTTAATCATGTGCGCCCTATATAATTCAAGATTTATGTATATTTTTTTAACGTCTGATTTTCGTTCATTCATTCATTCATTCATTATAACAAACTCAATTTAACATTAAGTATTGGTATGGTTTTGGCGGCCATTACTTATTATTTTTTATTCGCAATTTCAACATATACCTAACTGTAACGCCAAAAAAAGTACATCTTCCTAGCAAACTTTTTTTTATACATCCAGTCGTTTCCCAGAGAAGTTACTAGCACACAAAAACAAATAAACGAACGGTCGTAAGATTTTTAGGTTCCTTTTTAGCAAAATAACTATAGAACCCTAACACTTGCGATGATTTTTATAATCCGATTTCGCTGTTGTCTCAGCGATGATGCTACTTTGAATGGTAAACATTTAGAATAGAATATACTTTATTGTACAATAAAATTAATGAAATAATACACAAAAATAGCTTAGAATTACATTTACGTAGAAAACACATTCCCTTCTAACACGAAGACCTCCAAAATGGTATTTGTGAACAAAAACAGACTCCTATAAGTTATTCCATTCTTCTCCTTAATTTAAAATGTAATTGCTATTAAACAGGAGTACTTCCAACGGAACATCCATAACAACTTTTCAAACAGCTTTCGTTCGCAACAAATGTCTAAAGTGCAAACAACAATTAAAATAAAACTAATTAATGGCAAAAACGTCATCCATTAGAGCGGGGAGATACAAATTTATCTTCGGGCAAATAGTCCAAACAGCAGGTGTAAGCCGTAATAGAAAGTCATTTGTTTACCGTCGGCAAACTTCACCTCGTAACCCTAAAATCTAATTGGATTTAATTCCATTAGCAAAGGTCCAAATGGGATCCCTTAATTGTGCTGACCGATGCCGGTTTATTATGTGAGCGCTGGACCTTGTACGAAAATGACGCACATTCATAATGGACAAACATTTGGAAATTGGAACGCATATTGGCCACTTGGTACAAGTTTTTTCATGACCACGGAAAAGAATAGTGGGAATGTCTAATCTAGTACTTTAATATGCTGCTTCGACTATCACTACGACTCTCTCTCTCTCATTACTTTCACCCTCTTCCAATTATTTGGGGTCGGCACAATATGTCTTTTCCTTCCACACTCCTCTACTCTGACATTCATCTTCTGTTGAACCACATATTATAATATCATCCTTCACACAATGCATCCCCAATACTACTAGGGTCTCTAAACTGATGATTTATTGGACTAGATGAAAGTTTTCATTAAAAACCGACGAGCTGTTTCGAAACCTATTGGAGAGAATTTGCAGATTGACAGACATAATTTCCAAAATAGTCATTTAAGTAATATTATTAATTACACGTCGTATAAGTAGCAGTTTACATTTAAATTTTTATGTTTATTTAAAATTCACATATAAACGCTTCAATGTTATCTATTGGTATAGATAATATCTCCATTGCACAGTACATTGAACTAATATAGATAAAATGATACAAAAGATTATATTATATACCATGTATACAAACAAGGAAAATTATTGTTAATAAATAACTCAAGTGAACTTCTCGAAACACGCGTTATGATAAGAACTCTTGATTGCAATCATCATGCAATTATTTTAATATACATATAGATAATATATTAAACTACATTACACATGTTAATATTTTCTTAAGTTTTCGCGACTAGTACAGATATTAAAACTACGTTTAACGGTTTTAAGCGTTGTTGTTTATTTCACTTGTATTATTTCAAGGTTTCGGCTACTTTTCAGAAGCCGTGATCAAGAAATACAAAGATGTCAAGTTTCAATGAGTATTAATTTTAATTTAAAAGTGGCCGACACGTCAGAATAATAAAATAATAAAATACCGCGCTTAAACCTAAAACTTGGTTTTATTTTGAACATGTTAACTTAAAGAAATAAAATACATTTAAACACAATATGTAACTAAATAGACTATCACCGGACAAAGGAGTCGCAAAGTATTAACTATTATTAAAATTGCGATAGTCATAACAATTTCGTATTACGTTCCCTTACAGTTGTAATTATTTAATATAAACATTAAAAATGAGATAACTAATATTAATTTCAAAGTTACTTCAACATATTTAATTTTTTGTATCAATTGTTGCCTCAGCCTATTTTTAGTCTGTCTCCACATAAAGTCTCTCTAATCATCTCTAAAGTTAAGAATTGTTGATAAAAAACAGGGCCATTGGATTTTGCAAATTAATTTATGTAATTCTGAGGCTCCTTCCTTATATTGACAACCAATTATACATTAATACTCCGCAACCATATTCTGCCTTTTTCAGTGACTTCGAACCAGACACTTTTCATATAAAATAATCTATATAGGAAATATTTTGTGAGAACTTCACGAACCTACTTTAAGCTGGTGTGCATAGACATTTAACCAACGGTTAAAATAAAATAATCGCGATTTAGCAATATAGTTATACCGATTATTTCATTTTAACCATCGTTTAAATTTCTATGCACACCAGCCTAAGACTCAGAAATAGAAATAATATTTGTAATTAGATATATAAAACGAACACAATCGTTATTCTGTTTATATTTTTCTTTTGGCTCGTGTGGCTAATTTCGCCATTGGTTTCATATCCCCTTATGCTCGTGAGTTGAAGGGTGTCCTTCCAGCAAACCTGTCGAAGCTAACCATATTACCTTTGTAGTCGTTGGATTTGGAGCCTCTACAATAATTCTGTTATGGATATGACTAAATGAGCTTCAGAAATTGGGCTTCTGGTCCATTAAGGAATACTGTTATAGCCATGACGGTAACATTTACTTTCATTATCATAATTAATTATTTAATTAATTTTACCTTCAAGTATCTTAATGTTTTAAGAAAATAAGCTATATCCTGTTATATTAATTTTTCATAATTAATCTATATTTAATATTAGAAAGAGGTAAAGTTTTTGAGTTTGCGACGTTGTAGGGACATCTTTCGATCTACTAAACCGATTTTAAAAATTCTTTCCCCAGTGGATAGCTACATTCCTTATTCATAGGGTATATTTGATTGTGATTAATATTTTTTTTCCTGATGCCCAGCTAAGTGGTCACGGGTCAGTTAGTGTTATAGAAAAGTCTATTCAGTGACCGATATTATAATAATGTCAGACTTAATTAAGTGAAAAACATTTTAAATTGGATAAATTGTGCAACGCTAAAACAATGAACAAGATTAAATATTCTAAGCATTTACAAAATAAGATTTTTATAAACTAAATTAATTGACTGAATGAAGTATTGATTTTTATTTATTATGGTGAGGACAAATAAGTAAATAATCTAAATTCGTATTATACATAAGTCTTAACATTTAGTAATAAATAATGTTATCATAAGAAAAACCACTTTCTTTTACAAAATGTTTAGAAACCTAAGTGACGTGAAGCGATCGATTTAAGAAATAGTTTTATTTATAAATAAATAAAAATTTCAACGGTGAAATTTAACGATATCCAATCAGAAAAGTACGAATTACGCATAAAACAAAAAAAAATATTGCACTTCATATTTGAGGAAATATTAATAAGTTTACAGAACATTTTTGTTAAATCAAAAAGTTTCATTAATACGTATGCTAATAAAAAAAATACATACATTTACCCTAATTTCACTAAATTACTTGATCCCATCTCCTAGTTATAATTAGTCAGCTAATATAATGTACTTTGAAATTAATTAAACAATTTATATTATCAAATGTCATACTTTTGAACAATTACACCAAGCTTCTAGAATTTAAAAATAATTCAAGTCTTGTATTCTCATATTTAGGGTTCCACAGCTATAATAAGAAAAACGGAAGCTTTTTTAATATGTCCGTCTTACTTCATATTTTTGTATGTCACAGCCACTTTTATAGAAAACTACTGGACAAATTTAGGTGGAATTTCACAAGAACGTGTAGTACGTAGTAATATGGTATTACACAATAGTATATCAATGACGCAAAACAGCTAAAATAAAGAGTGACAAATGGCAACATGAAACTGAAGGTAATTGATTTTTTCATTACATAGTGATGATGTGATTAAGATATTCCTTAATTACTTTTTATTTTATTTTAAAATTTTTGGATGACTGTCAGCTATTCATAATTACAATAATAACACATTAGTGATAGTGAGCTATTAACAAGTCACCACAGATAGAAATAAATTAAGATATCTAATCAGAGAACTAAAAACAAAGAAAGAAGAAAAAAAGAAAATGTTTATATTTTGGAAGCTAAATGATAAAACTAGTGAGCATTTATCACTTCTACGGAACCGTTCATTGTGCGCCAACGGCCAAGTACTAACCAAATTAGTTTATATATCTTATCTAAGATATCGTCATGACTTGTGTCATCGAAATTCGACTAAAAATTGCTATTGGCGACCAATGAACGATCGATAACTTATCAGTTATATATATACATATTTATTATTATCAATGCGGTCCGTATTTTGTTGTTAATTTATCTATTGTTTACATAATATTTGCAACAGACAATTTCATTATCATTGGATTTATTGACTATCAGATAAACATCAATCTCGATGATCATTTTATTTGCATTATGATTTTATTAAATTTCTAAATAGATTTTTTTATTGCTAAAGCTCAACAGACAAGCTGACGGCCTAACTGTGATGGAAAATAGTTACCGTCGCCTGTGGATATTAAAAATACCAGAGGTTCCGCCAATGTGCTGCCGGCTTTCAAGGAGAAACAGGAACCTGGCCACTGGTGAATGGAACACAGCTCAAAGTTGTTAAGGCGGCATGCTCTAGAGGTGGTAGCCATCCAGAAGGGCAAATACCCTACCACCTGGCTGAGGGATATTTTGTCGCCTCTTACGACAGGCCGCCCGGCCATAGGAATCAGTATTCTTTTTTTCGTTCCCTCATAATAAAATAAAGCAGCAAAAGTATGAATCGGTAACTAGTATTCATTATCCGATAACCACACCTAATAATATATTAGCGATCTCGAAACTGTTACAGTCACTTCAGTAGATGTAACTGTTGTGACTACAAGTTACAAAATTAGTTGAAAGTTTATATATTAGATAGACAATGCCACCAAATATTGTAGACGCACCCTTTGCTGCCGACCCTGAAAATCAACGCACTGAACCTAAACCAGGACCATCTAATGGATTAGGACCTGGCGTTAGCAAAAATGCGTACTATTTAAAAGTTTTTCAATCAGGGTTGAATTTGATAGCACATATACTTATAGGATCAGTTGTTAGTGTTACGTTCTTATTTGCTTTCTCAAATGGAATTCCTTTGAGTGCGACGCGATTACACCTTTTATTATGTGTTACAGGGGTAAGTAATTTTATCTCAATTTCAAAATTCCACACTCCTCTATTCTAACATACATCTTCTGTCACACCACAAATTATCATACAATCCTTCACTCAAGGCATCCATCTATTTTTTGGTTTATCTTTACATTTGCACCCATGCATCTCGTAATTTATAATTTTTTTGTCACATGATTTTCATCCCTCCTTAATACATGCCCATACAACCTTCATCGTCTTCCTCTCAATTTTTCATTCATGGGTGCAACTTTCAAAGATCCCCTTGTGTACTTGTACCACCACACATTCATCTCTAGTCTCATTTCAGCTGAGTAGTTTTTTATTTCTTTCTTCTTGGTTTCACACAATTCTATGTTGTTTGCAAAATTTGCACATATATTCATTGGCTCGAATTTTTTGCTCATATCTATAGTATAAATAGAAATTATTCGTATAAATATATGTACGCGCATGGCTTGAAAACGACTTTATCAATTAGGTAATTTTTTTGTGTGTATTTAAGCGAGTTCTAAGATCCTCCTAATCTCCTGAGCCGATTTTGATGGTTTTTTTGTAAGTATTTTAGTGGGTCCCCGGATGGCTTAGATGCACAACTTGAGTCGGTAGGAGGCACTAAAGTCGAGTCCTAGATTTTTATTTTTTCAAGGCAGGACAACGTCTGCCGGAACTGCTAATAAATATTAAAATATTAGATTTGTTTTTTTTACTTTTAGAATAACAAATAAAATAAAAATGTGATCTAACGGATATACATTAACCTCCCATAGAGTTAAAAGTTATTTTTTTTAATAAAATAAGTTGATGGTAGATGACAAAGAGCATTAATTGTTTATTATCGCCTAACAATTGAATCGATGAATGATTAATGAATGAATGAGTCAGTTACTAAGAAATGTTTAAAATGTCAAAGAAAAATGAAACATCATGTTTAAAATATCTTCAAATGCTGTTTTAATGTTTATATTTTTCCATCTATTAGCAATTTTTTTTTCGAATAACTAGACTTTTTTCTTAACCCCAAATGCAGGCTTTTTTTTTTCAAATTTCGTACATTCAATAATAAATATAAATTATGCAATTAATATTTTCTATGTAACTGTCATTTTGGTTTTCAGTACCAGCTACTCATGGCACAAGCAATTTTAAGCCTGTCACCTAACAACGGGTGGTCGTTGATGTATAGTTTCGTGGATAAAAGAAGAGCTCATTGGATTCTCCAGATTACTGGGTCAGGATTAGCTATAGCTGGCAGTTTTATCAAGATATTGGATAAGGACATACACTGGAACACATATCACGGACAATTTGGTAAATTTCTCACTTTCTTTAAATTATATTGTAGGTAGTTTTTAAGAAAAAAATCGCCTATCTGTGCTTTGTATAGTTTTGTTTTTGATTATTACTTGACCTACCTATATAGATGAAAAATATATAATTATAAAATATTTATTCTTGGTAAAATTCAGATTAGAATCTAGGGTAAATGTAGAAATAGAAAAATAATCATGACGCGTGCAGATAGTCAAGCTTGAAACCTTATTGTGTTATTTTTAATAATTTTTACATTTAAGTCAATTTGCTACCAAACTCGTAAAATTCTTGCCCTCGCCTCGAAATATTTGAACTACGAAGTGGAAAATTCTAGCAAATCAAGAATGCCAAAAAATACTTATGAACAAAATTGGTTTTAATTACACTTTTAAGCACTTTTTGACATATGACATATGGCCTATGCAGCCAATTAATAATAACAGTTGACGTATCGCCTCTATAACTTAATTACAACTCGTCGGGGATACACCGTCCGTTTTTGCTTTTGATAACTATCAAGCTAATTTTACGTGAGTAACTTCATTTTTATGAGACGCCCAACATTTTCTCTTACAAATATTTTCGATGTGGTAAACAGGGATAAAATATGTAGTTTTGATGATTCTCAAAAATTTATTACTAATTGGGTTTTTTTGTTAAATCTGATGATAATTATTTAAATTATTCGAAAAGATATTTGTCCTACAAAATATATAGTTTGATCAAAGAGTCCGTCCAACATGTATCTATAACGATTCATCAAAAATGATTACTAACCAGCTGATTTTTTTTATACTTAGTTGTTATTTATATAATTTAACGGTAATATTGTACTACCAATTGCGTGGTACGTCATCCCTAGATAGTAATCAAATGTAAAAATGGTCCCTGAAACCTGGACTGAATGTAATTGGCTGATATATTTTTTATTAAAATACTTTCCCACAGCTTTGGTGGCTCTGGTGTTTACATCAGTTAGCTTGGTCAACGGCTTGGCGTCGCTTTGGGCGTATGAGGTCGCCAAATTCATACCACCCAACCTGTCCAAGCTTACACACATTTGCTTCGGAACCGTCGCCTTTTCTGCAGCATCAATCACCCTCTGCTACGGCTTCGACAAGGGAACATTCAGGAACTGGCTCGCAGACTACGTGGCTGAAGTGATGATTTCCTTCACCGCTATATTAACTTTTATAGTAATCGTGAATCCTCTTATTACGTTTTTAACTAAAGTTCGAGGTGTTGCAAGAAGATAATATTAGTTTGTGGTACTAGAATTTAGCTTCATCAGTTTGTATCCTCTACAAATCTCTTTCTCTTCTCGATTCTCAAATTACTAATGCAAATTTATTTTCATATATATACCAAAATCCACAAAGATCGGTTTATATGTAGTCGTGAAGAAATAATATATAATAATAACAACTCATAAACGTCTCACTGTTTCGGGCCTCACACTATAGGGAACGGACAGTATATCCGCCACGCTTGTTCAAGGCGACTTGGAAGTTTCATCACAATGTTTTCCTTCTCTGTTGTTAGCACGTGGTAATTGTAATAAAATGCACATTCGTTCAAAAAACTGTCTAAATAGCGCTTACGTTCCAGCCAGGATTGGAACCAGCGCCCTTTGAATTTTGGGACATGTACTATAGCGTAACGCTCAGCACTATTATGCTATCAAGACTTACGGAATAACAAATATACAAACATCCAAGAAACTCAATTTAACATATATAAGTATACATATGAATACGGATTTTAATACAATAATAACTAAGCAATGTTTTTAACGAATTAAGAAGCTTTTGTATATATAGATCTGATAGAAAGCCATGAAAATTTACTACCCCATTTTCCATATTTGAGTCATTTCAAGTTTTAAAAACATTTAGATATAAATTGCACATTTAATAATTTCAAAACTACAATTGTTATAAATCAGTTATACTATTATTTAATTAAGTTAATAAGTTTATTTCGAGGTTTTAAAAATTAATCTTATTATAATTAAATATTTTATACAACTACGTTATTATTTGTTTTTTCTAAAAGTAGTTTATAAAACCATATTAGCTATATCTGCAATGATTGATATTGGTTTAAATCAATTACATTTCAAATAGCTCTGATAAAATATTTTTATCGTAAAATAAGTAATTTTAATATTAATCATTATAACACATTAGCAATGCGTGTTTATAATAAACGTGACTAAGACGTTGAAAAAGACTATCTTATCTATATCCTGCAATAAATCGTCTGGAACTTAACCCTAACATTATTTTGATGCAAATAATTTCGCATACGATAACTCATAAAACAATAAATGTTGAGTAATCTGTACTAATATTATAAAGATGTAAAGTTTATTCGGTATTACTGATTCGATTTTGATAATTCTTTTACCAATAGAAAGCTACATTACTTCCAAGTGCCATAGGCTATATTTGATTGTCATTAATAAATCAAAAAGTAAAAATACTTTACTCTCAGCGAAGTAGGCACGAAAACTCCTGTCAAAGCTGATAGATATATAACACATTATTATACATCAATACAAAAATGAACTTACAGACTAAAATTATATCTAGTTACAAAGGGCGGTGTTATCGCTAAAATGCGATCTCTTCCAACCAACCCTAGGAATTGAAATGGTGGCGATGGTGGTATACGTAACATATAGAACAAACCACTTACTTTTTAATAATAAAAACATTAACGACATATATTTTTATATATAGATTATATAATATTATAGATTAATTTAAATATCATATTCCAACGACATATACTATTTTTTGCTCACAATTTTAAACATCGGTAGCGATTTTGTTTATTTCATACCAACAGCAGCGCGTCCCAAAACTTTATAGTCTTAACGGTAAAAAATATGTAAAAAGTATATTTATAGACAGGAGTTCTTCAGATCAAGTTTAGTAGAAGGACGTAAATTATGAGAGCAAGAAAAAAATCATAAATTCCTTAAGGTAATCAGGATTACTTGGGACAATTAAAACACTATAGAGAAACGAAAGAATGTTAGTATTCCGGCGAAATCGATTTGGCACCACTTGAGTTTTTTCGGAATTCAGAGACATGGTTATACTTGCGTAGGCCAAATATGAACCTTATGCAAAAATTTTGGAGGCGCTCAAGTTTATTAAGTTGTTCTTGGGTTTAATTTAGATAGCAGGCATCAGCATAATCAAGGATAGAAAGTTTTAAGGACTCTGCTAGCTTAATTTTGGTGGTAGTAGATAAGAAATTCTTCAACCTTCCAAGGGATTTGAATGAGAGATAAAGCAGCCGACTTAATTCGGTGATATAAGGTCGCCAAAACAGCTCACTGTGTATATAACACCAAGGTTTTTTACCTAATCACTAAAAGGAATGATTGTCCCGTCAAACATTACCCTAGGTATGGTACTCCAGTTGACCTTATTAGGCATCCGTGAACTACTGATGACGATGACTTGAGTTTTTTCAGGGTTCACATGAAGCCTAAATGACTTGTGCCACTGCAGAATGCGTTCAAAATCTAAGTTTATGGTTGAAATTGCTTTATACTTTATCCAAGGTGACGACAAACGATTGTGTATAAATTTGTAAACCTTCAGCGTAGAAATGATAGGTTGTGGTGAGTTTGTTAGAGATGGAATCATTAAAAACAGCGAGCAATATGAGAGAAAGAACGCTGCCCTGAGAAACACCAGCAGTGAGTTCACACCATGACTAACAATCATCCTCGACGCAAGCTCGCTGCCGGTGGCCATACAGGTAACTGTGAAACCACTCGATTACAGTAGGAGATATGTTAAGAGAGCTTAGAATACTGAGTTGAGCAAAATGTTTGATTTTTATACGCCGTTAAGGTGCATGTGAGCCATAAAGCAGTACTAAACACAAGTAATTTTTCAACAATGATAGCTGCCTTAGCCACCTCAGACCAATCGAATTCCCAAGCATCCTTAAGCGTCCAGATTCGTACCACCAAAATTTTGCTGCAGGATAGTTTTCGTTTGACTTTCGGCGAACGTACATTATAATAAAGGTAATATGTTACAGCAATTACTTTTCACGCGAGAATGCGCACATCCTCGTACGACGCACTGCGACTGCTTTTTGTCTTTATGAATTAATTAAAGATTACAAAGCTTAATTAAACCTTGATATGCCTGCGTGCTTGTGTGCGTGCGTGTGTGCGTGGGTGCATATGCATTTTTTAATGACGATCAGCAAAGTGGGCACCAGTCAGCTAGTTATAGATTAAATACTAGGTCATAAGTTAACATTAATAATTATATCCTTTTAAGTAAGCAATTAACTGAAATTGTAATTAGTTTATTTTTTAAATAGAAGCAGTACAATTAAAATGTTTTATTTTAATATTAAAACGTTTCAATCCCTTTTCATCATTATATGTAGTACATACATTTTGTCAACACAGACATAAATTCGACCTTTGGCATCTACTCGCGCTGATTGGCGTGCCACCCTCGATTGTCAGAACAATATTCAGTTATTGTTCAAAGAACGTAATCACCCGAAAGTACATATTTTCCCTAAATTAAAGTAGAACCCCTAAATTAAATGAAAGTAGAACGTTGAAATTTTTGTATGTCATTAACATTTACAAGCTTTTACGAGCGAATTTTATAAGAGCAAAATTTTAATTGATTTTTTTTATTAATTTTTTGCAGGAGTTCAGCGGACAGGTAGACGGCCCACTTGGTGGAAAGCGGTTACCATCACCTATGGACATTTGCAACACCAAAGGTGCTAAAAATGCGCTGCTGCTCTCTTAAGGAAGAATGGAACCTGGTCACTAATGCCGGAACACAACTCACGGTTGTTATGGCGACATACTTTAGACCAGGGGTGGTAACCATCCAGTCGGGAAAATGCCCTACCACCTGGCATACAGTGCAGTGCACATGCAGGTCCATTAAAATTTTGCTGTTATAAAATTCGCAAACATTACAAATTTATAAATGAAATCATCAACTTTATTGTACTTGCGTCATACTTTGTTATCGTTGATAAGAAAATACCCGATACACTCAATGAAAGTGAAGATAGATAACATGCTCGAAATAAAGTACGAGGCAGTAAAGAGAATACAGTTGGCAAACGGAAATACAAAAAGCTGTATCGTTAAATTCGATTGGGAACAGGTAACCGATCACAACGGATAACTACGCGGTACGCTCCCACCTATCTTTATGGCATCTAAACATATAAAGGAAACTCCAGGGAAGAATAATGGCTCTCGATACGCACATTCTGGAATAGAGTATTGTTGCCATTGCTAATGTTAGAGATGTACGACCATATCTAGTGATAAATGCGACACTTGGCGGAGTGTACGGACCTTTGACCGGGGTCCTACTGTGACATTATTCGTATTTTATCGGCGCGGCGGAAGACAAGAAAATCATGTATTACACCTTTACTATTGGAATATCTTATTAAAAAAACTTTGAAATAATATTTTTCCTTTCTAGTCCAGCACCGACATACATATTCAATTTCTGTTTTTAATATATTGTGATTTATAAATATATGCAATCCATCTGTATTCCAAGTAAAAAACCCATTTTCCTGAGTAATAGGTATGATATTTGAATCCCCGTTATATAAAGTGACATTTGCGGAATGAAAACCTTCTTCGCCTTAAAGTTGACTTTCCTTGCACAAGTTTTAGAAACAATACTGCCAATATTTTAATAAATTTTACGTTTTTGCAATTCAGAAACGTGAAAAAAGGAATAACAGACGTTAAGATCAACAACAAGAAACAAAGAGGATAAAATTACCACGCTTAATATAAACATACCTATAAAAAGGTTTCACTTGTCTAAAATCTAAATCTAAGTACTTTTAAACTTTATTGTCAAATAGTCAAAATACTTTTCTGTGGAACTGTCTGTTCTGTGACATAGTTTGAAAAGGTAACATGTGCTCGCGGAACGTTAAATGAATCAATTTGAAAACTGGCGAACACTTTCGTCGTTCACGACTGTACATAAAATTCTAAAGAATAGACTTGATAATCCCTAAATTCAGTATGAAACATCTCGCTGTCATTAATATTTTTCGAAATGAAAAACATCCTAAGTTTATCGCAGATATCGATTGATACCTATTAATTTACCAAATTGTATGATAATCAGTCAAATGTTTACCAATCTATTTTTTTAAAGTAGGTTATATAAATATTAATAGTTGTGAGTGACGCAATAGTGATGTCCTGTGAATCTTGTAACGCACAGACTACTAAATCATCGACACTATACGTAAATAGATCGAAAGTTTGGAAATAAATAAAAAATACTTTACTATATTTTTATTACTTAATTACAAAAATAGCTTATGTAATATATTTAAAATATGTTCATTGAAATAGGGGTATATTTATTACTCGATATATTTGATATTTCTAGCAAAAATACATAATTAAGTTTAATTGATTAAAACTAATTTATAAATGAAGTCGTTTTTTTTATTACAAATCGAACTGGTAACGCATTAGGACATTACTAATTCATCCATCATCGAGCTGTCAAAAGTAAAGTAACCGAACATAATTCAATGTCAAAATAAGATAGGAAATCCCAATCACGCTTGGTCTGCGTGTGAATACCCATAAACAGTGTGATAGTCATGTCTGACTTAAATTAGATCAAATCGTGTATCGTGGATATCTCCACGCGCCTATCTGTAATTAACCCACTTAAAACGTTTTATTAGCGATATCGTAAAAAGTGAAATATCAAAATTATAAATAGATAATCGGCAATTAATCACATGTATTTTATATTCCCAAATTAAGCAAGTTACGTTTTTGTTACGGGTAGTATACGACAGACTACTCGCAGACACCCATAACATAGTAAATAACGGAGATAATTCTTTTCCCAAATTTACCCCATCAGGAACCGAACCCGAAACGTCTGCGTTGCACTGAGGTAGGCCGGGAAAGGCTTAGCCGGTTCAACATAAAGGCCGTCCATTATTAAGTTCTATTATAGTTATCTGATGAAATATACCTACAATTACGTCATTTTGCTAATCTGGTAACTACTAACTACTATGAATGTCAAAGAAGCAAGTGAGGTGTGTAAGAATAAGCCTAAATGGCGCTCTGTTGTTCGTGCCTACCCCGCAAGGGACCTGGCGTGAAGTTATGTATGTATGTATGTATGGTAACTACTTGATTAATTGATCGCCCATATCTTTAGAGCTTGAGAATTTTTCAGAAAATGTATGAGCTAATCTACTTGGTGCATTCTCGTAACTTTTAATGCCTCTACCTTAAGCCGTTGTGAATACAAGATATTTGCAAAGGACTTTGTAACTTAGGTTTTACAAACAATGCTAAAATCGAGATCTTTTAAAATAAATATCAGAAAATTCATTAAAAGCAGGCAATGAACATCGCTTGCGATCAGGTGAACCGTTAACCTGTCTATTATAATTAAAATTGAAGTTTGGCCCAGTTCTTGAGGAGATCCAGTCCTGAAATCATCTTGAGATGAGTATAGTAATACAAAACACTTTAAAAATGAAACATCAATATCTAAATTAACGCCTATATTCTCATCATACATTTCATAAAACTTGCTACGACTATGAAAGTTGTATAAAATACAACAAACCCGGTGAGAAGATATATCACAAGTGGCGATGTCCAATTTTTAAAGGCTGGAGTGACAAAACTACAGCATATACTAACTGAAGACATCAAAAAAGTAGGTATTCCAAATGACATATGAACTATTTTAGTACATCTTCTTTTAAGCAATGCGAAAGGTCCGGTCAGCAAACTTATTACTGATAAAGCAACTGTTATCAGTCCTGAAATAAAAACCTTGTATCATTTTCGTCTACAATTAATCAAATACCTATAGAATTGGAGTAATTTAGATTAAATCGCAAATATTAGACAACAAAGTTGGTTTTATTAATTGGATAATAAAACATTGCAAAAACTGAGTAGAAATAACAAGTATAATCACTTTTTAAATGATATAATAAAAATTAGCGCTGAAATTATAAAATATGAAATAATACTTATAATAACAAAAGTCTTGTTATCTGAACTACAAATAATTTTGTAAAAGGCCATATTGTACAAATTAAATAAGATAAGTCTTTAAAATAAGAAGTTAAATGAAGTATAAATCTCGGTATATACCTAACGTAAGTACGAATACAAAATAGGTATACGGAACTTACCAAAACTGTAAACAATAATGAAGAAGTTCAAGGCAACCTATGGACCTGATAAGTCGTCCAAGTAAGGCGGTTTTTCTCAATACATTTTTTATTGAGAACAAATCGCCTTACTTGCTCGCCGCTGTTTATTTTTTCAAAAAACAGGAACTAAGTAAATACTTAGTAAAGGGACTTATTTAATTATTGGTGTACATACTTTTGTACACTCGGTACAAAAATAGACCATGTTATATTTATTCCACCACAGACAACGCATGTATGTGAGATATGACCTACCGGCATTTAGGCTTTATACCTACCCGTGACACCATGAGCACTCTTTGACAGCCCTTTACCGTTGACTGCTAATATTATGGTGCCCGTTATGGCACAGAATAGTGCACAGACTTGCAAGAAAGCGTGCACAAATCTCCTGTGTCGAAGCCGCATTGGTGAAGTCCAGCCATTTGCGTAGTTAAGACTCAATATTGCTTCAGCCGAGAAGAAATGATACTGAAATGAAACAAGTTATAATACTTGGGTGCGTTATAGTTGTAGGGCGCATTTTTTATTATTTGAAATATAAAGTGGGGTGGTTACAAAAAAATATAACCACGAAGGTTAAGGCGTGAACTCCGCTTTGCATCGTTTCTAAACTATATTGAAAAAGTTGGGATCTGTTCATAATAAATAAATGCACCTTATAACAATACCTCAATTTCGCAATGCTTGAAGACGAAAGTCTTCGAGCAGTGCGTCATACCATCATGACCATGATGTGCCGAGACATGGACACTGACAGCGGGACTAGTCCACAAATTCAAGGTCGCTCAATGGGCTATAAAGCGAGCTATGTTAGGTGTTTCTCTTATGGATAAAATCAGAAATGAGGACATCCGTAAGAGAACGAAGGTAACCGACATAGCTCGCAAAATCAGCAAGTTGAAGTGGCAGTGGGCCGGTCACGTCTGTCGTAGGACCAACAGCCGATGGAGCAAAGGAGTCCTGGAGTGGAGGCCACGTCTCAACAAACGTAGCGTAGGAAGCCCGCCAGCCCGGTGGACTGACGACCTGCGGAAGATTGCTGGCAGGGGCTGGATAAGGAAGACAAGAGACCAGGATATGTGGCGCGCACTTGGGGAGGCCTACGTCCAGCAGTGGACTAAGATTGGCTGAAGAAGAAGAAGATAACAATACCTCACCCGAATATCATATACGTTTGATAGTTAGCCGACTGATTCAAATAGTTTTAAATAGACCTATTATGTCTAGCTTTATAAGTGTGTCAAAATACTTACTCCAAAAGTAGACAACATAATATGCAAATCATCAAAACCAGTTTTTAAACAATACAACAATACCGTCATTAATGTGGCACCCAGAAAGACATGTATTAAACCCGCACCGATAGCACATAAAATTATATTACAATAATCTGATGTTGGATTTAAAATAAAAACGTACATATCCAAATTTTTAGCTTAGAATAATATAACTTAAAATTGCAATCATTAACAGCTGGTAATGATTACGTAACAATGACACATTAATATCTGCATCTTCAAAAACGTCACTTATTATAATGTCATTGACATAAAATCTAAGTCTATGTTTCATTAGGGACAAAACAACCACGTTCACGACCGCGATTTATCCCGTTCCACTTGCTTGCCGGCGTTACAATTGTAAACCCAAGTGGAACGGTTATTCAACCCACCTCTTGACATGGGTCGTTCTGAGCGTTGTGTGATTGAAAATGATTACGTCATTAGAGACGTTTTCGCCACGACCACAGCAACCGTGGTCGCCTCGTGGAACGGCTGAGCATTTTGGGCGTTGTGAGCTACTAATGGAACGCCCTGTAAAAAGAAGGACTATAAAAATTAATATTTATTGTCGACATAATTTTCTATATTATATTAAGTTGTTACGGCATTATGTACAAACAATCTTAATTAGTTTATCATTACAAACCATTTTAGAACCTTATATCTGGTATAAATTAAGCCCATTTCCGCGATAGGAAACAGGAATGACGATTCCAAGATCATGCATTGCTTTTCATTATCATCACATAGTTCAGTATCTTTAATAGATAATAAATATAAAGAGAAACTTACAGCTAAACCATACAAAACTGGATGTCCGTCGTCGGTAGCAATAGTGTACAGTAAAAAAGCCATTATCGTTGCTCCTATCAACACCTGAGAGATACCCAAGCCAATAAAGCACCATACTGTCCTACAATACTCTGCTTTCGATTCAATAACAAGAACTTTAATAGGTCCAACGAATTTTATCCTTCGTTTATGTTTATCTGTAGTCGTACGTACACCTGAACGTCCAGCAACTGGTTGAGGGAGATTTGGCAGCACATTTTGAGGTTCCATGAAGAAAAAAAATACAAAAACTACATGTTACATTTCCATAAAATGTATTTAAATGTAAATAAACATTTAAAAACTTCAACTGTCAAAACGCCTTTTTTTATTGCAAAGACAAGGCTTTGGTAGATTAACATTTTTTTTCATCTCAGACCGTTTATTATTATAGTGTAATTTAAGTTTATAAAATAAAACCTATAATATCATGTAAATAAACTTAACTTAAAAATATATCGAGGGCTTCATAACATATAGGCGTATACGCAAAAATGACATTTATTTTTGTTTACTAAATACTGTGCATGTTATAATTTGGAAAGTCTTGCCAGTATTCAAGTGTATAGAAACTGAAAAGAATCCTAATTTCAGCCTTACACAATCGACTAGTTATAATTTTGTCCCTTGTGTAAAACTGCGCTTTTTTTCTGTACACCCATATGAAGCCCTCGATTTATACAATAGTAAAAAACTTAAATTAGAATAAAAACCTATACTAACAAGATTAAATTTTAATGTAAAATGAGTTCAAATCATTTTACATGAGGTACAGAAAAACGCATAACATAAGAATTATAGAAATTGTATCATAAAATATCTAGCAATTTGGGTAAACAAATAAATAGAATATCGGATATTTCAGAAAATATTTAATAAATATCACAAGTAATATAGAATAAGATTTATTGTTCATAATTTGTTTTTTAACCATTTATACATTGGCCCATATACAACAATGAGAGTATAAAATCCGCAAAAAATTATTAAAAAGTAAATAATATCAGATGTTACAAAACTCGACTTGGGTTTTATCTTCAACACACCAGTAACAAAACATAAAGAGGACGCTACAAAAGATGATGTACCGAATATTGTGTGAATAATTTTTGGTACGTTACTTTTTGATTTTTTAGCGTAAGCTACTATTCCAGTTATTACCCCAAAAAATGCAAATCCACCTGCTGCTAGACCTGAAAATAAAATTAATAACATTCTAAACGTGATACTTAATAATACCTATTTATTTTTTATTATTACAATCTTCAACAAAGGATACGCATACATCATTTGTAAAATATACAGAGCCTTAAATTTTAATCAATTTGCTCCTTCAATTACTGGAGACCACGACATACGTAAAAATTAATCATATAAATTTAATGTGTAATATAATATAATATATACGTGATACAATACACGATTACATACATAAATTAGTTTATTAATAAAAATAAAAATTCTTATATGTCATAAGTACACAGATATTATCAGCCTTTATCAAGCAAACTCTAATACCTTTCTCAAGAACATAGTCTTTGTTCCTAAAAAGGGATCAATATCGTTGAAATTACGGTTATAGGTATCACTAGAGTAAACAGAGTTCGAGAATACGGCGTTAGTACTATGGCATGCAGTATGAAGCAATTATATGCGTCAAATTCTGGGGCAAAATATGATATTCTTTCAGGACAATCGAAACGACTATGCATAATATCCATGTAGCAAACCCATGTCAAGCAAAACTCGGCATTGTTCCATATTAAGTAGCCTATATACCAAGCATCTCTGTTCATAAGTGTTTTGACCGCCTTGTAGTTTATAGTCCAAATGTCTTAAAAACTTCTTCTGGATTCCCTAAATGCGATTAGAATATAAATGGTATAAAGAAATGTATTATACATCAATATCTAGTCTATTACAAACATACAAATCAATAAAATTGAAGTGTTTGTTTGTAATTTAGAAATTAAGGCTTTTTACTAAATGCATATGAAAGTCTATACAGTATACATACAACAAAAAATCAATTATTAAGTAATAAATCACCACTGAGTAAATCGAATTAAAACCAACCTCTGCCGACTTTAGCAGGTATCGTTCTATCTCGAGAAGGGTTGTTCTAAACTATATTTACGTAATCACTAACCTATTATATATATACTTCTAATATTTTTTTTACTTTAGGTACCTGCAATAGAATGGAGAGTAAATGCCAGCTTATATAGCAAAATAATCACTGATCCACCAGTACTACACATCAGTCCAAATATTTGCAGAATAAGGTGTTGAAATTTTCTGTCCTTTAATTTCATAGACGCAGATGGGCCGTTCAAATCGCTCATAAGTAGTACCGCTAAAGGCATGCATAATTGGTACTGAAATAAGGTAATATGAGTATTATTTTTATACAATGATAGTAATTTTTTTGTAATCCCGCATATTAATCATAATCTATAATATTATAAAATTCTAAACATGCCGTCTATGTACCTAGAAGCTTAAAAAAAACAACTGGAACACACTATATAAACGATGGAAAACACACGTTGCAATATTTTTAGATTCCTTATCTTATCGTAAGACCTGAACTGAACCCACGGAAAATTTTCTGAAAATGTACCTTATGTACCTCCATAAATCAATAATAAAACATACGATTGATGTACTGACAATAAATTCTATAATGCCGACACCGTTGCCACAAAAAGCAACCCTTTATAAACCAAAATAGCCTAAAAGAATAAAAATGGAACCCGTATGGTGAGTTAATAGCGAACAGCGCCATCTAGTTATGGACGTTGTATCTTTAAATTTATATCTTTCAAAGAAATATTATTCTAGAAAAGTTTTGTTTTAAGCCTGGTTAAATTATTTAAATATTTATAATGTACATGAAAATATATTTTTTATTTTATTTGCAGGAGTTCAGTCAGTTCGCAGACAGCAGACGGCCCACTTGATGGAAAGCGGCTATCATTGCCTATGGACATTTGCAACACCAAAGGTGCTAGAAATGCACTGCTGCTCTCTTAAGGGAAACTGGAACTTGGTCACTAATGCCGGAACACAGCTTAAGGTTGTTATGGCGACATACTTTAGACCAGGGATGGTAAGCCATCCAGTCGGGCAAATGCCCTACCACCTGGCTGTAGGTTGTTTTGCCGCCTCTTACGACAGACCGCCCGGCCGTAGGAAATTGTATTCTTTCTCAGTTCCTGCACGGAGAATTATTTAGTTTTTCTACAAAATAGTGACAAAATCATAGACTTGTCAATTTTTATTATAATTTTAAATTTGTTATATTCTAAATGAATTATCTCTTTCAGTTAATTTAATTTCATATATAGATACGATTATAAATCTTGAAATTGTAAAAAAAACTGTCTATATACTAGTTTTGTAGTCACACATTACCCCAACTGCACACAAAAATATATGCGAATTTATTGAAATTTTTTCCTTGAAAGTACTTGTATAGAACAACACTGTCATTACTGAGGCGCCTATCATCAAATAAGCAAGCCCTATGCAGCCGGAACCGATGATTTTACGCCGATATGCTCGTTCGTCGGGCTGTACCAAAACTATTTTTACAGGACCTACAAACTCCATTACAGGTTCTACGGGCGTCCTTTTTTTATACATTCCAGATTACAAGCTCTGTTGGCGACTTCCATTGATATTGTTACCTTTACTATTTCAAATCTATGATAAAAATATTGAAATCAACTGAGAGTTAATAATGAATATTTAAAACATTTTATTTACAACTATCATACTGACATCATAAAATCGTTTCAACCATAGATAATACTATATATATAAATTTCAAAGCTCAGAGTACATTATAGTAGTAATGGTATTTTTGTTCTTCTTTACTTGTGAAAACAGGCAAAGATACAGATACAACCTACAACGGCCCGAAGGGCCGCTTACATAAGGCTGTTTAAAGAACTGCCAATAGTTTTTGTGTAAAACGTATTTAGGCAGTTAATTATGATTAACTAATTTTATTTAAAGGCGATCGTCATGCAAGAGACCCTTAATGCCGGTACAGGTTAATCATTTTACCACATTTTGTTACATAGTTCCTTCCACACTAAGACACACAAAATAGCTTCCACCTAAAATATTTCATATTTTTTATATTTCAACCAGCTTCCTGATTTTTATCGCTAGCATGAAAAGTTACGTAGTATCCTGTTGAAAATAATACCATGAATTCTGGAAACACGCTTGGGACGATTAATATTTGACGCGAATCAAGATGTTTCGGATATTGCCGACCGGACCGGCCCAAGGGACAAACCAAAGTTCAAGCTTCGTAGCAAATTTAAGCGAGGATTTAGTAAACACCCCATCCGGTCATATTTCAAAGGAAAAAGGAGATCAGAACGTGAAGTCAAGTATGCTGAATTAGTTACGTAAGCGCTACAACGCCTATACTATAGTTTATAAGAAATAAGAATGCTGGTATTATAAAAATTCTAGCAATTCATGGAGCCGCCACCTGCGGCCGGACGGCTTATCGTAAGAGACGACAAAAAACCTACACCCGGCGGTTATTTCCCCGTCTAGACGGCCAGGAAGGGGTACCTGGTCTAGAGTATGCCGCTATAACAACCTTGAATTATGTTCCGGCGGCATTAGTTTATGGTAAAAAGTTTATGGAACCACAAAAATGACACAAAAAAACATATACAAAGATTTTTTTATTGCATCGGTTCAGCAGACAGGCAGATGGCCCAGTGGTGCAAAACGGTTACCATCGCCTATGGACATTCGCAACACCAAAGTGCTACAAATGCGCTGCTGCTTCCTAAAAGGAGACTGGAACCTGGCCACTAATGCCGGAACACAATTCAAGGTTGTTATGGCAGCAGTAGGGTAACTATTTCGCTGTACTAATACTTATCTATTGTTTATACCACGGCTGTAATATGCTCAATTAAAAAAAGGATTGCCTATTAGCGATCTCTTTAAGATGTAAGTCCGCCCTTTATTCAACTTGAATGTAACCTATACAGAGTCAACAAAGCATTTGTGCCAATACTATGTCCAGTAAAAATGGTACAGTATGTGCATTATACGAACACATTCCTATTCCTAAAACTGTTCCCCCGGTAACGATAAACTAACGTAGGACTGAACTGTTTTCCGGAATGCGTTGTATTGTTATTAAATGAGGAGGGTTCGCGCGAATCTTGTAGTTATCATAAAAAATAATGACGCCTCCGTGCAATATCAATATCGACAAATTGTTTTATCAAAATGAATGGAATCGCCGAAACAAATTGATGATAATCTCACGTGGGTTTTTTCGTATACCTTTCGTGTTGATATAAATTAATACATTATAAAATAATTTTAATATAATTGTGTCATCCTGAATTGTAAGATAAGATTATTTAAATTTAGAGATAAATAATTTAATCGATACGTAACATAATCAATTAGTATAAATCCGTTACGAATACAAATCCTGTACTTCCTTAAAATTTTAACAAATAATGTTACGCTATTCTACAATACTGTTATTTCACTCATTTGTATACTGAAATCGGCTTTGAGGCTATGATTCTTTCTTTGCAAACTCACTCGCTTAAGTTCATATTGTTGGCGAAGCGACTGGACTTGGCCAAGAATAAGTTTGCAGTATTGTTAATGCTAAACCCGCTTTGAGATTTACGAATGAAACTCACTCGGTGGAATACGAGTACTCATTTGAGGGAGATCAAATTAATTAACATCAAATGGAACACCCCTTGTTTAAAAAATAGTATTTATAATAGATACCTAGACCAGATACAGATAGACCTGTATAATTATGAAAGCACTTTGAGAGCCTGTTTTGAACACCAACCGATTTTCAGAAAATTTTATGTTTACTTCTACACATTCGGTATTTCAACATACCTATATGTATACGTGTACCATTAATCCTAGATAATATAAAAGTACCAACGGAATTCGAATTCGAACTATATGCCGATGAAAGCTTAGCATG
Source organism: Dendrolimus punctatus (assembly GCA_012273795.1). Lineage (NCBI taxonomy): Eukaryota > Metazoa > Arthropoda > Insecta > Lepidoptera > Lasiocampidae > Dendrolimus > Dendrolimus punctatus. Next base: position 9,631,803 of record CM022542.1, on the reverse strand, counting down.
ATTAAAATTAAATACTTATAAACAATTTAAATATCAGCCGGTTCGGCGGCGGAATCAGCTGAATCACTTAAGCGGCGCAAATATGCAACCCTCAGTGAGAGTTATATGTTTGTAACGTTTGCTGTCGAGACGCTTGGACCGTGGGGCCCTGAGGCCACGAGCCTCTACGAAAATTTATCAAAACAACTCAATGACTCTTCTGGTGATCAGAGGGCTGGTGCTTACCTCAGACAACGAATCAGTATGGCGATCCAGCGAGGAAACGTAGCCAGCCTTCTAGAATCCTTTCCCATAGAAGACGGAAAGAAGGCGATCTGGGCTCAGTATTCTACTTATAGTTTTAAGGGATGGGTAGAAAACAATACAAATAAGTTTTCTTTTATTGTATTCGATTGTATATATATATATATATATATAATTTAAATATGAGAGGAATTTTGTTTAGATATGTATATTAGTTTATACCTTCATCATGACCTTAGATATGAATCCACTATTATTAAAGTTATAAATGTATAATTTTGTGGAATGAACCATTTTATTTTGAACAAGGTGCAAAATAATATGGTTTTCAAGGGTCCGGATTCTGAAGTTGCCCCGGCGAAATGTAATAATACATGATCTAACTTTGAAAATATACTAGGCACAATTTTGAGTTTAATAAACATTTACGATATTAGCACTATCCAACAAAGGGTATAGCATTAAACATTTAATTATCCGGGTAAATATCGTAGTCCGAAAGATGACCACGAGAACCTTGTTTTAATGCCCATTCAGGGATGAAACCATAATCCTCGACAAAATTACTTTCCCTCTGAGATTCAACCATCCTCCGACAAAACGATACCTCGCCTCGCCTACCACCATTACCTTTTATTACTCCAAAGGTACACGGGTTTGCTTTTTTGACGTATAAATATAAGAAATTGTTGTAATAAAAGCGAATATCTTGGGTCGCCTTAATAAAGAGAATAATGCGCCACTGTACTTTTACCTCAAGAAATACGAATAAACAGGGCTTAGAAAACGCTCTTAAGTCTCAACGTTAACGTAAATATATAATTGCACATAAAATAATTTTCATTATTTATAAATATAGCTTCGTAGTGATTATATATCTAGTCAGTGTCAAGTACAACTCTTCACCCGAACAGCACCCAAATAGATTATATAGGTCCGGCTTTCGCCTGATATCTGATTGCTTGAAGACTATTCATATTTTAATATTGTGGTACATTTGACACTGACCAGATTCAGAAACCTAGTGAGGGGAGTATATTTAAAAAATGAACTTTGTGAAATCATACAAAATCAAGGAGGCTTTGACTTTAAAATGATAAAAAGTTGATTTGACTTTTTATTTTGCTGAGTTGGTTTATCAATTAGCTACATAAGTATTGTAAAACAATATTTGTAGAAAATGTATAAATTACCGATAAAATTGTTAATTGATCTTCTTTTTCCTGTTTTCCATATGCTTTTCTATGCTGCAAGATATTGGCAAACACAATTCTGACGGTATTGTAGCCTTTAAAATTTAATTGTCAGTAGAGCTACGCTATAACAACATGATGTACTGTCCACGAAGCCATCATCTAACCGAAGCATATGTCAGTCGCATTTAAAAATAAATATTTATATAAATACTATAAGTTTATAACATAAATGGAGTAATAAACATTCAAAAATATAGCTCATAAACACACTTCAGGTTATCATGGAGCTCAAGATGAAATCAATTTCAAAAACTGTATCATAAAACACTAACCGAAGAAATTAATTCGATTGGCAAAGCAATTACGGGCAGTCACGATGCCTAGTGATTCATGATGTTCATTACCTTATAAATAATCAGAAAGACGTATGGATTTACATAGCGCCTACGAGAATCTTAATAAACATGCAAATTATATGTTGAACAAAGATGAAAATTAAACATGTGAATTATTTACATACATTCATTACTCCTGGTGAAAGTGATACATAGTGTTCATCTATTTGTGATTGCCAGTGTTGATCGATGTGTGGTCTTCTTCTCTGTTTTCTGAAGCATCTTCTCATGTTTACGGAAGAGACCAATTTGAGACATAGCATTTGTTTGATATTGACAGACTATCAAGTATATTTTGATTGATATTGTCAGTATAAACAACAAAACAACAAAAATTATATTTATTTATACTACTTTATTTTTACCTTGAATAACGGTAAAGCCATTATTTTTATTAGTTAGACGAGTAATTTTCACGACGCATGCAGTCTTATAAAAATCTTTGAAGTGCGTACTAATCCACATACAATGAAAGCTTCATAAAGCATAGGTAACAAATTTCGAACTCTGATGTTTCCACCAGGTCCCTATAGAAATTATAAGCCAAAAAAATACTGGCTTGACGTCAAAGATGACATGTATTCCAGTGGTGCCACAATGAGGAATGCCGAAGACAGCGCATGTTCAGAAGAAAATATAAATAAATGGACCCTCGTTTGGAAGCGGACGCTTTAAGTGCCACCGATTTAACGCTATAACTATACTGCCTTACGTCTTTGAACAAGAATTATTGATTTCTAAGTAGAAAAAAATATACAATCATATAGACAACTACATGCCTTTCAAAGAAATAATTTAAGAAACTACCGGCCCTCAGAACAGACCAAAACACAACATAATTTAAGTGCAGCATAAATCTTCCTTTTTACGGTGACAAACCTAAACGCATTACAGAGGTCTCTTTATTCCATGGGGTGCATACTTATGGCGGAGAAAAAACTTTGGAAAAATCTTTGTACACACAACGTAATATACGAGCTCGGACCCTTCTGCATTAGAATCGCTTAAAAGCGTTGTCTTGTTTTCACGAGAATGAGATGTTGAGATCGTAGTATCTTTTAAGATTTCCTGAACTTTGTAAATATTCTCTCACGTGTGTATTTTCTTATTTGATGCTTATTGAAAAAACTTTGAACTCTTACTTTCCAATATTAGGCGCTCATATGTTTTCAATTATTCCTACATATTTACGAAATACCTACACTAGTCCCCACAATTTCTTCCACATATTCAATGAAACTCCTGAATTTTAAGGATAAACATTTGATTTTTTTTATATGCTTTTATGGGAAATAAAATTATAATAACTAATTGATTAGTTTTAGAGAATGTGACGTGACACCAGCGCTGCAGCTGATTGTTTTAACTAGCACTTATTGAGTTGAAGCCTTTTTAGATTTAAGTTAGATTTAAGTTGTAATTCAATAAATAAGCCACCAGGGACTCAAAACAATGGCTTAGGTTTAAATCATGGCTAAGAATCATGCACTGTTCTGACAGTTTTTGGCTCTAATTTGCACTTTTGACAATTACCAATTGCTGACAGTATAGAAAAACATCACCAGGAAACCTACATAAATCAAGATTATCGGCCTATAAAAGTTGCTAATCCGCTTTAAGCGTATATGTGTGGCTGGCACCTTCTGATCCTCTTAAAATAGATGAGACTTAAACAGCAGTATAATATTTAATTATTAAAATAATATTATGTATTATAATCCACATGATGAAAAACAATTATTCCATTATTAGAATAGGCTTATAAATCCTGAAAGAATATGATCAGATCAGTAAGTAAACTTGCCACATAATAGTACAATAATCATACTTGCACAATAGTCGAGTAACACCTTAACAGCAACGATACGTGTTAACGAGGTGATTGTCAATTATGTTACTATTCCATTTCAGCAATAAAATTGCATCCATAAACTTCACAGGCGACAAGCAAAAGCAATAAAAAGCCAGCGTAGTTTTTGTTTCAATGCCCAGTTACAATTACAATTCAACAACGTTAATGTAATATTGGAACTTACCCTTAATTTTGGTCCAATAGCTTAATTATTGTTCTAAGTTATATAGACGGTTTCTGTGGTTGAAGAGGCTAAACCTTTCCCGGCAAACCTCATTGGAACACAGAAAATCCGAGTTCTATTCCGTGTATGGTAAATTTCAGAAACGAATTTTCTTCGTTATTAACTATGGTCTGGGTGTCTGGGATCGGCCCCAGAGTAGTTAGGTGTACGAGTATAGTACCCAAAACCCATGCGTAATTTGCTTCATTTCCTAATCTTATGAGATACATAAATGACACTCTCGTATTATAGTAATCTTTTGTTTTGCGGGGCGAAGGCAGACGGAAGTGCCTTGGGTCGATTGATGAAAATAATATCTATTTTTATAGCTTAAAGCAGACCAACCATCAAACGGTCCACCTGGTAGAAAGTGGTTATTATATGCTATAGGCGTGTGCAATACCAAGCATTGTCAATGCGTTCCTGGATTTTATGAAAAGGAACTGGTCAGTAATGCTTTAACACAATTCGAGCTTCTTGTGGCGGTATGCAAAGAAATACTTTATGCAAAATTTAATAAACTTAGGAATTATGCAAAACGCTACGAATGTGATTTTTATCAATAAGTAAAAAAGGGGTTATAACGAGTACTAAAGAACACGAAAAAATCTGCCGGAGGACATACCTTTTAGATAAGCGGTACGCTACACTGTAGAGGCTCGAAAGGCGCAAACCTCCAGGTTACAACTAAGAAGCCACTGCTGAAGTTAGACACGCTGTTTGTTAACATTTGAATCATTTCCTTAAACATTAACTAACGAGAATAAGAGAATTCTAAAATAAAGCTCTAGTTCACAATGTCGACTACATGTAAAGGACAAACAAAGAATAATACCGAAGGAAACCTTATTGTTGGTTTATAAAACATTTACCAACGGTTATTGTTCATTTTTAGTCACAACCTTTAGAGGTTTCGTTTCATTAAGTCCGCTGCTCTAGGCTTCAGAATGTAGGTCCTAGGCCATTGTTGTCTCATCGCATTGTTGTATTCAGTCTGGTGACAGTCAACGAGCAATTTTCTCATTCGCTATTATACGTTATCATTCATTGTTTGTGAGACATACACATTGTCTTATTAACGCTTTAATGCATCAGAATTGTAAAGTTTTAAAAAGGAGGTTGTATATTTATGTATTCTTCTTTATATGTCACATATTTTCCTATGACAAAAGCGTCACTTTAACAAAGACCAAAAACTTTGTTCAAAAGATCTATGCTATATGAACATAGCGGTTTCAAATATAATCAGCATAATTTTCGATTTTTGCATACTGCAGGAATACGGTATGTGTATATGTACCTATAGGATAAAATGTGAATTTCAAATCTCTATTTAAAATATGTAATGAATTTCATGAAAACCGGCTTTCAGATTGCAGCTCATTTTACGAAAGTATTGTTATCAACCTATTTTTATACATTCAAAATATTTATTGAAATATCTGTTAAAGCGTTTTTGTGATGACTGTGTAATAGCGAAGGATAACTCTAAAAATTTACTCAACACCTAAATATAGGTATATACACAGTATAAGCGGATTTATTAGACGAAGTGAATTTTCTGCTTATTATTTTTCAACAGTTATTTCCCCTGTTGACCCGGTCCCTATCGTTAGTGGAGCCCGGCGACCCCCAGGTGCCATCCTTCATTAATCTTATCCCCGCGCGCGGAACTCCAAGAATCTTAATTTGAAGTTTCGACGCTTCTCTTTATCTCAACTATGCTAAAAGAATTCAACAGAGAGGTATTCATTATAACGAAGTGCTTTTTCATCTTTGCATAATCTGCATCTTTTTGAAACTTGTTATATCTCATAACAATCCTTTGGCCTTTAACATTCTTGGAGATTAGAAAACGTACCAGACGTATACCCCCTTACAAAATAGTTATAACAGATATAAATAGGTTATATAAGTATTCTAAATTGGAATTATGTATAACATTTTTTTAAGGAGCCTACAAACCTTGTATATTTATTGTCAATAAACGGGATTATTGTAATACGAGTAGTTTTGCTTTTGCTTTCAATTTCATATTAGGTAATGACCCAGTTATCAGACAGCGTAAGTACACAAAATTGGTGCTAGCTAGGTGAACCTATTTAATTTTCGTAAAATTAATCAATTAGATTAAGCATAACACGAAAATAGAAAAATATAAATTATAGAAAACCCTGAAAGGGAAACGGGCGCTTTAGCCGTATAATTCATACGAGAAATATTTACCCCAAAACATTTTGTGGATAGATTCACAGCTGGCAACATTAAGACAGGCATCCGAAGGTGCTCGAGCATGTCTGAGAGCCTAACTTTGACCGGTGCAAGCAAACTGTAGCTCCTTAATGAAGTTCTGAAGTTTGTTCCGCAAAGTCCTCCACCTTAATAACTAACTTAAGGTAAAGGTAATAAGTTTGATAATTGAATGACTAGTTTAACGGTGGAGATGATAAATTTCGTGGTCAGCTTCGAGCAAATGCGGTTACATGGGTTTTATGTTAATGTTATATGTAGTAGTGAGATTGGTATATATCCTTATGTATAGTCACCCAAAAAAGCATTTTATCAGTTTTGACAACAATTCGTAGTTAAGAAGATTAGGAAGATTAGCCAAGATTAGGAATTTGAATATGTTTGAATGTTTTGTTACTGTCACATAGATTTTACAAGTGTAAATATACTTGATCATCCTATGAGGCGCAAATGATATTCGATCTTAGGCCTCATTTACGGAGACGCGGCGCATCGAGCGTTGTATGTGGCGTGGTGTCTCGTAGCGCATCGGAGTTTTTTCCGTTAGTGCGGCAACGCGTGTACCGGTCCGTATTATCGCACGCGTAAACACAAACATGGCAATGTACGATCTTGTTTATAAAGATGTGAGGCGTGAAGCATGACGGTGCACGCGACTGGCAAAGCTGAGGCGCACGCAGAGAGTAGCAGAAGTGGATTTTTAATCACTTCGGGCGCAGTGGTGGGAAAGCTACACCGCGACGGATGTCACTAGAACGGAGATAGATATAAAGCCGCGACAAACACCGCGTGAGGCGCATCGGCGCCGTTCGCGGATAACGTTACATTTCAAGCAAACGCATGTAAAATCGCATCTCCGTAAATGAGGCCTTACGGTGGTAAAGGACTTTCTTGACTGATTAAAAACCTGTGACCAACTGGCTAACTAAACGGCTCGCGGTTAATCATGGTTCGTTCGAAGACTAAATTATGGGACATTATTTTTAGTTGTCAATAAATACTTTTTGTCGATATTGCTTTGTATGTCCCATGGGTCCTGCCACAAATATTTATGATTTAGTTTGGTTTTTAAGTTCAATAATCATCATAAAAGTCTGTACCAAACGCAAACTCGCTTGTAGGTATTTCACTAGCGCCAAACAACGGAGTTCTCTTCGCAACCCAAAATGTCATATTTCACATACATAACACCTAATATTTTCCACGCGAATCATCTTTCTCACTAAAATAAAGCATATACTTTATACAATTTTAAAAGTACCACGTCTGTACATTGAAGCTCTTATAAAGATTAAGTGAAATAGACTGAACGATGAACAAAAAGATGTTTTTTTTAGCTTCCTTATCTATTTGTCTGTTTGTTCGGGATTCACGTAAAACTACTGAGCCGATTTCGATGCGATTTTTACTTATTAATAGCAAATCTTTTGGGTTTTAGAAGCTCGACTGTGAGTGTGGATTATCATACATTGGGCAAACAAAGAGGAGCATAAAAACACGGATAAAAGAACGCGTTGCTGACATAAAACACATGAAGTTTACGAAGTCTGCGATCAGTGATCACATGCTAGATAAACCCAACCACTACATCAGATTCGATAACCCACAAATCCTCGCGAGAGTGAATCTTTTCATATCTAGAATGATGCGTGAGGCTATTGAAATAAAAAAACACCCAAATTTCCGTAGAGAAGTGGTTGGCAAGTACCAACTGTTTGGGATCCGATCATCAAAACTATTAAGACCAGCAAAAACCAGCAGTCAGACCTCAAGACACTGTGAGCTCTTTCTGCGTTCAACGGAACAAAAACCAACTTGACTGTTAATTTCTTTTATTTTACCTTCCACTCATTTTAATATTATATAAAAAATTAGAGCTAGAGATGTTTGTTGAAGAGTCTCTTGCGCTGCTTCTTCTTGCCAAGCCATAACATGTGAAGCGGTGGTAAATTAGATTAGGCACCCAAAGAGTAAATAATAACCATAAACAAAATTAATTTTAAGTAATTAAAATGAACAAGTTGGCGGTAGGCTAAATAAAACTTTAACAATACTCGGTGACACTTATCATCTTTGTCTTCCGTGATTACGTCGGAATAACCAAAATCAAAGAAATTACCGCGCTTAAACCCGTTAAAACGTAGTTTTATTATATATTGTATTGTATGTTATTTACATATATCTTATTAGTATACTTTTTATATTTTATTACATACATACATACATATTCTCACGCCTGTTTCCCATTGGGGTAGGCAGAGACGATGGATCTCCACTTGTTACGATCTTGACAAACACTTTTCACTTCATCCACTTTCATTAATCTTCTCATACATACACGCTTATTTAAACTACTTTTTATCTGACCTTTCTTCAAAATATCTTCAATTTGATCATGATGAGTACGTCTCGGTCTACCGTTACCGACTCTACCAGTCACCTTATCTATCCCGTTATCGAAAAAAGTACATATATATATTTTATTAATGTATGTATATTACGTCTGTATTTATTTATAACAAGATACTGATTCGGTAAAGTGAGAATAAAGCAACATATCTCTGTTCTTATGAAACTTCTTGTCCATTCAAAGGTTGTCTGGAAGAAATCGCTAATAGCTATAAGACCGCCTATTGTATTTTAAGATTTCTGTTTACTTTATCTTTTAAAACATAATAAAGCGTATGCATTCTTTCATCATATCATCCATCACACATTTTTACCTTTACATTGGGTACCTATTCATCTTCAAATACAACATTTTTTTGTCACGTGGCTTTCATCCCTTGTCATTACATGCCCATACCACCTTAATCTTCTTCCTCTCAATTTTTCATTCAGGGTGCAATTTTTAAACATCCCCTTATAAACTCATTTCTTACCTTATCCATTCTTGTAACACCACACATCCATCTTAACATTCTCATTTCAGCTGAGTGGAAATATTTGTGGTTTATCACTTTAGAGGCCCATACTAAACAAATAACTGCCCTGCTGGAAATAACCTTAGATTTTTAAAATATACAAAATAACTGCAATCTTTGTTACCTGACCAATGTGAACGAAATCCCGGCAAATTTCAGTTCTTCATCAAATCCACATGTTTTGTGAAAAAGCTCTTATTTTTATTTATACTTCTGGTTTCACAATCACTTTTACTAGTGCTTACGGTATTTTTTTACCTGTTTGTAATTTTACTTATTATAAAACTGGCTTGATTAGTTATAACGCAATATTTATAATAAATTTTAAGCGACTACGTTAGAACTCTTGAAATGGCATTAAAGGGTAGTCGTTAAAATTTTATTAGCCTCACTTATAGTAATGCGATATTTATGACGTAGGAGAAAGGCCCTGAAGTTTATTGTTTCATGGTTGAAGGGAGACGATGAATAAACTTGGCAATTTATGCCAGCTGTAAATCCGACGGTATCCGTAAACTTAGGTAACAATCGCACAAATCTTCTGCGTTGTTCTGTTATTGTAATTGTCGGGAAAGTTGCCGAGTTATTGCATACAGTGTAGGAATAACTACGCAAAGATGCTGCGTAGTTAATGAGGTAAGTTATGAACAACACTACTAACTCGTGGTTATAGTTAAGTAATTAAATTAAATTTTGATGAATAATTTTAGAGCTTCAGTTAAAACAATACACACCTGAACCCTCAAATCGATTATTGTGGATTCTTTACAACGGAAAAAAAATGATAACTAGTGGGCCCGGTGAATGTTGTCCTGCCCTGAAAAATAAAAGGTTTAGAACGCGATTGCAACGCCATCTACCGGGTCCAATTTTAAATCGAAGCAATCCAGAGACCCACTCAATCACACACACAACGTTCCATCAAAATCCTGGAACCCCTACTGGATCCAATTGTGAATCTAAACTACCACGGACCGACTTTTCAACCTTTCAAAGATCAGCCGGAACATCCAGAGATAAAGACAGACAAACAAAAAATCTAAAAATTGCATTTTCGGAATATCCTGGTCCGAATTGTCCTCTCTGATTTTTTCACATTTTTTATTTTGACATTACAAACAGACACTTCATAGACAGTTTTATTAATCTGTATATATTATTACTTGTATAGTTTTTTTGTATAGACTTCTGTAGCCACGTCAAAAAAGGAATTGTATGACTCTATATATCACAATAATTTTTCGCAGAAACTACTGAAAATACTTTCACAGGGAGACGTAGTCTGTATGGTGCTACAAAGTTATGTAGTGATTTTGTCTTAAATGTAAAGATTAATGGTCGCTATTGGTTATATCAAATTCATATTTAAATTTGATAAAACTATCATTTTATAATTTTAATTTAAAAATTTATAAAATTTAGCACACGCAAAAGTTCGAGTTGAGCGCTGTAACTTCAGAAAAATAAACTGAACAAGACACTTCCGCTCTTGCCTAAATGGCTACGGAACCCCAGATGAATTGAAAAGTAATGTACTTATTTCATAATAGAATATTACACATTGCTTAATGAAAGTCATGAGTCTACCACCGCTTCCAAAGCAATTTTAGTTAGTGCAAAAGCCAAATAGAAACATTACTTATTTTGGTTAACTGTATGTTGGTTACTTATCGTTCATCATCGTCCTTATTTCCTTACCACTCGACCTAAATTATAGAATAGACCTCACTTATGTAAGTAACCATGATCAGCAGAATCCGTAAAACACACAAGAGGCATCGGCCGGTGATTCGGGTCAATGTCAGTGCCATCCATCATTGGGCAAGCGTAAAAACTGAACGTATGGATCGCTTCGTAGCCTCACTCATATATCACTCGAGCACTCATCAGTTTTATGGGCTGGTGTAACTTATGGGAAAAAGCGGGCACTCACAACCGGCACTCGTCTGCCTCGTGTGTACTAAAACGCATGAAAAGTTGAGAGGGTTGCCAATGAAGCTAGCAATAAAAATATGTAACTGATATGAAATAACTTCTAAGTACTCGCAGAAAGCTGTTGGTTACAGTAGAGTAGAGTATGCGGAATTATTACCGTCTAATGTGGTAAAGAGACAATACTTTTTGGGACACTTAAAAATTAAATAATTATTTAGAAACAGTTTTTAATTTTAAAATTTCTGCTTCGGCTTGCTACTGTCTTTATATTATAATAAACTGACAATCCCGGGGAACGTTGTCCTGCCCTGAAAAATAAAAAACTAAAATGCGATTTTTTTTAATTTTTTTTATTGCAGGAGATCAGCAGACAGGCAGACGGCCACTGATAGACAGCGGTTACCATCGCTATGGACATTGCAACACCAAAGTGCTACGAATGCGCTGCTGCTCTCTTTAGGAGCCTGGAACCTGTCACTAATGCCGGAACACAACACAAGGTTGTTATGGCGACATACTCTAGACCAGGGTGGTAGCCATGCAGTCGGGCAAATGCCCTACCACCTGGCTGTGGTTGTTTGTCGCCTCTTACGACAGGCCGCCGGGCCGCAGGAAATTGTATTCTTTCTCCGTTCCTGCACGGATAAAAGATAAAGAAAGATAAGGATAAAAATTAGTGCTAAACCAGGTCCAATTGTGAATCTAAACCATTCTAGTATATCATTGACTTGTAGTTACATACATACATACATAACTTCACGCCAGGTCCCTTGCGGGGTAGGCACGAACAACAGAGTGCCATACAGGCTTATTCTTACACACCTCACTTGCTTCTTTGACATTCATAGCTCTTGTCATGCACGCTCGTCTATTCTTAAGGCTCCTGACATCACCTTCTGCTAATACACGATCAATTTGATCATGGAAGGTGTGTCGTGGCCTTCCGCGACTTCTGCATCCATCCACTTTTGCATTGTATATCTGTTTAGTCATTCTTTCATCATACATTCTTTCCACATGCCCGAACCACCGGAGCATTCCTTTCCTTACCTTTACCCCGACACTCTCTTTCAGACCAACTCTCTTTCTTACTTCGGTATTACGAACGCGGTCCGCGAGCGTCACTCCGCAGATTTTGCGTAGTGCTCGCATCTCGACTGCGTTTACTCTACTTTCATGCTCTCTGTTCCATACCCAACTCTCGCTTCCATACGTGAGCGTAGGTACCAGCACTTGTAGTTGACATCGATTATTACAATAAGCTACAAGCAGGGGTGACGGATGCTGTCAATTGTGGAAGAAGGCGGAGTTATCCGTACAGGAACGGAGAAAGAATACAATTTCCTGCGGCCGGGCGGCCTGTCGTAAGAGCCGAAAAAACAACCCACAGCCAGGTGGTAGGGTACTTACTCGACTGGATGGCGACCTCCCCTTATCTAGAGTATGCCGCCATAACAATCTTGTGTTGTGTTCCGGCATTAGTGACCAGGTTACAGTTCAGTAAGAGAGCAGCAGTGCATTTGTAGCACCTTTGGTGTTGTAAATGTCCTTGGGCGATAGTAACCGCTTTCCATCAAGTGGGCCGTCTGCCTGTCTGCTGAACTTCTGAAATAAAAAAAAAAGTTCCAAACCAATTTTTTAATAGTATTTTTCTGCGATTTTTCGATATATTCTTAGTTATTCTATTATTTGGGGTGAAGAAAATCTAAAAAGCCAATAATAATAAAAATCGGTTCATCCATTCTTGAGTTATAAATGGCGTAACTAACCCCACTTTGTTTTTTATATATAGATTCATATGTATACCTTATGTTTTGTAAAGGGGCTTATTAACTTTCGCATACTGAATCTAAAACAATAGAAAATTTACTCAAGTTAAGCATTGTCAGACTTCGCGAGCCCTAATTCCATGATGTAACTTTGGTTAAATTAATAATGTGTATGTTAGTAGTTTAATATTCATAGTGCGTAATTATCATTGCAAATGGTTACGCATTGTCGTCGAGGGTGAACTGCGTAAACGGACAAATGAGATTAGCATCCTAATTCCTTGATTGATGCTAAACCACCGCCACCCGCGTCATGACTTGGTAGCCTTTATGCATACTCATAATTCCAGGTCACGGATTATCATAGATAGTAGCTAGAAACGGTACTTGAAACCAAAACTTTGAATATAGTTCAACATTAAAATAATAGGTAAAAATAGACTTTAGTGATTTAATAAAATAAGTAGTCGAAAAGTACGTTTTTATTTTAAACAAAAACTAAACTGGCTTCAGTCCAAAAAGCATAAAATAAATATTTTATAATAAAAATATAGATAATATTTAGTTATTGCTTTTTAGTGTTTGTTAAAAAATATTGGAGTGATAACTTCTTATGGGAAGGTAAACTGCTTCGTAACGTAACGCATTACGGCGCTAGTCTACTGTCTGGCTTCCCTTTCTTTCAGGCATACGGCAAGGTAGGCAGGCTCCTCCTCTTTCACTCTAACCAACAGCACTCGCCGTATTTTTTTTATTTTTTTATTTTTTTTATTGCAGGAGTTCAGCAGACAGGCAGATGGCCCCTTAATGGATAGCGGTTACTATCGCCTATGGACATTTGTAACACCAAAGGTACTACTAATGCGCTGCTGCTCTCTTGAAGGAGACTGGAGCCTGGTCACTAATGCCGGAACACAGCTAAGGGTTGTTATGGCGTCATACTTTAGACCAGGGGTGGTAGCCATCCAGTCGGGCAAATGCCCTACCACCTGGCTGTGGGTTGTTTTGTCGCCTCTTACGACAGGCCGCCCGGCCGCAGGAATTTGTATTCTTTCTCCGTTCCTGCACTGATAGATATTTCGGTAATTAAATTAAATAATTTTATTTTTCCGGGATAAATACTATTCTATATATTTTGTCTCTGAAGCATCCACAAGTTATAAAAAAACTCATCTTAATTTCGTTATAATAATTAATACCTTACTTTTTACGTTTAAAAAATTTGTTTTTTTTTTATTTATCACCAACATATTAACTTTAATCATACTATTTACCTCATTCTTTAAATGCCACCCATAATTAAATTTAAAGTAGGTACGTCACTACTGTATTTGTTTTCTGTCAAATAACCTCAATATATTGAAATTTATTTCTAAATTACAAGATTACCTAATTTATAATAAACTGAATAAAAACCAAGTGTTTATAAAAGTCCGCATTTATCTTACAAAATTATCTTTAGAATGAAGCTACGTTCGGCTACTTCAGGTTAAATGCTCTTTGAGAGAACCGCTAATGGATAAAGAACTTATTTATACGAGTATTATCGTGAATAAATAATCTACTTTGCATTTCAGATAATTTTAATGTCTGATTTAACTGTTAAGTAATGATTTCCGGTATAATCTTGTCACAATAATACTAAAATCAAATTAGATAGTTAATTTTATTAAAGGTCTTGTAAGGGGAATTGCTACATAAGATGTTAATGATAGAAGTTTGTAGATGAAAGTTTTTTATGTTTAAATTATATTGAAATTATTGTGCTAAGATCAATGGCTGTTATGGCGACTGACCGAGTACGATGCAAAACTAGTATTGATGAATGTTGGGTTGTGTTTCGGCATTAGTGACCAGGTTCCAGTCTCCCTTAAGAGAGCAACAGCGCATTTGTAGCACCTTTGGTGTTGCAAATGTCAATAGCGATGGTACCGCTTTCCATCAAGTGGGTCGTCTGACTGCCTGCTGAGCTCTTGCAATAAAAAAAATGTATGCTGTGTTAAAATGCACGTGTCGGCGTAAATCGTTGACACGGCAATGTATGGCTGTTGCTAGCCTGTACAGATCTCGTAGACTATACATTTTTCGGTATAAAGAAGGAAGCTTCGTTTGTCCTCTGTATAGAAATAACAAAGATCATGGCGTCAGTGCAGGACCTTTTTTTAGTGACATTATTTTTTTCGTCATAATTGAAATATAAACATAAATTAAATAAACATGTAACAGATATGAGGAAAAAAGGCACCATAAATGTAGTTCTGCAAAGTCCTGCAGTGTTGCCGAAGATATGCCAAATTTAATAATATTCAATTTATTCATATTCAATAATGAAAATGTATAACCTATACGTTAAAAAATTCGAGATAAAACGGTCCTATTTTCATTTTGATTGTAGACATGACGCATAAACCAAATTTTATAAAATTTGGTCAATATATCGGTTTTTGTGAGCTAATATAACAGGCATTTAAAATTACATTCACATCTATAATATTTTACACTGGGTGGTGGAAAGTCTTGCCATTTTGTCGTCGGATACGTTTGTGGTATTAAAAGACTAACATGTAAGAAATAATACGATTTTTGGCAAGTGCAGTGAGTTATTGAAACAAACAAAATGGCGGCTGCCCTAAATGGTGATTGCTATTGTGTTGAATGATTGGTTAAGGGGATTTCAGTTTCCATGTATGTAACTATGATGTCTGCGTCTGAAGTCAAGGTGGATATTCTTAGTCGTCGAGGTTTGGGTTACACGATAAACATTTACACAACTGAAGGCAACAAAATTATACTATTATCTTCACGGCTCATGTGTACGGAATATCATGGGTTTTTTTTTACTTTTCGCACACACAATAATAGCATACACGTACATGCTATAATTATATTATACAACTAGGACCCGCCCGCGACTTCGTCCACGCATGACATGAAATTGAATTTTCGCGGGATTCCAGGACACAAAGTACCGCAGGATTAAAAAAAATTTTTGGGCATCCGAACAACTTCAAACCGCTCTCGGGAAAAATCCCGCAGCATTCCTGGTATAACAATATCACACATTTTATTTAACAAAATTTTCTATCGATCAGTGAAGAGATTCGATTTTTTTCAATCTGGCCATTTTAACCATTTTCTTTAAAAAAATAACTGTGATATCTAAGGAAGAAAAAATGGTTGGGCATGACTTTTGATAAGGGTTCTATTAGTACCAAAATGACTACGGAACCCTAAAGATAAGACAAAACAATGAATGTCTTTAAGAAAACAATGCTTCCTTAAAAATGGCCTTCCAGCTACATTTCATTATTTATTTAGGTATAGTGCAGAGTAAAGTGCGGCGGGGCGTCAAAACCGGCGTGCGGTTAATATTTCACAGACCCGACGCTAAGTCGACGGAGATTTATGGCGCGGCAATGGCCTGTGTTCTACAATTAACTAGCCTCCAAACCGGGGATTGCCTATTAAGGCCTATCAGTGCTAGGACACCCTCAATTACAATTAGATTCTTGTGGCTATTACTAGATTTCATTAGTATGGAAACTTTATATTTCTACACACAAAGTAAAAGTGACTTCGTTTATATTTTCTTTCTTCACAGCATTGAGAGTAAATTAATTATAAATTAGTATGTAGTATAGTTATGAAAATGTACTGTTGCCGACATACTGGGAAATAGCGGTAAAATTAATACAGCAAGTTGGCAAACCATCAAATTTGATTTTGTCACATAATTTTTTTCTACTAACATGTAATAAATTAATTATATACCTATCGTGGTGTAATCGGAGAAGAGTGCAGCAATGTTCTTTTCCCCGGGCACGCTTCGCTCCCCCAAACGCGCTTCCCTTCGCCTAAAAGCCATTTCGATCTATGACCAAGAAATTCCCTGGGCAAAGCACACCAAATACCTGGGTGTCACCCTAGATCAGAACTTGCGCTTTAACGAGCATATCACTATAGTCCGAAATAGAGCGCGATTTGTGATGGGTCGTCTAGCACCCATGATAACCGAAGCAAAATGTCCCTCAGACACAAGCTTACTCTATATAAAACATGCATCCGCCCGATCATGACATACGCGAGTGTGGTATTCGGCCATGCCAAGCCTACCCATTTAAAGAAACTGCAAATCGTGCAGAATAAATTCATGCGCTGAGCCGTCGGTGCTCCCCTCTATGTGCGTAACGTCGACCTCCACCGCGATCTGGAGCTTCCCTCTATCAAAAACTACATTACGTCGCTCTCGCGTAAGTATTTCGATCTCGCGCCGCACCATCGAAATCCGCTCGTCGTATCCGCGTCCGATTACAAGACTCGGCGAAAGGCTCTCGTGCGACGACCGCGTAATGTCCTTGCGGACAAGGTCGACGCTATCACAAAACGGCTGGCCCGGATCAGCCCGCCCGCGGTTAGGACGGCAGGCTGGCAGGCACCGACAGACAGACATAGACGGCGGCGTCGCAGACAACGCCAATCACGATCTCTCCACGTCCTCGCGAGGGACGCCAGGAGACATAGCCCCCCCCCCACAGGATAGACTAGGCGTGTTGCTGGGAAGGTTTTTTTTCGCCGTTTCTTCTTTCCCAGCCAAAACACGTTGCGAAACGGCAGTAAGTTAGCGTAGGCCACCGCGAACCGCCGATCCCGGTCCCCCGAGATCCTTTTTCTCGGGCTTTATATTTCCCGTCGCCCGTTCCCAATTAGTTCATTGTGTTGCCCATTGGCGGGCATCATCAGATTCATCCCCCTCTCATGGCAACAGTCCAGCCGAGGTAAAACTCCCTAGGGAGCTCCCTCAAGCAAGTTGCCCCCGGGCTCGAGCGCCTTGCGAAGGCGCTCGCCCCAAAAACCCCAGTAAAGTTGTGAGGTCTTCGGACCAACAACATAAAGTCAAGTCAAATAAAAAAAAAAACACTTTCGTTATTAGTTTCGAGTTAATCACAACACTTCTCACAGGGTCTTAAGTAAGATAAAATTCTTGCCACAGCCAGTATTCACAAAAAGTTGATAGAAAAGTATGTGATAAATAATAATTAATAATAATATAAGTAATAATAATCGTCAGACAAGCACACATATTGTATATCCCCAAATTAAGCAGGTTACGCTTATGTTATGGGTAATACACAATGCATTACACTGGAGCCGATCCCAGACACCCAGACCATAGTAAATAAAAATGAGTTTCCGAAATTTACTATGCCAGGAATCGAACCCGGAGCCTCTACGTTGCAGTGAGGTAGGCCGGCAAAGGCTTAGCCCGCTCAACCACAGAGGCCGCAATGTTCTACCTACTTCACTAGGCAAGAACCGAACACATTTCCGTACATTCCGTCGCTGATGCCACTTGTCTATTGGGCCAGAGCGGTCCAGCCTGTGGATTGATGGATTTAAAAGATATATGCAGTAGAACAGCTTATAGATGTGAAATATTTTGTTTATTAGGTTTTTAAGGTTGTGGAAAAACGATGGACTTCTTATGTCGTCATTACCTAATTTTTTACTGCGTGTGGTCTTATACATACTTGGCAGAATATTTTCTTCTACTTATAACCCATAACTCCAGGCGATTAACCTCAAGGCATGTTAGACTGCGTTTTTTAATACAATAGATCCAAAAATCTAGCCTAAATTATTCAGGAGAAGCGGATACGTTCGCTCCATCTTTTTAAAAATGTAATATACTGTTACGAGCTACATAGGACTCGAATTAAAATGCCGTTGGAATAACCATAGAATTTATTGGAACTATACAAACACGTATAACATAGGTACAAATATAAGTAAGTAAGACACTGCCAGTACAAACTGCACGCTTCAATAACACGCGCAAATTATGTCTCTATATAACTTGTCGAATGTACACACGTCTTGCTAGTATCGTAATCGTCGCTAGACTGCCTTACCCCTCGGTTCGGGCATTGTTTTATACTAACTATACAACACAATAAAAGATTAGTTCGACACACCTGCCTAATGACGGCCATAAAACAAGTGAATGCTTTTATTAATTACAAATTCTAAACACAAGGTAAACGAAAGAATTCCAAAATGCGAGAAGGTAATAAACTGTGCTTTATGACAGGCAGGTGTGCGTTTACCTTTGTCGGTATGTAACAATGCCAAGTTCTGTAATCAAATGTTTAACACATTTTATCACTTGCTTTTTCAAAGATATTTGCCGAATTGTTTCGTCATTTAATACATGTTATACCAATCTGATGAATATGCAAATTCCAAAAATAATGTAAATTATAAAGTCATTGTTGTAGTAATGTGTAACAGATATGATAACGGCATCTGAAAATAAACAAGATATATATGAACACATTCTTATAAATTAAGATTATTATAATGAATCATTTCGCGATAATCAAGCTTAATAAATTCAAGATAACCAAACATTTTTGAGGATTAGGATATTTTTGGTTTTGATTGCTCGGATAAAATTATAGAGAACAACACTTAACAAATCCTTAAAATTATATCCGCTTCTAAAAATCAACCAAATATAGTAAAATAAAAAAAGTAAATTTTAGACAAAAAGAATTTAAATTTAGATACGATATTAGAGTCACAAAAATCAATATTCTTCAGAAAGCAAAGTCGCTTTCCACGTCTGTTTGTCCGACTGAATATCCGCTAACTCCTCCTTAAAACCCCTCAACGGAATTTTAAGCAGTTTTCAAATCAGTTACATTATTGTTATTTTTCCACTGAAGGTTTATGTATATAACAAACCTAATAATTACAAATACAATTAAAAACTAAAAATAAACTCAGTTATAAATAGTATGAGCAATTATAGACTGTGTAACAAATCGCTGCCAGATGGGAGCATGCCCAGAAAGCTGGCGGCATTGCCGCGTTGTATAGCGTGTTTATTTGTTGGGCGAAATATGAGCCAGCCTTCTGATCACGGGTGGCATTAAAGAGTTTCTTGCAAATCTCTTTGAAGAAACTCTTTGCCGATGGACTCCGCAGACCTAATTATTCAACTCCAACCGGCACAAATATATAATCCGTTCTTCTCTTTCTTTCCTTTTACCATATCCCAACTTGGGGTCGGCACAATATGTCTTTTCCTTCCTTACTCTGACATACATCTTCTGTCACACCACATATCATCCTTCACACAATCCATCCATCTTTTTTGGTCTACTTCCACATTAGTATCCATCTACCTTGTAGTTTAACATTATTTTTGTCACGTGACTTTCATCCCTCCTCATTATATGTAATCCCTTCCTAAGGCCCTAAAGTTCCATATTTGCGCGTTGCCAGCCTCTAACTCAGTCATTGGAAGATGGGACGGCACTAGAGCATTTACATATACCTAATTAAGTTTTGATGTAAATAAAACAGAACCCTTTCATGGAGTTAGACACGCAACGTAGCCATGAGAAAACTCTACCGTATAGACGCTAGTAGTTCTTTGCTTAGAGCTTATATAGATAAGCTCTAAGCAAAGAACTACTAGCTAAAATTAGGACATAACTGGGCTGTAGTAGAAGTTAATTCTGCATACATCGACCGTTCTCCAGATTAGTGTGGCTAGCCGTCCATTCACGCCAGTATTAACCACGTCGAGCAAATACTCCGCTTAAATAACAATGCGTTATTGTCACAAGCGCCTTTGGGTTTTAGCGAGGCTTTAGTCTTAGCACTTTGGTTAGGACTTAACGTATGTAATCTTTGGATTGTTTCAGTTTCAAAGCTTCTTCACGTATGTGCCTAATTGGCCTTAAGCGAACGCGTACTTACATGGAATTTATTTTTAACTAGGAGTCACTGCTATAGATGGTAGAAATAATAGAACCATCTTGTATAAGAAACAACTTCAAAAGTGTCTACCTGTAAACAGCAAGTTATTGTTCGAAAATTCGCCTAAATAGTGCTAGCGCAGCAAATAGAATTCACGTGAGTTTAGCAGCAGTTATAAACAAAATGAAGTTTGCTGACTTGATGATATCTTCGATGATTTTCTTTGAAATTTTAATAATTATTTAATATTATTTTCCATTTACTATTGTCAAGTAACTAGGCGCTTAAAAATTATATATAATTAAATTCCACCTGGATGTTTGTCTGTATTAAAATAATTTTAAAAAGTGCGTTGATATAGCAAAGCGGAAGTCTTTCTTTCCTGCTTCAATTTATTATCTTACTATAATAACTTTATGCGCTGTTTCTAAAATCTTTCCACTTTCTATCATGGCACTACCTAAATTATTTGGCTTATTAGCACAAAACATTCTATAAGCTCTATTTTTTTAAACTTACTTGCCCGAATTATTACCGTCATTTTATTTTATTTTAAAAATGTTCTAATTTCACATCCTCAACAGATTTGCTATATTATAGACAGATATGTAATCGCTTGAAAACAAATTATTAATTGCCTCGTGCTAAGTACGGTGAAAGAAACATCGTAATGAAACCTGCACACTAAGATAACCGATGTGTCAAAAATTTCCAAGCCGCCTCGAACAAGCGTCACGGCTATATTGTCTTTTCCCCCTAATATAGCGAGAGACCCAAGCCCAGCAGTAGGAAGTTTATGGTCTGTTATTATTATTTTATTATATATGTCGGAGAAGCATTGCTCTCAGTGACTTCTTTAGTGGTTGCGGGTTTAGTCGGCATCATCAGGTAAAATGCGAGCACAAGACACTATAATCACGGTTTATACACTTTTAATTTAGATTTTAACAATATTTCGTTATAGTTAAGACCAAGCAGCGGGTTCAGGGCACCGTTCTTACTTTAACCTTTCCTTTTAAATTCGCAACGATCCAACTCGATCCGCTGTTTTCGCTCAAATGTGTCACAAAACTCGTCCACCTCCCTTAAGTACAGATGGCGCCTCGACCCCGCTCGAAGCACATGCTCTGCTCTGATTGGTCGCTTATGAAATTACAATATTCATAACTTTTATTGGGTAACGATGATTTTTAAGTTATAGAAAGATTTAACAAGAAAATGAAATGGATTTTAAAATTAATTAAAATGTTAAAAAATAATATTGTGCGTAATACATCCAAACAACAATCAACCCGACTCATAGCTTTCTCCGACATATATTATTTACAATATAATTAAAAAACTCTAACAAACTTCACTGTCTGTTGTCTACACATTTCCAACACTAAGCGAAAACCAATCTTAACATTTTCTTCACTTTGGATAAGCATGCAAACATTTATTACTTCTCCTATATTGAGTTGAGTCGTGACGATAACTTTTTAACCCCAGTTGACGTGGGGTGAATAACTCGCGTTGACAGTTGTAAGGGGTGCGAAAACTTTCCACCCCTAACGCTTATTGACCTCTTACCCGACGAATAAATGCATTCTTGAGCCCCGGCTAAATATAAAGCCATATCTTCGACATGGAAATTCCAATGGAAATCGAAATAGCATTGATGAAATAATGTTCACATCGAGGGTGAGTTCCGCCATAAATCATATTATGGCGGAGTTTTAGCTTTTCAGGGTTCTACAGCTATTTTGACAAAAAAGGAACCCTTATGTAATCATTATATCTATCCGTCTGTCTATATATCGAGGGCTTCATAACAAATAGGCGTATACGCAAAAACCCATTTTTTTGTTGTTTACTAAAATCTATGCATGTTATAACGTGTTACAAGTGCGTGCGTGCGTGTTTGTGTGTGTGTGGGTGTGTAAATTATTAATATTAAGCGTGTTCTACATGAACACTAAGAGCACATGTTATTAATTTATAGAGTATTTCAAATAAACGTGCATGTATAAAGAGGTTTATTGAAAGTACATGAAATGAATGTTGTTTGTGAGGAATATCGCACGTTATGATCGATCGTCTCTACCTACTCCTATGGAAAACAGCCGTAATAGCAGTATGCATATGTATCTGTAAATCTATTATAATTATGTTTAACTTTACTCTCAAATTCAATTCATACACGTTATCCATGCAGGAACGGAGAAAGAATACAATTTCCTGCGGCCGGGCGGCCTGTCGTAAGAGGCGACAAAACAACCCACAGCCAGGTGATAGGGCATATGTCCGACTGGATGGCTGCCACCCCTGGTCTAAAGTATATCGTCATAACAACCTTGAGTTGTGTTCCGGCATTAGTGACCAGGTTCCAGTCTCCCTTAAGAGAGCAGCAGCGCATTTGGTGTTGTAAATGTCCATAGGCGATGGTAACTACTTTCCATCAAGTGGGCCGTCTGCCCGTCTGCTGAACTCCTGCAATAAAAAAACACACATCTGAGGTATTGTGATACACATAACTTTGATAACGGCGCAAAAATTTACATTGAAATAAAATGTGAATAATTTAAATCCCGTGTTTCATTTATATGACATATTTTTAGGTCCAAGTACTCGTAGATTCTTCACATTTAAATGTATGTATGTATGATGCAGGCTGCTAGCAATACACAAGGCAATAGGGTTGCGAAGTTCGCAAATGACGGTGTAACAGTGGTTGAATGTCGTCTCTTGACCTACTTCGACAGCCACATTTCTATTCGACGTCTATCTAATATGAGCACTGCATTTTGTACAGAATGTAAAACTGAAATTTTTTTTTTTTTATTTAAACATTATTTAAATTGGGAACAGATCGACGAAAACACAACACATACAATAATTTGATAAGACCATTAAAAGCCTAAAGACACAACCACCGAAACCAGCGGTACCGCCGCGCATTTTGGCGTTGTGACGTCACAGTAGGGTGACAACACCTCAAGGTCCGTTTGTCTGTAGGATGCTTAGAAAGAACACGCGCCAAAAAAGGTAGCAGTATAAAATATAAATATCAGGGTCTGATGTAGATTTATTTGTATATATAGTACTAGCGGCCCCAGCAGACGTTGTCCTGCTCTGAAAAAATATGACCCGATCCCAGCGCCACCTACCGGTTCCAATTGTGGATTTAAACCATCCGGGTACCCACTCAAACACACAAAAACAAAATCGCTCCCCGTTGTTAAGAGGATTCTAGAACCCGATCTCAGCGCCACCTACCGGTTCCAACGGTATAAAAACTATCCTATCTTTCAAGTTGGATCAAACTGCACACGGTGTGCAAATTTGATTAAAATCGGTTGAGTAGTTTAGGAGTCCATCGCGGACAAACATCGTGACAGGAGATTTATATATATTAAGATAGTTATATATTTATTATTAAAATGTAAGTAATCGTACAATAATTCGACGGGCTCTGTAGTTGAGTGGGCTAAGTCTTTGCCGGACTACCTCACTGCAACGCAGAGGCACCGCATTCGATTCCTGGTAAAGTAAATTTCGGAAACGTATTTTCTCCGTTATTTACTATGGTCTGGGTGTCTGGGCCATATATTATCCATAATACAAGCGTTCCGTGCAGGAACGGAGAAGAATACAATTTTCTGCGGCCGGGCGGCCTGTCGCTTACGCCTCTTAAGGCGACTAAACAACACACAGCCAGGTGTTATGTCATTTGCCCGACTGGATGGTTACCACCCCTGGTCTAGAGTATGTCACCAAAACAGCCTTGAGTTGTGTTCCGGCATTAGTGACCAGGTTCCAGTCTCCCTTAAGAAGCAGCAACGCATTTGTGCACCTTTGGTGTTACAAATGTCCATAGGCGATGGTAACCGTTTTCCATCAAGTGGGCCATCTGCCTGTCTGCTGAACTCCTGCTGTAAAAAGCGTAGCGTGTTTAATTTGGGATATACAATATGTGTGTTTGTCTGCCGATTATTTATTTATTTATATTACTTGTTTAATTATGTATATCACCACTCCTAATCAGAAATATCCTTACCACAGGTCGTCTGAAAGAGATCGGTTTTTAATAAGACCGCCCTTTGTACACAATTAGAACAATACTAGTTCGTAAGTTTGTATGTGTTATGTGTAGTTATGTGTGTATACATACGTGTACCTATGTACAACAGTGAATAGAAGTTGCTGGTGAATAGCTGTACGTGTAAAATTTGTGTATAAAGTGCTTAAAATATGAATAAACAAAGTGCATTTATTAATGAAGAAAGTGATGAAAAAATAGTGAAAGGAAATGAGTGATAGCTTAAAAATACTACATAAATAAAAAATAAATAAATAATTATAATTGCATAAGTTGATAAAATATGCTATGCAATAGGTATACCGCGGCAGTCCCCGAGTGCCACAAGAAGTTTTATATATTATTTTTTCTTTGATCTTAATTCATGTCTATATGGATGTGATTGATGATTAATAATGTATTACACAAACATTTTTCTGTTATTTTAATATCTGAAACATCATTTATACACTCTCATAAAATTTCTACACCTGGGGGCCTTATATGAAAATGATCTTGAGGAGTAACCTCCAACACGTTTATAAAACAAGGAGGAGTGGAAAAACGTATTTGTAAAACGATTTATGATAATTACAACGAAAAAGATACCAATTAAAACCTGAAATGTCGGCGACATAACCGCCCCGTGTGAACTTTTAGCTACCCTCATCTTGCGTGCCAATTTTTGGACAATATCAAAGTCCATAATTATTTTTGCCACTACTTACGTATCCTGTGAAATATATTGATGAATACAACTAAAAATGTTTTTTTATAAATAACATTTTTATTGTTTACTTCATTTTACGAAAACCGTATAGTATTCCACGAGCAAGAGCATATGCTTATTGGGATCCATGGTAGGGAAACATCTAGCATCGTTCACGAATAAAGAAAAATGGTCACTTCGTTCCACGATGTTATGACATTTTGCGGCGCAGCCCCCCAACGCTGTTATGTGTTTAGGCTCTTAAAAGTAAAAGTAATTATATAATATAAAAAATTGCTGGTGGCTCTGTATCGGTTGAATACGGACAGAAAGCATTTATCGATTATCCAATCTTTCCGATTTAATTATGCATAATATTTGTTGCAATCACCACGTACATACTGTGAAAAAGAAAAATAAACCTATACTATAAACAAGAACTTACATATATTATAATATTATTAATACATGTAAGTTTAACTTCATAAGTCACTGTCATTTCAAAATGCGGTCTCTTATTTAAAATGTCAAATAGGTTAAATGTGGCCAATGCAAGATGTTCCAAAATACAGGCAGCGGTGCAATGAGTGAATGCGGCCTCTTGACCTATTTAAAGTGTCGCATCTCTAGTCCACCAGAGACTGGGTTCCCAAACTGGGACTCCGTATTGTTAACAGGCGTGCAGACATAATGACTAGGCTAGGCTTATTGTATGCGAATGTAATGCATGTTTCACTAAATACAAATGTTCTTAGTAATGACATTAAGTGTATCGTAGTATGAGCTACATATGAGTCACTTAACATTTGTTAAACATGATTAAATTAATATTCATTTTTATTACAAGATACGCATACAATATGAAATAAATTTGTTTGTATATTTGTATTTGGGTATTAGCCCGACTGGATGGCGATCACCCGAGTTCTAGAGTATGCCGCCATAACAACCTTGTGTTTTGTTTCGGCATTAGGACCAGGTTCCAGTCTTTGCTGTTGCAAATGTCTCTAGGCGATGGCAACCGCTTTCCATCAAGTGGGCCGTCTGCCTGTCTGCTGAACTCCTGCAATAAAAAATAAATTTAAAAATTAATTAGTTTTGGTACTTTATCATGGCCTTGGTATTGAACTTATTATTATGAAATTACTTTCGAAAACAGGCTTATTATGAACAGCACCTAGAGTGCAACAAACCAGCACAGTGGGTTATCATAATATGTTACGAGTTGCAGGACTCGAATTAAAATACCGTTAGAATTATAGAGCTTATTATAACTATACAAACACATATACAGGTACAAATATAACTGAACACAACCAGCCTAAACGTAATGCACAATTGCACACGCAAAGTCCGTCACAAAATAGATTACCGAATGTACACACGTCTTGTTTCGCTTGTGATTATCGCTCGACTGCCCATCTCACCATTGCTTGATACTACACAAATACTGTCTCTCGGCCGCAGGGACTGAATTTCTTAGAATCACACCTGGCTAATGACCACCATAAAAGATTACTAAACACAATGAACTGTTTTCCTAATTACAAATTTAAACACAAAGTAAACATAAGAAGTCCAAATGCCGAAAAGGTGATAAATTGTCTACAGGTATATAGATTTGATTTTGTGTTCTGTCGACATTCGGCCGTAAGAATATTATTTTCGTAAAACAAAGACAGATTAATAATAATATACTATAACTTTATAAAATATATTCAAACTTTCAATGCTTGGACGAAAATCAAATACGAAGAACGTCTACGATTTCAAAGCAACTAGGTTAGAACTACCATCTAAAATTACCTGAGTTACAGAAGCAATTGTGTGAGGTAAGCAATCTACTTTGCAAAGTAACCAAGGATTTGGGTAAAAAGGAAATAGAAAATAGTATGGCATAATATCCTGAATAAACTGTATTGCTCTGTAGGCACTAAAGCGACTACTTTAGGTGTAGGCGCTTACTGAAACCGCCCCTAATATTGCAGTACAAAAACCGGTTGCCTATTTCATTAGTGTTTTACGTTCATATGGGATACAATTTGTACAAAAGAACTAAAGTTGGGTAAACTTTTGTTGTTTAGCTTTTTTCGTTTCTTGGCGTAGACATTTACTTTAAATAATTTCAATTATTGCATACCTTAGCTCACCTACTTTAGAATAAATACCTTTTAACTGTTTATCATCTTTAAATAAATAGAATATGAAATAAGAATAGAATATGCAAAGTTTTGTCACATATTCTGTACCGAAAAAACACCATATGATACAGCGATTCACGGTACAAATAGCCGGGTCTACTAGATATAATAAATAGTGTGAACGCTCACTATATCAAGCCTTATCGACAAGTATTGGACTGCTCGAGTCTTGGCAAGTTGTCGATTCAGTATGATGTTAGCTATTCATCAATTACACATTTGCTTAAGGTCTGGTCAAACAGCGGACGGGACGGCGACGGTGACGCGACGCCGGCGGGACGTGAAGAGTTGTAATATATTAGTTAATGTAGAATATGTCACATAGATGGACGTGACGCGACCGCTAGTCGAGTGCCGAGCGCGACGGCTCTATGTGACATATTCTACATTAACTAATATATTAAAACTCTTCACGTCCCCAGCGTCGCGTCGCCGTCCCGTCTCGTCCGCTGTTTGACCAGACCTTTAGGTTTTGAAATTAATAATTTAGACATTAGATACATTAGTCCCTGAATCTAGTATCTCTGAATTTGCTTCTAAAGTATTTTCCTAATTATCTCAAGTCCGAGGGTTATTATTGAGTCATCTATTGTTTAATGTTTTATTTTCTATTGATAGAAAAGACAGGACAGTGCCGAAAATTTTTGTGCCTATTTTCAATCGCCGCTTATCTTAGTCATATATACAGATTTCACGCCTGGCAATACATCATTACATTGTTTCAGTCACGAATAGGGAGTGAAATTAAACCGGCAACACCCTGTTCAAATTGTCATCTGGCACATAAACTAGCTGACCCCTCTACATTGCAGGTGAGCCTTGTTGACAGACGACACGGCTTGTTATATCAGGCACTTTGTTGCGTTACCGAAGTTTCTGTTGCGATATTTCTGGGAACAAAACTATTGCTATCGAATATTGCTACGTGTTCATTTCGGCATGAACAATGAATAGTGTAGAAATAGAAATAATATTGCAATGAAAATTAATGAAGATCCAATAGTTTCGAGTAATATTTCGAAAATAACATTCTATAATGTCCCTGCTATAGTCGGGTTAATATTAGTGTTAGTCACTGACAAAAAATGCGCCTTGTATAGAGATAAAAATATCGCCGTTAATGATTATCTACATAAGTTACCATACAATAGCTCCTAAAGAGAGCAGCAGCGCATTCGTAGCACTTTGTTGCAATGTCCATAGCGATGTAACCGCTGTCATCAGTGGCCGTCTGCCTGTCTGCTGATCTCCTGCAATAAAAAAAAAGTATAATAGTGATTAATACATACGTATATCCACTTATGTAGATATCTACATCTGCGTGGACCGATCACTAGCACTAACATTATCCCAGATGTAGCAGTTATATGATAACAATTTAATGACATAATTGGTTTAATTTTACTGATACTGAAAAGTGTTGAAAACATTGGTTTATAATGAGAAATCGGAAGAACCGTTAAATAATTGGTTTAATTACGTAACTGTTCCCGTTAAATGTCAAAGATTTTATGCTGGGAAACCCGAAAAGTTTTAAGTTACGTATACGGATTAAGTTAATTAAATTTTAACCGTGTGGCGATGACATATTGAGCGCTTGTGAGCTTCTGTACTATAAAATTCCAGCTTATATGAATCTGGAAAATAAATTATTGAATTTTACACTCGCATTTCTCTACACGAAAACTTAGGCGGTAGAGTAAACAAGAATCTAAAATCATATATTTTTTTACATCTGCTTGTAGAAACACCGAATTATAAATGATAAAGATAAATTGTTTATCTAATTTATTAATAGACTCCAAATGCTTTGACCAAATAAACTTCAATACTGTTGACTGTGGTAATGTTTGTCTATGAAACGTTGATGTCTAAATATAGCATAGAACAGAATATACTTTATTCTACAATAAAATAATACACAAAAACTACTAAAATTATTAGGTACAAATGGCGGTCTTATCGCTGACAGCGATCTCTTCCACACAACCTTGGGATGGAGAGAGAAATATGGCACAAAAGGGTTTGCTGCAGAATATTTTAAAAATGTTACATATTTTGTATATAATATTATTATATAAATAAACGTATAGATTTATATACACGTGATTAAATACATAAAGCATAGTAATATTATATTTATATACGTATATAATTTGAACACAACTTCATGAAAATCAAATCCTTCAAATTTAATAAATCAAATCAGTGACAAATTTACTATTCAATAAACACTTTGTATTTATATGTATCTATAGGTATAACTACCGTTGTGATTGAGAATATATATATGCAATACTAAATCCAAGTTGTCAATGCGTAACTCGAACAGCCAAACAGAGCGGAGCAAACCACTGCGGCGTTTTATGCGACACGCTACAATGTTTATTTGCATAGATAGATTTGCCACATTCATGCTATATGAGTTAACATATATTTAGAGAGTTTATTAAGCTTTTATTTTAAAATAACGGATTATAAAGATTCAGTTAATATTTGGATATTATGTTTATTATTTAATATTCATATTTTTGCATTTGTTAAAATACTTCATAATTATGTGGAAATATAAATACATTGTCTTGAGTATAATATGTATAAAGATCCAATAAAAATATTAAGGAAAGCTTTTATAATAAAAAGTAAATATAATATAAAATATATATTGTTACATACCGACAAAGGTAAACGCACAGCTGCCTGTCGTAAAGCGCAGTTTATTTTCTCCTCGAATTTAGGGATTTTTTTTTTACTTCGTGTTTAGAATTTGTAATTAAGAAAAATATTATATTGTTAATTGTTTATGGCCGTCATTAGTGTCGAACTAATCCTTGTTGTTATTATATTGCGTCGAAGTTATATTTGTACCTGTTTTATACGTGTTTGTACAGTTCTAATAAACTCTGTATTGATTCCAACGGCATTTTAATTCGAGTCCTGCGTACTCGTAACAGTACTTACAATTAGACAATTTTTACAAATACATTTTGAAACAAAAGCACCACATAATATTTTCTATAATATACAATAAAATTCCAAATTTATTCAGGTTAAAACAGATAAAACATAAAAGTAAACCTAAATAAAAGTTTTAAAAATAAATTATTTCCAATGGTTAACGCAAAAGCACTCACATAAATAGCAAGTTAGTGGTTTACCTCGGACGTGGTTGTACTGAAAGAAGCCACAAATGGCGTACTTTTTAATTTTAAAAAAGCTCTTCGGCTGATTGGCCCGTAACAACGGTTATTTTGCAAAGTGAACTTAGTTTTTATGCCTGGAGATAAATCTCAACGAGCATTTACTTCGGGGCTATTGTTCTTCTACTGTTTCTTTGAAATCCTTCATACTAAGGAGCGAATTCTTTATCAAAACTTATACAAATGTCTAAATATGAAATGATAATCAGTAAAATTAGATACATTACATTTTTTAATAAAATTTATTAATAGCTGAAGAGTTTGTTTGTTTGGTTTGATTGAACGCGCTAATCTCAAGAACTACTGGTCTGATTTGGAAAATTTTTTGAGTGTTAGATAGCCCATTTATCGAGGAAGGCTTAGGCTATATATCATTACGCTAAGACTAATAGGCGCGGAGCACCAATGAAGAATGTTTCAAAATCGGGGGATTCTGAAAACAAATTCCACGCGGACGACGTCGCAGGCACAGCTAGTTTGAAAATAAAAAGCGTTGCTTGCTTGCACGTTCTAAGTTGAGATTCAAAGTAATAACATTTTATTATTATCTGTCATACAATATAATTATGATGAGTAAACCTTTTGCATTAATATTTATGAGTATTATCTATGGACAGAAGTTATAGGATCGGTATTGTTTTTACCGGGTTTTCGTATTAAATCTAAGGATGCCTTTCAAGCTATTGCTTCTATACTATAACTTCATTACATATATGTATGTTTCATTTAATAAGTTTAGAAAGATAGAAGTTAATAATTAAGAAGTAACTTTTGTTTCCATGTTTATGTGCTCTTTCATCAAGGCCTTGACAATGAATTGCTTGTCATGAAATTTAGTAGGTATTTATATATATTATATATTTACATATTTGTTCATAATTACAGTTCTCGAAAAATTGTATTCTTTCCTCTGGATTACCTTTACATTATTTTATGCAACCGAAGCTCAATAAGCGGATTGTTCGAAAATGTTGCAAGAAACTTTCAACAACAATAAAATGAGATAATTTCCATGGAGTGTACATCAGAAGTTCACATGAATAAAACCGCGTGAAAATCTAGTATAAGTTAATATTTTCCGCACATACTTATCCAATGTTTTCGCACAGCGTGAAAGTAAAACTCTCCCATAAACATTAATTAGAGTCGTTATGAAATTATTGCACTTTGTACCGACGTTGTATCCACTCATTAGCTTTCAGCCCTGAAAGGTATCCGTAAACATTATATATCTGTCATAAAACATAACAAGCTTATAAAACCGCAACATAATCGCAAAAGGTCCCCGAAGAGAGGTCCCGTGGGACCCATTCCGGCTCGCCCCGAAAATTACTCGCCCCGCGTAATTTTGAGCTTTTTTCCCTTTGTTATTCTTTAAAGCCCCCCGAGATTTGCGACGTTATGATCTCATTTTGAGTTACGAGAAGAAACTCTTAGTTGGTCCCGCGTCGCGAAATCATTGTCCATAGGATTAGGCGCTTACGCGAATTGACGCTATTTACGTTGGAAAATATTTCTGTTGTGCAAAAATATTAATTTCTCCTTTGGTATTTTTGAAGTGATAGCTTCTTATGGGAGGGTAAACCGCTTCGTTATGTAACGCGTTACGGCGCCAATCTGTCTGGCTTCCCTTTCTCTCACGTATACGGCAGCAGTAGGCAGGCTCCTCTTCTCTCACTCTAACCGACAGCACTAGCCGTATTTTGATAATTAGATTAAATAATGAGACTAATAATGTACACACACAAAATCCTAATGTACATATTCAAGAATTGTAACTAAGAATAAAATATATTTTTTAATCAATAAAAGCTTTTATTAACAAATAACTTTCCTTACGTTATCATATTAAAAAACATAAAATTTTAGTAATAACCTAACGTTTTCTCAAGTTAACAATTTCAATATTAAATTGTTCAATTTAGATTACTTTAAGTTATCACTTTTTTATCACGTATAGGTTCGCGTTTGGCCATTATCTCGCTCGATTTGAGCGGAGACATGCTCATGGTCATGGTCACTTCTCTCGGGCATCCCGAGACGCATACGTTTTTTTTATTTCATTGTATAGTTCAGCAGACGGTCCAGTGCTGGAAAGCGTTTACTATCGCATATGGACATAAGTAACACTAAAGATGCTACCATGTATTGCCTCTCTCTGAAGGGGACTGGAACCTCGCTACTGATGCCGGAACACAACTCAAGGTTATTATGGTAGCATACTCTAGGGGTGGTAGCCACCCAGACGGGAAATTACGCTACTAGCTAGCTGTGGATTGTTTTATCGCCTCTTAAGACAGGCCGCCTGGCCTCCGTTCTATTGGTTAAATACAAAAATATTTATAAATTGTTCATATTTTTAAAATAATTGCCAGTAGAAGAACTTTTCTCTAGACATGATATTCATGTCGGGTCTCTATATTTTACCATGCATTCAATAACATTACTACTGGATATTTAATTAAATTGACATATGCATCATACAAGTAATAATAATATATGGTAATAAGGTAAAGAACCGACAGTAAGATAGGCATATTATATTTCTAGATATCAAAACTTGTTTTTTTATTTGTTGCCTAATCACAGTTCATATACAATGTTACAATTTTTATTAAATTAGATAAATGCACTATAACTTTAAATAATATAATTACTATAATACGACACTAAAATTTGCTCGATAAAAGCCGCAGGTGGAGTTTCTAGGGTAGTTTTTATTTGACTTGTACTTTTACCGCATTTCTCAACGACACCTCTGGGTTTCATTTTACCTAGATACTATCAGTCTTATTTATTTTCAAAAGCATTTCTGTGTATTATTTTTCTAGAAATAAATAAAGTAGCTCTATTCGCCGTTTAATGTTGAGGTAACAACTAATTACATAGAATTCACACATATATATTAATAACTAGCTTCTGTCCGCGACTTCGTCCGCGTGGTGCTGTTTTTTTAACTATCCCACTGGAACCTTTAATTTTTCGGGATTAAAAGTATAAGTATCCTATATGTTACCAGGGATATAAGCTATCACCATACAAAGTGTCATGTAAAACCGTCTAGTAGTTTCGGAGATTAGCCGGTACAAACAGACAGACAAACAGAGAAACAAAAATTTGAAAAAAATATATTTTATTTCATTTCTTACATCTCCTGACTCAGTTTTTAGCTTCATTCTTTCATTGTACAGAAATTTGATCTCTACAATTTTATTATAAGTATAAAAAAGAAAATCAAGCATAGATAAGTCAAATAAATGTTCCGAATGTAATAAACAAATATTTCAATATTTGTTTAATGCAAAGGTGACATTATAAATAGGTATTGTTTGTATAGGATTATCTATACTAATATTATAAAGAGGAAAGATTTGTATTTTTGTAACGAAGAAACTCAAATACGACTGGGCCGATTGAAAAAATTCTTTCATCACCTATTATAAATTAAAATCAAAACCCACTTTTAACTTTGACATGAAATGAACACCGATCTATATAAATCGGACAAAGCTCATAAAAGAAAAGTGTTTAATTGTGACAGAGGAAGATTCTGGACTTGCTATGTCCATAAGGCCCATTTCCTAAAAAAATCGTATGCGTTGTTTACATAAATTTGGGACTCATGAAAATAGATAGTTCTTTGGAAACCAGACAGTTACGCCGTTTGTTTTCTTATATGAGTTGCAAATCTTCTCTAAACGTAGAAACTAACGTCTAACTAGCATCCAATGGTCTTCGCGAGTCGTACCTGAAAAAGAAACAAACGTTAGTCAATTACCTAAAACAACACGTTCAGAACGTATTATGAAATCTCCTAAATACCTTTATGATAATCTAAATTAGATTAGTCTTAGATTAAAAAAAATTAGAATAAGTGTCTATTTTCATCAATAAATAATATTGTTGTTGCAGTCTACTGTCATTAGAGTCTCAATACTGTCAGTGTAATCTTTTAATGTCAAAGTCATAGACAATATTGTAAAGATTACACAGCTTGGATACCAAGCCAATAATTAAATATGTTTTACTTACCCTCCTTTGAAATCTTAATATTTATTTTAAAAGGCGAGATGTTAGGTAGTTTTATAAGTATAATGTTGGCAACACTCTCTGCCTCTTCAGCCATTAAACGAGTCGCGCGTTCTTTTATTTTATTAAAATATGTAAACATGTATGTGTAGTACATATGGGAACATGTTTATACAGCGTTCAAGTAAAACGTAATAAGTTACAGCGGGGTATTATAAATCGTTAGCAGTCCATTGCCAGTATACATCAATAGTGCAGCGTAAACCAGATATTTTACAACAGCAATATTCGCCCGGGGCTTTTGTTTACAGAAAGATTGAGCCCGAAACTAGGTCACATGAGATTTAAAAACTCAATCCTGTTCGGATATTTGTTATGATTCCAATTTTGTGGACGGAACCGAATGGCGATATAGTGGCGCTGTCCGTGCGCATTCGGAGCGCGGATGAAAGCAGCAAATCTGTTGTTACATCAGCTTAACAGCTTGAGCTAGAAAGATGGTTCAAGTTAAAAGTTGATGCATTTTATTCCTATATGTTAGGTTTTTATCGAAATGTGGTCGATTTTACCATTTGAAGTCCCCAGCGAAAAGATGAATTGTCAAGAACATTAATTTTGAGGTACCGCATGTTTAATTTTGGAATTTTGTGGTTTGGAATCCCATAAGCGTCACAGTAAAACAAAAATATAAGTTGAATCACTTAAAAATAAAAAAGGTTTCAAGCATAAAAGAATTATAAACTATCTTAAGTCAGATTTAACAGAGAGAAGTGACATATTTGTCACTGTGATGACCTGTATTTTTCCT
This sequence comes from Dendrolimus punctatus, assembly GCA_012273795.1. NCBI lineage: Eukaryota > Metazoa > Arthropoda > Insecta > Lepidoptera > Lasiocampidae > Dendrolimus > Dendrolimus punctatus. The sequence goes on along the minus strand of CM022542.1, from coordinate 9,596,242 downwards.
TGAACTTTTTAGGTATAATATCTGTGGTCATAGATCAGACAATGATAAGTACTTTTTTACTCAATATGACTTATTGCAACCATTCTTTAAAAAAAAAACAATACGTGAATACTACGCATTCCACAATGAATTTTAAGTATTTTTACAAATTAGTAACACATTTCATTAATTTAAAAATAAATACATATATCGAGTGTCTCATATTTTAAAAGTGCCTTCAATTTTTCATAATAATTTAATTGCTTGTCCTGTAAAGTAATGAAATTGTATTTATCATATTCTGACCTATGGCCACAGATATGTAGGCGACATAGCAAAGTTGTGTCTAAGCCTTTGAGAAGAATAAAAACAAGGTATACTATGTATTCTACATTTTCCCTGCGGGCTATTTTTTAAATGTCAAAATCTCTAAGATTACTTCGTGTTTCACCCTGTTCGGTTTATTATCGTATAGGACTAGCTCTTTATAAAATCGCATTCATAGAATTGTTTTCGAAAAAAGTGGCAGTTTCATCTTTATACCTGGATTCCTTATTTGTAATTTGCAAAAAGATTCACACGGTTTTTTGATAATCTGCTTCATTTATATTCTGCATAAAGAGCGTAGAGTAAATTTATTATCTTTTATTCAGCGAGGGGAAGTCCGATTGCTAGACTGCAACTGCTAGGCTGCACTGCAGAATAGCAGCGAAAGCGTGTCGGGTTCCCCACGTTGGTGAGGCACTAACACATACAAAGAAGTGGTGTTGCCATCCGAGTCACAAATAACCGCGAAATCCCCTTGGTGTTCCATCCCTCGCTTTTGTCCCAGGAACATGGGTACATAGCCTACCCAACCCGCCGTTCGATATATTAACTAAACCAAACCTGACATTTCTTGATATCATTACACGCTAATGACAATTACTTCATGAAAATTGGTTTAGTTTCAGCGGCTGATTAAGTAACAAAGTGACAAGTACAATATAAGTGCTCAACCACTGAGAATTGTCCTTTTGAACCCGTAGCTCTGAACAACTCCTCAGCCTTTCATGACATTACAAGTGATTAAAAAAAAATGATTTAGGTTAAAAAATGTTTATGAAATAATAAAATTCTGAAAGTAAGAGAAATATGACTAATAGAGCTGTGTAGTCACATCTTTTGCTGTTTGATTAATCATTTTTAGTATTCTATCACGCTTTCATTCCTGAACTAAGCCACGGAACTTGTAGTTAAAAGCACTCCGCACTTGCTGCCAGCCGTATCGTACCGTCCACTAAAATTACAGCCCACTCAGCAACAAAACTTCTACAACATCTCTCGAACAAATTCCACCCCTTCGTTGATTCACATTAAAAACAAATAAAATTGTCTTCACCATCGAGTTAAAAGTCAGACTTTTAGAGCAAACATAAGTAAAAAATGAAATTAACAAAATTGTTGTTTGAAAAACAATAATCTAGATGTAAAAAAGCATGGGTGCTTGTAGAATGAAGATATACCCAACAGAAAGCACTGCTTCTTTGCAGTAGAATGTTTTTAATTTTTTTACTTTTATTTCACATAGCTTTTAAAGTATGTTTTCATTTGTTTAAAGGTAACTATAACTATTGTTTTTATTTATCTAGCTTCTGCTCGCGACTTCGCCTGCGTGGTATAGTTAAAAAAAGTAAGTTAAAACACCCCGATTTTGAAACATTATTCATTGGTTCTCCGCTACTATTGGTCTTAGCGTGATGATATATAGCCTGTAGCCTTCCTCGATAAATGGGTTATCTAACATTGAAAGAATTTTTCTAATAAGACTAGTAGTTTCAGAGATTAGCGCGTTCAATAAAATAAACGAACAAACTCTTCAGCTTTATATATTAGTATAAGATATAATTTAAAAATTAATAATTGTCTTCGATTAAAATCTAGAAGTCGAATGAGAGATCTAGATGTCGACGAAAATAGGGTTAAAAGATTCCGATATATTGATACATACAGGTAGAGCTTATTAAAATTTAACTATTCTGTAACGTATAACGTAAAAACGCAGAAAGTTTTCTATAAGAATGGACTGGAGAGAGAATGGACTTTATCATAACAGATTTCTGGGTCACTGAATGTTTAAATTACCTTTTGAAAATTTTTCTTTTCAAAACCGAAAAGAACACCAAATTTAAAAAGTTCTTGAAAAAAGTGATCCAGAGAGATTGGCATCAATACAATTTCACACCTGGTGAACGTCAATCCTGTAAGAGATTTCTTTGTGAACCAATTGGGATCCAGACTCGTATAGTGGTGTCGCGGAGTGGAGTCTGCCAACGGGGCGCACCGGCCCGTTATCTTCGGATTTGTGAGAAAACGAGACATAAAGCCCGGTTGAACGGAGCTTGAAATAAGGATTTTTGGTGACACTACAGATTTCTTGTATAGATTGCGTATCATCGACGATGTGTTGCATTGCTCTCTAAGGGTATTGTGTTCTAAAGAAATTGGAGAAACAATTTTTGATTTTTCTTATAGTTCACTATTGAATTAAAATGAATGAATGTACTTATTTAAAAATAGAGTCTTGCAGATTGCTTATTGAAAGGCATGAATCGACCACTGCTTCCAAAAAATTTTAGTTATTGTTAAGGCAGAAGAATCGTATATTATTATACTTAAATCCTTTAATTTTATGTGTTTATATTTTTGCGCTATGTTGTTGTAGTTCTGAATATTTTTTAGTTTTCTTTCTGTTATTGGACAATCTATCAATGATCTAAGTCTATAAAATAGTAAATTTGTCAATATGTAAAAAAGAGAAAGAAATCAGAGGGACTAATTCGGAAAAGCACATTCCGACAATACAATTTTTAGAATATTTGTCTATTTTGTACAGCATTGCGTGGTAACTATTAAACGGATTCAAATTAAATTTGGCACAGAGCTAATCTTAATCCCAGCTAAGTTTAGGATACTTTTTATACCGATAAATAAAATGTTTCCGTGAGAGAGGAATATATTCAAAAAGATGGCGTTGCGGACGCGTTTTTTTTTTGGTGCTCTCATTACAATTCACTAACAAACATTTCGTCCTGGCAAGGCGATCAAAGTTTCGCAGGCACTACTAGTATTTACTATTAGGATTCAACCGCGAATTTTCCCAAATTTGATGGATCACACCGATCACATTTGTTTGACAAAGAGAATTTGAAATACTTAAAATATTGTATCAGATTTTTTTTGACCGGGGCAACTTTAAAACCATTCCAAAGAAATATCCCGCGGGACGCCCATGATCAAAATTAATGCAGATTTTAAGTCCAAGAATTCACTGTCGGTAAACGAAAAACGTATCGAATCGGCCTAGTAGTTTTTACGTGAATCCCAAACAAACATACAAATACAAAAAACAAAAGACTTACAATTTTAGAATATTATAGATATCAATACAAATTATAATTTCACGGTCCGATGATTCATGGATAGGCCATTACAATTTCTTATATCATTACTTCCAGGCCATAAGTAAAAGTAAACATAAATTATTCATCTTACATTAATTTATTCTTCTCTCATTTGACATAATACATCTTAAATTTTCATCCTCCATCTTTCCTCACTTAATCAACGACGTCACTATGGCTTATCACGAAATTTCCCCATTCACAAATGTTACGTCGAGCATTTCACACATGAATATGGAATAACACTGTCTCCTTGTTAATATGGATGAATGTTACTTGTTATATCTAACGTCTGAAGCACACGACGCGATTAGAAAAGAAATTAGATGTTAAACCCAAGCATTCTAACTTAAGAAGAGTGTTATAATAATCTATCTACTTATATATATATATATAATGTAATAAAATTCTTAACACCGTGCCGTACGGTGTCTGTACGTTGGAGCTATTAAAAAAACAACTGGATTACACTATACAAACGACGGAGAATACAATTATTATTATTTTTTAGTTTTGTTGTTTTTGTCTGTTTATCGGTGTGTGTAATTGTTCGGAATTCACGCAAAAACTACTGAGCCGATTTCGATGGGGTTTTCACTTATCGGCAGTTACTTTTTGGACTTAAACTCGGCGCTACTTTCTATTTCGGAAACCCCGCAGGAATTATTCCCGAGAGCGGTTTGAAGTTATTCGTACACAATTTCTACTTAAAGCGATCGCTTAAATTTTTTTTAAATGCTGCGTTTGTGTCCCGGAAATCCCGCGAAGATTCAATTGCAAGTAATGTGTGAACGAAATCGCGGGCTCAGTATTATATATAGAGCTATAGACCTCATATGTTGTGGCTAACTGTTTTTTTCAAATTTTCACGTAATCACTGGGTTCTACCCAGTGATTACGTGAATATATACGTCGTTCCGGGAAATTGTATCCATTTTAGTCCAATATGTTTTTTCTCTATCTTGTTTGTCTGTGACATACACAGACAAACGTGATGCTTGTAAAGAGTTCCGTTTTAGCCAAAATGATAACGACCCTTACAATACTTTTTAAAACTACACTTTCCATAATTAGATTTTATTATTTTTGCCGATGTGCGATAAATTAGTTCCGCTGTGTGTTTCAGCGCTAAATTGATGTCGCCATGTGGCCTCCAGTCCGCCGAGTGTCCCACCTTGCTCCACTTTATAATTCAAAGATTTGCTAGCGTCGAATAAAGAGACGTCTTTGCTAAATTATTCACGACTACACACACCGTATGCACTCACCTCAGATACGACTTTGAAATTGTTACAAAAGTCACGTTATTCACAGTGAATAAATAAAATAACGTGGTCGTTAAACAAAGCTTTATTTACATATCTATTAGTTAAATATTTATGTGTATATCTTGTTTTTTCTTAGAAAATAATTTTTTGGATAAAATTTTAGTTAAACTTTGTCTTTAGATAATTATTATATAACAGTTTCTTATGTAATATTTAACTTTAAATGTGACTAAAGTTGTCTTAAACATCGCTAAATAGTTAATTGCAAAAATCTTTGTAATGTACGAAAATTATCTTCTAAGGAAAATCAATGTATATACCCTTTTAAAGCATTTATTTTACTTTTGAGAGCTTGATGACGGGTTAATTTGTTATGATAATCGACTTTCATTTAAAATAAGTATTAAATAATTTAAGTTATGTATTTTTGCTAAAAGTACAATATCGTGTAGAAAAGACTAATAGATTTCAATGAACATATTAACGGCATTTCTATAATTGTGGTATTGTTTGTCTTTGAAGAACATTTTTTTTATTTTCAAATCAATATGCGTAGTTATTGGTACAAATACCACGTGCCGACGATAGACAAAAACATCTAGAGGAAACCTCACTAGATTACCTCTTTAGATATCACTATATCTATACATATATGAAACTCGCTAATATGCCTTAAAAAGCTTACTTACTAGATAAATGAATTAAACTCATAATTTAATTCATTTATCTCCAGCTGCTCGATATGCAAGATCTAAGTTAACTAGAGAACCGACTATAATGTCAGAACAGACTATAATGAATTTAACACCTTCTTCTAACAATGATATATAAATAACTTTTAGGGCCGCTGGAAAAAGGTTGCTTAAATTTATTTAAGAAACATAAAACGCATTTAATACCCTTAAATACAATTAGCGTCTTGCACAACGCAAAATTTGCCGCTTTTGTGTGTGTTTCGAGTAAGCAGTTTAAAATGATTAACTAATTTTATTTAAAGGCGATCGTTATGCAAACGCCCTTAGTATCAATCTAAAAAGTTCTCAAACTTAAAAAGATCGTCATATGATCTTCGCATTCCCATTGAACATTATCGAATCGTACCCATGTAGGCGTCACATTTTACAGAAAAAGGAGCGACGTAACATCGACGAACGATAAATCAGGTGCTATTGTTGGAGGAAAGTCGCAAATCGTAAGCAAATCCAGTTGAATATTGGCAGAACGCTCGAAAATTCGTCCTTCAATAACATCACACTAGAAAAAGTCTCCTTTTAAATTACTAAGTAAAATTCATGGCAGATATATGTGACCCAATGTCTGTTATATTTACGGCATCTAAATCGTTGTAAAATAAACTTAAGTAAGATTTTTCACGCAGTTTCACCTGTATAAACTTCAGTCTTTTGTAATACATTATGTTCCGGGAATCCCGAATTTTCCTTGAAAATTGATTACTCTTATTACAGCATATGTATGTGTATTATTGTATTATATAACAATTTTCGTGTTTGACTATTTCGGGGCTTTTTATATTTCTCGTAATTTCCTAACTTTGAAACCCCGTCATTTTATGATTATATTGCTGCGGCAGTTTCTATATTTAATATTTTCTATATTCAACTTATCAATTTCCGGGATTCTTGTATTTTCATACTGACGTACAGAATAAACCTTGGTAAGACAACTTTGAAATCTGGTTGTCCGAAGTAAACGAAGTCGCCAGCGAATACTAGTATGAAATATAAAGATGTTAGCACAGACACGCATGGCGCCGGCTGCTTCGCCACCTTGCGAATGTTGGACTTACGGCGTCAAAGACTTCGTGAATAAATTCGAGCAATTCCCGACCTGCTTTTTACGAGCTGAATGAAGTATGAACTCTGTACGTGCTGAGAACTTGGTTTTACTACACAGAAAATAAAAAACCTAATGAACCCTACTTTATTGCTCTTAATAAAACGTACCGAAACTAGTTTTCGTTATATACGAGGAGGAAACGATACCTCGTTCTATTTAGATGATTCATAAAAAGTAAAATTGATCAAATACCTGTCAACTTGAATTAAATTACAGGTTTCGTTAGTAACGTTACATATTTAGTAATAACAGTAAAGAACGCTAAAAAACTCTCATCGAAATACTCCACATCTTAAAAATTTTCAACCGGTTTAACGAAAATATTTATAACTCTACCACCTTGATTTATCAGAATATCTCATTTTATAGTTTAAACAAAAGAGGAGAGGACACAATTTTTACAACATTAGAAGCGACTATATCGCCACCTATTATTGACTTAAATAAGAAATTCATAAGGAACATCCGATAAGAATTAGTAACTTAGAAAAAAAATAATAATAATAATCGGCAGACAAACACACATATTTATATCCCCAAATTAAGCAACTTACGCTTGTATTATGGGTAATATACAACGGACTACTCTGGGGCGATCCCAGACGCCCAGACTATATAAACCCGAAGCCTCTGTGCTGCAATGAGGGCCTGCAAAGGCTTAGCCCGCTCAACCCACAGGCCGTCAATAGACAGGTGATGTATGCTTCTCGACCAGGCTTGAATGCTTCAAATTCATCATTGGAATAAGAAGCGAGTGCATTAGTTACTAAGCTGCCGTGATTTGCAGTGCATACCTACTACTATAGGGAAATAAATAATAAAATATGTGAAAATGCTCGTACATTTCTACTTGAGCCCTCATAAATTTTATTTTTATAAAAGCTGCGCTGCGTTTGGGAGGGATCCTTTGAAAAACAATTTCCGCTCGGTCTTGGGCGCTGTACAAGGAACAAGATAGATAGCCGTATAAATCTCCCACGTGTCTAATTGACGGCTACAAAGTCCAGCCACCCCGTCCGGGCAAATTGCAGCCCTGATTCACTTACCTCATTTGGGAATGAGTGTTTTAAGTAATGTTATAAACTGCTTTAGCGATGTGCAACATCGATTTGATAGTTTCGACTATCAAGTCGATTCTTTCGGTTGCTCAAATACCCGATGGCTCTCGATTGTTTTTAATGGAGTCGACGCTTTTGAGGACGACTCGGGCGTTGTAATCAAAAGTGTCGATAAAACAACGCTACTAGAGTACGAGACACAAACCTTGTCGACCGCCGGCAAGTTGATTTCATTCCTGAATCAATCGAAAAACATATTCAATCGAAGACTAATCGATTATTGCGTCAAATCTATTTTTGAATCGATTGCAATTCTATCGATTGTTTAAGCATGTCGGAATCGCTCATCACTACTCTGCTTCGACGGCCTGGCTTTGGCAGGTTCCACGTGACCACTCAGAGTTAAAGTTTACTACGCTTATAAAAGATTCCTTACTACTTTACGTTCAAGAAGTAAAAAGGTAAACTACACATTAAGTTATATCTTTGGTTATATCCTATTACTTTATGAGTATATTTCTTTAAATATCTGTACACAGTTCTCTACAATCTTTATAATGTAGATGTTAGGAATGAGTAATTTTACACACTTCAAAGGAGTTGTTGTACGATACAATATTCATGTTACAGGCATTATATGCGTGGTATAATTCTGATCTTGAGGTAATAAGCGTCGTTTCATAATTGGTTACTATTGAAACAGGCAAATCAAATGTTTTCTTAACTAAGTCAGTTCTTCTTTTTTGTTCATTTAATAAATTTAAATTAATCACACTTATCTACAGAGTGTAAAGCAACACTTAATTAGTTGTATATATGTCAACCTTTATTTATATGCGATTTGACTACCTAATTCTGCAACAGCGTAAAGAAGAATACAATTTAGTACATTCATTCTATTAACGAACTAGTATTTGAGAGGAAAAACTGTGACATACATAAACACAAGACAGGACAACTTTATAAAGGTTAATGCTAAAAGTGGCTACGGATAATGCCTTCGTTTGATTTATAATAAAGTTACGTTTACCTACTGAAATATGTAGCTAGGTATATTCCCCAACTTACAAGCCCACAATACAAAGGATATTTGTACCCTCACATATCTCACTTAACCTTGCGCCCTTAAATCTCTTGCCAGGATAATGAGATGGCTCTTATTTAGTACGACCTTGCTGAGAAGTATTGTACACTACAATTTTCTTCCACCAACTAGCGTTCGTTTCACAACTCTAATGAAAAAAAGACTGACTCATGAATCTCATTTAAATGCCAACACTAAATTTCTTTTGGCCACATTTTTTTATTTACAAAAATAAATTAATATTTCGGTATTTTTGGGTACTTAAATATATGAGTAGTGGAGTTTTTTTATACTTACGAAAATTGCAGTTATAATCTGCATCAGTAAATAGTGTCGGACGCCCTTCAGGCCGGTGAACTAACGACCTATGTAAGGTCCCTCCTATAGGCGCTGGAAGGTGGACACCAAGATGTATGTCACGGACTTAGGGAGGCCTACGTTCAGCATTAGACTACGATTGGCAAACGACGTGCGTCTAAACAATATTAGACCCGAAAGCAATGCTTTTGAGCTTGGTTGAAATAACAAATAACGAAAGAGATATGGATGAAGGCAAAATTACATTTTTTTAAACTAGCTGACCCGGTAAACGTTGTTCTCCCATATACATAAAGAAACACCATAGGAAGATGAAAAAATAATTGTCGTACTTTCCCAATATATAAAATAATCATTAAAATCAATTAACCCGTTTCGGCGGTGTGCCACCACAAACACCGTGAGATTTTATATATTAGATTACCCTTTTTACCGGTTATATATTTCCTTATCCACTCATGTCTTTAACGTTCTCAGCGACCAATCTTGCTTTGTTATAAAATATTTAATGCTCCGAATTAACTTTAATAGTTTTAATGAAATTACTCATACATTCAATCATCCTAAAGTGAAATAAATCCTAATTACACAGCTTATTATATCGAAAAAGGCAAAGGAAAGTTATGTGGTAAGTTGTGACGAAGTCCACGGCAGGACAATACGACTCGCTGAGATATATTGGCTCTCTGCCTTTCTCAGTGACAATAGTATCTAGTAAGCTCGAATAAGAATTATTTTAAACATCATTACATTTGAGTCAACATACTCGTAGACCTTTTCCTTCATGAAATGACATTCAACTACAGTCAAATATTGATGCCTGTTTATAAATATTCGAGTAATATTCATCTTGTGGACATAAAAAAGCATAAATAAACATCGTTACGACCTTGGAAAATGAAGATATTCTCAAAAAAATATCAACTCTCAATTAAATAATTATAGTGTAGCAGGTACCCTGAATCGACAACATTACCAGCTGCATACTGTACATATAGCGTATAATCGAACCTTTCTGCCAAATTATTTCGAGAATAATGTTTGTCATAGACAGACGAATAGACGGATATGTTGATTTTATATGTACTTACTCTAATGTTTGCCAAAATATCTAGAACCCGCCACAATATAAGATGGGAGAAAATTCTTTGGAATAACTATCAAAAATAAAAATACATGATGTTAGCAGTCCGAAGAAACCGCACTGATTGCACAAAGGCCTCCCGTGGGACTGAATTATCGTCACGTAGTACTACCCACTGGCACCCCAGTTCGTTAGTCCACGCCTGATGACGTGTGCGACTCCGCAATCTACACCCTCAATATGTTTGCTATTCTATCCACATACTATAAGGGTGACACCTCATACAACGTGAAGACATTGAGCGGAGTCCATGGCGGTGAAATCCGTCACGCAAAAATTACCCGATGACACGACCACTGGCCGTTCTTCGCAACCATTTGCCTTACTATCGGTTAAAAGTTGACATAAGTTCTAATACAAGTAATGTCAAAATTCAACTGATAATAAAGCAAATGTTATAGGAACCGGCCACACAAGTACTATATTCGTGTCTGTACAATGCCTAGAGGCATACCCATACATCTAATTATTACATTATTTCTAGACTCCTCTCTCTTCTCTTTTCTTTCACCATATCGCAATTACTTGGGGTCGGCACAATATGTCTTTTCCTTCCTCACTCCTCTACTCTGACATACGTCTTCTGTCACACCACATATCATCATATCATCCTTCACACAATCCATCCATCTTTTTTTGGTTTACCTTTACATATGTATCCATCTATCTTGTAGTTTAACATTCTTTTTGTCACGTGACTTTCATTCCTCCTCATTATGTACCCATACCAACTTGATCTTCTTCCTCTCAATTTTTCAGTCACGGGTGCAACTTCAAAGATCCCCTTATGTACTCCTGTAGCTTATAAAAGCATAATGCACGTTCGTTTGTCTTTGTTGAGTATACAATTTCATATTTCTCAGAAATAAATCTTTTTATAAATTATATTATCTGTGTACCGTTACACAATGCTATAGTGAAATTGGATAAAAGAAATAAGGAAATGGAGATTCGGGGTGGCCTTTGTAGTTCATAACCAACTATAAAAAAATTTAGCTTATAAATATCATATGTTTTCCTCACAAAACCAAATTTACTACTAGTAAACTTTAAAATAGTAATCAAGATAGAAACTCAGATACGATATTTACTCTTATATCTTTTAACACACTTCAGTTTTGTAGCAGGTATTAGATAAACATGATAATAAAGGTCGTAACGAAACCTTAATATTATCCTTCGTTCACCTTGGATTAGAATAAGTAGGTAATATACAGCTCAGAGGTTGCTTAAAGTAAGGTAATCTCAAGGATAGAGTAAATAAGGTAACAACACCTCCACAATAGCATTTCCGATATTATTTGCATATAGACAGGTTAACGGTAATGTCTGCTCGTTTATTTCAACTATAATATAAACGGGGTTGGCCTTCCTGCCTCCCAGGCTTGAAGTGATCCATTGATGGTCCGTCATTATGATTGTTGAGACACATCCCAGAGTAAAAGTCTGTGATGTGTTTCGATTTTCTATGCCTTGTCACATTTCATACTTAAAAAATGAACTTTACCAGGCCTACTTTCTTTTTATGAAATCTACCAATATAGAATGTTATCTATGTTAGGTATATTTTATTTCAATTACTTTTAATTATTGTAAAGGTGGTCTGGACGATATCGCGGAGGCCATAAGTCCTACTATTGCATATGTAACTTATGTATGCTATAAAGAACATTCATTCATTTATTCATTAATTAAAATTGTGTACAGTTGTTTATATCTAGACACACTTTTTCAAAACCGAATGAAAATAGATGACAACAGATTTTAACCGCGTTCAAGTAAAGATTTACCAGACTTTTTGGTTTTGATACCATAATAACTTACATGATTCCTAATTAATTTCTCTCGAAATAAAAACTGTCCATAGCTAATTAAAATACAGCGATATTAATTAAAAACCCTTTTGGAAGTGTAATTATTTATTTCAAGGCACCTCCTGCCCAAATGTAAAACGGGAAACTCGTCTGAAGAAACTGCTTAGTTTCCCAACCCTCGTCTTATGTAATTGAGTATTATTTTCATAATTACAGAGGCGGTTTATTTTAATAGAAATATGCTAAATGCAGCATTTTAGTGATGCGCTGTGTTGGATTGGGTTTAGGGTTGTATCGATAATACGGATCTTTCAATATCGATATTGTTATTTATATAATGATTTTTTTAATGTCCTCAAACCTTAATTATCGATATTTATTCTATATAATATCTATACTAATATTATAAGTGTAAACGTTGGAATAAATGTTTATATCCTAAATACTAAATCACACCCGAAAGCTGAACGGATCTGGATGAAATTTAGCACATAGATAGATTGTAGTCTGGAATAAAACATCCCTATTAATATTATAAATGCGAAAGTAACTCTGTCTGTCTGTCTGTCTGTCTGTCTGTCTGTCTGTCTGTGTCTGTTCCGTTTTCACGTAAAAACTACTGGACCGATTTGGCTGAAACTCAGTATATATATATTTTCGATACCGAGGATGAACATAGGATACTTTTTATCCCGTAAAATGGGATAGTTTCCGGGATAACTTTTTGGTAATTTTGGCCTTTTTAGTCATTTTGGCCTTTTTGGACATTTTGGCCTTTTTGGTCATTTTGGCCTATTTGGTAATTTTTCCTTTTTTGTCATTTTGGCCTATTTGGTCATTTTGGCCTATTTGGTCATTTTGGCCTTTTTGGTCATTTTGGCCTTTTTGGTCATTTTGACCTATTTGGTAATTTTGGTCTATTTGGCCATTTTGGCCTATTTGGTCATTTTGGCCTATTTGGTCATTTTGGCCTATTTAGCCATTTTGGCCTATTTGGTCATTTTAGTTATTTTTGGCCTATTTGGTCATTTTTCCTTTTTTGTCATTTTGGCCTATTTGGAATTTTTTCCTTTTTGGTCATTTTGGCCTATTTGGTCATTTTGGCCTTTTTGGTCATTTTGGCCTATTTGGTAATTTTGGTCTATTTGGTCATTTTGGCCTATTTGGTCATTTTGGCCTTTTTGATCATTTTGACTTTTTTGGTTATTTTGACCATTTTGATTATTTTGGCCTTTTTGGTCATTTTGGCCTTTTTGGTCATTTTGGCCTATTTGGTAATTTTGGTCTATTTGGTCATTTTGGCCTATTTGGTCATTTTGGCCTTTTTGATCATTTTGACTTTTTTGGTTATTTTGACCATTTTGATTATTTTGGCCTTTTTGGTCGTTTTTGCCTATTCCGTCATTTTAGCCATGTCGGTCACTGTGGTCTTTTGGTCATTTAGACCATTTTGGCCTTTTTGGTCAAGTTTTGCAATTTATTTTATTGACAGATAGACGGGGGATGGTATATATAATTAACGATATAAAATGAAGTGAATCTTCTGTGCGCAAATACATAAAAATGTAATATAATATAACCTGTAGCACTTGCTCTATAAACAAGAGACACGCACTAGAGGTTAACCCGCGGCGCAGCCGCGGGGTAAACTCTAGTAGGCTATATTTGTCCCGGAAAATATACAGTTCCCGTGGGATAACGTTAATACGAGCGAAGCTAGCATATTATAAACACCATCATCAAACAAGTTGAGTATTATATTTATAAATCGGGAGATATAAAACGTCACACTTTTTATGATTTTATCTCTTATAAATTCAGAAGTATTTTTTCTACTCAAAGATATTTTATTATTAAATGCGATAAATTAACATTTAGTTTAAATAATGTCAATTAGCTATGTTAATTTAAAGTGAAATATCGATAAGGCCGCATTTGTTAAATTTAAAATAAAAAATATAATTAACGTAATACTAAATAAGATGGTTTTATTTAGTATCACATTAATTATACTTTTTTTCATTTTAACATAAAAAGGAATAATTAAAATAACACTAATATGACGGTGGGCAAATAGATTTGATAATAACGATAAGACTCTTTACTCTCATAATATTATCTCAAATTGATAACTGAATTGATGAATTTAATAGTAATTAAAAACAGTGTTAAAAGCAATTAAGAAAACCAGTGGCATGAATTGAATTTTATAATCAAATCTCTTTATTGAAATATCACATCAGCATCAGCGCAATAATGGGTCATTCAATGTCAACTTTCACTTATTTTAGTTTAATACAAATTTAGCTTCGCTTGTGACATTCATTTTACCAATTTTATAAAAAAAATTACCTACCGTTTGTTTAGAAATAAAGACTATTTTCTAACACGTTCAAACGAGCGAATAGTAATATCAATATCGATATTTATAGTCCTGCATCACTAGTTGAATTGAAGGATCCTCTTGAAATGTATTCTGTTATTAAAGAACTATTGTACAAAGAAGAGGACAATTGCAACGATAACGAATGAGGAGGGATCGAAGGGATCTTTGTGCAATCAGTGCGATTTATTCGACGGAGACGTGCTCTTCGCGACGGGTAATTGTGATAACGCGGAATAGGAGACGGCACCGTGAAAAACGTGCCCGCAATCATGATTGCACATTCAGACTTTTCTCATATTTCTTCTTAAGTTTCTATATTAAAAAAGGAAGATGCTATAAAATATTCCAATAATTGCAGTAGGTACTTTATTCTTAGCGATAAAATTAGGTTTAACCTTTTTAACCGACGTAACACGGTATCTGTGTCAATTGTAAACTGATTCTCAAATTGTTTTCTTTACTCGTAAGTGTATACTCCTGAGGTAGCCAAGTCACAATCTGATGAGCTGATCGTATTCCAGCTGTTGAGCATAACCCTTCTTAAAATTTACCGTGCGCCTAAATTGTTAGAAAAAATCTTGTACCCACAGCTATCTAAACTAAATGCGGATTATCCAGATATTTCATTCCGAGCAGAGATCCCCACACATGCGACGTAAGGCTACTGCCTCACTTTTTGCTGACTAGGTATGATTATTACGAATAATTTAAAAAACGACTTTTCTAGACGCGACGCTAATAGAATTAATTCTTAAGAGTCCTTGAACATAAACGCTTAAACTTTATACAAATTTTGTCCCAAAATTCTGTTCCAGGATACACTTCATTTTCTTTCTGGGAATAATATTCATCAACGTATGCTACTGGGATTTTCTGAACTGTCATTCTGTTGAATAAACAATTAATTTATGTCGCAATAATCTTGGATTGAAGTGAAGTAGTTAAAAACAGCGTTAAGCACATTGTCGAGGGCATTTAAGTCGGATGAAGTGAAAGTTTTCACGTTAGGAATACTTGAAAAGTCCATTACACGCTTGACGGCACCGACGTCGACCTTAGTACGGCGTCGAGTTGTTTGTAATTACACAGACATAGCCCCGAGATTTCATTTAAACTTTGTGACGGCACCCGCTGCTGACAGCTCTTTCTGCAATTGTTAATTTCTAAGAAAAATATTACCATAGTTCAACTATTCAACCACCGGTGGAGCTAACGCCGCGGGCGTTGAATTTGTGTTCCTTTCACTGTAAATGGCTGACAGTATATTCAGAAACTTTAGACAACTACATTGTTAGCTACAAATATTATTGTACATTTGAACTCCTTTTTGATAACTATGCCATCTATTCATTTACATTAAAAAGTACCATAGAGGCAATAAATGCCCACCAATTTTACCCTTTGTCAAAAATATCAGAAACCACTCAACAAACCCTGCTCAAAACAATTTTATTAGAAATTATTTTTAATGCCTATTTCCTTGACTTTTTCACAATTTTCGCTTCATAGTTTATCATTCATTTTTTAAGATATAGAGTGGGGTATAGTTATACGGCATATTTAATTTTATGTATTATCTCATATTATTAGACTTCGTGGTTATTTTTTTATAGCCACCCAAAGTTAATTTTATATCTCAAATAATAAATACATGTGACGTATATCCATACCGCACCCAAGATCTTTCTAAAGATACTCCCACGACAACGTCACCTCTTTGATATGAAGGAAATTAATTGAGCAGCTTTTAAGATATTTTTCAAGGTTCTGTAGCTAAACAACAAATATTATGGACGTCGGTCACCTTTACGGAACCTTTAAGAATTTGAATAATTAGTTTGGCAAACTCCGATAATATCTAAGATTAATTAATAATTAAATTAAATAACAAAAAAAATGCTTACATTATTAACATTTTATTTTATTACTTACTGTCTAGTAATTAATTAAGGTAATAAAACCATCTTTTTCTATATATGTAGGTACGTATATGTACTCTGTACTAATATAATAGAAGTGTCAGCCTGAGATTTCTAAATACTCTGTGATCTAAAAACGACTACTTATAAAATTCCTAATCATAAATTACTATTGCTAGATTTTTTTCTTAAATGGGCTATAAAACGATTCAACTGTGTTCACTGTGGGTAATTTTCTTGTATAAAGAATATATCAGATGACGAGTGTAATACAAATGACATTATAAAGAAAACTTTGTCTGACGCCAAGTTGGTCAATTATATAAATTACATTCTCACGTCGTTACGGAATCCCCCGAACAATGTACGACCAACTAAATATCTTATTACATACCGCTGTCTCAAAATAGTTCTGAGTCTGTTGAAGTTCTTGCAAATATTACAACTTTTGGTTTAGTTGACGTGACTTAACATGCTTAGGTTACAATTTAGCAGAATATCTTAATGTTTTTTAAACAGTGTTTTGAAATGTATTGTCACAGAACATATATCAACTATTTTTATGTCATTATTATTTTTGTATAATTTTTTACATAATACCTGTTTATACATTGTGATATATATTCACAATTTGGAAGAAAAAAAATGTAGTTACAAGGTCCTGCACTGACGCTTACGACATGTCTAATAGTAATTCTATCTAAAGTACCTGTGATGAACTAAACCATAGACCCGTCAATAATCCAAAAGTTAGCGCCAATTAAAATTTGTTCAGCACAAGTGGCAGTACAGCAGACGACTGACGAAATCTAGCCATAATTGCTAACTCTACGCGTACCTACGGCACAAATTGCGCCACTCTGTGCGGATTTTCAGAAATTTTTGAGCGACAATTACTTACACATACACGTTGCCATGTAAACTTTAATTAAGTTTATGTTTTTATTTTATTATAGGTGGGAGTAAAAATATTGTAGCGACCGAGGGTAGAACTTTCCAGCAGTGTAAACCGGTCGCAAGACTTTTGGAAAAGGAAGAAGATTCTGGAAGGAAAAGACAAGGACGGATATATTTCAGAAACAGGCAGACGATGAACGAATGTTCTAGAATAGAGAGTTCGGGAAGGAAAAGAAAGAGGTAGATAGATGTTTAGAAAGGGACAGATCGTAAATAAAAGAATAACGAAATTATGGGTTCCAAAAGATTCTTCCGGGTATATATATAAGCAGCGAAAGGCGCGCCTCCCGAGCAGTTTAGAGTTAAGTTCAGTTCAAGATAGCGGAACGACAAGTGCGATACGGAAGAGTTGGAAGAGAAGTTTAGTAGAAGACAATTAAGAAGAATTAGAAATAAGAATTAGAATCAAGTGTTGAACTTAGAGACATGTTGAGTGGACAGTTAAGTGAAAGAAGGGTGTAGTAGCGTAGTTCGAGAGACAAACCGGAAGCGAGCTACACGCAGTAATATTGGAGGTGAGCACTGCAGTAGCAGGAGGTAGTCTACACAATATCGGCGACGGTATTGTGAGCGAGACACCTTATCGTCAGGACTGCGCATCGTTAGTCGTGCGTATAAGGGCAACCCTGCAGAGATGTATTACGTAGGGCTGTGCAAGTCAATAAAAGCGTTTAGTTAAAAACTGGTGTTTCCTTCCAATCTTAAGTGCGTATCCCACGCTCGCACGTAACAATATAATAAATAAACGTACGACGACGATACGTTTATTTTCATTCGGAAATATAGCTTTAAAACCAGAGTTCTTTTTTTTCCTTCAATTCGCAATGTCTTCGACGACCTTTATTTTTGAATCGTCTAAGAAACTATCCATATTATGTTAACATTAAATGATTAGGTACGTGCTAATAAAAAACTAAACTCTTACAGTGTTTATTCTTTAACATATATTTCTAACATAAGAGTATGTCACCTATCTGTTTACGCTTTGGTTCTATTTAAACAATTAAAATCTTGAGCACAATAATTATGCTCAATTAATTTTTAATACGGAATATAGGAAAGACATAAAAGACTCACCAAACCGCCTTCAAATATTTAGCCCGACGACACAGTCCTTTGTTATTTTATATGCTTATTGTGGCCACTATCCACTACTATCGGAACAGTATAGCGATCCAGCGAGGAAACGTAGCCAGCCTTCTGGGCACCTTACCCATAGAAGACGGTGATCTGGGCTCAGTATTCTACTTATAGTCTGCAGAGACTATGGGCAGAATACAATACAAATAAGTTAAGTTTTCTTACATTGTATTCAATAGTATGTAATTTTATAATTGGCCACTCTTAGATATTAAGTCTAATATTTAATTATAATATTATTTGGACTACCTCCTTTGTTGCCGGTGATTTCTTCTAAAGGTATATTTGAATATAGGTTATTGTGTAGGAAAGACAGAAATGGAGAACATTACACGTCATGCACTCGAATAATGTTATTTTAATTTATTATAATTAGACGATAGTACATATTATACTGCCATAATTGCACATATCGGTTTCAGTTGTGGATTTTTATTCTTTTAATACGAATATTAAGCTAATTTTAAGTTAGATTTAATATTACGAGTAATTTACTATAAATGGCGTAAACACTATCTGTAAATGTAATTATACGAATTAGCTGAATGATTTAAAAAAAATTACCTTGCATAATTTAAAAAAAATTACTTAGTAGCCAACAATAGAAGCTACAGAGCCATTGTTGGCACCAATATCTTCATTACAGCTCTTAGGGCTGGCTCGATCGGTGTGATAATCACGCTCTCACAGAATATCAGCGTAAAACGGTTCGACGAACTAATGGCGTTTCGTACCATGAATGAGAGTTCGGATGGTCCACATCTCCCCCCCCCCCCTCTCCTCCTGTCCCATAATCCATTCCGTTCCTCGTGGCTTACCTCTGTACCCCACCGCCTTTAACGCATCACTCCTATTCCATTCCCTTCTATCCCATCTTAAAAACTAGCAATGCACTGTCGCCCCTGGTGTTGCTAATTTCTATACACCACGGTAACTACTTGCCCATTACGTGGGCCATCTGCCTGTTTCCCAGCATCTCGAGAAATAATTTATTGTCTTTTTACTTTAAAAAAATAAACAAATAATTCAAATATAAATACCCCGCCTCTCGTTTGTATCAGTGGAAGACCTACAATTAGAAGATTGCTCTCAAACTTGGGTGCCTAGTCATTGACACATGATACTCGCTAATAGTGCAGAGTCATCATTAAAAAAAACTCGTATAAACACTATACCACAATAATAAAACTACCACCACGGCCATGAATGTATGTACTTATATGTAATAATTTTTCTGGGGAGTTAGTTGTACCACTCCTCCTTTAACAGTAGGTAATTAAAACTGTTTTAGAGGCGGTTGTAGACACATGACCTTTAATAAGTAATCTGACTAATCTGTAAGATTCAATTTTGAAATAAATACATTAATTTTAATTTTTTAACTAAATGAAGCGTAATTAAGTAAAATAGAAATGGCAAGGTAAAGTAATCTCTTTAAACTTTTTAGCCGGCTTAGTTAGTAATTAATATCAGAGCCTGCAGAGGATCTTAATTAAATAATTTTGTCCTATTCCTTCCTTCTAACGCCAATCTCCTAATTTAAACGTCCGTCATTATAATGAGTGATGGATCACGTCCTAATTAGGACAGCCGACGTCACTCACCGAAATTCCGGTGGGGTTCAAAATGAACAGTTCGCCATTGTATTGGGTTATCTATCTCATCTCAATTTTTCAACCTCAGCCTATTGCACAAATTATAAAAACAGATTCTTATTACATTTTTCTATAGTTCATTTATTTAAAGTTGGATAATTATTTCTTTGTCAAAACGATCACATAATGTATTTTTAAAGCTATTTTTCATCAATCATAACATATAATAATAATTATAGTATATACAGTGGTATATATCTTCAATAAGCCGCTATTATATTTTTATATTTCAGAACCGTTTACCAAACACATACACGAACACGCATACCAGTGTAATTTAAGTACCATATTTCATCTATAAACATCCATCAGGTTTTGAGCAAAATGACTTATCTACACACTACACACGGACAGTCATATATTTTGCCAAACTTTCCCTTTTATCAATTTTACTTCGAGACTTGAAAAATGATCTTTGTCAATAATAAAATTATAACGAATTGTATTTTTGTGTTTGTCAAAAAACTACTGGCCCGATCTCAAAAATTCTTTCACCATTATAATGCTACATTATCCGAGATTAATAAACGCTATATTTATTTCTAGAAAAGTATAGGATCCCTACTAAAACTTTATTAATGTAGCCCAATGTGTAAAAAAAAATTAGCGTTCGAGTGGATCCGGCAATGCTTTAGATTCACGATTAGCCCGGCAGGTGGCGCTGGAATCGGCTTCTAAATTTTTACTTTTTCTGGGCAGAACAACGTCTGCCGAAACTGCTAATATATAAAGGCAGTAGTCCTTATAAAGCTGACAATAAATACATTACTTTTCATTTAAACACCATTTTGTTTCCACAAAGGGTTTCGAAATACATACTACACTTTATACATGATCAATCCAGTCAATAGGATCTCATAAATATCTATGTCCTTAGTTATATTCTAGCCTCTCTCTAACGTCTTAAAGCCTATCCATACGTTAATATTGCTTTGAAATCAATAAGGCTGTTTACAAACACGCTTTGTGCTTTGCGGTGGGTTAGCAAACAGGATGTCCCATTATTGCAATATCGTGTGCCATCCTATGTCTGGGAATTTCGTACTACATGTCCATGCGATTATCGCCTGAAGAGTATCGCCTACGAAAATAGTATATAGACTTCTCGCTCCAAAACGTGCGGTAAACTCTCTCCATGTAAATGGGCCATTAGGCAAGTTGAATGAATACATGATATAGGAATCGACCACTAGTTGATTTTGCGTTCAAATCCTTCTAAAATTGAAATTATCGAAAATAAAGTTCCTAATTTATCTAACTTTCCGCGTTTGTCTAACTGTCTCTATGATATATATCCGCTTACTCCTAAACTACGCAACGGATATTTAACCGTTTTCCACAGCGGCGGCCTTACCCATTGCGAGGCTCCGGGCGGCAGGTCATTGCGAGGCCCTTTGTCCTACGGAAAAGTACTTATGTGATGCGAAAGTAGGTCTGGTTGTTTGGTAGGTATTCATTATGTTTGACGAGAAATGCTAGAAGTTATACAAATAAATAAAATTTGATTTTTAAAATATTTTACTTACATTGAAAGATTTACAAAATTAACAAATAAAGAGATGATAAATTTTAAAATTGATGTTTGCGGCTTTTACCAAGACTAAAATCTTTAATTAAAGCACAATAATCTAACGAATGAGCTACGTCATTTTCGATTGAAAGAATAGCAAGGGCTGAAAGCCGATCC
Organism: Dendrolimus punctatus; assembly: GCA_012273795.1. Taxonomy (NCBI): domain Eukaryota; kingdom Metazoa; phylum Arthropoda; class Insecta; order Lepidoptera; family Lasiocampidae; genus Dendrolimus; species Dendrolimus punctatus. The sequence continues at coordinate 9,574,533 of CM022542.1, read as the reverse complement.
TGTGTCATCGAATTTCTCAAATATGTTTTAATAATTTTAAGCCTCGAAAAACTCCTTTCAGCAGACGCTACCGTAACAGGTGTGGTGGCAATAATTCTCAGAACTATTTCGATAGTAGGGTAAACTTCAGTTAATTTTTTTTCTATTATGTATTTCAGCACCGAGATAATGTCATCGTTTCCTTCATACACACAGATGAACATATTCAGTTCTTCGTATAATTCATGTCCATCAATATCACATGATCTCCTATTGTCATAGATATTTGCAAGTCGCTGCATTGCTTCAAAAGTTCAGTTTGTGGTTTAGCCATAGGTATTCTTATTACAAAATTAATAAAGAACGTGTAAAACATCCGTCGTACCGATGTGAACTATACTACCCGTTGTATTTATATTTTTGTGCATGCAAAGGAATCAAACACAAACAAACCTTTCCAATTCAAATCAAACTTGACTTAGTTGTCATTCGAATAAAGTCCATAATCAAAATTATTCAAGAATTTAACAAACTATTCGCGGGAAATCCCCGATAGCAACCACCTTGATTTTGTTGTGTTGCCTACACATAAAAAAATACACTTGTAACATACATGTTCGAGTTCTTTCCTGTAAATATGTAAATCTTGCTAGTGAGTGAATGTCGTACCTAACCACTAAATGAAGCAACCTAAGCCACTAGAAAAAACCACTAGCCACTAAAACCGAAATTTGTCCGCTAAAAGGTAAGTCTAAACCACCAGATCTAGTGGAAAATCCACTGAGTTGGCAACACTGAAGCCAAAGTGACAAAAGTTGACGAACGAAATGAAACAAGGGAATTCCTCTAGCGACGGGGATTCCCCGAGCGATAGACGAGCAGAACATTATGTCCCGACTCCCGAGTCACAGACTATATAATACTATAGTAGTCTCGAGTGCTATGCGTTTAAAAAACCGATCTTCAAGTGTTTCGAGGCGCGATATTCAAGTACTACAAAATAAATTTATCAATTATGATTTGAATGAATGAATTAGTCTAATTAATTTAATTTTAATTTACCGTTATGTTATAACCTTAATAAATAATTAAGAATCAAAATCAAAAGTTTTAAATAAAAAATATATAGTTAAAAATAATTGTATTTTTTTTTAAATTTGGTTGACGCGAGGCCCCTGCAAGAGCGAGGCCCCGGGCGATTGCCCTGTTCGCCACCCCCTAAGACCGCCCCTGGTTTTCCACCATCAGTTAAGTAGTTATTCAAAGTCACACTAGCCTTTTGGCCGTGGCTTCGTTCGCGATGTATAAAAACGTAATTAAGTTCGCATCCCGCATGGGTTTGACCCGCGGTGTAGCATCGGGGAAAACTTTAGTTTATGCATAAATTAATTATTCTTAAGGTGATATTAAAACGAAGTAGTCTTATTAATTAAATAAAATAATGATCAGGGTGTAATAGTGAGACGAATTGATTGGCGGTGTGCGGTGAGACCGCGCAATGGCGGAGGGCGGCGGGCGGCGGCTGGCGCGCAACTTTCTTAATTAACTCGTTATTGTGCACAGCACGAAATGGTCGGTAATCCGATATACTTAGTGGTTTCAAACGAAATAAACACTATAATAACTTTATTTATTTATTATCTGTATTACAAGATTTATTATTAGAAAATGATAATAAATCACTGTGTTCGTATTTACGAGCTAACACGGCTAGTTGAAATAACGGAGTTTCTGGTTTGAATAATTAGTAAGAAGTATTAGTATTTTTTTCATGAAGTATAAAAACGTAAATTTGAATTTTAAAGCCAAGTTAACTTATAGAAGGTCCAATTTATTTGACATCCAAGTAAAACTTCAAGAATATCTCACTTAACGAATGGTATATTCTGTAGATAATGTTTCGATTTGATTAAAACTTAGAAAATAAAGTTAAAGACCGAAAATTGATTCTAGGAACCAGATAAAATATTCAGTTAGTCTAGACGGAATAAATTGAATGAGCAGCTTGTGGGCGTCAAGCAACGCCATATTTGTCTGTCTTAGTTGCCTTCACAATGCTTTTGAATGCAGCCATTAATGACAGAGTGCATCACTCCACGCCTTATTAAGAGGCCGTCACAGCGCGGCTTTATTCCACAGTGCCTTAACAAAAAACTCACCAACTCATGAAAGTCAATTGATATTTTCACTTTATTTGATAACCACGAAGAAAAACTACAACGTTATGTCTATCGTGATAAAGTTGAAATTTAAAAAGAGCAACTCCGGCAAATTACTCGAGCGCCGTCTATACTTCCTAGCGTGTGACAGGCGTGTACGTTCACTTATCTGAAATTTATCTTCATTTATTATAGTTCGCTGCTGAATTACTGATAGAATTGTAAACAAACGGACGTTAATTACGACAAGAATCAAAAGAAATACACAATTAGAATTCAAACGAATACACATTTTATTAAAGATAGTGAAGGGTAGTGTAATTCAACTACCACATTGAATAATTGGCTATAAAATCTACCAGTAGCCAGTATCTATCATATATTTGTAACGAAAACATATGGCTGGCTTTCATATTGTTACGAGTAGCGAGACTAAATTAAAATGCCGTTAGAATTACTATACCTAGAGTTATTAGAATTACACTATACAAAAGTAGAAATATAACCGAACACAACAAGTCCAAACGTAATGCAGAAGATCGTAATTCAATAAAGCAAAGCAAAGTCCGTCACTATTAGATTCCCGATTGTAGTACACACGTCTCGCTTTGATCGTGGTTCACGCTCAACTGTCCCCCTCAATCAGGCCATCGTTTTATACTGCACAAATGCAATGTGCCCGTATCGTAGTCGACTTAGTCCGCCAAACCTGGCTAATGATTCTGCCGCAAATAGCCATAAAACAGTACAATAAAACAACGGGCTGTTTTCTAGAAAAGTATGCTAATCAATATGTATACAAAAGAAGACGATCATAAAAGAATTACAATTAGTTTAAATGCCGACAGGTAACAAAATGTGTTTTGTACATACCAGGTGCCATACCACATATGCAGGTGGATTTTGTTTTTATCGTGACCTGGGTTGTAACAATAAGTTTTGAAGTAAATTCGATTCAAGTTGTTTTTTAATTCTAGTAGTTTCTTCATTCTTTCGATACTGGTTAAGTTCTAAGTTTGCTATTTGTATCTACTAAGTTCATTATCTGACCGACAACACCTATAAATAGCGTTAAATTTATACTTCAGGAATGCAAAATAATTAAATTACAGAACGTATCCAAATTTCATTGTAACCCCAACGTACCCTATACGTTAGCCGCTCAGTTTTTTAATGAAGGCTTAGCAAACTCTTTTTTAATCCTATAAACGAATGCTGTCAGACGTCGCCATTGAAATCGGTCTCTTTTAATTTTGAAGCCAATAAATTTCGTAATCCGCCAACGGAATTTATATCGACCATTTAATGTCGAGTAAAGAGAAAGGAGCCCTAGTCCGGAGACCGAGCTTTTTGCGGTGAAGCCGAAGAACAGCTGAATGTCACCGCACTCATTTTACATACAAAGGCGACGTGTCAATGATTAAACGATCTATGAAAACAATATCCCTATTGATAACTTAAGATATTAAGCTTGTCTTCTTGTTGACACTTCTTTGGATGTTAGCATAAATTGTCACCATTTAAATGCTACAAACCATAAAGGCAGTAGTTACGTCCACTTCGCCTACAAGTAGGAATTATTATAGTATATACTTTATTGTATAAATCTTAAAGTATTTCAAGCATTTTTAGATTCGATTCGATCGATTATCTCTGAAAATAATTTATTTCTAACAACCTTTTGATAGACAATAAGCATAATAAATTTTTGCTCTTTATTTCTATAATATAAAACGTTATGCTCCATTGGACATAAATATAATTAAAATGTTAGCCACTCTCATAAAATTGTTGCATGAGCGAAGAGAGTATGAGAGAACTTCATGAGAGTAACAATTAACAAGCAAGTAGGTATATTCTATTCTTTACTAGATAGGTACATAATAATTCTCAAAACTAAAAAAAGTCGCTGAATTAGCAATGCAGTATCGAAGTGAGATGTCGAAGAATATCCACCGGGTTCATTATTTTATTTTGAAAGTGTTTAATACTATGATACATACACTTATGTATACTTATTAACTATTAATATATATAAACTAACAATAATTTTCAAGTACCTAATGGCTATTCTGGTCAGATAGCTGGAAATTACAACATTATCTATAAGGGTTACCTTCTATAATTACTGTAACAAAAAACTGTTGATTACAATTTCATTTTATACGTTAATTGAAAACCAATTTCTGCTTGGAAATTACATTATATGCAATTATCGGACCAGGCGACGCGTCAATATTTACACCTCCATACAAAGCGCAATGCAATTAAGTCTACATACACGATGCCTTCACATCTAATTACTTCTAAGCACATAACACTCACGTACGCGAATAAACACATGAGTACGTGAGTAAGACATCCGTCAGTTTCTATTAAAGCATTCTACCCAATGAGTACATTGGTTGCTTATGACAGTACTTGTTCCGAGTCTAATCGTTTGACGAGAGAGTCATGTCGACACGCGCCCAAATTGCACCGCTTGTTTACGACCCTGTTCCCACCTAACTCAATTTGCCTATTGTGGTAGCTGAATACTTAATCGCTCTACAGCAAATTGATGTTGAGTGAACTAAGCTCTTCCAAAGCTACATTGCTGTATACAAGTATGTGAACATAGAACACGGAAAATATGGAAACTGTAGAACACTTAATCTGAGTATTAGAAAGCCCAGTAACAACGTAACGTCAATCTTTGAAGAAGTGTTTCTTCAAATGTATATATATCGACGGCTTCATAACAAATGGGCGTACAGACAACAATGCAGTTTACACAAGGCACAAATTTGTGATTGAGTTGATTGTATAAGGCTGACATACGGAATACCCTTCTTTTTAGGTACACTTGCATACTGGTAAGACTTTATAAACTGTAACATACATAGTTTTTAGTAAACAACAAAAAAGTGGCATTATCGCGAATACGCCTATGTTATGAAGCCCTATATATATAATATATATCGTGCCATTGGAAAATCTAGTACGTCTTTAAGAAGAAAACGCCGAGCGCTTATAATCAATATTTTTTGAGTTCATAGCACCAACACAGTAACCAGCACAGCACATACACAGGCGGTCAGAACAGATTAAGCCAGTGATGCGTCTATTATGAAAACAGATCTTTAAAAATAACATGTTCAACCTACTACCTTCGTACCTACAACCTAAAAACCGCAGTCCATTTTTACGTGCGATATTCCATGAAAGACGCTGGTCAATCGTAACTGACAATTCTATAATAATTTTTTGCCGAAATCGCGTCTTTACTACGTATGTGACCTATATATAGGCTATAGGTAAACTTTAGCAACACACTATAACACCATAATCATGATAACACTATTACCTACTAAGGAACACCATTCAAGAATCATAATACGGTTGAAAAATTTCCATATCATTAGATACCTACAAACCTGTGCATGGGTATTTTTCGAGAATTAAGCATTTCAATTTCATCATAATAAGGATGACCTTTCAAAGAACTGGCTTGTTTTAAAAAACAGAACTGAGTATTTTAAAAAAATATCTAACTGTCACAGTTTTAAAATTGCAAACCACAAGCGGTTATTGCAACCGTCAACGGCGTGCCCACTGCGATCATACCCACTATGATGGCATGACTCATAATGCCCCCTCATATTTCTATTTCACACTTATAGTAATATCCTGAACAATTTAAACAATTTAAAAATCTGTTCAGTAGTTTTTGCGTGACTGAGTAACAAACATCCATCTATCCTCATAATCTTTCTCGTTTATAATATTAATATGTAGTAAGATAATACAGCACATTAAAGAAAAACAGTTGTATCCAAACAGTAACAAAAGAGAAGCTTGTTAAAATACATTTTGTAATATAATCACTATTTTTCGAATGGAAACGCGAAATGACATTTCCAATGGGCGAATTGCGAGAACGGGTGCCGCTTTGTTGTCACCCATTCGGTACGGATTGAAAGGACTGGATTCTATATCGTATGAAGCAGCTAACTGCCGATGCCGGTCGCAACTAGGAATGAATACCTACTACGTCCAATACGAAGTCCTTATCGGAATATTGAAGACAGATTCGAATAGCAAACGCTCTAAATTGTGTCAGAAACTACGATGCACTATTATTCACTAATGAATTAATTAATAATTATATGCACAGATACAGGTAGTATGTTGATGTATTAACACGTGTTTAGTAGTAATATTTTACCAATGTAACTTTGTTTTATTTTTCAGAATGTCGTGAAGTAAATTTGACTCACTGCCGGAGTCTAATTTTCCCGATACCTACAACCTGGGAGTCTTCAAATCCCATGTGAATATATACCCTCTAGGTAAGCGTGCTACGTAGTTTATCATATCTGGGCTCAACATCGGGCAAGATGGTTGTCACACGCAAACGTGTACTTCAATAGCTACAATAAAGAATAGATCATAACAAATCTCTTTTAATAAGATTCTGATATTAATTTATCTCTATACAAAAAAAACATGTTAGTAAGATGTCAAATTTAATATCTATCAAAAAAAATTAAAAGTGCAATATAGTGGATGGCAAATTTTTTTAGTGGAATAATAATATTTTCAATAACTTAAAATTTTAAGATGCATATAAAACCGCAATGCGATGGCTGTTTCAAACCCGCGTCCAAACGTCTGGCACTGATTCAAGCTACGGACGAATACGAGTGCTATGCCGAGAGATACGTCAAATGTTTTTGGAGCTTATGCGATTATCAAAAAAGCAACGATAACTTTACCCATAATCACAGTGATCAAGGTAAACACATTCTATAAGCATTACCTAAACTACTGCAGCTCCGATATATAGAAACTTAAAGTTATACGAGGTACAAATGTGTAACCATAGGTCTGTCAGGTAGCTGTCCCTGTGAGAGTAAGTAATAAGCTTAAAAATACTTGCTCACTTAAAGACCCTTAAGAGTACCTAATAATTAAAATATATTTGCAATATTAAATATTTTATACCAGTGTTGCGGCTAATTTGGACCAGCACATTCCAAAAACGCAACTTTTGAGATTTTGTTGGAGCATCACCTGGAAACTACCTAACAGATTTAAATCAAACTTGACATGGAGCAAGCTTATATCCAGTGTCAACAATTAGGACACTTTGTATCCAGATAAATGACATAGATTAGACGAATAAGAGGAAAAAAATGACGCTGCGGTCGCATTTTTTGATGCCGCCTTTGTAATTCACTAACACGTCGTTATTATGGTAACGCGTATAAAGTTTCTCTGACACATGCTTTTATAATACTAGCTGTCCCGGCAGACGTTGTCCCGCCTGAAAATATAAGGGTTGATCGTAGAGGATTGAAAATTTAGGGTATGTATGTATGTATTTTTTAATGCTGTATCATAAACAAAAGATATCTAAAAATTAAAAAAAAATTAGAGGTGGACTACCCTTAATATTTAGGGGATGAAAAATAGATGTTTTCCGATTCTCAGACCACACAATATGTACACAAAATTTCACGAGAATCGGTCAAGCCGGTTCGGAGGAGTTTAACATTGCGACACGAGAATTTTATATATTAGAGTACAAGTTGCCGTGGCTAAGCCACGTGTCAAGCTCTAGTCTAGGTACTATCTTTATTTCACTTTTTTTACACATAAGATAATAACAAACAAACAAGTCCATATAGTATACACAGCTGCCCAGCAAAACGTTTAGGCGAGTAGAAACCAACCTGATTTTACAACCCGGGATATAAGCTAGCTTTATGTTGAATGCTGTTTAAATCCGGTCAGTAATCATCACGTGATGTTCAAACAGACAAACAGGCAGAAAAACAGTATCAAAAATTCTAAAAATTATATTTTCGGAATCTGCCGGTGCAAATTAGACTCCCGCATTGTACAAACACGAACCATTTACATATTAATTATAGTATAGATATATTATGTAAGACTTACAACAAGCTTACAAAAATCCCATAGCTGGGCTTGGCGATCCCAATGTCGATCACACTTGGTTTCATTGATTCCTTTGGATTTCAGTAATTACAAACCAACCCCGAAAACAAGAATTGTCCTATAATGATTATAAAATTCCGGTCATCAATAGTGTTTTGATTACAAATTGAAGGAATATTACAAGCCAAACAACATTTATAAAAAATATATATTTTGTAACATCAATAAAATATAATTATACATGTTATAAACTCTTTTGATTCTCTTTTAATACTTGTCTAACATTCATATTGATTCTAGATTCTTTGATGTAATTATCAAATCTACTCCACTTAGAGTTATCTGTGTTCGCAGCAATTGATGTCATTAAATACTTTGGGTTATTTATATATTTAAAAGTAGGGATTTCATTGGGAATTCTAAAATTGTGGTCATTCCAGGGATGTTTTGATGATGGTAGTATTCTTGGGACAGCATGATAGCAAAGCCTGGCTTCTTTTGACATCACTACAATATCCCCACTATTTAACAGTAAGGCAGATGGCTCTATAGTCTTTGTTTCTCCTCCTATCATGAATATAGCAGATTGTCCAAAACTGAAAATAAGAAGACATTTATATACATCTAATACCTCATTTCCATAGCTAAGAGAATGTTTATATAATCTGAAATAATTAAAACCAATATCTAATTTAAAAGGGTTTTTATTGAATACAAAATTGATAAATTAATAATTTACAATTTATTATTATTCCGCAAATATGACTTTGAAATTGTGTACAATGAAACAATCTAAATATATAAGGGACTAACTAAGCCTTCCACGACTTTCAGCATATAGTATCTAGCATAGACAATAAAAAAATGTAGAATATATCTGCAAAGAGAAAAAGGTATACACCCAATACTGTTTAATATATAAAAATATAAGCTTATTGTGCCTTGCCTAACACCATCTCATTAAATAAAAATTGAGATTGGAGGATCGGCTTCAGAACCTGAGGTCTAATTTTCTACTACATTGTCTTCTCCACTTTACATGGTCTTAAAATCCCTTATTATGTAATAATTGGCAACTATTTAATCTCAAAAACATCAAGAAAGAATTCTCTGTATCGACTCTATTGGAATATGGCAGAGGTGACATAGCTCTGAATTTTATGCACTATTGATCTATAATTAAATTCATAGAGATTCCAATTAATGTCAATTATATCTAGTTTGTTGTTTGTTTTTTGTATGTATAGGGCATTATATAATGCTCATATATACACTGTGCTGCTTTTCATTTCTTCAAAATGTAATAGTTTAAAACTAATTCAATGATATTATTAATGAAGGAAAATAATGATTCTTTAAAATTTTACTAACCTAAAAGAAAATAATGGAGCTTCCAAATTTACTTCTGAATGATCAGTATGTGCTGATAATGTTGAACTCATGTGATAGTAGTTTACTATGGCCGCTTCAGCTTTAAAACTGTTATAACCTAGATATTGTGCTACTACATCTGACAATTCAGCCAAATCTTCAGGAAAACGGGACTGATTCAGTTCAGTATACACCTGAAAGCATTTTTTTATTAGTTTGTTAGACAGGAAGTCATAGTAGGTTAGTGAATGTAACACTTTAAATCAGAGTACGCAGATACAAAACTGATATCATCGTCATCTGAACATTAAATCCTGGTTGCATTCAGAGTGTTCACTCCAACATCCAGGGTCCGCTTTCCTACTTTTTCTACTCCACTTCGCACGGTCTTTAGCATCCCCCGGTTTGAGACCATTGGCATGCATATCATCCTTCACAATGTCAAATCAACATTGCTTGGGCCTTTCCCTTCAACCGGGATTTGGCGGAGGCGGCATGGCTAGACATTTGAAGACGTGAGTGGATGAAGGTGATATATCGCATATTCGGTTTTTTTGCTTTTTTGCATAGATGAAGGTTATAAGTCGATACCAAATGACTATAGATATAAGGCATATTTAAAAAATGAAAAGTTGAAAAAGGTGTTACATTCAGTTCAGTTTAAAATAAAAGTGAAACTTTTATCTCAGTTTACTCAAAATTGGAATTATGCGACTTATCACCTTTATCCACTAATGTCTTCATTTGTTCTCCACATAATTAGTCGGTCTGCATAAAATAAGATACAAAACTGGGATATAGCACTATAATGAAGATGAAAATCCAAGCTTAATATTTTGCTATCATGGCTTTTTAATAAACCAAAACTACAATTGTTTATGACATATTTAATATATAAACTAATCATAAAATCAACATCACTACAGAAGTCCATGACAAAACTCTAAAATCTCAGATAAAAAAACACTAGCTTTTACATACAAACATACATACATAACTTCACGCCAGGTCCCTTGCGGGGTAGGCACGGATGACAGAGCGCCATTCAGGCTTATTCGTACACTAGCTTTTATCCAAAATATTATTTTTTTCAATCTATATGAAAATCTTTTGTCACAATGTTTTTACTTAAACTCCTCTGAAACGTCTTAATCAATTCTAATGTTTGTTTTTGTATATTTGGTAGGTATATTATATAGGTTATATTTGTTACACTAAGTTCAAACTTAGATAAAAATATAAAAAACTTTTAAATTAGATGTGTCACATGCACTTTCTTTTGAGCCAGGTTTGTAAATATTTACTTTGGTCAGATAGGTTTTAAAACAAATAAATGGTGTGAGTTTATTAACACACTGAGTTAGTGTAACAATAACTCAACGGTGATTGTTAGTTTTATAAAAATATAAATAAGTAATAATGAAAAAGTAATATTAACATTTTACTTTTGTATCCCAGTTGTGATGATATCCTAAAGTAGTCCATCTCAACTTTTTCTGTAATTGTCTGTTGCATTGTCCATCCTTATAACAAGTCTGCCACCAGTCATCAATATTCATTTCAACATCAATGTTCAATTTATTTGGTTTCCTAGGATATTCTTCTAAACATTTTCTAATCCAATACCTCTGGCCTAAATTTGTGAAAGGATTACTTATAAAGATCAAGCCAGGGTGGTTTTTGAAAGAATAACACTGCCATTCCTTACAGGACTTCAATCCTAAAGCCTCAGTTCTTACATCTCCTATAACTTCACTAGGTGTTATATTGGCTATCTGTAAAGTAACAAAATTACGTAATAAATATTGGGTCAGGTATAGATATGAGGCACTACTGTTTATTATTTAAGATATGAAGTGAACTTTGAGTGGTTATAAAAGAATAACCACGAAGGCTAAGCTTCTAACCTAAATTAAAAACTTCGGATTTGTTCATAATAAATAAAAGTGCCTTATAGCCCATCCTAAACATTTAACTATTATCATAAGCTATGTAATATTATCTAATAAGCTTTGATAAATAACACTAACCTCAATCGAAGATTTCTCTATAGATATCACGGCCCTTAATGAAGGCTTGGGTTTATTTGATTTGTAATATTTGAATTTCTTCATGAAAATATCTTCATTTGTCTCTGATATAGGCTCGCTATACATATTTACAATTCCCTTTCCAGTTCCACATAAATTTTTTGAAGACAATGAAAATCATATATCAAAATTCAAAACATCGATTGTTAATTAATCAAAATTAAATTGACTCAACTGTCAACTGACTGTCAAAGTTTTATTTTGAACACCAGCCGTCAACAGCGCACGAATATCGCATGTTCAAAAAGTTGCGTACATAATTATGCTACCCCATTTTCTGTGCCACTTTCCGGCTAGTTGCCAGCGTAATATTTAAGAATTAAATAGCTGTTTACAAAGTGATGAGGAAGTGGGCTGCACGAGTATCACAGATGCTCCAATAAAGTTGCTCTTACACCTCGCGCTGCCCAACCTCTTCACTGTTTTCCTACTCCCTGCCGTTCGTGAAAATTGATATTTTCACGACCGTAGATAACTGCATCAGTTCTTTACATGATTACATCTATTATATGAGTTGAAATGACTGTTCAAAGCGCACTTTGGGCAGTTAGTTCCCAAACTCGTGAGGTCTGCAGGCGCCCTCTCTCGGCTGCTTCCCAACGTGGGGGGCCCGGGGGAGTGACTTGAAAACTCTATTCTGGTATCCTTAGGAGCATGGCACTGTACGGTGCACCTGTCTGGTTCATTGCACTTCACCGCCACAACAGAACTCTGCTGCACCGGGCGCAGCGGGTTCTGGCCATGAGGACTATACGGTGGTATCGTATAGTGTCGTGGACGGCGGTGACCCTTCTGACAGGTGATCCGCCCTGGCCTCTCCAGGCGGACGTCCTGGCGGAGGTTTGTCGCGCCCGACAGGATGCCCTAGCTAGAGGCCTGACCTTCTGTCAGGTCGAAATCGAGGCGATCAGGAAGCAGGAAACCGCAGCCATGATCGCCACTTGGTCTCAAGAACTCGAAAACCCTGCGGCTGGCGGCTATACGGTGGATGCAATCAGGCCACAGCTGACGGAATGGGTCAACCACACCAGCGGTACCCTGACCTTCAGGACGACGCAGATACTTACCGGACACGGATGTTTTGATAAGTATTTGTATCGCATTGTGGGCTGCTTGCCTTCCCCGGACTGTCGCCAACGTGGCGCACCCGACACGGCACTTCATACGCTAGTCGAGTGCGCCGCAGGGGCGCCGCAGCGTTTCGAACTTGAGACGCACGTAGGTCCGGTCGACTCGCCCTGCGACCTGGTAAAAGCCATGTTGCAGAGCAGCGACAACTAAGGGGCTGCGGTCACCTTTTGTGAGGCAGTAATGTCTCTGAAGGAGGCCGTAGAACGCGATAGGGAGAGAAGTCCTGCTGCGCGTGCTAATGCGTCTATTTGAGGTCGCCGGCCTTCAGCTGACACCCGGAGAGGCAGGTACGTGCATTACTTCTCTCCCTGAGTTAGGTTCCGTTTACAGCGGGGGCCTTTAGCTTGCTAGGGAGCAAAGGACCATTTACCCCCGCATAACGAAGTGGGGTGTATTCTCCCAGGGCACACTCAGCCTTTCCTTCACTAAAAACGCAGGGTCGACAGGGAGGAGGGGGTTTTTAGTGGGTATTAGGGTTGCTTGCCCGTGCAGCTTCCTCTGAGTGTTTCCACACTAGCTGAGTCGATCGCGGACGGATCACTGCCAAGAGCATACTATTGCTGCAGTGATGTCGCCCCCGACCGACGTGTATCGTTTTCCTAGCAACGACCCAGTCTGTGCGTAAAGCAGTAGCATTTTCTCTCGCCTCAAAAAAAAAATCTACTACATGAGTTACAGTTTATGTCAAATTAATTGTCAATATCAAATGTCTGTTTGTCAGTCGTCCTCGTCTGACATCTGTCTCTTATCAGGTATCAATGGTATATTGAATTGTTTTATTTGTTTTCATACAATTTAAAATATTCAGTATTGTATATTATAATATCAATACAAATCTATAAACTTGAATATTTTATTATTTTTTATAATGATTATGAAATAAATATGAGTACTAATCCGATATTAGGTTCAATACACACAGACCTAAATAAGGTAAATGCTTTATAAAATAATGAGCTTAAAAACTTTGTTTCTTACATTTTAGGTGGGCAGCACCCTACCTATAATTAGGTTAATTATTATTTTCAAACTTTTCAGGAGATCTTGGACGGCAAAGCTAAATTACGGAAATGGTTAAACATGAATTTCAGGATAGAAATGACAGACGGGAGAATTTTAATTGGAGTATTTCTTTGCACAGATAGAGACGCAAATGTAATTTTAGGTAAATTTGTTCAGACTGTCATACACAATATGATATTCCTGTTGGGTGTGGTTTACATATATGTCCCCGTAATCATAAGTAATGAGCGATGGAGGGGGAGGGAAAACTTACCCCTTCTGCAACTCCTATGTGGCGGAAATGTATAGTTCCTGAGTTATTAATGTTTTTGTCAATCTAACCTCACTTTTGTGTTTCACTAATATTTCACTTACATATGAGATAAATAGTGAATGGTTACCAGTCGGTTCTGGCACTTTGGCCTACACAAAACCTAACCTAACCGACTGTTTATAACTCCACATATTTAAATTTTCGGATACATAGTCTCCTATTTAAATAAATCCCGTCAAAAAACCTAAAAAAACGTCTCGGCGACATAATTACCAGATTGTCGTGAATTTCAAACTTTGATAATTAATTGAATGTATATTTTTTCCATTAAAAACCAATTTCAGTTGTTATAAATAAGTCTTAAATATATTCCTAAACACATTAACCATTAAAATAATCCAGGGATATATATGTAAACCCAACCCTTCCTATTTTTTATCAACAATAAATTTTATTGTCAGTGCTTGAGTATTCTCCAGTTTATTTTTATAGGCACAAAGATCTGGATTTACAGTACATATTGCTGTCACAATATTGTGCTCTGTATTGGTAACTAAACCATTGAGATAATTAGTTACTTAGCAATTGGGAGGTTTTTTTATAAGAAGAACATTTAAGTGCAGTATATTTTTATACGAATTGGATGTTGACTGTTGATAAATAACCTAAAAACTGCCACTTTATGTCTTAAAGCATAAACTCAGAACAAAATAATGTATTAACTATTCACTAGTAGTAAACCACTAGCAATTCTTACTTTCACACTACATATATCATTTGAAAACACTGCATAATTGTGAAGATTACTTTATAAAAGCTATAATAAAACATTAGTTTAGGATTTAATTTATAAGTGAATAACTCTCACACTCACAATTTGTATATTGATATAATGTTGGTTAGTTTCTATTTTATTAATATAGATTCAACCCTAGGAACTTCTCACTCAGATTATGTATATTATGAATGTGTAAATTAGGGTTAATACTAAAATATTAATTTGCAGGTGCCTGTTCTGAATATCTGAAGAGCAGTGAAGGTGAAACAGAAGAACCCAGAGTTCTAGGTCTAGTCATGGTTCCTGGTAGGCATATTGTTTCCATTCAAATTGATGATACCACACCACCACAAAAGTACTATTATGAAGAATGAAGGAATGTCAGTCAGCTTTTACAATTTTTAAAAAAAACTAAGGACTTTTCATTTCTATTTTTTCTTTTACTAGCTTTCTCCAATAATCTTAATATTAATTCAATGTCAATGAAATCAATTATAGAGCACAGCTATAGCAAAATAAGTAATTGTAGTAGTATTCGTCTCATGGCAGGTAAATGAGCTTAGTCCATACAACCTTGTCTGATATATCAAGTCTTCAGTATAGCTCAGTCCCAATAATTTTAGGTAAAGTCGAAAGCCCACATTTAAGTACAATTCAGGTTTCTCACAAAACACATAATTATTACTCAAAAACTGTTAACATTTTATAATTATTGTTAATTTCAAAGTAATATATATTTAAAGAATTACAAATTCCAACCAAAAACTCCCAATAGCAATAAATCTGGTATATATTATATTTTATTACTTAACTATATATATAACCTATAACTAAGTCTTCTGTCTATTTGTATAGATATTATTTTTTAAATAATGTAATAAAAATGAAAGACAATTTACAAATATTTGTGCTTTATTTTCAAAATAAATGTTTCAAGGACTTCAACTTCTAGATAAATGTTTTTTGTGTTATTTGCAAATGGGTTATAATCATCAACAGAACAAATCATATTACTTTTCATTACTTCATCTAAATCTTTGCAAAGCTTTTTAACTGTGACTTGTGGATTATCAAATAATGTGGCTAAGAACTCTGGATCTAACATCTTGTTCAAACAAAGAAAGGCATGAACTGTACTTTGCGATTTGATCAAATTTTTGTAAAAATGTGTACTTAGACTTCTCAAATCATCATCTTCATCCTGTAAAAAGACTATAGCTGTTTTTATAGCAGTGACTCTTACTGAATCATTCACATCATAAAAAATTTTGGCCATTTCATTATTTGCTATTATTGCAATATGTCTCATATCCACATCGGCATTGTCAGGAGCACTTAGTGATGAAACAAGCATAACAAATTGTATTTGATTAACTTCATTGACATTTAATAATAATGTAGCTATTAATGGAATCATATATCTAAGCTTATGTATATCTTTTCCTGCTAAACTTTCTATTAGCTTTGGTACATCAATATAAGGACTCAAATCAAATTTTAAAGAGAATTGGAAAAGAATTTTCCAAATTAAACTGCTTGATTTATTATTTTTAAATGAAATCATGATTTGAACCAATTCCTTTGCAACAGTTTCTGATACTTCAATATCGACTTCTAACTTTTCACAAATATATTCACAACATTTTTCAAAATCACTTTGATTTTGAACAGTTTTCAAAATAAGTATTTGGTCCCATGATGCTTTCATTATGAATTTTTTGATTCTATTATGTGCCCACAGAAATGTACCTGGAGCTAGTTTGTTCTGATAAACTTCTAAAAAAGTCTTTTCTAACTGCTTTTGATCAAGATCAAAAATACAGAATACATTTTCATATATTTGTATAGATGGATAATAGTGACTTCCAGATGCTAACACTTTCACAAATTTTTCTTGCAAAATTTTAAATTGATTGTGGTATTTCAGACTGTAATACCTATGGCAAATCTCAACTAACATCAAAGCACCATTTAACAAATTTTCTGCCATGTACTCCAAACTGCATATAGCCTCGAATATGTCATCAAATGTGTAAATGTTGAATATGCATTTAGCAGTTAATCTACGAACAGTGAATATTGGGCTACCCAATAATGTCACTAAACTTTGCAATAATTGTTTTTCCCAATTCATACTATCCATGTCATACGAAAAATTATACCTTTTGGCAGAATTAGCAAGCATGTTCAATATTGGTACAAAATTAGAGTGTGTTAGCAATAAATCTGTCTGTACTCTACTTTGTAATATTTTTAAAATGTATGCCCATAATTCCGGTGAGTGAGTTCTGAGCTCGTCACATGCCACAGTTGCTATAGTTTCATCTTCTGTTCCTGAAGGTTTGTTTTGTCCCACTAATTTTGGGATTAATGCACCATACAATTGTAATGCAGCATTTCTAAAAAATTAACAAATAAGTACTATAACAGATAATGAAAGAAATAATAATATAGAAGAATGCACAACACCTTAATTTGCCAATTATTATGTAATTTGGTGTATATTTAGGTCCTTTTGATAATAAAGATAAAGATAAGTTACTTTTTATCCTGAAAAACAGGCAATTTCCATATACAGCTCCATAGTTGTAAAACAATAAACACACAAAAAGTTTGGGTTGCATTATAAATAATTCCTAAAAAAATTAAAATTGTTATCTCAGGACTGTACTAATCTGTCATTGGTAAATAATTTGCGTTTCGTGTAGAGTACACAATTATATATACAAAGTATAATGAGGATTTTTACATACCTAATTTGCCAATGAGGATTAATCAGTTGACTAATAGCAAGTGTTGACAGCTCTGTTGAATAATACATTATGTCAGAAGCTAAGCTGCTATCGGTAACTATCCTTGTAAGAAAATGAATGTAAAGTGCTTTAGGTAGATCATTTAGATCTTCCAAGTTCTGCTTATCAATCATTGTTGGAATGTCATCAGCCTCATTGCATATCCTTAGAATTGTTTTCATGAAGAGGTGAAATAGTGGCTGCAAATGTTTCATAACATGGCTTTTATTTTTAGTTATACCATGAAACACGAATATAGTAATAAGAATAAAATCATCATCAAAGTGTTAATTCCCGGTTGCGTTTGTAGCTTCTGGCGGAAGTCCGAGGTCCGGTTTCATACTTTTCTTCTCCAATTTGCATGGTCCTTGGCATCTTTAATTTTGTGACCATTAGTAAGCATGTCATTCTATATGACATCAAACCAACGATTATTGGGCCTTCGACCGCTACCTGGCTGAGGCGATATGGTTAGACATTTACTCCCTATGTAAGTAGCCGGTTTCCGTGAAACGTGGCCGTACCAACGTAGGCGACAGTCTTGCAGTTTGTCCGCTGTGTCACAGATATGAAAACTGTTGCAGAGGAGAGACAGATCCTAACGCGGTTATTTCTCCATGACTCCACACATCTACTGTAGCATATTCATTTCCGTACACGCAGCTCTTGCTTATACCGCTCAGTACAAGCCACACTACACTCCCATACAAAAGAACAGGTTTTTTTAAATTACTTTGCTACAATAACATGCTGTGTTTGTACACTGAAGCTATTTAAAAAAAACAACTGGAATAAAACGATGGAGAGCACATTGCATTTTTTTAGATATTTTTGTTTGTTCAGGATTCACATAAAAACTACTGGGTTGATTTCGATGCGGTTCTTGTTGATCGACAGCAAATTCTGCGACTTCTGAGAAACTGCGCTAATCTTACGGGAATTTGTCTGAGAATTATTTAAAATGGCCAAATTTAAAAAAATGCATTTTTTTTTAACTGACTGATAGCAGATATTGTGTAATAAAATGTGTCATATTTTTTATCCCGGATATTCCACGGGCATTTTCCTGGAAGCGGTTGTATAGTGCAAAAATTTGGTTATTCCCACACAGATTTCACTAAAATATTTTAGTGTAGTAGTAAGCTATATAGCTTATATTGTAGGTCTTTGTGTCTCAGGAATCTCGCGGGAACAGTATAAATTATAATAGTCACATTAAATAACTGTTCATGTATTTTCATACTAAAAAATGTGTTGCCCTGCTGAAATACCCTTTGAATTTAAACAACTGTACTCTATGTTACCTGTCAAGCCTGGACGAAGTCGCGGGCAAGTCCTAGTAATAAATTGTTGGTTGGTTATCTATATAAAAACTCAGTAGATGAAAAACTTGTGTTGCCCTCTAGAAATGTGGAATTTAGGAGTGTTTAGAGTGGACCTCTCCTCCAATATAGTCAGATACTATATGAGACACTAGTCATCATTTTCCTTCAAGTAGGCCGTCAACAACGCAATAAAAAAGTTGATAAAATTGTTAATAACCAAGGTTGTGTGATCCCTTATGTGACAATTGCTGTTTAAAGTTGAACAAAAAGTTAAACTTAAGTTGTTACCTTATCTTTTCTCATATCACTGGAGACTATCCTGTGAACCATTATAGACAGACCTGCTCCTCTTCGCGTGATAGACGACATGTTATTAGCGTCCGACATCATTTCATCTAATTTCGTTTTCAACAAAAGCATTGGTAACTCAGAAATCTCACTATTTTCAGACACACATGTCAGGTGTTGAATAGATCTACCTAAAAACATGCAATAATGTTAGTTTAAGAAATCGGAAACAGCATGTACTTCATAAAGGTAATAAATCAGTGCTCTTGCTAAATGTAAATATCAATAAAAGAAAATATAATAGTTGGTTGATATTTAGGAACAGTGAGCAATTTACAACCTAAGGCAGCTCCAGCGGCTTCAATAACTCCCTTGTGTCTAGAAGTTTCCAAAACATGAGTTATCAAGTTAAGACATTTCTTGCAAACATAATTATTATTGTCTGTATAATACTGTACTAATACAGCTGCTAAATCACAGGAGGCCTAAAACAATGTACAATGTTGATTATTTGATTTTACCATAAATCATCTTATGAAACATATTCATACCTTTACATTTAACCATAGACAATTTAAAACAATTTGATGTATACCAGATGTTTTAGTTTGATCATCATATTCATTGAGATCGTGCCCTGAATTTACAATAATATCTTGTACCATATCATTCATTTTAGAGAAATCTGAGCTTGTGGATTTTTTATGGTCCCAAGAAAATCGATTTGTAACATCTTCTAAAATATTTAACAATTCATGTACAAAACAATCCAAAATTGCTAATTTCCTTGAATGGCATATGCATGTTTCTAGTATAACAAGTAAAATACTTATAAATGAATGCATTTGTTTTCCATTATCAATAGATTCTATTATATTTCTTTGTAATGTGAATTCTGTAAGCAACTCGCTTTTAGCAAAATTGAATATATCATCAATGTTTGTAAAAATTCCATCTTTGACTTCATACTTCATCAGTAAGTTACAAATTAGTCTGAACATAGTTTGCCCGCAACTGATTTCATAAAAAAATTTACTTTTCATACTTGCTAGTGCATTCTCTATCAAGTTATTCAAAATAGTAGTATTCTTGATGACATTGCAATAGTGATTAAGAAGTAACTTCCTTGTATTGTCCCTAATATCATCAGCTGGATCTCTGAGTAGATTCAGAAGTTTCATCACAAACTCTTGCTCCAATAATAACCAGGATCTTTTTTCTATAAGAAATTCTACTAACAATTTCTTATCTTGCTTAGTTTGATGTCGTTTCTTTCTGTTCACTTCACTTAAAGTAGTAATAAAAATGTTACAAAGTTTAACACATGTGATTTTTCTTTGATAATTACCATTCAGTAAAAGTGATGATATAATAAATTCCTGTAATTGCCTACAAAATCTGACTAATTCCTCTATGGATGCATCTTCTTCACCTATTGTATTGTTTAAAAATAATACATGTAGCTGAATCAAAAGATAATTGATGCTACTAAGCATGCCCAATCTTAGTACTGTGCAATCTGTATTTATGTTGTTATATAGAAATTGTAATATCAACTGATAATCCTGCTCTGTTGGCAACATTTTACCTTGTGCTACACAAACAATATCAAATGCAATCATTCTGTTTTTTGGATTAATATCTTCTAAACCTTGAAGTATCATAACATAACTTTTATGCTTATTATCTAGAAGGCCTAATTTATTGCCTTGCTTCATAATACATAGAAAATTAAACATGTAGTTTTCATTATTCTTAGTACATTCTGCTTCATCGAGAATTATATACATAAGATTGGGGAATGCCTTCAGTGTGGTTAAACACCAGTAATTACTAACATTTTCTATAGATTTTATTGATGGCTCTTTAAATATTTGCATAATACCATCTAAAAAAAGATCACACCACTTCTGCTCTGAATGTATTGTTTTCAATACTGCATAGTACATATCAGCTCCAGCAGATACTAATCCTGGTTTATTTAAGCTATAAATGAGTCCATTAACCAACTTCTTTTCCAATATTTGTATTGGAATATCATTTGAATATTGAATAATCTCTGAAAGCATTAAGTACTTTGCTTTGTTCCAATAAAAACTATCTATTTCTTCAAGTATTTTTGTATACATTTCCATATCTACAATAGATATAAGACTGTGAAAAATTGCTCTAATCTGGTCTCTGATGCCAGTTATAGGGTTCTCCCAGTTATGATTAATTAAATTCAATAACCTTATTTGGTTATCTTTATCAAAAATATATTCTTGGAGCTCGGTATCACATACTTTTTTAAACGTTTTTATTGTTTTAAACACAATGAATGTATATTGTGTATACTCATAAGCTATTTGTACTAATAGATTAAAGGAAACTCTCAATAATGTGCTTAATTCCTTGGTATTTTTACCATGTTGCTGTGTAAGAAATGGTGACTGAAACAGTCCGTACATCATAGATACTGCCAATGCTGTTATCGGCTCATCAGCATTACATGATTGTCTTCGCATTAATTCCTTTTCTATAACTTGCAGTACTTCATCCAAATAATAAACTGATTTATTTGAAAATGGAATAACAGTGTAAAAACATGTGGCACACAACAATTGATCATCAAATTTTTTGAATCCACTGATCAAATGTTTCCACAGTTTTTCAGTTATTTGATCCCAATACTTCCTGTCGGGATTACTGTTTAGCTTACTTTGTTCTCTTGCTTTATGCATGATATCCTAAAATAATATGAATAGTTGAGATTAATTAAGTATATTACTCAGCCAGATGTCTATCAGTACATGCAGAGTGAAATAATCTGTAGAGGAGATACAGAGACACTTCATGGAACTTTGGGTAATGAATATCTTCCTACCTATTATTGACTTGAATAGAAAGATTGCTAAGTAACATAATTATCATGCCTTTTTACACTGAACAAAATAATTTTAACCTTTAATGTGGCAAATCCCTTATTTACTGTTTATTCATTAATATTCCACTACACTATAGCATAGCAAGTATGACATACAAAGTACTTGTATCATATCAAATTTCACTTGTATAGACCAAGTTGTTTTTGAGAAAAACAGGTTTGACATCCATAGACTTTTGCCAACATTGCTATAGGATCTTAAAAACTTACAAAAATCAATTAGTAATTACCTGAATTAAATCCGTTCTTATTTCAAAAGTTGTTTTTAATAATTGGGATAACATTCTATCTTTTTCAGCCATTTTTGTAATAAATACCATCTGAAAAGAAACAATCTCCCAATGATTTTACTTTGTGGTAATCTTAATTCCCTATCCAATTGGATATGCACAATTATAGTGTTGAAATAAAAGAGCCAATTACCAATAACAAAATAATTTACTAAATAAACTATATTTACAATCAAATTATCATAACAATTCAATTTTCGTCTTTTATAGGTTCAAAACCCTCTTTCTGCAATTTTTCTTTAAAGACATTGAAGTCCCTTTTTCTATCAAAATGGGTAACCCACTGCGAGGGACAAGAGTTTTCAAAAACTTTCCTAAGTTCAGCACATATTTTAGGTTTTTGAGAACTATCTTTAATATTTTGCTCATCTAAACATTCCCAGTAACGATCCCTGGAGTCCCAACACATTTTACGCTGTTTTTTATCGGGAAATGACATCTTATATTCGTCAAAAACACCTAAAATGGAAAATGAAATTATGATTCTTTCTAATAAGTACTGAACCAGGGACAAATCTTGTACTATAAGATAATTAATAAATAAAATGCATGCTATTTAATTCTAAAATACTCAAAAGTACCTAATTATTTCTTCGTATCCTTTTTATTTTTAAGGATTCTGGAACTGGAAATCTGATTTCAAGTATCCAAAAAATAACCTCTCGAGTCCTTAGGAATTGCCTGACACTCACTGAGTGACACTGACAGACGACAGCTGCATCATTGACATCAAAGAGAATTTAACACTGACTAGTGACTAGTCCACAGGATCACAGAAAACGTTACGAGTACCGACCAAATCCTTTTTTTTTTGTAACGTAAAATTGTTTTCTTAAAATCCACCTGACATTTTTACCCTACTGTGACATTGGCAAAATCAATGCTGTTGCGTTGGAGCCATTAATCCAAAAATAGAATAGAATAGACTAGTGACTAATTAAAAAAAAGAGACATTAGCGAAAGCCAGTATTGCCAACCCCAAAAAACTAAAAAACAGCAGCTCGCCAATAAAAAACAGAAAACAGTAGGTTAAGTAAAAATAGGCAGATTTCATAGTTTAGTCATATAATTAAAGCAATATCCAATATTAATAACAATAACCGCCTTCTTAGTTACTAGGACTCACATACATTGTTATATTAATAATGACAACATAATAATATGTATGTAATTAAAAAAAAACATAAATCAAAGTAAAATTATTTTCCACTTTATTTCTCAATTGCCTCATCTTCAATATTTTCATACTATTTTCTTTTTTAAAATCATACATATTTTTATTAAATCATGTGCCTTTCTGTGGCTTCAAATGAGTAGCAATCGGTTATTTCGGATTTAGTATGTAATACTCATGAAAGTAATAAGTAGTTGTACGTAGTACTTATTACTTCCATGGTAATACTCCTTTAATAGTTGTTGATGATAACTTGATATTTGTTGCATTGCGTTTTATTACATAGCATATTACATTTTGATAACTAAAAAATATTTGCATAGTGTAATAGGTGGCACTGAACGCTAATTGACAAAACAGTAAAAATTAAGAATGAAACAGAAAACAGGGACATCAATGTGAAAACAGCAAATCTACTGTTAAAACAGTAGGGTTGGTAACACTGGCGAAAGCGAATGGCGAGTTTGACAGATAAGGACAATTAATTTGACATCCAATGCGTTTTGTTCCATCCTTAGATTAATATTAACAAGCAAAGTAATTATTTAGAAAATGAAACTGTGTTTTAAAAATAAAATTGGTTTGGCATTCAAAATGAATAAAACTATATATCACAGAGTACTTTATATATACTGGTATAGAGTCAAAAGTCATAATATACATACTAACGCACTCTATCGGTATACGACACAATACAACGGCAAAAACCGTCCAGGGCGTCTAGTATTATTTTGATTTTGTTTGTTGTTGCTTGAAAAATAATCAAAACACAAACAAAGTACATAAATTCACGAGTGTAACTCGTATCGATCCGAATGTCTTTTTGGTTTTGACATAATTGACATCTTTGAAATAAGTTTTTGGTAAATCGAAAATTCATCAAAAATCCAGTAATTAAAGTTAAAAAGAGCTTTATAATTTGAAAAAGGCGAGGAATAGAATTTACACACTTTAAAATATATTTATTAGCTAATATGGCTTGCAGAAACATAAAACATATCAAATATTTCTTAAACAAGTAATAAAACAACTGCGTATAACGAAACCTATTATTTTCTTTCATTTGGTGTTCAATTTGAGAACAGTGACATCTACTGCAATACGTACCTACTAATAGAACGCAAAAAATCTCTAAGAAAAAATAATTGTACGAACTGTTATGACACTGCTATATATTCCAAAGAGTATATTGAATATATGGAGATAGAGTCTTCAGTCGGGAGAATCGTACTACTAGCACATCTAGCGTGTATCAATGGCGCTAACTCGTGTATGAACGTACATAATATATGCATGTGTGTGTGTGTTCATGTGTACATGTGTGTATGTGTACGTATAGCGGGTTTGTGTATACTTTGTCTTATTCATAGACAGGGTAAGTTTGAACGCTTATGGTTCCTAAAGAAGCGTTCAAACTTACTGTCTATAAACTGTCTATGAATAAGACCGATATTCTATATATTGTATGCTTAGGTATGGAGATTTCTTCCACCATGAATTCCAACTGTATTTAAAATAAAATTTCATATTGTTTATAAATTGTATATAATTTCCATTAATACATATCACTGCACATCAAGTTTTGTGTTGATATAATAATCCAATAGTGCGTTTGGTCGGTCGAATGAAACAGATTCACAGGTCACATAATATAAATCAGTAACTTCGATATCCAAAAGCAGTTTTCCTTAATAGATTCGCCAGAGTCCAAAACTACATATAGATCGTTAATAATAATCCACTTAATAAAACAAACAGCAAAACTATTCCAGAAGTTAAATAAGTTGCAAATATAACGAAAGTCGGCACTTGATTTGAATATGCATGTTTATTTAGAAATATTAAATATTATTATATTCGATTAAATAAAAATGGTTTCCATTTGAGTTTTTTTGATAATGTCATTAATAACAAAATAATGCTAAGCAACGAGCTGCAGTATATGGCAAGTACAATGAGTTTATTATCGACCATGTAAATCCTGCATAATGTAGAACCCATTTCAGTATCGAATAATCGATAATTAATCCTATCAGATATTTGTAAGTTTTAAGGATGATTCTAGGCATAGGTGTCTTATGACTAACATCAGGTAGACGGAATCTCCCATAATAAAATCTAAAGGAAGGCGATTTTGGAATATGAAACCCTATTAAAATTTACCATCGCAAGGATGAAATGCAGAAGTCTCCGAAGTAGCGGACCCACGTCCCACGTCCTTACTTTCTACAAAACGGCTAATTTCTGCAAAACGGCTGATTGAAAAGTTAAGAGGTATATCACTCATTCGCTCTATGGAACTGTACTATTCCTTTAGCTCAGCAGCGACACGTAATAGAAATTGAGCCGATAATTCTCACTATAGCCCATTCAAGAGCCTATAGAGCTAAAGCGAGTCGTGTTGTGAGACGTAGGTACGACAAAATTCTAGATCATAATATCACTGGCGTAAACATAATATTTTTTATCTATTTTGAAAGAATGAAAGATTTAATATTTATTAACGTTTTTTATCAGTAAAAAGAATGTCATCATATACAAAATATATGCTTAAGTCTAGCCTAGTCTTCTCAGTTGTGAAGTTCGTTTAGGTGATCCACTCTTATCTTTCTAGTGATACTGACTGGTCGCCCCAAGTATGCTTTCTTCACATTCCAATCCTCCTCCATCCGTTCTACGTGACCGAGCCAGCGGAGACACTGAGCCTTTCTCTCTTCAATTATTCTAGGCTCGGCCACGAGGTTTTCTATGTTGGAGTTAGTTTGGAACGCCCAACTACTATCTCCTCTGTTTGTTGGACCCAAACAGTAAACTTGCCAATAACTTATTGTTTTAAATTATGTTTTGATATTTGATTAAGTTCTTTGATTTTTCTGAGTAATAATTAAAACTACAGTACAGTTTAAAAATAGTTGCACAGCTCTTAATGTTTAAATTGGGAATATTTGTGCATTATGATTTCTTGTTGTTGGTAAAAAAAATGCAATTGTATTAATATAACAAATAGATTATTTTATTAATACATCTTAGTCCGTAAAATATAGCACATAAATATGTAATAACGTTGAAATAGTTTGCAATGGGAACCTTTGTTACCCATGCAGACGCAACCAATGTGTATACTACATAAGTTAGCGCACATAATATCATTGTAAAGAATGCTTTACTCCATTTAAGAATTTTATTTACGTAGGGTTTATCGATAAATTAATTGTCAAGGTATCGATTAACTCAATTTAATAAGATATTATTAAGCATCCCTAACTACATTAATAAGTATTGACACTGTCGTAATTTGGCACTTATTTTTTCAAAGACTCCATTTACTTTGGTTAGTTATAAAGAGTCTTAATTAAATGTATTCAAAAATATATTAAATATATATTAAAAAATATTTATTTATTATATATATTTATGTTTTTATAAATATTTACTTATATATAAATAACTTAGAAAACAAATATATGGGAAGCAAAAACTTAAGGATGCTAGCAGTGCTATCTGTCATGTTTAAGTTATTATCATTCTACGAATAACCTGACTAAATTAAAAAGACCGAAAGATCTAAGCACTAACAGGAAATTGAAAACATTCATAAATCTATAAGTATGTTATAAAATATATTGGAAATAAAGATGATTATAAAACGTAAATTTTTGTAGGTTTTCTAGGAATTATCACGATTGTAGGTGTTTTTGAGTTTAGTTTTAGGTGTTAATATTTTTGATTATTGGTAACGCCGCGCCGAGTATTCATGGTGGCCGAAGGTACTGAATCCTCGAGCGGCTCTCTCCGCTTCTCCGCTTCGCCAGCTTCTTTGCGGATATGACGGCCTCGCAAAAGGAGGCAATGGGGTCCCATTGCGCCATGGCAACAGGTCACGTCTTATTGTTGCGCCGATAACACAGCGCTTCTCGATCCACGCTGGACAGTTCCCACGAAACGATGCCCCACGCCCTATTCGACACAGGTACCGGTCGAAGCAGCCGTGCCGGGTCTGCACCTGTGTCTGGCGGAATTCCAGGGTGCCGAGCCTTCGGTCAGTTCATTATGGCAGGACGAGCCTGATTGCCTTTACGGTCCTTATTAGTAACCCTGCGCTTCAAGTTACATACATATCAAAAATATAATTGACGGAATGCGGGTGAAGGAGTAAGTTACGTAGTCCATCATAACTAGGAAAGGGAGTTTGAAATCATTCTCAGAAGCAGTTTTCATCATTAATCACTGCTGTTTTGGGACCCTTTAGAAAAAGGGAAAATATCAGGATATTTTAATAAGAAAGAGTCCAAATATACAGCTAGGCCACCCCGTCCTCTGTAACGGGTCAGGCTCTTTAGAATGGGTGGTTGGTGTGCCTGGTGACCTATAATCAATTGTTCTACATTGTCATTCTGTTTAATGAATAAATCTATTAAAAAAAATAAGCCATTATTTTAGTATTAAAATTCTTTATTTATTAAAGTAGCGGTCCCTGCAGATGTTGTCCTGTCCTGAAAAATAAAAATCTTGGACCTAATTTTAGTACCTCCTACCGATTCCAATTGTAAATCTAAACCATCCGATCCATTCAAACACACAAACAATCATCGAAATAGGTCCAAGAGATTAGAGAGAAGGATCCTAGAACCCGATCCTAGCGCCATCTACCTGTTCCAATTGTGAATCTAAGGATATACAAAAAATCTACGTATTGGACATACAAAAAATAACATAAAAGTCGTTCTCAAGTTATGCGCGTACGTACGTCCATACATTTCTACAATTCATTTTTGTATACTATTTAGATTTATATTGATTTAGGTTGTCATACTTTTAATCAAAGAAAGGGTGGGACTTTTGAGTCTCACCAGCCATAGTTTGGTATGGCGCCATCTATTTGATGCTTATATGACTAAGTTGATAGCAGAAATCTGATTTACCGACCTCTCGGTTTAAAAAGTCGGAACAAATCGAGCAAAATAAAAAAAAATCTAAAAAAACTGTTGAGGAGTTTCAGAGTTCATAGCGGTTAAACAGGAGTTTGAGAGGGAATTGATATAAATAGATAGATGTATTGGAAAATACTTAGTATTACATTTACATCTTTCACTGCAGACTTTTGATGAATTCACAATTATTTTTCAGTTTATTTAATGTAAATAAATGGATATGTTTTACGTTCAAGTTGTTGGTCAAATCACCGATCAGGGCCCTTACAATTCCTACACAAGATTCATTTTGATCCTGGCAGCTTTTAGCTTTCTCTAATAGATCTTCAGAAACTTTGAATTTGCACATATTAATAAAATTATTCAATTGCTTATAAGTTTCAAACGGAAATACTCCTGGAACTATTGGTACCTCGATACCAAAATTTTTACATCGCGCTACGTATGTTTTGAAGATATTTGGATCGAAAAATGCCTGTGTAAGAATGAAATCTGCTCCGCCATCAATCTTTTCCTTTATTTGCTG
Source organism: Dendrolimus punctatus (assembly GCA_012273795.1). Classification (NCBI taxonomy): domain Eukaryota; kingdom Metazoa; phylum Arthropoda; class Insecta; order Lepidoptera; family Lasiocampidae; genus Dendrolimus; species Dendrolimus punctatus. The sequence continues at coordinate 9,545,554 of CM022542.1, read as the reverse complement.
TATTTTTTCGTCTGTGCTGTAAGGAAATCCAGCAATACCAGCAGCAAAATAATCTCCCGTTTTGCCTTTTATGTACTTGATCATTTCCAAAGTGCTTTGAAAATCGGATGAATTGGAGTCAAAACTTTCTGGAAGCAACATAATTATTTATTTTGTTTGTTATTGTTATAGATAAATATCGTACACGAGATTCTTTATTACGTCTATAAAGGCATAAGTCTCACTTATTATTTTGTGCGGTAGGTATATAAATTATATATTCTCAGGTACCATTATTACAAGAAATACCTTTAGATACACCTCTGGGGCCAATTCTAATACACGAAATATTTGTTTATAACCTTTAGCTTGCCAGAAACAAATACGAGACCAATGTTTGAACCAAAGAATGATGCTTATAGACAGTTCATTTTCTTGATTAATCCGTTTTATAACGGTTACTTAGAAAAACATGATTATAAATATATATAGGTATTGTGTGTTTAGTTCACACGTGCGCTAAATCCCAGAATACTGTTTTTTTTTATGTTTGCTAGTAGGCAAACTGGCAAACGGACCACCTGGTGATAGGTGGCTACCGTCGCCCATGGACATCTGCAACCCAAGGGGAGCCGATGCGTTGCCTACCTCGTTGAGACTTTAGGTATCTGTTCACGCCTTTTGTGAAGAGCCCCATATTGTAGCGCTCTGGGAAAACCGCGGGAGGGAGCTCATTCCATAATCCGGACACATATGGCATGAAGGAACGTCCGCCACGTACCGTGGAGGACTTCCAAGTGTCCAGGAAGTGTGGATGAACTCCCAATCGCCGGCGAGCGGTGCGATGGTAGAATGACGACGTAGGCACCAAATCAAACAGCTCATCAGAGCACTCCCCGTTGTACAAACGGTAGAACACGCTTAGAGCGCCAACGTCTCTTCTGTGGCTGAGAGACTCTAAGCCGTCTGTAATTTTGGGATCGTCAACAATCCGAACCGCTCGGCGCTGCAAGGAGTCAAGTGGGAGCAGCTGGTACTGGGGTGCACCAACCCAAAGATGGGAGCAGTACTCCATATGGGGACGGACTTGAGCTTTATATAGTAAAAGCCTATGTCCCGGTGTGAAGTACCGCTTAGCCCTATTGAGCACCCCGAGTTTTTTTGAAGCGATTTTCGCTTTGCTCTCCAAGTGACCTCTAAATTGCACCTCGCTCGAAATGTCGACGCCCAGGATCCCTATGGTGTTCGAGATCTTAAGGGGAGTGCCCTGAAACTGCAGCGCTGACAAAAATGGGGCTTTCTTAGCGGTAAACGCGCAGACTTGCGTCTTCTTGGGATTAAAAATGACAAGATTTTGTCGTCCCCATTCCGAAACCTGCTCCAGGGAGGACTCGATTTCAGACACAAGTCGTATTCTATTTTCCTCAACTTCTGCACGAGGGATGTTTACACGGCCAGTATAAAAAGCATCGCCCGTGCTGTCATCTGCATAACAATGAATGTTACCGGTTTGCAACATATCATTGATGTGCAGAATAAACAGTGTGGGCGACAATACTGAGCCTTGGGGTACGCCAGCATTAATGGGCTTCGTGTCCGAGCATACGCCGTCGATAAGGACTTTGATGCTCCACCCAAATAAGAAGCTGGCCACCCATGCACACAATCCCTCGGGGAGTCCATAACTGGGGAGCTTCGACAGAAGTGCCTTATGCCAGACCCGATCAAAGGCCTTTGCAATATCCAGGCTTACTGCCAACGCTTCCCCCTTACTCTCAATGGCGGCTGCCCATTGGTGAGTCAGGTACACTAAAAGATCACCAGCACTCCGTCCATAACGGAAACCGTATTGGCGGTCATTTAAAAGCTGGTTCTCCTCTAAGTACCCGAGACGACGCGTATTTATAACGCGCTCCATCACCTTGGAGAGTAAGGAGGTTATTGCAATAGGTCTGAAATTGGACGGGTCTGTACGGTCCCCCTTCTTGGGAATAGGGTGGACATGGGCTAACTTCCACGAAGCTGGAACTACACCCGCAGAATAAGAAAGTGAGAATAGGCGCGTTAGTATTGATGCCAACTCAGGAGCACACGTCTTGAGCACGAGTGCTGGAATACCGTCAGGTCCACTAGACTTGTTGACGTCGAGGGATTGGAGGGCCTGGCGTACCGCACGTTGCGTGAAGCGCACTTCGGTTACTGTTACCGACTGTTAACCGATTATAAAATATCCCAGATATCTTCTGATTAGGTATCATACCCACGCTTCCCTCATTGTGTCCATTGGCTGCCGATGTTCTTTGCATACCTCAACAAAGAGACTAGCCTCTTTGGTAAGTACCTATAACTATAGACTAGTATCTAATACCTAGTACATATAGATTAGTTATACCTGCAAAATAACAGACAAAAGTCTGTTGTTATTTTTCAGGTCAAACTTGTAAGGAGGCTCTACCATTCTCTACTGAATACTACTCTTTTCTATCACATAAGTTATACGATCTTACGACGATTCCAAAAATTCCTACAAAAACAAACCAAACGACACTTTCAGTATCTAAGACATTTGCGTTTCATTCCAATGACATCGGTTCGTACTTCGTTAATTTCCGCTCTAAATAAAGAGACTCTTGTACAGCAACGAGGTTTACAAGTTAATATTATTATTATTATACATATTCTTTCGAAATTCTTACATACACCGGAATTGACAAATTAAACTTACCTCCTAATACAACGAATAAGTTGCAGATGCTTTTTTCCTTAAGCAATATCAATAATTCGTCCAAATAATCCTTCTTCATCATATCACATGAAATATGCATCAACACATTTTTACCAAGGCTTCTCAACAAACTCGCCGTCTTGATCGGTGCAATATCCAAATTTTTACACTGATGCGATTTTGCATGCCAAGTCACGGAATAAAATGCTGGTTCGATGCTTACGTTGTTTATTTCATCTACGGTTATATCAGGCGTGATTTCGAATGAATAAGTAATCTCACCGTCTCGTTTTATTAGGTCAGTGATTTTTACTGTAGAAGTCGCCATTTCCTGGAAATAGATTTAATGTGTCAACTTATTGATAAAACTTTGAATTACTGTTAGGACTCTAGCAGCCGAGAGAAACCTGCAACTGGGAGTCCATTTACCCTGTGGTTGATCTATAGTAAATCTGAAGGAAAATGGGGTCAGTATTTAAATGTTTATTTATAAATAGTTAACTATAAATAAATATTTAGAGAAAATGTAGATTTCGGAAACTAAGTGAAGGTAAATGGATTGCATACTTTCCCTCATAATCGAAGCACCCTTATTTGAGTAGGAAGTAGGAACTGTGGCCGACGATCGGTATTGACAGCCTCTGTGTTGTGGTTGACCGGGCTAAGCCCTTGCCGCCCTAACTCACTGCAACGCAGAGGCTCCGGTTTCGATTCCCAGTATGGTAACTTTTGGAAACGAATTTTCTCCGTTATTTACTATGGTCTGGATCTTTGAAATGGGCCTCGGAGTACTCCGTTGTATATTAACCATAACACAAGTGCAACTTATAAAATACTAGTTTTTGTCCGATTTTCAGAAGTGCTCGGATTAAGTTTAAGAATTTGCTGTCGACCAGAGAAAACCGTATCGAAATCGGCCCAGTAGTTTTTACGTGAATCCCAAACAAACAGACAAGACACAAAAATTATTGCATCGTGTTTCCATCGTTTATAAAGTATATTCCAATGGTTTTCCTTTAAATACCTTCAATGTACACACGCGGCATGTTCAGAATTTTATAATATCATAGATAGATATACTGTGTTTCAGCGAAATAGGTGCAGTAGTTTTTGGCACCAATGGCAGATAAGAAATAATAATTCGAAAATTGAATAATTAACTAACTAATAAATGTTTGAATAAGCAAAAAATATACGTACGAAATCCAATAGTTCCCTTGACTTTAAATTGGGTACTAATCTCAATAATTATAAGCAATAAGTGTCCAATGTCCAATAAGTACACGACCAAAATGTGATTGACCGTATTAGGATTTCCTTTAAACACTGTGCACGATAACATTCATAGCACTGTACTGATAATGCTATTGTAATTTGATAATCAGTGAAACATTCCGCAGAAATTATTTCGGGCTTAACACCTTTAGCCCCTACCTACAATGTTATTGTGTAATTTTGTTTAATATCAACATGTCGTATCGTATTGATAAATACCTACTTGTGAAGTGTAAAACATCGTTAGCACATCCATTAGTGCTCAGCTTCACCGCCACAACCGAACCCTGCTGCACCGGGCGCAGCGGGTTCTGGCCGTGAGAACCATACGGGGGTATCGTACAGTGTCTTGGACGGCGGCGACACTCTTGGCAGGCGAGCTGCCCTGGCCTCTCCAGGCAGACGTCCTGTCAAGGGTTCGTCGTACCCAGCAGGATGCCCTAGCTAGAGGACTGACCTTCTGTCAAGTCGAGATAGAGACGGTCAGGAAGCGGGAAACCGCTTGCTGCCTCGTCAACTGGTCTCGTGACCTCGAACACCCTGCGGCCGGCGGCTTTACGGTGGATGCAATCAGGCCACAGCTGGAGGAATGGGTCAACCGCACCAGCGGAACCCTGACCTTCAGGACGACACAGATACTGACCGGACACGGTTGTTTCGATCAGTATCTGTTTCGCATTGTGGGCTGCTTGCCTTCTCCGGATTGCCGACAGTGTGGCGCACCCGATACGGCGTTTCATACGCTTGTCGAGTGCGCTGCCTGGGCGCCGCAGCGGTTCGAACTCGAGACAAACGTAGGAGCCGTCAGATCGCTCGGCGACTTGGTAACGGCCATGTTGCAGGGCGACGACCGCTGGGATGCTGCGGTTACTTTTTGTGAGGCAGTAATGTCTCTCAAAGAGGCCGCAGAAAGGGATAGGGAGCGAAGTCCTTCGGCGCGTACTACGGTCTCTTCTCGAGGTCGCCGGCCTTCAGCCGGCACCCGGAGAGGCAGGTACGCGCATTACTTCCCTCCCTGAGTTAGGATCCGGAACGATGGGGGCCCTTAGCTACTAGGTAAAGCAAGGGATTTAACAACTACCCCCGTTTCGTAGTGGAGTGTGTTCTCCCAGGGCACACTTCAAGCACTTTATTGCGCTGGATCGACTGTTGCGTAACTATGTTCTATATCTCAGTCTTTCCAACACACAAAAGCGCAGGGTCGTCAGGGAGGAGGGGGTTTTTAGTGGGTATTGAGGTTGCTCGCCCGTGCGGCATCACTCGGAGACTCCACACTCCTTTGTGTAGTCCATAGCGGACGGAACGCAAAATAAAGCATACAATTGCTAGCGTTACCGCCCCCCGTGGATTCGTGCCGTTTCCTAGTGACGGCCCAGAGAGTGCGTAAATCGGTTAGTCATTTTCCCTCGCCTCAAAAAAAAAATCCATTAGTGCTCACAGTAGTGAAATGTGAAAATATGGTCCTTCATTATTACGATACTTATCAAGATTAACATAGTACAGCTAAATTAGTTCCCGAAATGTTTTGCGCTTGTATTGATATATTTGTATATTTATCCGTGCAGGAACAGAGAAAGAATACAATTTCCTGCGGCCGGGCGGCCTGTCGTAAGCGCGTAAGGCGACAAAACAACCCACAGCCAGGTGGTAGGGCATTTGCCCGATTGGATGGCTACCATCCCTGGTCTAAAGTATGCCGCCATAACAACCTTGAGTTGTGTTCCGGCATTAGTGACCAAGTTCCAGTCTCCCTTAAGAGAACAGCAGCGCATTTGTAGCACCTTCGGTGTTGCAAATGTCCATAGGCGATAGTAACCGCTTTCCATCAAGTGGGCCATCTGCCTGTCTGCTGAACTCCTGCAATAAAAAAAATAGGACTCATAAACTGACATATAAATTTTCTTGAAATTTAATATTCAAAATTATGTTTAATATTTATTGTTTTAATATTGTTAATATGATTAGTTTCATATTAAATACCTGCCTATAATATATAAAAAGTATTAGTTTATTTATTTTGCTACAAATTCAAAAACGTTTCGAAGCAAATTTGTCTAATTTTAAAGGAATACCATACAATTTTGTCCATTCATTTAAGTACAGTCTATTTTTTTTAAATATATGTATGTCTTGACAACTAGGCCTTTTAGCCAGTACAGTATATTTCAAATAAGACGGTATGGGAGAAAATTCGTAAATAGAAATTTAAACATCGGATTCTTAGTTTAAGATTACTATTAATTAGTAAAAGGATTAAATACATTTTTATATAATTAAAAGTAATATTTATTTCGTAGGAAAGTTTAAGATAACGCTACAAGTTGCATGTTATGCACATGTCATACATAACGTCCTATTTAAAATAGACAAGTAAATATGTTTGTTCAAAAAAAACTATTTACTTGCCAGCACAAGAAGTCGTGACTTCATTCGCGTGGCGACAATAGATGATGGTTTAAATAAAACAATTGATCTTTTGAATTTTTGTATTAGGACTGCGTCTATACATGATATAACAATAGCCATAAATACTGATAATAATAATAATGTTATAGTCACAACCAAAACTCAAACATCAATAAAAAAAATATTCCAAATATGTCGAAAGTTATTGACTAAATAAGGCTTCTGAAGCTAGTAAATGAATGTGCCACACTTTAATGGTTTCTAAGTCCTACTACTTTGTCCTTTATATAAAATTTTCTACTTACCTAATATCCTAATCAATTATTTAACCGCGAATAACATGTCACTTTAATCTTAATTCTCGGAATATAATACAATGGTTATACAACTAATTGTGTAAAAGCTTCAAAACACCTAAACCAACTAATTTCTACAAGATGTTGTCTTATCAGAAATTGTTAATGTATTTTATATATTTTCTTACGTATGAATTTATTGTTACGATTCGGTAAAGCTTCTATAAATTTGGTGAATTTCGGCCACCATTTAAAACTACATATATATTGTATGCTTGTCAACTATATAAACGGATCTTTCTGATCATCATTTGATAACAACTTGAATGAATATATTATTGCTGGCGCGTCTTTACCATTTTCTATACTTTGCCTTGTCTCAAAAGGATTATAATTTAGTTTCAAATATTATTAGTAGGCTACCTAATAATATTTGAAACTAAATTATATATATTAAGTACATGTTACCATGTATGGTATTTTTTTAAAATAAACACAGCCAAGTGTCACGCAGAATGATGGGCTTAGTAGAAGTAACCGACGTTCACTTTTTTTAGTATATTTCAGAAATTTAAACTTTTTTTTCATAGTTTTCCGCGCCATAATTAAAAAGTTAAATAGATGAACTTTTAAGGACTAGAACAGCAAATACCTCGCCATAATAAAATCTCGTTAAAGAACACTATAGTTTATTAAGATGACACTGAAAAAAAATGATACCTCAGTTACCTGTATGGCAGCCACCCCGAACCCGAATTTTACAACACCATTATACAGTCGAATATTGAATATTCAATTTTTTACCATGTATGATTTATGCCAACCCAAGTGTTAGGGGAAAACGATATATAACACGGGAGGACGTGGACGATTCTGCAGGATTTTTTGCCAAAAGCCGTTGTTGTAATACTATTAAAATATATTGATAAAAATGATATTAAATTATATAATAAACTATTTAACTTCTGACTCGTTACATTTATGAAATAATATCATGCACTCGTACAAAGTAAAAGAAACTAAAGCCGATATTGATAGTTCCTCTCCGTGTTTCAATTTGGATGAATCAACCAAACTGTTACCTACATAAAAAACAGACTTGAATCATTCAATGTCATCGAATACCGTCGTGTTCATTCATTGCTCTACTTTTCAATCAATTGATTTAATTTGGTTGAATATCAGCATTAGGTTATAAGAAAGGTACCTAAAGTTACCTATAGTTGTACAAGTTGATTTGACTGCATTTTTTGGTGTTTGACTTTTTACTAAAAAACCTCAACTTACGTCAGTTGTTGCAATGTCAAAATATATTTTGTTGCATACATAATTATGGTAAATTTTTCTAAAACTTCAATAAGTGACACCTTTATTTTTTTACTTAATACTTAACGTAATATTTTAATAACGAGCAAAAAGCGGTTCTTTAGGAGGGCTCGCGTAGTTTTCTAATAAGATTATTACCGGCGTATTTTTAACAAAACAACATTCTGTTTATGTAAACATGTGTTTACAACGGTGTTAGTTCTTTATTTTACAAACAGGTGGCGTTAGTAGTAACAGTCTAGTTGATATAAAACATGTCTTATTGATTTTATAATGCCGATATATGGCGGCAGAAATATAATAAAATTCTAATTAATAAAAACTGTTATATCTTCTCTTTTTCTAAGTGTATAAAATATTTTTTTTATAATAAATAACACATCTAGAAATAAATTGAAATTACTATATCAAAACCCAAATCCGAAAGTGTGATGGTTTCTCAGCAATTGTACCACAAAATGCATAGATAGTGGGATAGTATTAGGGCTCGCTTCGCTAGACCTGATAATGACATGTTAATAAATAAATACTTTTGATGTGAAGATACCTGTGTGTTTCCTAAAACACTATAGTTACCTAATGTAAAAGCTGGCATGAATATTAACAATTTATTGTTGAATAGGTACATTTGTACTATACTGCATCACACTGATAAAAAAAAATTGTGGAAACAACTAATACTCCAGATATTCAAGTTAAAACAAAAATAACTACACATTTATTTTCTTTATGATATGTTAGTCTCATATAAAATTCCATTTTTATTTTATTATTTTTGTACAAAGCTCGTTATTTTTTTGAACTGTTTTGTAATTTGAAGATAAGTTTTAGAAATATTGAAGAAATCATAATCATGATGAATTGCGTCACAATTTTACCTTTTTATATACTAAGAAAATACCATAAAACCAATTGTGTCTAATTATTACGAGATTAAAATTTGATAGTACTGAGATATTACTAAGAGAGATTGGTACTCTATTTGGACTTTATTTATTTTCGACAAATTACTTATGTTAGTCTAATCGCAACGCAACGCAACTCAGTGTAGATAATCGAAATCGTTGAACTCGGAATTGAATAATCGCTGTTTCTTCATGTCTTAAAGATAGCGGCGGGCCTGAACCTATGTTATAAATTGCTAAATTAACAAATGTCAATCAACTGGCTATGAGCAATCGTTTTTCCCAAAAAGATTAAACCATGTTTGAAGTAACAGCAACATAATAGTCGCTTATAACGCCGGTCGTTCATCCAAACGGTAAAATAAATAATCATCCTTAAAGGAAATCGGCACCTATATTGACGAACATCCTCCTCTTATTAAACATCGTCAATGTTGGTTGATAAATATAATTATTTGTCGAATCCTACCAAGAGCATCTAATGATATTTTCATCTACATCACCCTAAATGCAATCAGCTACCATGGCACTACCACGTAAATACTTTAATCAAACATTTTCCACACTTCGACAGACTTCACTTATTGTTTATTGTTACATCGACTTGATGTTATCGGGTCAAACAATGTTCTGAATTGACACTGAATTCAGTCTTGTTTCCAAAGTTAATTAGAGGTAGTTATTTACAGGGAGCTCGCATTGTCTACGTTTTTGCCCGAACACATTACAATTTTCATTTCAGTAAATAATTATAAGTACAGTAAATGAGAATATTACTTAATCACTTATTGCACATATAATTTCTTCCTTATGTTTAGACTTTTAAAATATACAATGAATAGGGATGACATCTCTCATTCGTGTTAACATGGTTTACTAACTAAAGTAATATTCTTTTAACACCTTAGCCTACATTGATATTGTCGTTTTGTTTATCTCTAAATTTAGTACAATTTATTTCATTGCCAATTGTTTATCTGTGTATTTGTTTAATACTAGCTAATACTTAAAAATGGAAAGAGCCCTAGGAATGCAGTCGTTATGGTGGTTAGGTCTAATTTGTTTACTAGAAGTCGTTTCTAGTATCGATTTAATGTACGTAACACCTATGGAATCTTATTGATTTAATTCTGACTGTATTCAAATATAACATTGCAAAAAAACCTAATAATATTTTTTATTATGATTTGGGCCCCAAAAACGTTTTAATTAATAAAACGTTGCTTGTTTACTGTTTTCCTTTACAAAAAAAATGAGAAAAGACTGACTTATGGCTCTCCCTCTAGTTAACGGTTTGTTTACTGGATGATTGCCATTCCTAGTAGGTGTCTGTCTTGCAAGCTATTTATAAAGTTTGGCATGTCCGTCATTTGTTAATGTATAGATAGGTTTATCCGATTAGCTTATCTTGATAAGTCTCCAAAACCTTTTGATCGCATTATGTCATTGGCGCCTTGACGTATCGTATCTGGATGACGCATGTTAATAGTCACATAATATTGAAACATGAAACTGCCTTCTATAATTAAAGTAGCTTCCACACGATACAATTTTATGGCCAATTTGACTAGATTGACAGTTGAATTGTGTACTGTGGATAGAAATTTAAAATCCAAGGTAAAATTGGTTGGTCCGGAACGCACGAGTCGATTGTGTCCAATCAAACGCTAGTGGGCTAATTTTTTGACGTAGTCATCAGGTTTCAAGATGGACGACGAGGATAACGGCAACGATGATGATGTCCATTCATACCGAACAGCCAATAATGGATATTTAAAATTTTGAACAACCATTGTTTTGCCCGTAGTCTTTTTTTCCTCATCTACATTTGTAGTTAGAGCCAAAAAAATCAACCTATTTTTGTATCTTGTTAAGAGGCATCGTGCTTTTGGAACGAAGTTCCTTATCGCGCGTTGCAAAAGGGGTCTAGACGGAAAAAATTGAGACCAAAAGTTGTAACGACACTTTTTGTTTTAGTTGTAAGCCGTGCGGCGTACACGTGTTAATTAAGTTTATATTACATTATATTTGTTAATAATAATAAAAAAATATTATTATAACTTTAAAAAAATACAATTCCTTCACTAATTAATCGAAAGGAACTTCGTTCCATCGGGGTGTCCCTTAACACCTCTCAAGTTTTTTTTATTAAGGCGGGAGAAATGCTGTTTACGCACAACACTGGGTCCTTTGCAAGGGATTAGACCGTTATCGCATGCGAGGAGATTACTCGATTTCTCGTCGTAATCTGCTCGCAATTGATCGGCTTGTGTGGAGACTCCGAGAAGCTGCACGGGCAGCAACGAATACCCACTAAAACCACCCTCCTCCCATGTGCCCGCGCTTTTGTCTAGGAAAGGCTGAGACTTAGAACGTAGTTACGCCCAGTCCGGAGAGGCATCGTGCTTGACACAAATTCGTTCAGCAAAGACAAGATAAAACTAAAATTGGCGGTTCTCTTTTGTACGTGTCGACGGACGAACAATCAAAATGTAGCAAATTCAATTTGCATATGATTGGCAATCAAATCGTATCGTGTGGACGGGATTTAAAGTAGAGAAGAAAATGAAATATCAACGCACAATAAATACTAAAATGTTTTGGATATACACAGCCTATAATCTAATTCAGCCCTGGATTAGCATAACATAAGCGTCTAATCCAGAGGTAGATATAGATAAAATTTTGGTTGTTTCTTATTGTTTACGCCAATGACCTAATACGAAAGGACAGAACTAAAATATTTTATATGGACTCCATTTGTTCAGTCAACTCCAGAATAGGACTCTCGCTGAGTGGCAACATTGCAGTTGGCGGCGGTAGACTGTGTCCCGGCCAGTTTGCCTGAAATATTAAAATAGAATATTTTTCGCGTAATTTCCTAAAAAGAAAATGGTTCTTTTAAATGAATTTCTAGAACTTACGAATGCAAATGACTGAAAATAGGACGTAGTTACGCAAAAACGATCCAACCCACAAAATGTTACTTTTGAATAATTATTAAAGATAAAAGTTTTAGTTGTATTTCCACATTGATGCAGTTAAACTTATTTGTATAAAAATGATACATTTACGTTTATACTTTCCTAAGAACCTATAGACACAAACAAGTACATCAATGCGGAAATACAGCTAAAACTTTAATCTTTAATAATTCAAAGTAACATTTTGGGGGTTAGATACTTTTTGCGTAACTACGTCTTAATTAAAGTCAATTGCTTAATACAAGGACTCTTCAGTTTTAACATTTTATTTACAAATAAACTCAACTGGTAGGTCAAGGGTTTGAATTATTATGTGTGACAATATTCATTCCAACTATGTAATCTTTTTTTAATTATTTTCAAAAGGAATTCTATACTATTTAACATCTGTGAAGTCAATAAACAAAAAGGTATTTTTGTATATTATTATTATAAGTATCAGCAAATTAATTTTATTTCAACTGTGTTATCTACGAAAAAGCCATTTGCAAACGAAAAAGGTGTCAAAATAAAACAAAGAGCTATTGTAATAAATTTTACATTTACTTGGTAAATATTTAAATAAACTTTTATCTAAGTAAAGCTATCACATCTTACATAAAATTTTAATTATTACATCAGAAAATAATAAGAAAACTATACAGACTTTCACAATGAAGAATTATTGACATTTAACTTATAATATCCAATAATAAACATATATACTTACACCTAATAAAAGATAATGTACCATGGAGAGAAATATTATTGAATAAATACATAGGAACATTCTGAAGTGATGTTGCGTAATTTAGGTAAAATGCAAATCATATAATTCCTATAAAAAATAATACAATACTTGGCAAGTAAGACTTTAAATGGAATAATTATATTATTACACACGTTGAAGTCACAAATTTCAATATGTATTCAACTTTAGGAATGAAAGTTCGAAGAATAAGTTTCAATATTCAATTTACTATAAAACGTTGAAATGAGTGCATTTATAGTATAAATACTGATTCTAAGCGACTAAATCTATTCTTGTTTATAATTCTTCATAATAATTATAATTGTGATAATAAAAAAGGCAATGCAGCGATCATTTCGGGAACACTCTTTGACAGCGATTTGTAATTATCTACAAATTTGTATGTATAAAAAAGAAATTTGTCACTAATGGCTGTATTTCAATAATACACTGATCTACTTTTAATTCTGTTGTAACGGTGTAACACATAATTTAAAGCGCTAGTTATTGTCATGCACTCTATATTGTATCTACATCAGTGAAATCATAATTCTAATTGCCATCAATTAATACAATACCGTAAAATGGAGGAATTGGGTCTAGGGGGTGAATTGGGACAAACCTCAAGTTTTATTTGCGACTTTGTATACACATTTATGTTACGTGTTACACTTTGTGGTAGGATTTAAATTTGAAGCTTGCAATATTTTTTCTATAATCTGGCAGTCATCCTGTCATAAGTATTTTAAAAAAAAAACGTACTTCAAAAATTGGGTCAAAGTTGTGTGTAATTTCTATTGTAGGTACCTGCCTGTGTCAGCCCTAACGACAAACTCTATAACCCCTTAAGCGACCCGATTCACCCCAACGCCTGGGTGAATAGGGACAAGTGTATTTTTGTAACTTTTTATGATTATTCTTTAATAAACTATATTTAATGCATTAGAAATGAAAATTTAAATTACCGGAACCATTATGATCTCCGTTTTACTACCATAATTACAAAAAAAAAACGATAAAAATCAATGTCGAACTTGAAAAGTGTCCCGATTTCCCCCATTTTACGGTACTTTACAAATACACTACAATGAGACCAATACAAATCTAGCATATTCTGTAAGATAATTTCTATTCGCTCGATCACCGGCCTTCGCGCTGCAAACGACAAATCTACCGCTAGTTCTACGTAAATTTGCGCACTACTCAATTGATCTGTTGGAATACCTGGAAGCAGGGCTGCGGCTGAAACAGGCCCGCGTTCCAATGCGCGTGCGCAGGCCACAGCGGCGCGTCCACGGCGGGGTGGGGGGCGCCCTCCATCTCCCCCTCCCTCCTCCCTGCCAACTCGGATATCTGGCAAGCATTTTGCAAACTGGACGGCAAGTTGGACCAATTCTCATTCCCTAACCTATCCTTATTCAACATGCTTATCTCCATGGAACCCTGATAAGCAAACTTCGCGGCATCCTCTTGCAGCTCATCTGGCTTTGGTTTCGCAGAACGGTTCGGGCCTTCGACTATCGCCTGAAATGCTAACAAATCCCTGTTTTCGGTTTCCGTGAGAGGTAATGGCGGGAGTATCTGTTGTTGCTGTGCGATTTTGTAACTCTGCTGCCGGAGCATTTGCCGCCTGCTGAGGCCGGCTTGCATGTGAATACCCATCTCATGACCGCTTATGTTCGTCGGAGTCATCTGCTTCTGAAGCAATTGTCTCTTTTGTTGGAATAATCTATGCTGCATCAACTGCTGTTGTAAAGGAGGCTTATTGACCTGTGATCCTGAAGCACCATGCGTTAGTTCTGTGGGCTCCTGCAGTTGAGCCACCATTTTTGGACTAGCGGGCATCGGAGGAGATGTGCTTGAATAATTAAAACTTTCTGGAAGACTAATTCGTTTTGGAATCGGATTCTTATTATCGAAATAATGTGGAGTGAAAGTGGCGGCAAATTGGTTGTGTTGCAACTGTCTTTGCGTCATTTCTTCCGCTGGTATAGTTGACTGATATTGAGTCTTTAGTTTCTGAGCCTCTTTTTGGACTAAATGCAATTCTAAAACTCCTTTCGCTTTACAGTTTTCATTTAATCGTTGGCTATTGAATGCTAAAGTATTCTTTTGAGAGTCGTTAGACTGAGCTACTTGTTGTGCTACTAAACCGTCGCTAGCTCGTCTTCCTTCTCTGAAATCGACTGGACTTCGCGTGATTGCACGAGAACAATTTTTATTACCTGCTTGGTAATTTATTGGATTATGTCGCGCAATAATCCCCGTACCAGGAGTTTTATTATTGTACGAAGATATATAGACGCACGGGTGCATTGGACTGGTATTAACAAGTGAACTATTTTCATAAGCCAATTTATCTTCGTTAGATGTACAGCTTGGCAAACTACTAGCTAACTCGCTGGAACAATCTGATAACTGATAGTCCAAACTTTCGAATGCAGAAAAATTGCTTTGGGACGAGTCACAACTAAGATTTTGACTTAGACTTTTGTTGTTAAAAAAAGTTACCACTCCACTACTAGAACTGGAACTTGCGTAGGAACAAAGTCTGTTTTGAACACCACTTGGGGCGTTCGCAACGTCTTCCATATCTGTTTCGCAGCCTTCGTCCGTCGATGATGAATACTGCTGTTGAAATTTTGTCGGCTCGTTGGTACTAGGTCCTTGAACGCCTTGGGAATAATTCTGACTAGTGGTATATCTGTTTAACGAGAACTTGCTATCAGGCCTATATAAAGTATTTGGAAATAAATCACCGGTCCCAGGCGTCGTCATAGAAAAATTTGTATCAGCATTACTTGACATGGAAGGTCCAGAAGTGTTTTGTAAATATGAATATACTGGAATATGATGATTCATATAATCTTTGAATGGGGGCGTACTTGTTTGAAGTCGATTTAGTTCTTGCTGTTGTGCTTGTGATACTAGTCGAGTCGATTCAAGAGGTTTAGGTTGTTCCAAAACACTGCTTAATTTCGTATCGCCAAGTTGTGACGGTATAGGGCTAGTACTTAAAGTAACAGTTCCTTTTAAAGGTAACGGCGATTGTTGTAAAGTGTTCATGAGTTTAGCTGCTTCGGAGCACATTGTAAATGTTGTCGAATTGGGCAATTTAACAGATTCAACATTGAAATTTGTGGCTGACGCTGAATTATGTAGAAAATTGGCTATAACATTATGATCGGTAGCCGACGAACTCCTTCCAACGTCGATAGCACATTTTGAATCGAAACTAGAGGAAGTTAAAAGTCTAGTTCCGTCTGCAGTACTTTTATTGGTTTCAGGCCCTACAGTAGTGGACTGTTGCAGAAGGCGTCTACAATCCTCACTAGATTGTTTCAAAATGTTTTGTTGCTGTTCGTAAGTTGAAGTCAGCAATCTATGCGTCGGTAGTTCACTTAATTTGACTAGCCTTTGATTTGATTGAGATACGTCAATATTTCTCATTGAGAGTAACCTAGTGGATTCTGTTTCGTGGTTTCTGTTAGGAACATCAAGGTTTCCGACTAGAAAGCTCCGATGCGTATCCGAAGGGTCGGAGTTTCGTTGGAGCAGTCTCTGTTCAGTCATGTTCACTCCCGCTAAAGAGAGCAACCGCTGCGTCTCAGCGGACGACGGGTCCGCCGGAGCAGCAGATATGCTGGGAGTCGCCTTTCCGTACTCCCGCGACTGGGACTCCCCTGCATGGAGTAACCTGTAATTAACAACAAAATATTATTATCATAATTAACATTAAACATACGATAATTCAGAAATGCTATTAAATCTATTTGATTTCAATTGTTACTACAATATAAAAGATTAAGTTTAATTAAGACTTTGTTCAACATAAACTTCGCATCCTTAATCCATATTATAGCCATCATTGATATATAATTACACACCTATTTAAATTCATGATAATTTGTTCCATTCCCAAAACCACGAAGAAGGAACAAGGAAACAAACAAACAAAGCTATATTTATATATTGCACAATATTATGCAGATCGAAATTATTAGCTCGACGAGTCTGTTGTATGGTTTAGTCTTACGAATAATAAATTAACTAAAACACTACTATTCATTAATAATAAATAAATAATTAATATAACAACATTAACTACTATTTCCTCGTACATTATTTATGTTTGGTGAAATTTTAACAAATACAGTAATGGGTCACACTAAAGAAATTCCTTTGTGAACACCAAAACGCACAAAGTGACTTAAGGCATGATACAAGTGCTTTATGACCAATTTTACTAATATTTATGATAACATCTGTTTATTTTATTTACATACTTGTTTTTTGTTCACGTACCTCACTGTTTATTTATCTATGTATATATGTTTATTATTATCATTTCGATGTAAATATTGCTAATTATCCGTTTCATTTTTATAAATATTAAACTGTCCCGATATTTTATTTGTGTTGTATCGTCCTCCGTGACTCCACCTGCTGGTCCCAGACGGAAGAACAGCGCTGGCCTTAGCAGCTAGCATTACGCTGAGTCTGGGTCCAATTTTAGGACTTATATTGATACTGTTATCTTCTACTTTACTCAGTGTTGTTAAAATGTTTATTTGTCCTAAATAAAATAATTCTTTCTTTCTTTCCAATGTTATTTATTCTAATGGAAATCATAAAAAATATAACATGGCTATTCTATACACTTTAGATAATACGAACCTAGCATGATGTTCCCGCCGTGCATCTTGAGCCTCTCTTGCTAATGTCTGGTCAGCGACTGAAGATGCCGAGCGTCGCGGCCTGTTGCGAGTCTCGCTAGAAGAAACTATAGCGCCACTGGCTGCCCTTGCTCTGAGTCGTTCAAGAAGTAGCAGGTAGATAGCCGCGTGATGGTCATAACTGTTTGATCTTAAACTCTGGAAAACGTAAACAAAATTATTACATCTTCATTCAACTCTATAACAAATTCTCAAAAATATAAAAATAAGAATGTGTGTGTCATTTTATTTATTGTCCCCAAACCTTTGAAAATACTATAATCCTGGAAAATACAAATATTTTATAGAATACAAACTCTCGAAAACTACGTAAGGGAACCAATAGCATAATAGTATAATCTTGATATACTGCATCTCAACAAATAAAATCATGGTTCTGAGAATTATTCTTTCTTAATACATTAAGACCCATGAGATAACAATCAATGTGAATATAAAGAAAATCCCCAGCGAATTAGTAATATTCTGTCTTTTCTATCATTGAAGTGGATAGGACTGTACGGTGATCTGAAATCGGAAAGAATAGCGTGTGATTATTACCTCTTTGGTTTTAACAGGATCTATCCCCAAACTCTGCATGAGCCTAAGTACTTGTTCATTTGGATCTTGGTGAGAAGGTGCATGAGCGGGGCTTCGCGCTGGATCCGCTGTCACAGTTGGCAAGACATAGGGCTCCGCTGCCATCCACCGATGCTTCTTTATCTGCTCTATGGTGTACCGCTTCATTGGTTCTAGGACTAGCATCTTACGGATCAATGATTCACAATCTATAACAATGGAATTGATATTTCGTTACACGGATGTATGGTAAACACTTTAAAATGTTAATGACTGCGATTGTTTGTAGACAAGGTCATACGAGAAGGAAGGTAGGTTAAAAAATTAAGCGACTGTACATAAGAATTTACACATTACTGCAGTATTATTCTGCGCAATAACAATTGTAATTAAGTTAGATACCATTTCCTATTAAGTCAATCGAATTATGTTTAATAATTTGAAATATTGGATATTTTTTTATTTGTATATTGCCTATATATGTTATGTATGTACCTAATATAAACTTCCGATTGCTAAGGATGAATATAGGGTAGTTTCCTTCCTACGCACCTTTTGCTTTCATTTATTTTACATTTTCATCTACTTTCATTAAATATTCCTACACATACATCTGTTTGAAGTTTTCAACTGATGCAGTATCTAAATATTCATTTCCTAGATTCTGGCAATCAACTGGCAAACATACCCGTCAAGTAGTCAGCCAAGCGGACCAACGGTTACATGCTAGACCTCGAAGGTCATCTTTATACATTCATGAAATTATTTAAAAAATGAATAGGCTAATTTTTCTCATAAAATTATTTCTGAACAGATCATGCAAACCAATAACAGACCTCGCCGACGATTCGGAGCCAAATTTACCATATTAATAACTAAATCAATTAACAATGAACGTTTTTACACTACAGTTTTTTATCGTCTTAGGTCGTTAACCATTTAACCTCAATATAGTAGGAATTAAGACAAAGGATTACACGTGAGTATACATAACAACGTAATTTTACTAAAGTCTGTGTGCGTGGCGGGCATAACTTTCTTATTGATTGCGATTAGTAAGGTCTCATAATCCTTGATGCAGTGTTGTGTATTTAGGTATATAGGAACTCTGCGTAAACCAGCACCTTGATATGACTTTATTGTTCTAAAATACTGGTATTAAGCTCGTTATGCCTTATGGTTCAACTAAGTTTGAGATGATAATCCGTCTAAATAAAAAAAATAATCGTATAAACAAGGCCTGACAGATCTGAAATATTTTTAATTTAGTACCAAGTATTGCTCTAAAATAGGTTCTTAAAACAATTAAGACAATATTCAGTTACATCAAATGGTATTTATGCATGAGGAACATATAAAGACCCACGACTTTATTGCACATATTTTAATATCTGCGTATCCATCGGGGTTTGGAATATCTATACTTGGCTTAGGCCCATAAAGCTCGATGCTAGGAAGTCTAGTCTGGATGTCTTAAAAGTAATTTCTGTTGCCTGTTACTTGCAATAAATACAAGCATATCTATCATAATCTAAGTATGAACACAGGCAGCTTGGAAAATATAGTATGTATGTTTTTACTTAAGTTTTGACAAAATGCTAACTAATGAATAACTATCTACCGTTGGCAATAATCCATGAATGCGTATTTCTAAAATATTCTGCTTTGCTTAACTCTTTATGTAGTTGGTTGACGTCAGAGACGGCAGATTATGGCATGGTTGAGACGGGCTGATAGGAAAGTACTGAAAGGTCAGGGGCCGTATATTACCTATTTATCGTGAACTTGCGTCATAACACCACAACTATCAACCCGAAAAAGGTAAGCTAAAATGACTGAAATATTGTAATGTGGGAGGGAGAGGCTTGAAATTTCCTAATTCGTGTAGAAGTCATTAAGTCCCGGTATCATGATTCCAATATGTACCTGCATACTGAAATTACAAAGTACGATAACAATGTAAGTAATTGATTAATAACGAGACTACGAGATTAAGTACAAAAACTAATAAAATTACAAAGCAGCCTTATTTTTCTCTTTTCGAAGCCACAGTGAGGCATTTCAACAATGCAAAACTATCACCACGTTCCTAATTACAGTTTTAAAATATATTAGGTTATAGTACCTATAACCAAATTGACTGCGAACTTAAAAGTATTTTCATGCTATGAATAGACTTAGAAGTCTTAGAAGCCGAAGTTTCGATTTTCTTTGAAAATCTCCAAGGGTTTCATTTGATTAATTTTCCACGTAATGTTTATGAAAAATTGAAGTGAGTATCGAGAATAAAGACACTTGATTATGGTTTGCGTGGGTCGACTGATTATTTTGATATCCCAAAATAAGTATAGAATTGTTTACCTAATCGCAATCATAAAAATATTTATGAGGGAAGGTCTTCCCAAATTGTCGTTCCACCGACGACATTCGGGTCATGCGTCATTCAATCAAAAATACGAGTAATTGCTTTCATGTGCCGAAAGAGAATGACGCCCGCTGTGAAATATATAAATCTTTTTCCAAAAATAATCTTGAGTCAATATTTCACTCCCAACACTCGCTCTTTACTTAGCATTAACAAAACATAGTTTCGATCGCAATGACTATTATGTATACGGCAAGACCAAAATATTCGTTTAACTGCAATCGAGCGCTTGAAATAGACGGCGCGCATCCAACAAAACACACCACGCGTCAATTCAAGAGTAATTCTGTAGATACTGTATTTTATTTACCTTCTTTCACTTCTTTTTAAAATAACGTCGATGAGTAGTCGTCTTTTCGCCAGGCGATACTATTAATAGCCGTATGGACGTAAATATCTCTGGCTTTGCTTGACCATTGACGTAATCGGGTGAAAATGTGTTGGTGTAATTTAATGGAACGATGGAAAGTCGGATGCGCGCCCTGGCGGCGGCCGTGTACTTCCAGCTCCATGAACTTGAGCGATTTTTTGAGCTGTGGCGTCGCTCGCCGCCGTTGACCGTCCGCCATGGCCGCGTCACTCCGCGTACTGCAGTAGGCAGTACCAACGTGACAAACAAAACTTACTTTGTGTGTTTATAACTGGCAATTACTGACCATAAAAATGCGAATTACTGCCATTGCCATAATGCATAAAGATTTACATCTACTACTACACTACAATTTGACTAATTATACACATTAATTTTTACATGATTTTTAGTACTTATAAACTTGAGAAATATTTATTACATAGTACCTGTATAAAAAAAGCGTAAAGCAGTCAGTCGCATATCGAGAATCGCTTAATGAAATTTTCACGTGTCTAGATGTACTGGTAGTTGTCAGATAAAACATAAAGTTTTACTTGATGTTAATATTTGTCATGTTCAACATATACATATGAATCTGCGATAACGACTTTATTAGATCTCCATAGAGCCCTCAGATCTTTTAGAAAATTTCATTATTTCTTAAAGACTTTTTTAATGGCGTCAATAACACCCGAGACATACTAACCTCCCAAAATTCTGGACATTTTAAACCATCTAACTTTCAAATATGAAGTAGAAAACTCTGAACACATGAAGATGGTATGTGTTGTTTGGGCTTCAAAAAGACTTTCTACTAAAGTTGTTATTTGTTGAATATTTGTAAGACATTTAGGGTCTTTGAGACATGAGGGCATTTTAGATTAAAAGCTTTTTATGGTTCAATAGCAAAATAACCGCAAACGTACTAACTGGGCATAACAAAGGGTTCTGTACACCCCTTGTTGTGCGAAGAATGTCAAGCATTTACCTGATTTTTAAACAACAATAATTGACAATCATATCAACCGAGGTACTTTTTATACTAAATAAATAAATGCAGTCTCGTATTTTGTACAAGAACAGTGAGTTATAATGTTTACACGATAGGCACTGTTTTCTTACATTTATCAACAAGTTCTAACTATTTTTTGCGGAATTTTTATTTAATTAGCACGTACGTCTCACTCGGAAAATGTATATTTTACTCTCTTTTTTAATCTCATGTGGACTGTACTCGCACAACATTTCTATTTCACCACTAATAATAAAAACCATAGAAAACTTAAACACAGAGTCAAAAGAGTGTATTAATAATTTTTTAAACAGCCATTACAATTATTGCTAAAAAAATCCGATGTCATCATTTTAGATGTAGTATTTTAGTAGTGTCTTTTATCACTGGCTGTTTTAAACAAAAATTGTTTTCAAATGTGTAAAATTAATCACATATCGAATTGAATATTATAAGATTTAAAACAACATATCCTATTGATTTGCATCAGCATATAACTCGAACTTACGTGTATGTGACGCGCATACATTCTTTATTATACGTATCTACTTCTCAGGGTATTATTATCTTGTACGGGCACGGCAGAATATACCCCAATCGTTAACTTAACTTATATGAACAGTAAATATTTAAAACTACTAAAGTATGTTTGCTTGACGTCAACCCAACCAAGCGATTACCGCTGAAAGAAAATACATTTTTCATAATGTCCTCTTTTATGAATATTATGACGTCAGCAATGCGTAGCAGCGAAACACACAACCATTTTCACCATATTCAAAATTTACCAGATATTTCGGTCCTTCAAATTAAGTTTATTTATAAAACGAAACATTACCGATTATTTTAACTAGAGTAAGTGTACAGTTAACCTATAATTGTTCGAAAATAACTAAACGGCACATTAAGCAGTATGAATGGTTTAATTTGGAATTTAGTGAAAATTTTCTCGTGATAAGGCCGTTTTATAACTGTTATCTCCATATCTTTTGTTTAGCGGCCTAATCTAAGTCATTATGGGCATGCAAACAAAGTAATTATTTTGCAACGGAAAGGCAATAAAGAATAATAAGTATGTGAAGGGAAAATACACAATTAACATCAATGCTGTACGAAACAAAAAAATATTGTGAAAAAGTAAGACATTAGTATAGTTGCGTGTTGAGTGCTATACGCTATCTGATTTCGGATTATCCCAATGGTATGCCGATTGTAACACGCACTCGTTGAAGAAAAAAGAAACACCTATCACATACATTTCTAGCAATAAATTATTATTCTATTCTATTCGTTTTTTATGTATAACCTTACTGATACTACGGATGGCATTAAGCACGAAAAGATACTCTTTTTGCTCGAATAGATTATATGGATTCTTAGTTCTTACATTCTGTTCTTCACTTAAAAAAGAATTTATATGATCAATTCTTTTCTACTAGAGAAAATTCAAAATTCAAAAATCTTAACTTAATAGCCTGCCATTTAGGGGACCCTAAAAATTTAACATAGTTTGTCCCAGCAGTTTTCATTTTATGGACATTTTTATGGGGCATCGAATAAAAAAAGAATTTTGCGAATCGGTCCAGGCGTCTTTGAGTAATCGGTGAACATAAATTAAAAATATATATATTCCGACGAATTATGAACGTCCTCCTTTTGTTGAAGTCGGTGAACCACTTAAAACACATTTCTCTTAAGGCAATAACAGCCTGCTAGGCAGAGAAAAAATATAAACAGACATTTAAACTAAGGTAAACTAATAAATTGTCACGATGTTACGTATTTGTAGCAAAAAAATAACATTTTACACAGAGACACCTTCAAAGACAACTTTATTATTAATCAAGTCCTGTCTAAGGTACTTCCCGCATTTATGTACCTCAAATATTATTTTAACCCTCGTTTACAAGTAAACTGTAAACTAAAATATCGAACAGCGCTATATAGAAAACACATTTCTGTTAAGTTTATGCGCATATTTCCAGTACATTAAAAAATTGAATATTTTCAAATTCGTTTCGTTTTTTAGGGTTTTCTACAAAATGCCAAAAACAGAGTAGAATAAGAACTATGCGTGAACTAACACGCACTTGACCGATTTTCACAATATACAAGTGTGTGAGCCACTTGCTACATTTTTTTTTTCCCAGGGGAACTCCGTTTGACGACCGTAGGCCGCGCGAGAGGGAAAGGTCGCGGCCCGTGTGTGGGATTCGCCGGGTCGGGGTGGCACTAGCACCCCACGTTGAGATGTGGGGAACTATTGCCACGCCGCGGTTAGGGATACCCACTAAAACCCCTGAGCGATCACGAGAGTCCTTTGTCCAGGCTGTGGGCTCGCTCGCGCATTCACCACCAGCCTGGACGGACGGTGGCCGGCCCCTTGCGGGCTGGCCTCTCCATTTGGTAGCCGGAGATTTGGGTCTCTCCGGCTTCTCTACCTCACCGCGAGGCGAGAGGGCGCGCGGGTCGGCGCGCGTCCCTCCTCTCCGATCTTTATGTGCGGGCGGGTCCGGTTTCCCTGCCGGTCGCTCGCACGGCCGTAGCCTACGGCAGCTGGAGGTCGTCATGGACGACTCTTAGACGCCGCCGCCGACTCTGACGGGAGGGGAGCGTCGTGGATTGCTCCCTCTCCCGCTCCGCCGTCTCCTTCGCGGACATGACGGTCTCGCAGAAGGAGGCGGCTGCGTTCCACGCCTCGGCGCTCCCAACCATGGCCTTCACCACGGCCGGGAGGGACAAATCCGCCCCGATGGCTGTGACGAGATCACGGCGCTGCTCGTCCCAGGCTGGACACACCTGGAGGGTGTGCAGCGCCGTGTCTTCGTCATTGCCGACGCAATGGTGGCACCCTGACGTCTGTTCGCGCCTTATTTGACACAGGTACCTCCCGAAGCAACCATGCCCCGAGAGGACCTGCGTCAGGCGAAACGTCAGGGTGCCATGACGTCTGTGCAGCCATTCTGGCATGATTGGCTTCACCACTTGGATAACGGCGCGGCCTGCGCTGGAGTTCAGAAGGCGGTCCGCCCACTCTGCCACCTGGAGCTGGCGCAACTCGTCTCTGCGCCCTGCTACATTATTCTAACCGCATTCAAGTCGTTGACTTTCATTCTGAACAAACATAAATATTCAAACTAATATGAGACACTGCAAAAAATGACAAAACAATGCCCACCTTAATAGGCTTAAACACATATGCAACGTGTTTGGCAATAACTTCCAAAATATTTTCAAAGCTTCAATGACGCAGAAAATGAACAATTAGTTATATTATTGCGGTTACACAAAGCAGCTATACCAAGTTTTTCTTTTGTTAATTTGCACAGTATAAAACAAAACAATTTCCGTAATCACCGATTCTTGTTTTTGTTGCTTGCAAAATTTAACTCATTTAAATTTGTACCTAACTCCGTTGTTACGAAAGGCTTATCTCAAATTATGCTAAATTCGTAGACCCGCAAAATGTAAGCAAAGACAAGACCAAATTTTCTACAACACGAACTTCGTATTACAAAACTGAATAATTCATATATAGCCCCTGACTGTTTTTTACATATACATATCCACATACCATTACAATCTCGTTATTAGGTATGAAGTTTGACGAGCGTTTAAAACGTAATGGTAAAATAGCTTCCAGATGTCTAAAATATTCCTGAACACGTCAAAACGTAGTTAGATAATCTCCATTAATCAAGCTTCGTATCTCTTCGTGCTAAGCATTTTATTGCATCATTTGTTCAATAAGGACAAGCGAATATTGAACATGTTAAGAAATGTTTTTAGAAAATCGCTACAGTTCTCATAACGTCTGCTAAGCAGTTTTCGTACCAAAAACGAAGACAAGAGCTGTTTCTGTTAATAAGAGCTAGAGACAACAGACGGCTAGGACCCGAACGCCATTGAAGATAATCACGTGCAGACGTGCGCTTCAATTCAAGGTGTCAATTACAAAATCAACTAGATGAAATTTCAATTCTATTGCTTACTGTGAATAAATATAAGTTCCTCACAATTCGTAGCAATGTCACGTAACATAAACCATCCACCTAAAACATGAATGAAGCTGAAACCCTCGAGTTATTATTTTCAATAAGAAGTCTCGAAAGACATTACTCGGCTATCAATTTTAAATTGCTTCAATGGGAGTTGCATATCGATTCATTAGAAGATATTTATTTCAAAGAGCTTAAGGATTTTAGTTATGTATTATTGTTAATGGGAGCATCGTAATACTTTGGGTTGTCATGAGGTCCGTATTTCTTACATGACACCATAATTCTAACTTCTTTCTTTAAGGGGTTAAAGAAAATTTCTACTGGATCTCTTCTTTTGCATTTTCAGCCCACTAGTAGTAGTAGCCTTATAATAACTGTGACTGCAGTGCAAGATGACTGTTTAATATATTTTATTTTTCAAAATTATGCACAGCACAGTTTTTCAATGAATGATTAGCTAAACATAATAAAGAAAGCGTCATTGATTTATTTTCCTCGCCGAGTTTACTCTGCTCCGTCTTCATAATGTTGTGTTTATATAAAGTCATTAACATTTCTTACGTCAAACCTTCAGTGAGAAATGTATCGACGTACCATTAGCTAACGTCAGCAGGTACTATTTCTGGCACATGGCCGTCATCGGCATCAAGGTGTTCATTGAATTACAAAGGACGTGCATATTCCAAAAAGCATTGCCCTTTTTGTGGCACGTTATTCGGAGTGACTTTGATTTGTCATCCAGACAGTTCGCCCTCGATGTAAAATAGTCTTTGTAACTAGCTACAGTTAGCTTAGGCATTCTAGAGTTCAGAAACACTCGCAATTTGTTTTCGACAATTCGTCACTAATGTATTAGAACATTGACATTGCAAATATTTCAGTGATTGAAATAATTCTCTTTCTTATAAAATATTTACATTACACCCTTTCCAAGCATTTATTTTACTTTTGACAGCTCGATAACGGATAGTAATGTCCTAATGCGTTTCCAACTCATCGACTGTATTTATAAATAAGTTTTAATCATTTATTTTTCTTTAAAGTAGATTATTTTCAAATTTATTACCTTCGATTTATTTATGTAGTGGTTTAATAGTCTCTGCGTTACATGACTAACAGAACATCATAATTACGTCTCTTACAACAACAATGTACGAAAATTATGTAATTTATTTCATGTGGACTTTATTATCAAGAAATGTGTAACTTGATGGACGTGCAAACTTCAAAAGTAGAATAAACGCTTGGAAACAGTATAATCAAGTCACATCTAAACCCGAGAAAGATTGTATAATAATCGAACTGCTCAACCCGAAATATCCGTGAATCCGTACAAAAACAACAGACAATATTTTCCGCTATTCCCACATAAAGACGTACGTTGGTCTCTCATAATTCACGGCTGGAGCGTTTGCTGTCCGTCTGCAAATGGGATGAATGATTGAGCATGCCAATGACGCAGGTGGCGGCCACAGGCCTTATTATTTTATTGTACCCATATTTTATCTCACATTCAAATGATACTGATCTAACTGCTGATATATTAGCTTTACTAGCGTTTTCCCGCGGCTATACCGCGTGAAAGATCATAGGTAGTAGCAAGCTCGATACAAGCTCGATTACCTAGTTCAAATTTGCAGGGCTTCTTGGTAACGGAATAAAGCTGGGTAGATTCCATTTAAAATATACCTGGACAAAAGATATTAGCTGCTGGTTGACTCTCAACTTCAAATACGGTACATATAGTAGTGTTTTATATTTTTTTTTTTATTTTTTTTTATTGCAGGAGTTCAGCAGACAGGCAGACGGCCACTTGATGGATAGCGGTTACCAGCGCCTATGGACATTTGTAACACCAAAGTACTACTAATGCGCTGCTGCTCTCTTGAAGGAGACTGGAGCCTGGTCACTAATGCCGGAACACAACTAAGGGTTGTTATGGCGACATACTCTAGACCAGGGTGGTAGCCATCCAGTCGGGCAAATGCCCTACCACCTGGCTGTGGTTGTTTTGTCGCCTCTTACGACAGGCCGCCGCCGCAGGAATTTGTATTCTTTCTCCGTTCCTGCACGGATAGAATACTAAGAAACTAGAAATACTAAGAAGATATTAATAAGATGATTTCTTCCGATAGATGCATGATTCTAAGAACGGGAGAAGGTTACATAAAAGAGCTGCTTTTTCCTTAATAGGTAAGCAAAATCGTTATCATTAAAATCATAGGATAGCAAGGACTGAAAATGTTTGAATGCAGGGCGTTTGATTAGTCTTATTAAATTGAATTTACAAGACCGCGATCGGAAAATATATTCATTGGAGTCAAATTAAAACTTGGCTTTCTTAACGCAATCTTCTCGCGAGCGCTCATATTTTAGCTTCAAAGATTGCTAAACTGATAGCTGTAAAGAGGGAAGAAAACCCAACAATATTTTGATTAAATTTTCTAAAAATATACACTTGGATGGGTGTTTTTATCGAAAAAATAAAAAGATTAAAAATTAAGAACACCAACCTGTTGTCGGAACAAGAAATGCGGAATTCCGTATCCCAGAGCAAAACTTTTTTGATAACATAATCCCAAAATCTGTGTTTAGTCGATAAAACATATTACAAATCTGATTCTTCTCAATTTCGCATAATGTATGCATTGCATTTAATAAATTGTTTATAGTGAATGTATAAAATTAAATTGCAAGTTGAAATGGTAGTGAGTCGGTCAGGTCTGCCGCAGGACAGATGGCCAATAAGGCAGACGAGTCCTGGAGTGGAGACCGCGTCTAGATAAACATAATGTCGGACGCCCTCCAACCCGATAAACTGACTCCTTACATGAGGTCTCCGGTAAGCGCTGGATGAGGAAGGCGAAGGGCAGGGATGATGACTTGGGGAGGCCTACTTCCAGCTGTGGACTAAGATTGGCTGACGACTATGTGAAATATTAAATTATATTATAATTGTAAATACTGCTCAAACAATAATAGACATAACAAAAACAACAATTTATAAGAATGTTGACGTCATAACTTTACTCGCTCATACAAAATCAAAAAGGCTAAAGTAAAGTAAAGGATACGTTTTATAAAGTCTAAAAACGTAGATACTCTACTTTGATTTTGCCAGCACTTTATTGCGTTAATTCAAAATTTAATATAAACATCATTTTAATTCGATTTGATTTCAATTCTCTAGACAAATCATAAAATTGTATCGAGATTTCGTGAGTAAAGTTTGAAAGAACCAAGTTAAGAGACAAAGTAAATGCGAAGATCGATTTCGTCTTTAAAATAAGCCCTTTGGCTTTATGACACTCATACCAATTATAGGATTCAAGCGAAATTTGACGAGTCTTCTTAATTAGAAAAGAAATTGGCGAAGTTAGTGAAACGCGTCCGTTAACCGTCCTTTACTTAATCATTTGCGAACACTTAAGAAGTTCCTCTTACATAAATTACTTTCGTTTTCTTTCTTTTTATAAGGACTGTGACACACTGACCTAAATATACTACGTGCGTCTTAAAAACAACTACACTGTTTAAAGCACACTCATTTCAAAACCACAATAGCGCTGCAAGACTTGTGTAGTTCCCAGAGGGTGTACCGTACGAAATATTACTGTAAACTTTTGTATGTACTTCTGTTAAGTAATTTATCTAAAACACATACGAAGACACTGGTATAAGTTTTTATGATAGTGTGGAAATCCAGATCAAAATTGGTTCACCAAAATCAAACAATTTCTGCCAGTCCATCGTGATTCGAGATCGCATTAATCTTGTCTTCCCGCGTTCAGTAAATGGCAAAATGAACATGTAACGTAGTAGCTACTTACACAGATACCACTTTAACGTCATTTATTTACAATGTTTCAAGGTATTTCAATTTCCAGTTCAATTCTGACTGTTCCATGACGTCATCTATTTCTAACCTTGAAATTTGATCCAACTGAGAAAGGAAATTGCGGCCTCTAACACATCTATAGTTTGGATCACTTATGAGTCATAAAATGGGGGCTGTATTACATCACATTATATAAAAACAATATTACAAAATATTGCAATTCAATAGGAGAAATCTAAGAGTGATGTGTCAGTGTTGATATTTATAACAGAATACAACGACTTCAATATTAAAACACAAAACATTTATTTACATTTTTTTACGATTCGACTTGTTATAGTCGAGCTTTTAGAATAAATGAAACATTTTGAATAAACATCCAACATAAATGATGATAATTGTTTTAAAAGTACGCATTTTATATTCATAATAAATGTATTGCATTTATTTTTATATACAGTTATATAATATCAAAATAACAAAAGCTTTCTTGATAATGTTAATAGTTTCTGAAACTTAATTTAAAACCAATATTTAATATGAAAAATCTTGAATAATCGACTATGACGTTTCACCTTAAAGAAGGATCTATTCTATAGAACTTGATGCTCGCAAAAAGAAAATTATATGATATTGACGCGTGGGTCAAGAAATACGACGGCGATTTGATACATGTAACAAGTGCTCAAAGCGACAGTCTAACTTTACCATCGAATATGACTATCGCATGTTGTCTGCTAAAGGGAAAGTTGCCAATGTAATAAAAACTGCCCAAAACGGACGCTTTAGTAAACTAGAAGAGATTATTACATTTGCTTTCACACTAGATGAATTAAATGAAGATGAATTGCAACCACAGTAAAATATTCACTATATGTGAAAATTTTATTGTAAACGCTATGAAAATTAAACATGTAAAACGTAATATAAGTAAAGATGGAATTGTGGTAGCTTATTTCTTAATGATCCTGTGTTTCATTCCACTGAAAGGTTCGTTCGTATGTTAATCAATATGCAAACTTCAGTTTTAATTCTGACATTATGTGTAAATTGTTACAATTTACGACGTGTAGACGATGAAGGAAAACATAATAAGTAAACCGACATTGAGATGACCGATAACGGGTATGGAGAACAATATCGCCTTGGACAAGTTTTCTT
This sequence comes from Dendrolimus punctatus, assembly GCA_012273795.1. NCBI lineage: Eukaryota > Metazoa > Arthropoda > Insecta > Lepidoptera > Lasiocampidae > Dendrolimus > Dendrolimus punctatus. The sequence goes on along the minus strand of CM022542.1, from coordinate 9,514,845 downwards.
AAAATGTGAAGTCCCGAGTCAACAGTGAGACGTTTAAGGGCTAATTTTATTACTTTTTTAACTTCATCTAGTTGAAGCTGATAGCGATCGAACCCTCTTAAGAGCTACGGTAGGTTTATAGCAAATATTTTTAGTAGAATACAAGTGATACGGTGTTAGTTATTTCAGTCTTACCTTCACTCATGAAATAAGGTATCCGAAATCTTCCTGACAGCACTCTATCTCTTAATGACTGAAGAGTAGAACCATCAAAAGGTAACGCCCCACAGACGAGCACGTATAGCACTACTCCAAGACTCTAAAACAGTAAAATAATTATGTAAGTTTAAAATAAAACACATATACATATAATTGATAAAGAGGTAACTTGCCAAAAGTCAAATAAAATGTATCAAAATACAGACATTTTGAATTTGAAGTGAAGTTACAGTGTAGTCAAAAATTATTATAATAAATCATAAAACATTATTATAAGTATATTGTTTATAATTTAGTTTCAATTTAGATTTATTTTATATCAATTACATTTATCTAAATGTAGATAGTAGCTATTTTAATAATAATAATAAATAATTTCATCAAAATTTAAGTAACATGAAACGAACTAATAATAAAAATACTGTATAGGTATACTCGGGATTATTTTGGATTTAAGATCTAATTATTAAGTATTTTTAAAAGTAGTAAAAACAATAAATAATATTGATCGAATCTTAACTTTTATTAAGATTTTTATTCTTGTAACATAAATCTACAAAAAAAGAATCAAATCAATTCAATTTGCGTATAGGTACCATATGTATATGTTATTAAAGAACAAGGCCAAAATGAGCGTTATGTAAAACATTATTCCGAACAAAAGGCGTAATATCGTACCCATATATCTATTTCGGGACCGGTGTACCTCTTTCCCTCGAAGACTTCGGGGGCGGCGTAAGGTGGGGAGCCACACCAAGTCGCGAGCAGCTCCCCAGTTGCGTAGTAGTTACTGAACCCGAAATCCGCGATTTTGATGTTCATGTTCGCGTCCAGTAGCAAGTTCTCCGCCTAAATGGAAAAAGTTTGCTTAAGGACGTGCGGAAAGTTGACGTCTTGCGAATACAAATCAGGTCAAATCATACAGCGACAGGGAAAAAGAGTATTTTGCGTTACGCGTTCCTACCTACTCAAATAATTTACTTAATAAATTTCATATAGATGCTGCAAAATTGAATCAATACTAATAACACCGATTTATTTTTATCCGTGCAGGAACGGAGAAAGAATATAATTTTCTGCGGCCGGGCGGCCTGTCGTAAGAGGCGACTAAACAACCCACAGCCAGGTGATAGGGCATTTTCCCGACTGGATGGCTATCGCCCCTGGTCTAAAATATGTCGCCATAACAACCTTAAATTGTGTTCCGACATTAGTGATCAGGTTCCAGTCTCCCTTAAGATTGCAGCAGCGCATTTGTAGCACCTTTGGTGTTGCAAATGTCCATAGGCGATGGTAACCGCTTTCCATCGAGTGGGCCGTCTGCCTGTCTGTTGCTCCTGCTATAAAAAAACACACACAAAACACTTTAAAAATACGAAACTGGTATCAAAATTTTAAAAGAAGTCTTATACTACCTATAAAGTGTTTTAATACTTTAAAAGCATGTGATGTTTTCAAACTAGCAACGACAATACGAAAGTTTGGAATACTGCAGTTGTTTCAGTTTGCTGTTTAGTTTAATTCAAAGTAGGTGCTTTTAGACTTCAGTAGCAACATGGCAAAAACGGAACAAATTTTAAAATCTGTAGTTGAGAAGATTTGTTTTTTTAATTGAAAAATATTTCCCTCTGGTACAGTAAAAAATTAATGTGGCTGAACTTAAAAGAATACTTTAGGGTAAATTAACGTGAGCAAGATACGTCAAGTAACTATTGTATAGAAAATAATAATATTTGACATTTTTCTTACAATTTTAAGATTTCGTAACTAAAGGACACACAACCGGAGGGAGGTAATAATCGTTGCAAACCTTTTCATCGTACTTAAAACTACACATACTTGATAATTTTATAATGTATTCTTTAATACTGTTAGAAACTTGTTATACACAAAGAATAGGTACACGAATATGATTATGTAGTTATTTTGCCTTACTCGATGTTTCGTTATATTTTCTAAGAAATAGATGCAATTATCACTGTTCGAATTCGAAGAAACTCGCATTTTTGTCGAGGAATAATAAAACAAAATTTATAATAGCTATACTGAACACACTTCCTTGAAAATAGAATGTATATTTAATTAAATATCATTCGAAGAATAATTTCTATGAAGACCCAACTAACTTAAGTATATAATATTCGCCGTAAAATTGCTTTATTACAGGTTTAGGGACAATAAAATGAAAATAAAGTATTCTATCTGTATAGAGTTTTAAAAGTGTTGCTCAAACGAAAACATACTACCTACTGATACTACATATTCCTTACATATGAAAAAGTTAATAGTACTTTAATCGCATATTCGCAACAATACACACCTTGAGATCTCTATGGACAATCCGCCTTTCGTGGCAGTATTCCACGGCGGAAAGGATCTGCCAAAACTTGCGCCGGGCGGCCTGCTCAGCCATCCGGCCATACCTCGCAATGTAATCTGCGCAAAAAAACAACAAAATTAAATACTTCACAAAGATTAAGATAACTAACATTAAGTTCTTGTGTTGTTATAAAATTTTATATCGCTTTATGAAAGTTTTTGATCCATGCCATATTTTTTTTTTGAAAAAGGTTACACCCTTTTTATAATAGATGTTTGCATTTATTAAGCACTCAAAATGTTTACAAGTATAATACGACATAACTTGGATTTCGACCTAGGAGCGGTTGTTAGAGGCGCAAACCTGGGATTCACTCGGAAACCTGCAGCATATGAAATATTGGTTTTCATTATTGTCACTCTTGGTACATTGTTGAATCTTGGTTACTTTCGTAGCATTCTTGTTTGAACCTGGGATTCGTCTTCTTGTTTTCCGAATTTCCCAATTCGGCATCCCTAATTGTGAGACTATTGTCATGCATATCTCCCATCCATCACTAACAACAACTAGACAGTATTTCTTAAGCTTAACCCTAGCGGAATCAGCATAAGAATGGTTTGATCCATAAATATCTGGTCGGTGTAAAATTTAGACTAACAAGTATAGACAACTTTTACAGTCTGTTATTAGGTACTAATGTCTTGATTTACCTCAGGAAAATGACTGTGAATGCGAAATTTTTCTTCCTACAATAAGTAGAGTATAGTGACTGCCATTACTGTTGCATAGCTAGTGCCTGGGAGATATCTCTCTAAATATGTTTGCATAAATACGACCGTCCATTGTTTATGAATTTATTTTTGCTTTTAAGTTAAATCTAGAACTATCTAATTGTCTATAAATATATAATGCCATGACCTGATCGATAACTATCTGAGCTGAGACAACGGTTGGATAGGTTTATATTTATGGATGAGGTTTATAGATTCAAACATAAGCGCTTTATATTTCCACAACGAATGAGGTCTGTTTTCAGAATGACATATTCAATATATCCACTCATTATGTCAACATTCAAATATTCACGCCGTTACTTCATGCACAGTAAAAAACTGTTCATAGTCATTTGTAAATCTTAAAATTTATTTTTCTCTTGCCACCGTGACTTGTTGAACGAAGAACAATGTTATTTAGCATTCATTTTATATACAATACGTCGTGTTACTGATTTGCCACGGATTGGAAAACAAAGGACCCATTTATGTAAAATTCTATGTCATTCATCAACCGTGTTATTTTTATCGACTGGACCTTTGTACGTCGGGCTTAAATAGATGACGTCAATTTATTAAAAAGTTTCGATGTTTTACCTTTTTATGCCAGAATAATGTAATATCTTTTGTATAACTGTTAATTCTCATAGCAAAAACGATGAAGACGCTCATAAATGTAAATACATTTGCAGGTATACATCATTTAGAATTATAAATTTCATCAATTTTAATTATATTTAATTAATATCTTAAACAAACTCATAATATATCATTACAAATAAACTATGGATATATTTAGAACTATTAATAAAATGTATAGAAATGCGTTTGGATTAATTAAAAGTTATAAATGCAATAAAACGCTTAGAATCGATCTGTGTTTAAAAAAATAGTATTTACTTCCTCTCAAATTCTGTTTGGGGCTAACTTATGACTGACTGAAAATTATTTACCAAACAAATTATGATTATAAGCATTAAAATAATTATGGTTTTCAAGATTCAAAAACTATAATAAAATTACTTTCGTATTAGCTCTACTTTTCCAAGCACTGGTGATAAGTTTGTTAAGCCGGTATTAGGCGGTTCATTTGTAAGTTTCAATTTAGATGAGTCAACCAAAGTGATCCTAAACTTTAATCATTCAATGCCATTGAAAACCGCCATGTCTTTTGCGTTCTATACCTTACAATCAAATGAATTCAATTCGGCGTATTAGTCATTTCAACATAATTTTCAAAAGTAAGAAGAATCGTAACATTTTTTTTATAAAGTAATTATTGTATGGTAACATCAATATAACTTAGTAAGTATAATTATATTAACTAATTTAAACCTAACAGGTGAATTGCCTGGTCGGACAAATGAGTCATAATAGTTTATAATTCAAAACATTGCCCCCACTGAATGGAGCACCTGGCACAGATGGAAGTACTTATTTTTGTTTAAATCCATAATTTAGATATCATCTGCCGTATAATAACCCTTGAATCCAAGACACGGTTCGAATCAAATAAAAAATTAAAATGAATATTATATCAAATTTTATTTCAAATAGAATCTACGACAATTATCCGTCGGGCTCTTGTCCCCGCCGAGGTATTGACCATTCTTGAACCAAATGGTCAGTACCGCGATGATGGCAAGAGACCGGATGGGATTTCTTTGGTGCCCTGGAAGATGGGCCGGCCCTTAGTGTGTGACGCTACGTGCGTCGACACTTTGGCTGTTTCCCCCCATCTTCCAGACACGTCCAAGGTGGCTGGCGCAGCAGCTGAACGTCGGGAGGGCCTGAAACGTTTAAATTCCAGTTGCGTCCCACTTTCCCGAAAATTTAACGCGAGTAAAATCGCAGAGCACACCAGTAGTACTTAACAACCTTTATTATCTGGACTATCTGAGACGATAATCTGAAAATATCAAATCTAACCTATTCTCAATATTGGCAATTTTAAACATCAAGTTTTTAGCTTTATTAGATTAGTATAATAGTAGGTGTCATCTGCTCCAGACGGGAATAACAGCAGGTTAAATAAAAGAACAGGTTTTATATAGAAAGGTAGAAGATATTGAATTCTCCATATAGCTATCATGTATTGAAACATCAGAACTTTATGGGCGTATATCTACATAAATGGCATCGACAGCCTGCGAGTTTTAGTCATTATCCACAGATAAGCATATCTCATATCACCCTGACATTGACATCAAAATTCATCCATAATATTCTAACCATTTACATTTAATATCATCTTTATCGGAAGTGCGACCAAAAGGCTGGTGAATATTTTTTGACAAATTGATCTCGTCATGCGGCCAGCCTTTTGGAAACGTACCCTGCTTGACAGCCGTGTGGGATAAACTTTCCACTTTAATATAATTTTCTTTGTAGGTGTGTTATTAGTGTTACTTTTAAAACTAGTGATAAAATGTTTTGTGCGTTAAAATTATTTATTTAGTTAAAAATATAATTTATAGCAAGATTATATTTAAAGAATTCATAAGATACATAAAAATTTGGAGAGGATCTGAGTCGGCTTTTAGGGGAATGTAGTCAGCTGCGCGCGAAATTACTTTCCACCTTCCCCCTGCGGCCCCTACTGCACCCTGCGACAGCCCAGTTAATGACGTCACAGCGAGCTTGCTTACGTCATAGACAAAGCAGCCACGAACTTACGAAACGAGTACCCTTAATCGATTTCGAGTTTATTTGTTCGCGTCCTACGTTGTACGTCCTTGTTTAGTTCAGTTAACAAATACTGTTTGGTGACGTCATCATTGTTTGGTGAACGAGGGTAACGAATAAATAGTGGAAATATTTACAAATATGTTACGAGTTAGAACAAACAATGTGCAACGTAAATAAGATCTCATACGCATATTCTTGAAATATAATTGTAATTATTATTATATACCAATGAGATGATATCTATATAATGTACATTTAAATATTACGATCCGTATTCTAGAAGAAAATTATTTCAAAGATCATTTAGACACAATACATAAGAATAGAAAAAACGATAACATTGTGCAAGCCGTAAGGTACCAAGTCTCTAGGTAGGATTCGACCTGTGAATTTCAGTTGACTATGGCAACTTTCGGTTGCAACAGAATCCAAAGTAAAACGATCCATATTAAGAAAAACCTCGAGATATTACGGGATCAATACAATATAACAAATCGGAGTAGTTTAAAAAGCGAAATATTTAGAACCTATATATAGCAAAGTCATGTGCATGCTCTATAACTTGTGTTCTATATACAGTGTAATAAAGGATTTAAAACTAAAGCCGACTAAGAGACGGCCAAACTGGTGGTAAGTGCTCACAATCATTTATGGAATTATGTAATTTTTTTTCTCGGAAAATATGATAATTAACACGAGATTTGGAGTCAAAGATTACGCGAACGGGTCGGATAGAAACTACTAGTAAATTAATAACGGGATCATATTGCCTAAACACTAAGTAAACTTCACGATAAATAATATTATCAAGGCAGACAAACATACACATTGTATATCCTCAAGTTAAGCAAATTACATAAGCTTGTGTTTTCTTCTTCTTTATATATAAAAATGAATGTTTGTCTGTATGTCATTTATAGAATCGTAAACTATACATTTGATCATGCGTAATTGAGATACAGTGACGTAAGTGGCAAGTAAGATAAAGAAATAAATTCGGCACAGTATATTCCCAAGCTAGAACAGTTACATTTGAGTTATTGAACTTACAAAACTAATTTTCTCAGTGAGCAATTAAAATATTAAGAATCTTATTGGATTTCCAATTTACATTTAAATTTGATAATTTTAATGAAACATCATTAGAACTAATAAAAAGTTATATTATAAACAAGCAAATCTATAATTATTGTAGAAACTCTTTAAGTGATTATTTATGGTTGTTTGACTTAATATAGAAAAATCTTTATTATGATATAATGTCAATTGGAGAAAATGATATTCAGGTCATTCTAATACTTTAATTTGGAGTTTTCTTTATCGTCCCCACAGTCCACATTATTGGTGCCGAATTTCGAATAATATAAATACAACCAGCGGGATCAAGGGCGGTGGTTTCCAGGAGAACTCCAAAAGTTGCCGGGTTTCTGCATCAAAATGTGTACGTGGGTCTATAGTAATATCGTGTAGTCGAAGAATAAAACAAATCTCCAAATTGTATTATTAAAATGACTCGTAAAAAAAATCTTCTATTAACATTACATCCAAGTCCAAGGACTATAAATAATCAGGCAAAAAGTTTATACAGTTATTAGTCACTGCAAGAAACTATTACATTATTTTTTTCATTAATTTTCTTTTAGTTTTTACAAGATCTACAAACTTGGAATAGCCGTTACTTATAACGGCGCTGGCTTTACATTATTTAATCTGATGCAGACCAGTCCAGTTTGTTTGAGAAATGTACCCTGCCGGAAAACAAACCCGAGACCTCTTCTTTCATTTAAGATCTATGTTCTTGTCGTTACAACCTCCTCCAAATTTCTTTACTATAATTATGTCAACTGTTCTTTTTTCTACGAAGTAAAACCAATTTTTGCTTTGTTTGATCAAAGTGGCATACTTGGAGCTTTGCCTTCCTTTAATTATTATAATGTTGGGTTATAAACAGTAAATGTTTAAATAGGGACCTCTACAGGGGCCTAAATATTCAGACTGCTACACAATAAGTACATAGCTAGACATGTTTTTGTTATGCAAACTCACCAAATATTTCTCCTTTACTCGCATATTCTGATACAATGTAAATCATATTTTTCGTCTCCATGACCTGAAACAAGTTGACACAATCACATTTTTAATTAATATTTCAAGCTTGACCTATATACCTACGTGCTGGCGCAATTTATTAATAGCCCACGAACTCGGTAAGCTCTTACATTTTTAATGAAGAGAATTATTTAGTAAGTGCCTTAGTTTTGAAACTTTATTTGTTAAATGCAGACACTTAAGTGGACAATTCTATTGTTTAGAAGTGGTAAGAACAGTTGAGTGAATTACTTAATTTTAATTTAACAGGCCCAAAAGATAATTAAGTATCAGTGTTGCTGTTACGAGTTTTTAACTACGCATTTATGGTCATATAGCTCTAAAATGTAAAAACCCTTAATCATACTATTTAAATACGAAATGTATAAATTAATATGTTGGATATCAGAATATTTCGCAACGGATGGCACACTTCTACTATATATAATATACGGAAACCTTGCAGGCGATAATTTCATTTACAGAAAATTGATACCTCTGGCCAATTCAGGGAAATTTACTTAATCGCTTGACACGACACTCTCAGGAGTCAACGTACTTCATAAATTATTGAAATGTTCTCTAGTAGGAATTGAATAAATCTCCACGTTTCAGTCATAAATTTTATCATCATTCATCATTCTTCATCGCAAAAATTTTATCGTATCCATCCGACTCTTAAAACAAAGGTGAAAATCATAACATAGAACTTTTGCAAAATCATCGCGAAGAAGTCCCCACTTACCTAAAACCTCCTTACCTAAAAGTATCGTCAGCAAAAACTTAACTTACTTTTTCGTTTAATTTTATTCGGCTAATGAAAATAACTCTGCCACAGTCTGATCAAAGGGAAAGTTCTTAACAAGAGTTCGCGAAATACAAAAAATCTTCACTTGTTTGTGTAAACTTAAGACCGTGTTATTTTATTATTCGTTGAAATTATCGTTTTAAAATAGTTCTGTACTTTAGTTATTAGATTCACGGAGATACTTATTTCTCTCATAAATTTACAGATTGTTCTAAGACTGAATTGTATGCATACGTCACGTCCTCAATAGCCTTTGTCTTGAGTTGAACTACCCATTAATTTTTAATACATCCCGTCGTGTCTAGATAATATTTTATTTGGTATTAACATTCCGCTTAGTGTATTATTTTGTGTAAAAATTCTTGGCAATTCGATTATTTTCATGTTTGGAGTTGAAACTTTAGGTCCATGGGGTCCACCCGCAAAGGGTTTCTACAAAAATGTTTGTAAGAAACTCTCTGATACCACCCGTGATCAGTAGGCTGGTTCGTATTTCGCGCAACGAATAAGCATTTCCATACAGCGTGGCCATGCAGCCAGCCTTCGAGTCCATCTGGCAGCGATTTGCTACAAAGTTTAATTTATTTATTTATAACTTAGTTTATTTTAATATTTATTTGTATTTATTTATAAATATACATAATCATTAATAATAATTAAGAAAATAGATATAATCATTGTACCTACCACGTGTACAGCAATACAACAAAGCCTCTACTAACTCATTACTTCTATATATAGTCAAAATGGCGAAGATCATACACCACTCGCTTTATAACTTTTTTAAATGGAATATAACGCCAACGCAGACAAAATTCATGATGTATGCTTCACTGACTGATTTGTTGTCGTTGTAACTATTCAAACACGGCAATAATGAGTGGTATATGGAGTTCTCCCACTGACGAACTTTGTCATCTTTTGCATTTGACACATTTTTATAAGTATATACTACTCTTTCAAAAAGTACTGGCAAAAGGTCAATAATACACAGTGTTATTCATTCAATTTATTTTATCACCTTTAAAGATGCTTCTTCAGAAACGATACACTTACGCAAACGAATAATCCAATCATCAAAACCTTTTTTTAAACGCCTTTTCCGAAATCGAGTTTATTTCTCGTTGCGAATTCTCCTTTATTTCTTCTACCGAATGAAAACGGGTGTCACGAAGTGGTAATTTGAGTTTAAGAAAAAGAAAGAAGTCCGCAGGAGCCATATCTGGTGACTAAGGTGGTGGCTCATTGATATTTGTTGAGTTTTTGGTCAAAACTTCGCAATGATGGCCTTGTGCGAAGGCGCATTATCCTGGTGCAAAATCCAAAAAAAATATTTCTACAAATCTATCCTTTTTGGCTGAATTTGCTCTGTTAAACGCCGCATAACGCTCAAATAATATACTTGAGTTACTGTTTGACTTTACGGTAAGAATTCCGAGTGCACAGCACCGTGACAGTCAAAGAAAACAGTCAGCCAGACTCGATTTTTGATTGACTTTGGCGTGGTTTTTTCGGTTTCGGTTCAGTTGGAAGGCACCACTTTAATGCTTGTTGACTTGTTTGCATGTTAAACTTGTAAACCCTCGTCTCGTCATCAATAAAATGCGTTTCATGAATGTTGGGTTGGGCTTGACTCGTTTTAGCATGTCCTCAGCGACTCTTATGTGATTGAGTTTTTGTAGAAAATGCAGGTCTTCTGGGACTAGCCGAGCGGCAACATTTTTTATACCCAAGTGATTATTTAAAACGATACGGATCGTCTCGTGAGACACAATAAGTTCAGCGGCTATTTCTCTCAAACTTGAATGAGGATATTCAGTCACTATTTCCTTCATTTTTGCGACGTTAACTTCAGTTGAAAACGTTAATGGCCTACCAGGGTTAGGCAATTCTTCCAGCATAACTCGACCGCTTTTGAACGCTTTGTACCACTCTTAAGCACGTGTTTTTGATAAACGTCGATTCACCGTAAGCCTTCTGTAACATTTTCAGTGTCTGTCACGTTTTATCTTAAAATAAATAAAACGCGATCAAATAAGGTTAAGAAAATGAGTATATTTAAACTATCGTTTTTTTAAAGAAAATAAGAGGGTTCTTGCCAAACAAAAAAAATCAGCTTTCCTGGCTAGTCCTGGAATAAGTACCGCACTCCCCTGAGATTCCTTGCAGTATGCTGGACGGCACGGCACTCCTTATTCGCAACTTCTAATACATGAGTCTCAGGCACGTCGACGGAGTCGTTTCTGGAGAGAGTGGGAGGAGATTACTCCCAACCAAATTCCTGGAACCGCAATGTAGTCGAGCTCAGCGAATGTTTTACTATGCTCCTTTTAGCCACTTGGAATGTCAGCAATAAAGCCAGGTCATCTACAGGAAGAGATTGGGACCTACTCACTAAGTGGCTATTCTAGGCGTTGAGACAATCCAAGCATACAATATAAGGAAAGTAATAGTACAGAATTATCTAATGTAATGGTTAAAATACCATGCTAAAATTTATAACGGTTTTCTGCATTATATAAAACAAGAAAGAAGAAATTTCGTAACAAATAAGTTATTAAGGGTTTAAAGAAACATTAGTACATACACTACATTACATATAAAACTACATAAGCTATTTAAACTAAATATTTTAATACAATTTCAAATCACTGCTAACAACCGTTCTTTAAACCCCTATAAATAGAAAAAATACCTATTTACACAACTTACCCAGTATGGGAATATTGAGCACTTATTTTAAAAACAAATTATAATATATTTAGTTTGGCTTATTAATACTAAGATATTGGAATAAAATAAAATAGAACAGTTTTCAAAATATGTAACAGTTAAAATACGCAATCTCATCTATGAGCCAATCCAAAATGTCTTTTTTCTCTCCACCGTCATTCAGTCGTATTTTTTTGTTCACCTTGCGACGTTCCTTTACGTGTATCGAATTATAGTAAAACATTATGGTAGTTGACTTTTAAATTATATTATATATTATATTTAATTGATAATCATATATTTTATATTATATGTATTATTTTAATTTAAATATTTATAGTTTTAATTGTATGTAATAAGTAAACAACGACTGAATAGTTGTTACATGTCTCCGAACACAAAATTCCATTGGCAATGCAAAATTTAAGACAAACTCTTTTCTCGCAATACACACTATATATGATCTAACTAAAAACAGCACGGTATTTAATCTAAATGACCGATGCAACTTCAACTCCGCGCTAAAATCATCTATTCCCAATGATACTTTTTAGACAGTATTTATGTCGTACGATCAGTGAGAATTTCGAAGGCCTACTTCCCACTACCCCTATCCCATTCCTCCTGCCTGATAATGCGTTCCCTGTATACAATCCCGCTATCCTATCCCTCCTATCGCATTTCCTTTACCCGTTCCCTCCTAACCCAAACCCTCTATCTCATCCTAAAGGCGAACAACGTGTAGACATCGCCATTGTTGTTGCAAACTTGTATAGGCAACAATTATCTATTAAACAGACCGTCTGTTTGTTTACCAGTTTCGCAATAAAAAATATTAGCATGTGCAATATCTCGCCCAAATAAGACATGACAGAAAATATTTGTGATATAATTGAAACGTATGAAAATAAGCAGATAATAAATATTTCAGGTTCTGTAATGTGTAAGACCTAAACGATCTAACCTGACCTTGTGATATGGATGCCTATGGTTTCTCTTGATATGCTATGCGAAGTACTAATAAATGAACCTCAAGGTCCTGAAAATAACACATTCAGCAGGAACTACGCCTAAACTTCCAAAATTCTCAAAAACTCATTTCTGTTTATGGTTTTTCCAATATAACAATAGTTAGTTGTACGTTATATTTTTATTCTTCGTTAGACACTACATGAGATTTCTAATCGCTTGAGGGGTCGATAAAAGAATTTCAAGACAAACTAAATTACAAAAGAATAATTTCTAAGATTTATGCTTCCACCTTGTTTTCACGTTAATCATCTAAAACTAACCGTGTCCGTGAACTGACCGCTCGTGTAAAAACCATCACTACAAATATCTTTGTGAGTCAGTATCTATTGACGCGTAGTACATGATGGCACCTTGAATTCTACAGTTTAATGGCTAAATCTGTAACATTTTTTACAAATTTGCGACGGACGTAAATAATATAAATATGGCGACAGATATACTTGAGTATTCGAATCACGATTTGACAGATTAAACGAGTTTCATGAATCTGTTTATAAGTTAATTTTGTTTGGATGTATTAGGGTTGCTCTACAGATTTAATTGTTTGTTTCTATTCCAGAACACTTTCATTAAATTTACAAACCAATTTTTAGTCAAGGGTTTGTACTTGTCTTACGTGAGACTGCGTCTAATTTCTTTCATTTAATCATTTATTTTAAAAGTTAATTCAAACTTCATCCACATCTTTATTATTTAGTGACTCTAACCATCTTTGTGTTGCAAGTGTTTGCTCAATTCTTACAGATCGGGTATGTTTTATTGGAATGAACGCTTCAGTGCAATGAATGGTGACGCAATCGACTAAATGGATGTGTGGTTGAGAAGACAAATACTATACTTAACTAATAAGTGCTGTAAAATTCTTAAATAACTTCTAGGATTTCTCCCAAAAATAATATAAGAGCTTTTAATAATGTATTTGGGTAAATTTGGATACTATGTTTAATAATTTAAAAGTTTTTCGCTTCCCGTTAATCAGGCTTATGCAATTTTACATTGTTATGATACGTTATATACGATTCATAGAAGCCCAGACGCTAAGTAGACGCGTTATAATTTAGTTTAGTACAATACGTATTTCAAAACAGATGTTGATCATGGCCTAAAAATAAAAAATCATTCCATGGCTAACTAAATGTTTGCAAAGCGCGTTAAATAACGGACGTGTGTGTCTGATTGTATATTGATAACATCTCTATAGTCGGAAATGTTGCCTACCCAAGTGATGGCAACGCAGGGATACCAACTTGCCAGTTACCATTCACTGTTCAAATGACAATGTTTGTTACAGAGGTAACATTCAGTGCGCCCATTGAAGCTTTTAATAGTAACCAAGACCATTCACATAACAAGCACGAGTAAGTGGCGGGCATATCCTAGTATAAAATATAATAATAAACATAAAGCACGATCTGTTTTCTTATCCATCCTTAAATGGGTTCTTTAAACAGTCCGAACGCTACCGGGATTTAACGCTAGGAGGCGGGCATATCCTAGTATAAAATATAATAATAAACATAAAGCACGATCTGTTTTCTTATCCATCCTTAAATGGGTTCTTTAAACAGTCCGAACGCTACCGGGATTTAACGCTAGGAGGATAATGATGATAATGAATTATATAGGTACTGACCCGGCAAACAAGGTTCTGCCATAAAATTAAAAGAAACACCATAAAAGGGTGAAAAATACTTTACGACCTATTCTCATACCTAAGAAATATAGATTAAAAAAAATCATTAAGCCGTTTCGGAGGAGTTCGTCCACAAACACCGTGACGAGATTTTTACATATTGGATTATTTATACCTTCTTCCAAAGCTGTCAATGTTTGTTGGTAAAATAGAAAAACAGAAGAATTGTCCTGTCATACGGAATAAAAGCTAAGCTAGCGGTCGACGTTTCAGGAAGTCGTAGTGTAATAATAAACCCAAATATTTGTGTACTAAATATTTATTATTAGAATATATAACACGCGATGAGGTTATTATTAAGCACATTCATTGACATATTTTATAAAATATAACACTAAGATACATAATACAGTTGTTTACCAAATAAATCAGAAGAAGGTTTACAAGGCGCGTTGTGATCAAATTATGATTGAATGTAAACAAAATAATATGTTTTATGAAGATTCCATTTTCGAACACATTTAATGAACGTTTAAATTCAATTCGTTGAAGTCACGCGACGAATGCGTGGATTTGAAGTGGTCATAAAATCAACAAAGTGTGCGGGGGCGATGCACGGGTAATCAATCAAGTAGACACGCGGCCCGAAGCGAGGTTAGAGGACTACGCTGTCGTCATCCGGCAATAAACAGAACAGATAATTGTCTCGTGTTATAGTAAATACGAATCGATATTCAAACTATCACTACTACTATTAATTAATGCGAGGAGAGCTCCGTAACTACTTTCAACAGTATTAAGGTAAATTAATGTATAGGAAGATATAGAAACGGTAATAAATCTTGAATATTTTCACGTTAAGAAGAACGGCCAAGTACGTGCTGGCCGCACACACTGAAGGGTTCTCGACGACGCGTCCTCGGTTATGATAACGGTGACAAAACATAAAAACATATACCTAATCGGATAGGTATATCCATACATAAACTGCTGCTTAATTTGGTTGAAAAAGATTTTATTCAGGTCTTTTGGAAATTAGATACAATAAAAAATAAGTTTATACTCTGAATATTAATACGGAAACACTAGGTTGAAATGAATGATCACAATCAATGAGCGCTTACAACCGTCACAACTTAATTTTCATTGCATTCTGCCCAAATCAAGTTTCTTTAAAAGATTTTTTGAAGTTCCACGTTGATTTTTTAGCATGTTCATTTTAATATAAAAACTAATGAATCCCAAAAACTAATAGCAGCCTGGATCACAAAATAAAGCTCAATTTATACTGAGTTAGGCCTAGACTATGTTTTTTTAATTTAAAATCTCCAATAAGTTTCAGACATTTTTTTTCAAGCATGAAAGCTGACAAAAGTTATAGTCTAAATGTCGCTACAGAATGTTCTCGTAACACCACGAAACAACTAAAAATGAGGAGTGGCTGCCATGCATGTAACTGAGACCTCATATACATTTTTTCAATTACATACTCGTATGAGTAATTGGCTAAATCTTGAAAAATTATGACGATTTTCATATGGTTTTTTATCATTAGTCGAGAAATTTGCTTTAAAAATCATAAAATTTGAGACGTCGTCCTACCTTCATCACTACCTTATGAAGTATGTAATGGAAAAGTCTCAAAAAATACGAGGGTTTATAACTTGAAACATATTTTATAGTGTTTTTTGAGATACAGGGTAATTTCGATAAAAAATCGTGATTCGGTAGTCTAATAATTAAAACAGTGTACACTTCAGTACAGAACCCTTCATAGTTCATGAACTGCCACAATGTGGATTGCCCGTTTTTTTATGTACAGATCTACGAAATATATTTATATAAAATACGGCCAGCTTCATTAAAATTTGATATCAAGATGCCAGACACCGCGTCACAAGAGTATACAATGAATTTTATTATAATTCAATATTTATTTCGTGTCTTAAATTTCACAATACATTTGCTCCCTACTCGTGAATAAATGAATACGCAAAATAACATTTAAATATTTATTATTTTAGGTTAGCTAGAGAGAGATTATTTGTATTTATAACTTAATTATGTTAGCAAATGGAAAAAGTGTGATCAAAATTGAACCCAAATAAAACTAGGCTAAATATAATCATATGTACAGAAATATAATTAAATGCATTATTCATTAACTTTAGTTCAAATTAGGGAAAGTAATAATTAACGAGTAAATACAAAACCCCTCGATTTCAGAAGGCCAAGACTACAATTTTGTATTTTCTAGGCACTTTGGTTTTCTACGAAATAAATCCCCTATGAGTTATCTATTAGTAGTAGAAGCAAAATCTTTGTACCACTTTTACGAAAATTGTACGGACGGAGGAGTATGAAATTTCGCACACTTATTTATATTTTTTTAATTATGCATAAAAGTACATAAAACATTACACACATTACCATGTATTTGACACACACACGCATATATACTCTTTTGTTTATTGTTAAAGTCAAATTAACAGTGTAGCCTCGGCGAAATCTGTGATTATAGAAGTATAGGCTTTGACAACAGAACTTTAATAATGTCAAAGTTATAATTTGAATTAATTATTATGTTCGAATTTCGACTACGGGCGATCACTATTTGTAATAATTATTTAATTTACTGTAAGAGTTTTAGCCTGGTATGCACCGACATTTAACCAATGGTTAAAACAAAATAATCGCCAAAAATATATGGCTAAACATTGATTATTTGATTTTAACCACCGGTTAGATATCGGTGCCCACCAGCATTAGTAGTAAAAATAGTGAAAGTACTCAATATCGAAACATGCAATATTTTACAGAATTAAATTATTGACAATGTAAAGAGTAAATAAAGTAAAGGAGAAATTAAATTAATTTCCGTAATGCTTGGGCGGTATAATTGTGCGGAACCGATTACCTCCATCCACTGTGTTGTTGATCTGGTGTCTGGCGAAAAAGCACTACAACTATCCATGGGGACTTAAAGCGGTCGCATTTGGAGAATCGCTAAGTGAAACTGACACGTATTTATATACAGGTACTGATAGTTTTAGTACAGCATAAAGTTATTTCTTTTATATTTGTCACGTTCGTAATATTAATCTGAGAAAGCGATACCTTTTGGTCCACTTTCTTTGTTCGTATATGTCTGGAATCGAACCCGCCCATTACTAAGACCTACCTGCCAACTCAATCTATACCAGTTTGTACGATGTTAAGTTTCATTCCGAAAAATACCATTCTTAATGTATTTATATGGACGAACTCGCGTGAAAACATGTAGTCATAAAGTTATAAATCAACTTGAATAAACCAAGGAAGGCCACATTGAACAAGCAATTTAGTTTCAGTGAAATCCGATTACAAAACGATTATTTCAACTACATTCCGCAGTCAGCAATTAAACTCTCATATGTTCTACCGATTAATATTAACTTACCGGATAATGTCTATACTCTTAAGCTTCCTTTGAAAGTTTCTATGGCAACTAAAATACGAGACGTAAATCATATTAATAATGAATATATTTATATAACTGCAATTTAACCAAATTGCAATAAGGAATGATTAAAATATAATTATCTCGACAGTTCTCGATATACCTGTAGGTATGCCAATATTAAAACATAAGAAGCTTATAGCAGATCGTAGAAAAAAAATATATAACTACGATAATATGTTATTTATTATTATGTTGTACTTGAAACCATTTCCTCCTTCAAACTACGCCGAATGAATTTAGTATACCCATAATTAAGCAAATGGGGAAGTTATGTGTAATAATAGCTTTAATTTTGAGGGTCAATACTACATATGTATATCTCCAGAATACAGGTATTAAAACCATTTTAAATTAAACATCTGAAAACAATTTTGTGCGCGTTAATAA
This sequence comes from Dendrolimus punctatus, assembly GCA_012273795.1. Taxonomy (NCBI): domain Eukaryota; kingdom Metazoa; phylum Arthropoda; class Insecta; order Lepidoptera; family Lasiocampidae; genus Dendrolimus; species Dendrolimus punctatus. The sequence continues at coordinate 9,496,704 of CM022542.1, read as the reverse complement.
AACAAGTTGTTGCATTTTAATAAGCACTTATATAAAACAACATCGACTAAGCACTAGGCAATCCACGTACGAAGGATTTCGTAAAGTTCCACTGTTTTTGTCATTTGGTTACGAAACTTCAATAACATCTCGAAAAATACTGAACGAATCTGGTTTCAATCAATAATAGTTCTTGCTCTCAGTATTTTTACGCTCATTCACTGATTATAATTTTCAGAATAATATTTCTTCACATAGTTGAAAAGCCAGATGAAGAGGTTATACAGGTGCGCAGAGAAACTTACTTATTTGAAAAATTCCGCGCGGTGAGTTGGGCGGGTAGAGGGCAGAGGGGCGCATCTGGAGGGGAAGTTCCAAGTTTGTTTCCCTCCAGTCAGTTGCCATCATGCTCTGGTCTAGAGAGCAGCGGCCTTCGCAGTTGAGAGCTCTTTCTAACGGTCGCTCACTTGTTGCTACGCTAATTTTTTCTTCCAAGACTCGAAGAAATGAACGTTAGGAACGTGTGGTTTCAGCAAGATGGAGCCACAGCACACACAGCACGAGACTCAATGAATTTGTTGCGACAACATTTCCCCGACCGCCTCATCTCTCTCAGAGGCGATCTCCAATGGCCGGCACGCTCTCCAGATTTGACTCCATGCGATTTCTTTTTATGGGGTTATTTGAAATCCCTGGTTTATGTCGATCGACCACGGACCATAGCACACCTCAAGAACAACATTCGCGACGCCATTGCCAACATACCGATTTATATGCTGCGAAGAGTGGATACGAATTTCAAAAATCGACTTCATCAGTGTATGCGCAATGGGGGTCGCCAATTATCCGATGTTATTTTTAAGACTGCATAAAAAAAATTGGGATATTGTATTCTCAAATAAAAAAAAATTAAAACAACAACTGAAGTACTTTTTTTTATTGACCTTTCAAATAAGTAAGTTTCTCTGGCGCACCCGTTACAATCTTTCACGACTTTAGGAGCGGGTATCTCTATAAATATTAGCTTTATGAAAGTCAGAATCGTTATGATTTGATTTTTAACCCTAGCCTATAAATGCCGAGCCAAATTACCTGGCTTTAATGTTTATTTTATCGAGATCCCACTACAAAATTTTGTAGCTGCATAAATACATAACACTTTTTTACCATATAGACCCAGCAGTTTAGAGAAAAAGTTTGTAACCTACAAAGCTAGACATCATTTTGACAAAGTGGCTAAAGAACCCTAGTAATTAAACCACTATCGGCAAAAAAGTGTTTTATGTACACCAATCCTAAATAGGTAATATGTAAGATTCTTATACAGTTACGTTAGTAGAAATTAAATAACTGACCACAAATAGCGCATAACGATACTCGCAACCGTTTCCTTGTCTGAACAAATCATAAGTGTAAAGACAACTGTATCATTAAACGACCATTTTAAAATTTTCTTTAACGTTATGTCAGGTTTTATAACAGAATGTTATGCACCATAATTTTAACAAGTTACATGAAACAACAATCAGACCAAGCGGTTAAGTACAGTAATGTAATAAACAAGTAAACGGTCCACTAAGTCACAAACCTCATTCATTTGTTCTGATAACCACTAACGGAGTATTCTGTCTTCTCCATGATAGTTTCACTTTATGTGACAGTTACCGACTTACCTTAGTTTAACCTATGATTAAATTATTTTCTATATAGGTAAATTGCGACGGGGGTCGTCGCAGTCAAATGTCTTGAGACAGGGTTAAAACTTTAGATATTTCGAGTCTTTAACAACAATATTGTTACGAGTTACAGGACTCGAATTAAAATGCCATTGAAATTACCATAGAATTTATTAGAAATATACAAACACGTATAACATAGGTACAAATATAACTAGACACTACTAGTGCAATCTGCACGATTCAATAAAACGCGCAAAGTCCGTCACTATATCGCTCATCGAATCTATGTCTTGCTTGTATCGTAATAATCCTCGCTTGACTGACTCACCCTTCCGTTCGGGCATTGTTTTAAAGTAAACTGTATAAAACAACAATCGACTGCGTGGGCTGAGTTTTTCCAAGAAAACGTAATCTGCACACCTGGTTAATTATTTTTGCGAACAGCCAACAAAGCCGAAAACAATAAGAATAGGCTATTGTCTAATTGCAAATGCAAAGTAAAGCACAAAGTAAACAAAAGAACTCCAAATGCGACAAAGATAATAAACTGCGTTCTATGACAGACAGGTGTGCCTTCACCTTTTCCGGTATGTAACAATATATTAGGTATTAACACATTTAATTTGCTCTTAACCGCACGTTCGAATTTGACGTCAATATTTTTCAAAGATTCTTCTATTGTTATACAATGTTCATTATTGTGGTCGTAATACTTTGTAGTGCTATTGTGGTGACCATAACGTTTTGAAAAACCTAAAAGACGTCTCATAATTAGATATAAATAGAAATGAAATATGAACGATGCAGACAGCCTACGTGTCAAGCAGACGAACATGCTACATGAACATGTGGAATAACGCGGAAGAACCGCATTAGTAACTACCACAATCGCTTCTGGTCGTCTGTAACCATAGAGATAAACTGCAAAAATCGACGGGAGACCAATTCATACCGCTTTGCTCCGTCCCAGCAAAAGGAGTAAGTCAACATTTTAATTTGATTTAGTAAGAATTAATATTCGTGCCATTGGTTTGATAAAGGACGCTGCGAAGTAGGGAAGAAAATGTATGACAGCTGACTTTGAATTACTTTTGTATTAGTATCTGTTTGAAAAGCTATGACAATATCTCACCTGATAAAGCTTAATAATATGAGGATGATCCAGTCTCTTCATGATGTCCACTTCTCTGTACACCTTCTGAAGATTACTGGCATCTAATTGTGATTTATCTATTATCTTAATTGCTACCTGTGAACAAAGAAAATTATCCATATAAATATTACAATAAACTTTCATTGGTATTATTGATTGCAAAAGATTTTAAAATTTCGGTTTTGCATTTATGTTCTTGCCTCATCTTTTGTACAAATGATGTCATGTGATGACTTATAGCATCTATATTCGCATTTTTTTATATCGCAACATCATTATACCGTTAGGCGACTCATATACTTCTAGCCAGACAAAGGGGCTCTGACGTCAAAGCGAATGTCATTTCTTAACGATTGAGTCAATTGACGTGATTGAACAGAACTGTGGAGTCTAGAGATAAGGAGGACCATCTCTGTATATGAAAAAGTGTCCATCGAAATTTAGGGTGGCGCCACATTAGCATCAGGGAGAATTTTAAAGACAGCGCCAAAAGTTATTAGAGTAGTATTAAAGTATAGTTGTATAAATAGAAATCACTAATATTCAAAATTCAAGAAATTAAACCACTTTTCAGTTTTCACATTACAATAATTCTTTTTTAGGTAATATTTAATTACTAAATTATTTTTTACTACATAAATAGTGGACGTTTTTAATATTGTAGAACTAATACCAACTATTCAAGTCGCCAAAGATTTTAAGTTTTGGAACTTGGCATATGTCAATTCGTCTACAACAGCTACATTCATGTCATACATACCCTTTGTTTACATCTGCGCCAGTATGGACGGTTATTGAACTGTTATTTACAGCTTATAAAAAAATAGTAAGTAAAAAGCAACAATTTACATTGTGTGTAACACCTTTTTTTGAGGTCGCCTAAAACACCATAAAATGTTTTAATTTTTATTCACTCGGCACCGACTTCAACATGTTGTATAAAATACTTATTTTGTTTTTTAACGGACTTCAAAACATGATGTAGAAAAGATTTATTTTTTGCTCTTTACTTTTGAAGTCGGTAGATTTGTTTTTTGTTAAAAAGTTTTTTATTTTCTACTTTTTTGTTATGCAAATTTAATAAGTGCCTTGATAGCATTATAAACATTACATGAAACACTTTGTACGTGCCTATAATATTTGAGGGTTCTCTTAATTTTCTTGGGATCCTTCATCAGATCCTGACTTGGTGATAGTGAGACTACCTCAGAATAAATAAAAATCTCTCTTTTGAATAAAAAAAATGAAAATCGGCCCACAATTGACGGAGAAATCGAGTAACATACATACAGAAGAATTCAGAATCTCCTCCATTTGGAAATCGGTTACTGATAGCCAAATCAAGCACTACAAATACGTCCGTAGTTTTATTGCAAATATTTTTTGTTTTCAAGAGTGTGCCTAAAATTATGATAAAGGGCTTTATTACTTCCGTAGAACAAAAATTTGAAAAAGAACCTGCACTTTGTAAAACATGTCTATAATTACATAATAATAACTACATTTATGACTTCAATTGAAAAAAAATGTATATTGGAAAGACAGAAATATTTAACTCAGGACAAAACAAACAAAAAAGCTGACAACAAAATATATCCTATAATTAGCCACGTAGTAGGTGAAACAGCGAGACAAGACGTGTATTTATAACATACTAACAACACAATGTTCGGAAATAACTGAGGAATTATAAGGAAAACGCAATAATAAAAGAGGTGACGTAGCGCGTGGGATACCGTTTGATAGCATGCAACACATAAACATATGTGCCGACAGAAATGTTATTATAATAGTAACACAATACTCGGTAACAAAAGCGGAGCAGATATAACAATCAATGCTGCAACGTAGAATGAGCTACCGGTCACTTGCTCCGACATTGACCCCTTTATTAAGATAAATTGTGTTACGTAACAATCTTGCGTAGATAGCAATTTGCAATAGAAATTAATAATGCAGTTTTAGAAACAGACGTTGATATACCAACCGTAAAATGTCACAACCCTAAAGTAGTGCCTCTTTCGCAAACGGGAAGTATTCCTTTCACACTTATCAAAAGCAGTTAAACGGGTTTTGCACAGCTGTAATCTCGATGTACAAAATTCCTCACAACAGGCAGGAAAAAGCTTTTTTTTTTTTTTGAGGCGAGGGAAAATGACTAACCGATTTACGCACTCTCTGGGCCGTCACTAGGAAACGGCACGAATCCACGGGGGGCGGTAACGCTAGCAATTGTATGCTTTATTGTGCGTTCCGTCCGCTATGGACTACACAGAGGAGTGTGGAGACTCCGAGTGATGCCGCACGGGCGAGCAACCTCAATACCCACTAAAAACCCCCTCCTCCCTTCGCGGCCCTGCGCTTTTGTGTGTTGGAAGGACTGAGATATAGAACATAGTTACGCAACAGTCGATCCAGCGCATTAAAGTGCTTGAAGTGTGCCCTGGGAGAACACACTCCACTACGGAACGGGGGTAGTTGTTAAATCCCTTGCTTTACCTAGTAGCTAAGGGCCCCCATCGTTCCGGATCCTAACTCAGGGAGGGAAGTAATGCGCGTACCTGCCTCTCCGGGTGCCGGCTGAAGGCCGGCGACCTCGACCATAGCACGCGCCGAAGGACTTCGCTCCCTATCCCTTTCTGCGGCCTCTTTCAGAGACATTACTGCCTCACAAAAAGAAACCGCAGCATCCCAGCGGTCGTCGCTCTGCAACATGGCCGTTACCAAGTCGCGAGCGATCCGACGGCTCCTACTTTTGTCTCGAGCTCGAAACGCTGCGGCGCCCAGGCAGCGCATTCGACAAGCGTATGAAACGCCGTATCGGGTGCGCCACACTGTCGGCAATCCGGAGAAGGCAAGCAGCCCACAATGCGAAACAGATACTGATCGAAACAACCGTGTCCGGTCAGTATCTGTGTCGTCCTGAAGGTGAGGGTACCGCTAGTGCGGTTGACCCATTCCTCCAGTTGTGGCCTGATTGCATCCACCGTAAAGCCGCCGGCCGCAGGGTGTTCGAGGTCACGAGACCAGTCGACGAGGCAGCAAGCGGTTTCCCGTTTCCTGACCGTCTCTATCTCGACTTGACAGGTCAGTCCTCTAGCTAGGGCATCCTGCTGGGTACGACGAACCCTGGACAGGACGTCTGCCTGGAGAGGAGGCAGGAAAAAGCTACGTTGTATACAGACAAGATGTCATTGCAATGATAAAGGCTATACGGTACGTACTTAAAAGTACCGAGCCATGATCAACATATTGATGTATTCCATTTTTATGATGAGAATAAACTTCTATTTAGTTTGTAAATCAAAGTTAAAATCACCAGTGGCGGCGACCATTCTCTTAAGATATGAATTTTACATTGAATAGAAAGCACAGACAAGTTAATCTAATTAATTAGAGTTGCTCTCCCTATCCGGGACTGACAATTGCCAAAACATCTGGCAACAATCTTGCCCAGGTCTGAATTCCAGGACTCTTATGCTCCATCGACCAACGTCCACCGGTCTTGCTACTGCTATGACCAGCCCACTACTACTTGAGCTTACTCATATTACGCTACGTCAGTATAATTATTTGTTCTCTCTTACAAATGTCCTCGGATATGATTACAAGATATTATATGCATTACCTATTAGAGAGCCATCACAGCTCCATAATTATAGGGACCATTTTGTGGACCAGACCAGTCTACTGCCAAGTGTGGACCCTGTCTGTCTTATGATTGTATTATCAAATTAAATAATAAATACTAACCCTCAAAGGAAAATTTACAATATTTACTTTCCTGCATAATTGATCTCAATTTTTTAAATACTTTTTTACCCTTCTTGACCATGTAGTCATGCTGCCATAATATATGTAAGAAAATGAATGTCAATAATACTTTAAATATAATCATTATCCGAACTTTAATATTTCTCTATTGAACTTACGATTGTCCGTTTTTTCAGGGAAAAGGACAGTGTAACTTCATTAAAATTTTCATAGAAACGTTTCCACTGATCAATCACAACCAATATTGTATATTCATTATGTAATTAACAATGCATATTGATGAGTGATGATCAGTAATGTGTAACGTGTTTTCGATATACACGTGTTCTATCGCGTTACGATATCCGATGAATTCTGAATAGATTAGAAAATGACATCGAGACATCTACCATGTTTAATTAACCTTCAGGTAATACGTTATATTTTTGTGAATATATTAAGAAAAAATAACCTAACGTAAACAAAAACGGAAAAGAAGTGGAAACAATATTAAATTAACCCGAATTATATTCAAGTATTTATTTATGTATATATAGTAATTTGATATTTATTAAGGTACTATGCTAATGTGAAAAAAATGTTACTACAAAAATTCTTAAAATTTAGATGACTTTCCGTGCCTCTTAAAATATCAGTAAAACCATTGATGTAGCAATATTGCTACATCAATCAATAAGTAAAACAATATAATTATATACGTATTAGAAGAAATCAAAAAACATCCATGTTCATTCAAATACTATAAATGTGGTGAGTTTGTTTGTTGCGCCTACATGGCCTTTGAAGTGAAAAGATTTTATTAAACTTTTGTATAATATCATAATATATAATAAACCATATCATAATTGTATAAATACACACATTCGATAGCAGATATGTGAGTATATGGTACCTACTTTTTATCAGAAAAATAAGCGACATTGACGCAAACGAATGTGCGAGTCTGGATTTGGATTAGACTTATAAAATATTTCTGCCAAAACAGCAGTCGGTTGGTTTAAAGAATAAAGGTAAAATAAAAACAAAATGGTTGTATTGTACAGAATGAGTATGATAAGGGATGTATGGTAGAATCTATGGAAAAAGGAATACAAATGCCACATCAAATTATTTATCCAAAAACCATTTATTATTTGCATTAATTCTTTGTTCAAAAAAATCCACGCTTTGTAGATTTTATTAGTAGAATATTTTCCTAAGCAACAATGTATTAATTACATCATGATTAAAAGATAATCACAATAACATTAAAATAATTTACCAGTATATAGTCTAGGAAATACGTATTTAAATAAGTGCTACAACTTCCAAACATAAAACAATGAAGTATAATTATTTTGTTTGTACCTTTTATAGCAGCAAATATTAGTTGAATTAGCGATTGTATTGTTCCAAGTGTATAAATGGAATACCCAATATAAAAGTTGTATCCAAACGTGGATAAGGCTTAATTGTTTTATTTTGTGATTTTTTTTTAATGGAGACTATATTTTGCATAATGTATATACAATAGAGGAGCGGACAATCAAATCTGAGATACTTTTTAGAGACTTAGGGAACGTCGGGCGTCGTCGTAGCCTCATAGATTTTGTACTAGCGTACCTACTTATGACGTCATAAGTAGGTATAAGTAAAAGGATTCAAAAGCGCATTAAATGTATCCATGCCGAAACGGAGAAAGTATACAATTTCCTGCGGCCGGGCGGCCTGTCGTAAGAGGCGACAAAAGAACCCACAGCCAGGTGGTAGAGCAATTGCCCGACTACCACCCCTTGTCTAAAGTATGTCGCCATAATAACCTTGATTGTGTTCCGGTATTAGTGACCAGGTTCCAGTCTCGCTTAAGAGAGTGAGTAGCAGCGCATATGTAACACCTTTGGTGTTACAAATGTCCATAGGCGATGGTAACCGCTTTCCATCAAGTGGGCCGTCAGCCTGTCTGCTGAAGTCCTGCAACAAAAAAGTATATATTTTTTTAAAGTATAATTACAATTATTACTATCATGTAGTATAATTAGGTGTTATTTTCACGACTGTCCTTTCTATACTAATATTATAAAGAGGAAAGATTTATATTTTTCTATATTTGTACCGAATAAACTCAAAAACTACTAAACCAATTTCAAAAATTATTTCATCCAATGGTAAAAGAATGGAAAATTTGTTACTCTTTCACGCAAAAACTACTGAATGGATTTTTATGAAATTTTACAGTAATATAGCTTATACATCAGAATAATATAAAGGTTATAATTTATAAAAATATAGAGTGAATTATCCAAAATATAACGATTTTCCATCACCACCCGGGTGAAACCGCGGGCGCAGCTAGTAATGTTATAAAATTCTAAAAATCCGCGTCTGTATATTGAAGTTATTTCTATAAAAGAACTGGAATAGACTATATAAACGATGGAGAACACAATGCGTTTTTTTTACATTTCTTGTCCGTCTGTTGAATCCCGCGGGAATTTTCCCAAGAGCCGTTTTTAGTGGTGCGGGTGCATAAAAATTTGCTGCTTTCGAAACAGTTACTACTAAAACGCTAGCTTACATTCCATTCTAATGCTGCAGTACTTTGTGGCCTTGGAATCCAGCGGGAATTTCTAGTCGAGCGTGGTCGAAGTCACGGACATATTCTAGTGTTACTAGGCATGCCTTTTAAGTTCTGTCGTTTCCATATTTCCCGGCAATTTTGAATTTGGAACTATTCTATATTCGAATGTGTTTAAATTTTGAATCTCAAAACAGTTGAAAGCATTGGGATTAATGCTATTGTTTAGTCACAGCGTCCATTGGAGTCTGTCAGGTTACGTACGAAAATGAATCTTTCTAAGGAAAATGTTCGTGCAATAATTTTCTACAACTTTAGAAGAGGCCTGACACGGCTTCAGTGTTTTGAAGAGCTAACATCTGTGTTCAGTGATAAAGCCCCATGTCTGCGAATTACTGAACGCTGGTATTTAGAATTCCAGCGTGGAAACACTAGTGTTAGTGATAAATCTCGCGAAGGACGCCCAAAATCCGCCTTCACTGAAGATAACATCATTGCTGTGAGACAACTAATTCTCAAAGATGAGATAGAGGCTCTATTAGGCATCTCAGGGACAACCATTCAGAAGATCTTGCATGAAGCGCTTGATGAGAGAAAGGTAGTTTGCCGTTGGATAGCGCATCTGCTTTCCGACGATCACAAGGCGGCCCGCGTCAAATGGTGTAAGAAAACTCTGCCAAGGTTCAACCGAGGAGAGTCAAATCACGTCTACGACATTATTAGTGGTGACGAATCTTGGATCTATGCCTACAACTAAACAACAATCTACAATCTGGGTCTTTCAAGTCGATCCAAAGCCGACTAAAGTTATTCGTTCTCGAAGCACTTCAAAGAAGATGTGGCCACGTTCGTTGGTAAAACCGGCCATGTTGCGACTATTGCACTTGAAGATAGTAGAACGGTTAACGCAGAGTGGTACACCAGTTTGTTTACCACAGGTCATCGAGGAACTTCGAAAATCTATCCCAAAGCGACGCATCATCCTACACCACGACAACGCAAGCTCACACAGCGCTCGTCAAACGATTGAGTATTTGAAGCAGGAAAAAGTAGAAATTCTTGACCATCCTCCATACAGTCCTGACCTAAGCCCTAACGATTTCTTTACATTTCCTGAAATTAAAAAAGTAGTGGTGGTCAAAGGTTCCAGTCCGGTGAAGAAGCAGTCAACGCTTTCAAGTCAGCCATTTTGAACACCCCCACTTTAGAGTGGAATAAATGTTATAATAACTGGTTTGAGCGAATGGAAAAGTGTATTAAGCTACGTGGTGAATACTTTGAAAAACAATAAAACTTAAAGTTGTGTTTTTTTCTTTAAACGACAAAACTTAAAAGGCATGCCTCGTATAATAAAATTATACAATTAATTTCTTGTAAAACATCGCAGCAAAAAATAAAGTATATGATCAATAATTTATCAAATTCGCTTTTTTTAAATTCCACATACATACATTTTTTGGACCAATTTAAAAGCATAAACTTTATTGACACTCAATTATTTTATAGCCTTTAAGAATGATTCCTATCACTACTATTGTCTTCAGAAAGAAAAAATATGTTTGTGTGTGCATTTCACATGTAGTAGAAGTGAAAAAAGTATGACAAGGAGTGGGAGAGATTCTAAATTTCGTGACGTCACATACATTTGCAACTCTATCTGTATGAGCATAGGATTTAAAAGATTAAATATTATGTATTCTATCTCACTCTCTTGCAGGCTTAGTCCTATAGAAATCTATATGTGTTTATTTTTTAGTCTCGCTTTATCGTTTCATCGAGTTTCAAATCTTACGATTCTAAAGATGTTTCACTTCAAAAAGTTCTACTGAAGTATACCCACGAAATAGTAATTCGACCTTCGTTCTTTATGAGATTTACGTTTGGATTCAAGATAAGCTCTATCATCGGATTCCGCAAATAACACACAATAGGTCTTCGAACATCAAACCGATATTAAACAGGATACTACTAAGTAGTCCCTAACTAAAGCTCTTTACGTTACGGAGGAGTAAAACAATAGCCGGTATCATCGTATATAATCAAATCTACCAGTCCAATGCTCAAGATGATAAATGTTTCAAATTAAAAAGTATTTTTGAACGGCCAAGACTTCACTTGGCCCTTTTGTATTTTACTGTATCAGTTTGTATTCGAGTTTTAACATTTACTTATATAAGTTACTCAATATAGGATAAAAAAATGTAAAATTGTACATACTTGTGAAGTATGCACAGATGAACGGTAGACATAGCGAATTAGTGCTCCATTTTTAACGTTTGGCTAGGGAACCCTTCGCATTGTATTGTATACATACACATACATAACTTCACGCCAGGTCCCTTGCGGGGTAGGCACGAACAACAGAGCGCCACACAGGCCCATTCTTACACACCTCACTTGCTTCTTTGACATTCATAGCTCTTGTCATGCACGCTCGTCTGTTCTTAAGGCTCCTAACATCACCTTCTGCTAACACATGATCAATTTGATCATGGAAGGTGTGTCGTGGCCTTCCGCGACTTCTGCATCCATCCACTTTTGCATTGTATATCTGTTTAGTCATTCTTTCATCATACATTCTTTCCACATGCCCGAACCACCGGAGCATTCCTTTCCTTACCTTCACCCCGACACTCTCTTTCAGACCAACTCTCTTTCTTACTTCGGTATTACGAACGCGGTCCGCAAGCGTCACTCCGCAGATTTTGCGCAGTGCTCGCATCTCGACCGCGTTTACTCTACTTTCATGCTCTCTATTCCATACCCAACTCTCGCTTCCATACGTGAGCGTAGGTACCATGGTAAGCTGGGCCTTCTGGCTGAGGTTTTTAGCGCCTAGAAGTTTACCTAACGCTCCATTCACACTATTCCCCAAATTTACTCTTCTTTCTATGTCAGCGGTGTACCTTCCATCCCTGCTAAAAGCACATCCAAGATATACAAACTCATTCACTTGTTCCAGCATAACATCATCGACCATTATACTTGCATTCGTTCTGGTTTCTTCTCTTTCAAACACTATTTGTATTGTAATATGGTATTATTCTTCACCAGTGCATAACTGTATGATGGCAATAGTTGATTGGTACTTACTCCCTAAGTGCGTCTATCTTCGATGCGATTTCATCAAGAGATTGCCTGTTCTTTAGAAACTAATTCTTTTATGTACAAAATCCATGTCAATACTATAAAATGTGATAAAACATCCAAGGTTAATAATAATCTTTGATTGTTAAATTCATTGACGCATTTGCGGACCTTCCAAAAAGATAATTTTAAAGCGTAACTACTGAGCATAACTTGTGACGGTACTAGACGATAAAGTACGTTAATGCATTTGATAATGTGTGTAATCATTATAATTACACTTAATGTACTTTAGATTAAAGAACTGTTATCAATATACTAAAATGTTTCTCGAATCTTAACTCGCTTAACCTTCGGCTTATTAATCCACGGGACAGACATTACATTTTCTAAGATAAAAAGAAGCCTATTTTGTCTACGTTATCAAAAGTACAATATACACCAAATAACCAACCACTCAAACACATAAGTGTGTCATCGACATCAGTCCAGCAGTTTAGGAGGAGTTCAGTGACATACACGACGTCCTCTATGGTTAAACGGGCTAAGACTTAGCCGGCCTAACTCACTGTAACGCGGAGGTTCCAGGTTCTATTCCTGGTACGGTAAATTAAAGAAACTAAGTCTATATAGTGTACACAACTGCCCAACAAAACTTACAAATGAGTCTAACCCACGGAAACGACGTCAATTATCGGGATAAAAAATATTCTAAGTTACGCCCCGTGATATCAGCCGAATTTCGTTTGAATCCGCTCAGTAGTTTTAACGTGATGCCCTAACAGGCAGTCAGACAGGCAGACAAAATTTCTAAAAACTTGCATTTTCGGAATTTGCTGTCCAAAATAGCCATTTTACAGCCAAAATAGCCACATTTTAAAACGCATTGTACAAACTCGAACCATTTACAGATTTATTATAGTAGTACTATAAATTAAGATACATTATGTAGTAGATAATTTAATTATAAAGTAAACGTTGCCTATTGTTGTACGTAATTTTCATATTTTCATTCTCACATGCGTTATGTTCAACAGCACCGGCGCCATGAACATTCAAGCTGTATTTATCGCTTATAGACTCTAACACGATTCTACGCGATACCTACTTGAGTTAAATTGTACTTCTCAGCACGTGATTGATGTCGTTCGCTATAGAACATACTCGAGTTATATTATATCCTACTTTATTAAGAGACGGGCTAGTTGTGTCAAGTTTAAACTAAGGATGTTTCTATATTATTATTTTATTTTATTATAACCAATATTTATTCTGATATTAGAGACTTTCTCGCGGCTTATCTATCTTTAGTAAGAGAATAATATCATATGTTCATCAACGCTATCTATTATATATTATGTAGTGAAGTACCTACATTTATAATATTAACAATAAATTCTAAAATGATATATAGTCAAAAGAGCGGACAATAAAATACTTTGAGCAATGTATTTGACTCGTAAAAGTTCAATACAGGAAAGACCATAGGAAAATGCAATAAAGTTGGTAGAATACGTAAACCGTTAACTTACGCGAAACCATCACGTTAGTTTTAGTTCTTTTATAAAGCAAAACGCATATAAGTCAGGTTCAAAGGAACACTTTATGATTCCTGAAGCCATAAATCAAGGAAATCTAGGGACTCACAGAGCCGCATAATAAGGCAATTTTATATTATGAGTCGTTGAATCGAAGTTAAGTTTTTTAGTTCGCAAAGGCTCAGGATCCAAGCATTAAGCGAATTCAGTGGCGGTAAGCTCTCGAGCTGCGATCAACAAGTCTAGACGACGATCAATATACTTGGCAAAGCGAGACAGCCGCGGCGCAAGGAAGAGAAAGACGCATTTGCTTCCCCACGAGGCCTGCCTGGTTAGAGGTAAATTTTCGAGACCCTTTAAACACGTAGCGTTAAGTCTCCTTTGATAAACAACGTTAACTACTTAACTAGACGCTACGATTAAATGAGATGAGATTATTTTACAAGGCTCAATCTTAATAAGTCTTCATTAAACTAAATTTACATAATTAAATATTTTCAAAATGTAAATATATATTGAAATACGGGATAGCATCACGAATAGATATTTCATTAGAAATTCCTGGTCCTAGGGTTGCCAACTATTTTTGAGAAAAATAATGTATTACATTTTTAATTAGGAAAAAAATAAAGGTAATTGGAAGAAAAAATGTACCTACTTTTTAAAATTTTATTTAAGTCTTCTCTTGGAGATTGGGACTTGGAGTTGGGGATTGAGAATTCTCTTGGATTCTTCTCACTATTTTTGTGTGCTTGTAGCACACACTAACGACTTACATTATCCTTAAAATTGTGGAAGCTGTCTTTACATTCGCAATTTAAATTTAAATAATCAAACAAATCATTCTCAAATCACTTTGCGTGGACCGACATACGAGTACTTGCTGGATATTGTTTCTTACGGATTTGATACTGAACAGATTTTCATGAAATTTGTATATAATTTTATATTGTTCAATAACTGGGATGAGCTTGCTGTATCCCGGAGACAAATCCATAATATATTACATATAAGTATATAACAGTTTCTACGGGTTACGAATTCCAGAACGTAAACGAAACCGCATGAAAAGATTTATTAGGGTAATAATAATATTTGAATTTAATTAAAAAGTACTAATTTTATAACTTAATAATAAATTGGACTCCTAAGCTGTATCAACTGACAACCGCAAATGAGACCGCACTGTCTGCCACGATAGCGTTCTGTCACCGTTATTTTAAATATTTAATTCTACTTATATATTTTATTCATGAGCATTCCTATTATTTGTATTCCATGAATTCTAATGTCATTTGTTTCGTTAAACACATTTTACATCTTCCAATTGTTTATATATATATCACATGAGCCAAAAATTCAAACTGTGTTTCATATGTAATATAATAATGTTTACATGCAATGTGATGGGATGAATGCGTTATCGTTATTAATTGTTAATGATGTTAAACATTGACAGATAACCTATTGCATATAATGTAGTTAATCATTAACAACTTATTTCACGCTATAATAAACACGCATTTAGCCATACTGATTGACACTAACATGATCCCAGAAGGAGCAGAGACAATATAAAAAAGTCAGGTGTTTATAGAGGGCACTAAATGCAGAACTCTTTCACGTACAATAATATAATCAAATTGTAGATTGACGTCATCTGACAAAAGATAAATGCTTATCAACAGCAAACAAACACGCGTGTATCTTCGTTATCATGTTAAATTGTATCTCACTAAACTCATCCTACTTCATCGTAGATCAAACATTATGAAAACATACTGTATTGTTATATGAGACTTGTTTATTTAAAGGAGACGGATACGCTTCCATACATTCTTGGACCCATAGTATAAAAAGATACAGGGATTTTACGATTTATTTTTATTCTGTTGATATTTTGTATAATTATTGAGGTTTTAATTATTTTGAACGAATAAATCGTGTGTGTTTTCATATTATTAATTATTAAAATTCATTCTCTTACACTGACATGTTTTACTGTGATCATATTTTTAAAATTACTCATCTTTCAGAACGCAGAATTTAGGGCTAATGTTTTCCATTATTTAATAAAAAAAATAACGTATGTTAAGCCATATCTCTCATTACATTTCTTTGGCCTAAAAGTCCCTGTCTCCTTTACATAAGGCCTGAATTTCATTTGCATTAGCGAAACTGGCGCATTACCTAAGTCGGTGGTGGATGATGGTTAACATTTCAAGATAAAATTTTCAGTCTTATTCGCAAGTTAACTAACTACTTAACAAATGTAAATCAGGCTTTAATAGCTAAAATTAAAAAATATTCCGTCAAGTATAGAGTAATTACAAATTAAAACGTTCCCTAATTATCAACGGTTATTCCGACTTTTAATTTTCTTCGGAATAACTGTACCGCAATGAAAACATGAAAGATGCTGCTGAGGGTGACCGCCACAGTACAAAAAAGTAGATAACCAACCATCTCTGACGCAGAGTTCCAAAATAGATAACGCATTTGCGTCAAGCATACATTTTTCAAGCAGTGCAAACGGCGCGCGTGCCATACGGTATGATTTCCTGGCAAAATATTCGCCAGACTTAACACGTGCTGATCACGCATCCTCGGCCTGATCGTACTTTCTTTATTTTACCAAGCGCAACGCAATGATTCAAGCTGTCCAATGTGTACTTGTATAGCGATATTTCAATCGATAGACACGTGTGTTTCATAAAATTTTACTCCAACTACTTTGATTTGGTAATGAGGTTATAAAAACATTATATTGTTACTTTTAGCTCTGTCTAAAGTTTGTTTACAAACTATTTTTGTCACAAAACGTAATAAGAACGGGAGAGAAACAGTCAAAGATAGTTAATCGGTTGTAGTACGTAGTGAATAGTCTGGCCATCACCTTGGTGGTAATGATTCCAAAGAAAAAGTGAAATAATAAAAACAACGCGATGCGCGCTTCCGCAGACAAGGTCGATGCCGTGGTATTTCTGGCCGCGGCAACTTGCGGCCGGCGCTACACTCGACCTCATCCAACATACTGATTTCTGAATCAGTGATTGATAGTTATTTCTCTGGAACAAAATATTGCAGCAAAATTCTGACAATGTGCTACGATGAGCATTCCTTCGATGATTAAGTTTTAACATCATCGATTTGGGTTCAATAATAGCAGAAATCAGACTGTAGAAACATTTGAGTTAAGAACAAAGTTTATAAGAAACTATTTAGTTATTAATATTAAATTCAGTTTCACGCTGTGCAATGTGCATTTTCCCTCTATATTTTCCTTAAATAGGATCTAAACGGTAATAATCACTAGTATAACGACTCTATTTGGGTTAAGGTGCTTGGAATATTCCCATGATCGCCGATTAGGCTTACCATAGGCCTGATTATATTCCCCATTTTAAATATTGATCAATTATAAATCTTAATTCTATTCAAATAACAGAAGGATATAAACACGTTCAATAGATGCTTGTTACCCTTCCTCCCCGCATCACAACACACGCAGATAAATCGTTGTGAAGGCCGAGGGCATTCTTTATTTCGATGCATTCATTCAGTTTAGTCTCCGAATAGACACTTACTGTGATGCGTCATCATTAAATCCGTCTTTACCAAATCTAAAATAGTATGCGTCGAATACAATTACAATTTTTGTCTATATTATCAACCCTGATATCAATGTAATTGCCGGTTAGAAAGTCGTCCACGCAAACGCAGTAGTTAGTGAGTCATTGACGACTATGCCACAATATTCGGCCAATGACCCACTTCGGTGCCGTAGACTCCACGCACTACGAGTACTTGTACAACACAGTATTGTAACTGGTCAGTAAGCATGAACTGTTAGAAATCTAAACTTTACAGCTATCCACGCTCCTTGACCCGCGTAAGCCATGAATCCATATCCTGTTGGAACTATCGCCTATCGCAGTTTTCGTGGTTAAAAGAATCCTGTGGTTTATCCCTTATTTTCATTGTACACATGTACATATTATTGTGTATCACGTTTCGTGATAATTCGTTTTGAAAAGGAAAAAAAAACAACAATGTGTACACATATTTGTGTCTACTAGAAAAACTGCCTTTCAAGTATTCATCTATTAGTGTTTTTTTAATATAGATTTTGTTTTATTGCAATTCCTACTAAAAATCGATTGATAAAGAAATAAAAAATTACAAGAAACTTATTAGTGCATAGTTTGTTTCGTTATTCTTATTTGATCTAAAAGCGCTGATATAATTATAACTTTTAATTAAAACTCAGTCATTATTTAACGTTGAATTCTACAATATATATCTATATATAATATTATAAAAATGTCATGTCTGTATATTAAAGCTATTAAAAAACAACTGGAATAGACTATATAAACGATGGAGAACACGTATTTTTTTAGACTTCTTGTGTATTTGTTCGGGATTAACGTATAAACTACTGGGCCGATTTCAATCCGGTTCTCGCTGATTGATAGTAAATTCTTAGACTTAAAATCTGAAACACTTTTTACCTGGGAATCCCGCGGAAATTTTCTCGGCAGCAGTTTATAAATGTCAGGGCTCATAAAAATTTGCTTATTCCTAGACAATTTTCACTAAAACAATAGCTTACATACTTTTTTAAATACTGCGTGCAACACTGTGTCCGCAGGAATAATTTTAAATCAATCCCGCGGGAATGTTCCCAGGATTGGTTTTAAATGGTTATTATGCATAAATATTAACTGATTTAGATTCGACTTATACTAAAACAATAATTACGTTTTATTTTCAAATGCAGTGATACTTTGTGTCCCGGGAATCCCGTAAGGTTTTTACCGGGAATGGTATGAATTAGTTAGGTTGGATAAAAATTTGTTAATCCCAATACGACTTCTTATAGAACGATAGTTCTTTTTCTAACGATGCGGTACTTTATATTTCGGAAATTTTCTCGGTGGTAGTTTATATTAGTTAGTAAGTAGTAAGTATAATGTAACATAACTCAATGTGGGAGTCCCTGATTTTTTCTGAGAAACGATCACATTGCTAAAAATAGCATAAAAATTGGGCGTGTTACGCTTATTATGGTTTAGTTTAGTTGTTACTACGTAACAAATTCCCGAGATTTCTTAATTTTGAAAAGACGTGATTTTATAGCCTTCTAGGTGGTGACTGTTTGTATATTTATTAGACAACTGTAGTAGAACAGTCGTAGTTATATACGCCTTTAGTAACAACATTTATCCATTGTCTTAGTGGAATCTTCGGGATTCATCTATTTTAATACTAATAACAATCCGCCTTGTTAGAAATAACTTGTGATTTTAAATATTGGCAAAATAACTGTAACCTGCTATATCTATCCAATGTAGACGAAGCCGCGGGCGAATGCTAGTAATAAATGTATTGCTCAGTGAAGTAATTTGTAAAAAAAATAGAAGCTTAATGAATTCAATGTTATTGGGGCAGACGTTAGCCGAAAAGGCATTCAATGGAATAATTATCATAACATAATTCTTATTAGCCTTCCTTATTTTTTAAATTCCTCATACCAGCAAGTCTTTGTTAACGAAGACAAAGATACAGATGTAATCATAAAAAATGTCTATGACACGCCATGCTGTGTACATATATATCGAGATTAGATAACTATGTCTGCAGATGCTTCAGGTTGTGGTGTGCAAATAGAAAAACGACCTTTGCGACGACATTTCGCACTCTCTATTCAACATATGTAAGAGGTATGCAGCAAGGTATATTGAATGCACTCAACGAGCGGATACGAATATCAGTTTTGAATTCGTTATATTCATGACTAATTTACTCATTATTTAATGTTAATTATAAAATGTAAAGTATTTTTAATTTGACATAGATGAATATATAAAATGCTTGTGACATAAAATTTTAGCAAATATATTTATCTAGATTATTTTGTATATACGTATATATATATATATATATATATATATATATATATATATATATATATATATATATATATATATATATATATATATATATTAATAAACGACTCTCGATCCGCAGAGTGCACTGTCTCGGATGTCATATGGTTTCATCTGGCATAACATGACCTGTTTTGCCTAAGATATCATGGAAATACAGACGAAGAATACGCTCTGCATTTCTGTTCTGGATCTGCAGAAGGCTTCGACTGTGTTCTCGCGTGATGATCTGTGGCACTGAGGTCAAAGGTGCAGAAACCTATATTGACATTATCCGGGATATGTACCGTGATTCCGATTCCATAGTTCGGACCGCTGTTGGCGACACCACACCCTTCCCCATTACCGTAGGCGTGCACCAGGGATCGGTCCTTAGTCCGTTTCTGTTCAGCGTGATATTAGACGAAGTGTCGAACAGCATCAGGGATGCGCATGAGCAACCTCCATGGTTGCTCATGTATGCTGACGATATCGCGCTGGCAGATTCGGACAGGGGGCGCCTGGTGGGACGTGTAAATGCGTGGAAGAGATCGCTAGAGAACGGCGGTTTGAAACTAAATGTGGCGAAGACTGAGTACTTGGCCTGCAACACTACAGATCCCACATCCGTGCGCATAGGCGAAGATACGGTCGAGCGCACGGATCAGTTTAAGTACTTGGGATCTGTCCTTAGTGCGTCCGGGGATATCGACCTCGACGTCAAGGCCCGTATCACAGCAGCTTGGGCCAAGTGGCGTGAGGTGACAGGTGTCATTTGTGACCCCAAAATGCCGGTCAAATTAAAAGGACAGGTCTATAAATCCATCACCAGACCTGTCCTTTTGTATGGCAGTGAAGCGTGGCCTGTACTTGAGCGACACAAGCAAGAGCTGCGTGTCACGGAGATGAATATGCTGCGATGGATGTGTGGAGTGACGCGGAAAGACCGGGTCAGGAACTCCCGCATCCGTGGCAGTCTTCATGTCCGTGACATAGCAGACAAACTGCAAGAGTGTCGCTTACGCTGGTACGGCCACGTTTTACGCAGACCGGCTAATTACGTGGGGAACAAATGTCTAGCCATGCCGCCTCCGCCAGGTCCCGGTCGAAGGGGAAGGCCCAAGAAATGCTGGCTTGACGTCGTGAAGGATGACATGCGTGCCAATGGTCTCAAAACGGGGGATGCTGAAGACCGCGCGAAGTGGAGTAGAAAAAGCAGGAAAGCGGACCCTGGGCGTCGGAGTGAACGCTCCGAACGCAACCGGGATTTAACGCTCGGATGATGATGATGATGATATATATATATATATTAATTTTATATTTATATATGTATTAAATTTATAAAATAATGTAAGTATGTATATATAAATTGTAGTGCTATTTTTTTTGCTAACCCACCTACAACGCTAGATTAGTTAAGAATTTCTTTTCAGCTAGGTTGCCTGGAAAAGATCGCTTTTAGCGATAAGGCCGCCTGTTATTTGCCAAGAATTATTGTAATTGTGCATTTTGTTTTTGTTTATTTTGGTGAGCAATAAAGTGTTATCTATCTATCTATAATAACTGAGTTTTTAAGCTGGAACTTGGAGCGATTTTCTGATGATATGAGTGACACTTAGAAGGATATTATTGATGAACGACGCTTAAAATGATGTTAATGACCTGATTAATTACGTAAGAGTCCCGAGCTGGGCGGGTTAGAAAAATCTATACATGCCCTTATCTGAGGGGAGGAGGGTAAAACCAATTCTTACGCAGTATTTTACAAGTCGAAATTTAATATTATAAATCTAGTTTATTTATTTTATAAAATATGCTTACTTATCTAATATTAATCTATAATATTACAAAATTCTTAACATGTCGTGTCTGTACATTGAAGCTATTAAAAAACAACTGGAATAATATAAACAACGGCAAACACTATGCAATTTTTTAGATTTCTTGTCTGTTTGTTCGGGATTCACGTAAAAACTAATGGGCCGATTTCGATGCGGTTTTCGCCGATCAAGAGTTAATTCTTAAACTTAAGCTCTGAGCTACTTTTTAGCCAGGCAATCACAAGGGATTTTTTCTGGGAATAAATTAAAATGGCCAGATTAAAAAAAATCATATTGTAATGTAATTTTTTTACTGATCGATAGCAAATGTAATAAAATGTGTGATATTTTTTATCCCAGGAATCCGACGGGAATTTTCTCAGCGACTTGTGGTTGTTCGGGTGCGTAAATATTAGCTTATTTCACTAAAACGATAGATAGCTGTTACATTGTGTTCCCGTACTCCCGCGGGAATTTCAAGAAAAGTGTTGACGATGTCGCGGGCATACATTAGTAAATAGTATAACAATAACTTTGCAGCACTACCGGCACGTTCCAGCTTCTCGAAATAAATAAAACAATTATAATTCAACTCTAATTATTCTTTAGGTTAATTTATTCGCAAGTTATATTTAACAACCTCGACAAGTTATTTATTATAAAATAATTACTACTTAAAAAAATATACTTACTCTCGTTTCCAGTGGCGGATTTGCCCTAAGGGCCCAGGAGGCCCGGGCCTAGGGCGGCCAATCGTGCCAAAAAATTCACTGATGATAACAAGAAATAACTCAAAATACGTAAATACTCTAAGGCTCGCGCATGAATCGATGGGTCGATTTCGATAAAAGTTGGCAAAAAAGTAAATTCATTATGTACTCAATATGATGGGTGCTGAGAAAGGGGTGGCTGGTACTTACTACATGGCCTGGGGCCTAGGGCGGCAAATCCGCCACTGCTCGTTTCTAAAAATAAATTCATGCTTTGAAACCTAAATTAATACCTGATTGTATACTCAGTCTTCAGACGAACAAAATAGGTAGAACAAGCTCCGAGCTCTCAGAGTGAAGCCGGCTAAAGGAATCCGATCGCCCCGCAGTGCGTTACGAGATCTTACAATTGATATTAAATAATCAAATTAGTACGGATAAAGGTGGAATAGTTTTCAGTGGATACATTACTATTAACAACACAGAGGCAAACCTATATAGTATAGAGGTATACTAAATAAGTTTCTGCACACAACTTTTATAACAAACAAAGTCGGATCTTCTGACTTTGATGTAGACAATTAAAAAAGGTATATTTTTAAATAAAATTGGTTTAAACAAGATGAACTGAGATGGTTTTGACTTTAAATGCCACGAATACTGGTTGGCTGAATACCGAAAATTCGGTCACGCTCTCGGCCGAAGCGCCAAATATTCGGGTAGGTACCGAATGTTCGTCGTAAGATATGTCCAATTGGCACTAGGTTAGTATTAGTATTGGAGCAATTATATTATTATATATATTTTTATTTATCTAGTTCTCGTGGATGATAAATGTACACTAACTAAAACCATATTTTAATGGTTTTAAGCGCGACTTAGAATATTTTTCTAATTTGATTCTGACATTTTTTTAAATGGCCGAAACGTAATATTAAAATTGCATTCAACACTGCTAAAATTTAGTTTCAACTATAAATTTTGGTGAAAATGTATAGGATTTTGAGCAATGTATGCGGTTTTTTTTCACTATTTGATTTTCGGTATTCGAACCAAAAGTATATACACAGTATTCCGTCGAATACGGAGTAGTTAAAAAGTGGCCGAATAGGAAGAATACCGAATATCAACCGAGTGCTCATGGTGGCATTTCTAGTCTAGACATATGATGTATTGTCGAATAAATATATTCTTAGGATTCTGAAGCCTAAAAAGAAAAAAAAATCCATCGCCTCTACGGAATCTCGCAATGGGTATGGACTGCAGCCACTTGGCCGACATTCTTTTTTGTTTTAATGTGTTTTGCCCTTGATAGTAAAATTAATTGTAATAATCCACTGACGTCTGGTAAACAAACTTCGTTAGTTTTTACCTTAATGTAGGTCACTGCTGATTATTATTAAACCTTTTAAAGTTATTTAAACAATATAATTAAGTATTTACCTGACTTTACGATGATTATTGATTTGTAGTAATTATCGAAGCTATCTTCGTAATATTGTTAATTAATCAATAAAATATGATGTGATGATGTGTTTTAAAGCTTAAAATCATAATTAAAACAGTCATTGGGTTTTTCCGATAATAATGTAACACATAATCATGATGATTAAAAAAATTTATGTAGGTAGACATATGTTACAATTAATTCTAAAAGATGTTCATATAATAGTGGGGGCGTTAAAATACCTCATTGTCATACTTTTAAATTACTACGGTATGGTATAATTGTCTATTATAAATAATGTGTAAAATAAATAATTATTGTTTGAACAATAATTATTAATACGCTATTTGACTCATGAAAGTTTGATAACTTGCTACGCTCGTACAAAATATGGGAGGTAAAGTAAAAAAGTATATCAGTTGATTGTAATGTCAACTACCCTATTATTATAAAATAAGATTAGACACGGGTCGACGACAAACCCTTGGAACTGCCTATGAAAAATATTGAGTTGTAACTTTTAAATTTTTGTTTACATACCTAATCGATCATTTGGACGAGATATTTTGAAATTCCATGGGACGTTCATCCCCGCTATCGCAAATAAGTAGACGCCTACACCTAGGTATGCCAAATTTAAAAAATATCGGTCAATATCCAAGACCATGAACAGGGAACAATAAAACACAACTAAAGTTACTTTCACATTGATATTATTAAGGGTCTTAAAAGGGGTAAAATTATATTTATGTTCTTCTTACCTCAGTCTTCGTTATTCGATGTCGTGCAAGTTTAACAACGGCAAAATTTCCCTTGCCTATGGTCCTCTCGATATCATAAAAACCTACCCTAATGGGTGTCTTCACGGGACGATCACGGTCCGCCATTGTTGACATTATAACCATGAAATTAGTAATAGATTTCCCAAATTAACGTTCATCGATAAATTTTCTTCTTTCAAAATTATCCGTCGCAACACTAATGTTTTTATCCATCAGTATAATAGTAGGAGCCAGCAACGCGCGTTATCACACAGTACGAAACTTCTCTAATTAAAACAATAAGCCAATAACTGCATTTTATAGAATTACAATTATTCGCATTAAGTTTTGATCACTACGTAGTACGTATCCGCTGCAACATGGATTCATAGTTTTATGTTTCCCAGTCAATCAAAACGTATCAGAGATACTGCATTATGCGTTCTATAAAAACATTAACACAATTTTTCCTTTCTTCAAGACTATCCGTTATAGCCACTTGCGATCGCACTCAATAATTAAGTACTATAATAAAGCACAGTAAATGTTTGGGTACAAAAATTTATTTACAATAGGTAGGTATAATCGCACAGAGGCGGCGTGCGCGTAATACGGTTTCAGAGAACCACGTCACACCACCGCCTCACCGGCTGTCAACCGGGTACTGAACTCGCGCGGCCGCGCGAAGTGCGGCCGCTGCGTCAGGGTCTCCAGATTGACTTTTGAAAATCCCCGTACAAACGAAATACCCCAAAATCATACTACTTCAGTAACTACCCCAAATATCTTAAACCTGCCAATAGGGTAATAGTTTTTTAAGATAAATGAATGTGTATTTTAGTAAAAAAGAGCAGCGCTTTTACATCTTTCTCTAATAGACTATAACGATTTACAAGCAGATAAAGTAGAGCTGTTTGTCACATAATAGTTGGGTACAAAAAGAATACATAGATTCTGGCTTCAAGAGCACATAAAATAATATTCTTCAGAGGGAATTTTTCATTTTGTTTCCAACACGTAATGATGAAATATTCTAACATTTTTATAGAGCATCAAGATTTATTTTTTATGAATTCTATTTAGACCATATTTTGACACTTTCAATTAGCTTCACATTCATTTTCATTTTAGAAAAAAATCCAGGCTCTTATTAAAAACTTTATAAAGAGTCACAGAATATAGCTAATAATAAAGATGATGTTGATGTCATGTCGCTTCTGTAAAAACAAAATTATGGTTAGGTATACTTATTTTATTAATGTTTTAATTTAATATATTATACCTCTTGTAGTTGCTAACACTGGTAATAAATTATAATTTAAAGTCATACGGTAGTTGACATGTCGAAATAAATAATAAAAATTAGTTTGAAAGGTTAACTCCAAGAGATTGAATTTGATTGATCGGAACACGGCTCAATGCAGCTCTGAGCTCAGTTGATTTTCGCTCCGCTCCGCTTCAATGAAGTTCAATGGAACTATGGAACCACTAGTCACTTTTATTACTCTTCCCCGCTCCGCGTTATTGGAAACGCAGCCTTAGAAACTGAATATCACTCCGTGTAAATAGAGCATTATCAGTCGACAGCACATTAATTCTAATGTCCTACAAATCTGCTAGTGTATTTGGTCACTAATATCCCACGCGTTCGGTTACAGGAAAATTTAATATTCAGCAAATCAGCATGTAGATATCTATTTCTGTTTCATTCTTACAGTACGCAGCCTACTCGAAGAAAAGCAAGATATAATCTTGTAGCTAATTATCTTAAACATTCATAAATCACTCTGGAACACGACCTGTTCATATTTTTTTGCAATGTGATTGTGGAAGGTATTGGATCTTTGGAAATTTACAATATTTTCAAAGGGTAGTTTCGTAATCATTATTAGATCTAATTATTTCAATAATTACCTTGTTTAGGCGTTTATAAACACATCTAGATTTTGTGTGATCAAGTTCAATGGCAAAACACTTTTATACTTGCCAAGATGTCGGTGATAATCTTCAGCAATTTTGACAAGAAAAATATGTGTGTATCGTCATAAAAGCTTTTATATTTCTAATGAGCTTATTATCTGTTTGAATGTGTAAATAGACTAGATAGAAAAACGCCAATATGAATCAAGTGGCAGAGGATAATATTCAGATTAATAAATGCACTCAAATAGGTACGAATTTGAAAAACAAAAGCAAAAAGGCCAAAGATTCTTCTGAAATGAGCGAAAATTTATGTTTATCGAATCAGCAGAATTTAAGCGAGACTTTAGTAAATAGTCTTTACATAAATAATATCAGTAGTAACCTAACCAATGGATCTAGCGATCACTCGAACGGTGGTAGTCCCGAGAAGCAGAATGACAAATTGGTAGCACAAGGTGAGGCACCGAACGAGGTCGCGGATGATGTAAATAATATACAGTGTAGTGACACAGCATGTAATCAAGAGAGCAAAGACTCTACTCTGCATACAGTCAGGTGTACTCTCGACGACGCTCTAAAGAACTTGGATAAGCCTGTCAACGAACAAGAACAATCACCACAGGATGAAATTGAAATAATATCATATGAATCTGAACTTCAAATGCCTGAGATAATGAGACTTATACAGAAGGATTTATCTGAACCATACTCAATCTATACATATAGATATTTTATACATAACTGGCCTAAGCTTTGCTTCCTTGCTACACATGAGGGGAAATGCATTGGTGCCATCGTTTGTAAGTTAGATATGCATCGGAATGTAGTGAAAAGGGGCTACATAGCCATGTTGGCTGTTGACAAGAATTATAGAAAGCGAGGAACTGGGTCTAAACTGGTTAGGAAAGCAATACAGGTATGTAATTTGATTCCATTTGTATGCTAGCAAACAAATAACTTAAACTATCTTAAGGATAAGTTTACATAAAACTTATCCTTACACATCTATTTATATTAATACCAAATACAAATGTGAAATAAGATACTTTAATGTTCTAGTACAAAATTAGTATGAAATTTACACTTTAACCCTCTTATTAGTTATATAAGGTTTTTCTACTGAAAAGGTGTTTTTCATAATTGATAATAATGAGATTATGAAACTAACTCCATTTTAACAAGCAGATAAACTCCATCAAACTATTATGAACTAAGTTGTAAATCTATAGTTGAAATTACTCATGCTTATGTAATTTGACAATCTGAGCTTTCCAATAGAGGTTCTGAATCCAAGATAATCCATGTTAGGTAATAGTTTCTGATAATCAGGGTTTTTGGGTTGGTCTGAACCTAATATTTAGAATAATTTTATATCAGTAAAATTTAAACTAATTGAAAGAAAAAAACCATTTTAATTAATTATATGATAATTTTAAATTAGCAGATCCAACAGAAAATGTTATTTTATTTAATGTAATTCAACCATATTGCCGGCACTATAAATGGATTAAAGATACAAAGATTTTTAATGGTTTTTTCTTGTTCCAGGCAATGATAAATGACAATGCAGATGAGGTTGTTTTAGAAACTGAAATAACAAACAAACCTGCACTAAAACTTTATGAGAATCTTGGCTTTGTAAGAGATAAACGCTTATTTCGGTATTACCTTAACGGAGTAGATGCACTGCGATTGAAATTATGGTTAAGGTGAAATAAGTAGGTAACAAATGGAGATATTCTCAATGTTGTGTTACATACTGGAGGCAGACTGGTCTCAAGCATATTACTTATACATAATTGTAAAACAAAGTACTGTTGTTAATATAACCTTCTATTGCCATCCACTGAGGATATAGCCAAATGTATAGTTTGTTTCAATTATTTTTTAGTCATGTGATATGTTTTATTTTATGTAATTTATGTGTTGAAATTGTTAATAAATGTTTTCTCAATTCTTTTATATTGACTGTATAAGAATATAAATAGTTAATAATCAGACTAAAAATACACAACTTTGAAGAATATGCGTAGTCACTGATTTGTGTTCACCCATGGCAATATATTTTGTAACATTTAATAAGATACTAGCCAGATTTGATCCATAATCATAACATACATCTTCATATTAATATTGACAAATTCATGAACAGGCCTGTTTATTACACTATTATTATATATTATTATATTATATTTATCAGCCAGCCTAAAAACTTTTTGATCAAGATAGCATTGTTTTAACTATAGGCAGTAGGAACTTAAAATGCTTTGTGGGCTGATAAATGCTCTGAGAGTGTATCAAATTAATAATTGCTGCACAAATTTCTTCTTGCATATATTGCAAAGATATAAGTCTACACCAATATTTGAAGTTAATAAGTATTTCTTATCCGAGGTAATGGATTTTTCTCCTGAATACCACTGAATAAATTAATCTTGAATCTTATATTCCATGAAAATTGCCATTGCAGGTGTTCAAGTACCACTACAGAATTTTTTTAATGTTATACAATTTTTCTAGTAACCCTGCAATTAAGTTTCCTGCTATAAAAGTATTACAATGTATGATAAAAAAAACATGAAAATCAGTCCAGTTGTTTGTTTAGTAGTAATATATTTTCTTATGCTCATTATCTAGTAAGGTTTAGATAATGAGCATAAGAAAAAATTTTTTTCATGTCTTTAGTTGCATGATCAATATCTGGGAGAAATTATTGCATATTCCGGGACAAAATTAATAAAACATTTAAATGAGAGCACAAGGTAATTGACAGGTAAGTATCCCATCTAAACTGGTGAAGGTGTGTACTGTATGAGTAATGTAGCTACTTTCAACTTTATCCAACATATCCCCAATTGAATTTTTAATGTATAGACAGCATTTTTATTTTATAAATTTTTGAAATATCAAATTATTTTGCAAATTTTTGCTACTATAAATTCATAAATCAAATGCTCATTCTGTACAGTTGAAACATTTCAAAGCCTTAAATGAATCAATATTAAAGAGTTTCAATTGAGGATGTTTTCTTTTTATTTATACAACCCTTGAGAGTTCAGAGTTTTTCGTATTTATTAACTTTAATTCATAATTGTGTGATTTGTGTAATAGAATAATCTGTAACTCAGTGAGTTGGAATTTCACCAAGAAACATTTTGATGATATTATGTAGTGTGTTTATCAGTTAGAATGTAATTTTGTGCCAGTCATTTTATACTATGTAGAACAGGGTTGTAAATAATCTTTCAATTACTTAATTTTTAATATGTACAATAAAACTAATAGTTTTAGCTTAACACTTTATTTGATCATTTAAAATGTGAAAGTTTTAGTATTTGTTGATGTTCCATCATAAATGAAGGTATTATTCACAGGTTTGTATTGCTTAGTAACAATTTTAATAGCCTCATGAGCAACACAACCTCCAAGAAATGCAGAGACACTATGAATTTCTGCTCCTCCATACCTACACATCTCATGAATATGGTCATCCTTAGGGAATGGAGAACATGATATATCACTAAGAATCTTATTAACACATGTTTTTAACATGGCTATGTCACCTTCAGGCTCCCAGTCTCCAGGTGCTCTGCAATGTTCAGATCTAAAAATTTCAGCAGCCCGAAGTAAGATGTAATGTACCATCATAACATCTGGTTCTTCCAGATACCTAGATATATATGCTGCTACAGTACTCGCTAATTGATGTTCTGTAGCTATATTTGATCCTGTTATAAGATACAAGTCATGTGCATGTCTACAAAACAATTTTACATCACCTTCACTAATATTCTCACAATGTAGCTGAGCAATTATCTGTTGTACTTTTCTATAAATAATCTCTGTTTCCATTGCAGCTTGAGACCTGTATATATTTTGTAACTTTATGTAATGTTCCGTGGATGCCGTCATATCAGGTAAAATTCCTCTTAGAGGCAATTTACCCTTTCCTTCAGATTCAATGAAATTTCTCAATGCGGAACACATAATCCAAAAAGGTGAACTTTCTTTAGTTAAATTAGTAGCTGCACTGCTGTACAGAAGATTCTGAATGTTTGTAGGTAAGAATGTTGGCATTAAAGCAGTGTTTACAGCTTTCAGAGCTTCTTCAAAATTCTCTTCATTAATAGGTAAACCATTCTCATCTTTCCTTATAAATTCTTCAATGATAGTCTTCACCTCATTCTTTTGCTTTCTGCTCATAGGCCAGCAATTTGGGTTATTCATCTGCCACTTCTGAACGGCTTTATATAAAATAACTATCCAAGGTATATGACCATGATCTTTTAATTCAACACCATCTATGTCAAACCCATCAAGATATTCGGCAAGGGCAGGGAAAGGCACATCTAAACGTAAATCAGTTTGTTCATTATCTGGATGTGTTTCGATTACTGCATGCTCTTTTATTTGTATTCTAAACGATCCTAAAAAGCCAACTGACCTGCATAAAATAAATGGCACATTAATATCCCATAGGTGCTGAGCTAAATTTTGAATTGTCTTATCCTCTAAGGCTGTGGCTACAACTACACTAAATGCCTTGAAAAAATCTGGATTCTCTCGTAATATTTGATCTGTAGGCTCCTGAACAGCATGTCCTTGAACTGCTGGATTTAATTCTAATAACAGTCTCAAAGCTTCAGAACCTCTGTTAAGACCATTGCTGGAGGATTCTAAAAAAAAATTATTTCCAATATCGTCCTCACAAACAGTTTTATCATCTACTATGGTAATTGAACCTACGCCAGGTAGCACAATTGATTTCAAAACTTCAGTACCCAATGCGGTTGCGTTTATTAAACAAACGTGTCCGTTTTCAAGAGCTATCTGTCCATGATCTCCCCACAGTCGAAGTTGTCGGTCATACTGCTTAGTTTTTTCAGTTTGTTCTGGTGATTTTGGAGATGGAGATGCCATTTTAATGTTAAAACAGTTTACAAGTGCTTACTTTAATTGTTGCCGAATAATTGTATATATTTTCTGTCTTTTTATTAATCCGGATATATTTTATACCGAGAATTGCAATTATATTTTTATTATAAAAGAAATATAACCAAAACAACAAAATCAAATAAAATCAATCGAAACTGACGTTTGCTGTCACACAGTCACAGTTTAGTAGCATAATTCGCCACAAAGGCAGGCAAGGGAATTTTAATCTTGGTTCTTAGCATAGTTGTATTGTAAACTCCGTAAATAGTTTCGGTTTTCTATTCTAGTAATTCACTTTATGGAACTGTAACCATTTTTACGCAATTTTTCGTATGCCAGCGCTATTGTGGTACGTATTTGAAACTATTTTTACCATTCTTCTGGATTCTTTCAAATTTCAGTCCATACAAGATACTTAGAATAGATTAATATAATAGGATTTATGATAGTAATCCTTATCTCTATCCTCCATACAGATAAAATGCCATTATGCCATACATGGATCAGCATTGCAGCTTGCACTATGCAGCCTGCATTTCTGTCCGGCTTCAGTATTGTTTCGCTTCTCACACGAGTCGGTGTTTTTACACTTAAAAAAATCTATTCTGCTGTCTTATGTTTAACTTATGTTTAATCTAGCTATCATTTCCGCATCCCAGAAGCTACCTTTTAAAGCTAATGGATGCGTAACTTTAAAGTTCATGGTCAAAACTCAATTAAAAGGAAGTAAATCCTTTTAGATTACATGTCTAAAACAACAAGATATTGGGAAGTATACTGGCTATGATTAAGAAAGGGTGGCTATAATTTTTATTAAAAGCTTATTTTAATTTGTGATTGGGTTTATTTAAAAGGCTTGTTAACCATTCTGCACGGCGAGCGGACTGCAAAAAGTTTGCAAGCCTCGCGCAGGACTTAGAGGCATCCTACTCTGCGTTGTAGCTTGCCTTGCAGCCTTACATTTTCCACATCACAAAATCACACAATGTGCCTAAAAAAGTCACTTTAACCTACATGGAGGTTCCGTAGTGAGATAGTTGGTGTTAAGCAAGAGTCATCCTGCTGTGTTGCCGAATGCAATGCAGGCTGCAACAACATAAACAATCATGCATTTTGTGATAAACTGCTAGGCGGACTGCCATTCAGGATAGTGAATGGGCCAATATAGTCTGGCCATCGAAAGTTGAACCTGGAATTATTTGCAAACTTTTTACATGGCAACTCTAACACGAATGTCAACGTCAATTTTGACAAACAAGATGGCGGTTTTCGTTTGGTTGCGAGTGGATTTACCTGTGTTGATACTTTGGCGGAGTCCCATCTTCCGGACACAGCCTTGTAAACCGGGGCTGCTGTTTTTACAGAAAGTTGCCACCTCTCACTGCTCCAATAATTATTCCCTAGTGAAAATACCCTTTCAACAGCAGCATTAGTGCCTGGACAACATAAGGAAATTTCTATTACGACTTTTGAATTTTCATGTGAGATATGATCTACTCTAAAATGCCGAAAGATTTCTACCCATCTTTTGTCAAGATCTATTTTCTCATCGTTCCATTTCTTCAATTTTTTTTCAATTAAATATATATAATAAATATACTTTTTGAATTTCTTCAAAGAGAAAATTGTCATTAATAACAATATCTTTTACTTCCTTCATTACAAATTCGAATGCTGAAGAAACCGCAAGCAATATGCGCGCGTGAAATTTAAATCACTGTCAAAATAATTTTACATATTATTTAATTAATATGAGTATAAATAAGTACTATAAAAGTACAGGAATTGAAAAGAGTACGGTTTGCGAAAAAGAGTACAAAACTCAGTAAATGAGTACAGTTGGTCACCTTATCCTCCTAGCGCCCACGGTCTTTAAAAAAGTACTTCAATGAAATAGTGATTAAAGCCCAACACTAAATCCAATTCCGTCAAATTATGCCCAGGGTACTATTCTAAGTACCCAACTTTAACCATTGTTACTAATTTTAAGTTACCACCTTTGTTATATCATAATGTTATATCTCCGAACGTATGTTCGAGGTTTTTGCTTGTGTATGACCAAGCACCAGTGCCAAAAACACAAAAGAAATTTGTCTTTCTTGACTTAAAATGGAACAAGATCATCGAGTGTGAAAATTAATCTTAATTTATTCATGAAATCTCTACGATTTGTGTTCATGTGCTTATCAAAAATAGTTCCTCATGTACTATATTTGCTGTTTACATTAAAACTTTATATGGATCTGAGATGTAGTGAAAATGATCA
This sequence comes from Dendrolimus punctatus, assembly GCA_012273795.1. Classification (NCBI taxonomy): domain Eukaryota; kingdom Metazoa; phylum Arthropoda; class Insecta; order Lepidoptera; family Lasiocampidae; genus Dendrolimus; species Dendrolimus punctatus. Next base: position 9,463,148 of record CM022542.1, on the reverse strand, counting down.
TAATTCAAACTTTAAGATCTTTTAATAGGCCTTTGGTTATATAACGACTATCATGATTGTTTCGAATGTTTTAAATAAATAATAATAAAATAATTTTTTCTCTTAATTTTAAAGGATTATTTGTTATTAATTATTTTTGGTTTTTAAAGTTAAATTTTATTTTAATCGTTTTGAAGATGGTTGAAAAAAAAATTACGTGATAAAGTTTCTTGTTTGTAATCTAGTGCTTTTGACCCAAAGGCCTACCAAAAGGTAATCTATTTTTACCCTTTTTTTGCTTTTCCTCATTCACCTGATGCAAGGAAAAAATATCATACTTGTGCGATTACTGTAAGATAAAAAATTTAAAGTTCAAAGTCTTGGGTTTTCGCCATTGCAACCTTTTTTAAGGACTTTGGGCGTTTACTTTATGAAAGCGTTGAACAACCCGGGCGTCAGGAGGTTAAAGACAGAGAAAGGATTCTCTGTCTACGGGATTTTTATACTATCTGGAAACCCTAACAAAGTGACAACTGACAAATTCACAATGACTCGAGTGCAGTTTTTGTAAAGTGCATCCACTTTGTCACTGTATTATTTAAAAATAAAATTTAGGAAAAATATTAATTAATACAATTAAATCAAATTAATTCTATAATAGTGAAATGTTAATAATAAAACGTTCTTGCACGAATGTGTTTAGAAATGAATTTACAAACACTATTTCAGGATTTTAATCCTAGGTGAATATAATTTATGATATTAGATTGTTCTGAATTTAGATTGTTATGTTACTCGAACTGTTAGTGAGTAATTAATGTTTGTTTTTTTGCAGTAAATTTGTTGTGCACACCTGTTTGCTGATATTCACAGCACTATTAGCATTAAAATTAGATAATTCTATAACATGGTCATATTGGGCAGTATTTACTCCAATATGGGTATGGAAATTCCTGGTAGTCTTAGGTGCTACTGTTGGCACCTACGTTTGGTGGCAATACCCTCATTTTCGGTAAGTGTTTGAAATGTAACCATTTACATATATGTAATATTGCATAAAATAGCATTTCACCCTTTCTCTTGATTTGATAACAGTCTACAATATTTAATATTACCTATTACAATCTCACATATGAGTCATGTTGGTATTATGATATAAAATATTAAAGCAGAATGAAGAAGTTTGTACAAAACCTTTATTAATGTTGGACCTGACTGTCCCAAAGAGTTGCAGTTTAGAAAATAGTACATATTGGCATAGAAAATAATAACATACACTGAGCCAGAGGCAATACTTGTATTTGGTAACACAACAACAAAAGAAATAGATACAGTAAAGTTAAAAGAATCTCTAAAAATAGTTTTCTAAAAACATACCAATAATGTAATATTTAATTTAAAATGCAGGGTTTAACCATTAGCATTTACAATGAAAATCTGAAATCACCGGTTATATTTTAAGGAAACTTGTGAAGTAGCTTTGACCATTGTCGATTAATGTAATCCTCACATTAAAGTGCTTCTCTTACAAAAAGAATTGTAAAGTTGTGGTAGATTAGTACACTCCTGATACCTTCAAATGATGTCAGATTGAATCCTAGTGCACATGCACCACATGCTAGATTTTCAGACCTAAAGAATATATCACAATTAGTGTGTGCTAATGATGAAAGTAAAACTTTGTGATAAAACATGTTCAGTGACATAAATGGTGTGTAAGATCTTTTTGGGTATACACCTACCTAAATATGGAGAGTAAGTTTTTTTAAATAATTCATAAAAAAGAAAAATTAAAACTCTTTTGTTGTAAAGAACTGTGTCACTTATTTAGCTCATTAGAGATAAAGAGTACATTGGAACAATGCCTCTCGCTGTACCTCGTTAAAGAGCTGAAAGAGAGTCATATTTGGCCAAATTTTAATTTGTATTCCCACTCCATAAACAAAAATGTTTGATCTTAATTCAGAGATATTGAATCAGCTGTAGGATATTTATGATCTAATATGAAAGTATGTGTAAATAAAAATCTTTTATTTTTAGGTTAGAAGGTGAAGCGTACATTCACTACAAAGCAATGTTGATAAGTCTTGCCATTCATCTTATATTGCTCATGTTTGAACTGCTTGTGTGTGACCAGTTAACCACGGGACGCCATGTTTGGATACTAGTCTTCATACCTTTGATCTTTATAAGTATAGTTTCCATTGCTATCTGTATATGGTCAGTGAAACATGATCGAAGTTATGAGGTATGTACTAATTAATTATCACTATTAATAATACTAAGTAAAATTTGTGTGCATATATATTATGCCATCAGTTCTTATATCTTACCAATACATCATTTGGCTTAAGCTCCATACAATTAATGTCAAAATTCAACAAGGCAATTGAATGTATATGAACCTACCATTAATCAAAGGACTCTGTGCCAAGACAGAGGTACAAAATGGTATATACAAGGTATATATATGTGCTATGGAAAATTGGATGCAAATGTGACATATACTTAAACCTTTTGTATAAAATTAATTCAAGTCATATTATTTTATATATGAACTAGGCTAATGCCTGCGATTTTGTCCATGTTTGGCTTGAAATACTCGTGGGATAACCGAGACAAAAAGTACCACAGAGTTAAAAAATAACGTAAGGTATCATTTTAGTGAAAATTGTGTGGGAATAAGCCAATTTTTATGCACCCAACAACTTCCAATTAACCAGCAAGATTCCCAGGGTAAAAAGTAATGCAGTGTAAGTCTAAGAATTAACTGTCGATCAGCAAAAACCGCATCAAAATTGGCTCGGTAGTTGGTAATTAATTATCACATTTTTTAATTTATTTTATACCTGCCATATCATTAAACCTTCCCCGCCTGTCCTATTCTCGCTGCATCAAGTAATTTGTAAAATTACATTAAAAGCGCACGACAAGAGATGCAACCCCGGTTCCGTCTCAGTACATCACTCGCACCACACGCATACATTTCACCACACGCATACATTTCACCGCTCTGTCGTTATAAAACAAAAACCGCTATAACAATTAAGACTGCGCACGTCTCGCGAAGTGACAATATATAAATAAGTTAAAAACTCTTCGGACCTGTTGCTGATCTGGAGCAGAAGAAGAGAACCAACAGCAGCTGCATCCGGTGAATTCCTTCCACCCCCATTGAACCAATCTACAATCCACAAACACCTCAAAATCAAATGGTGATTTTCCCACCAGTAGTTTTTACGTGAATCCCAAACAAACAGACAACAATCTAAAAAAATGCTTTCTATTCTACATTGTTTATAGTCTATTTTAGTTGTTTTTTTAAATAGCTCCAATGTACAGACACGGCATGTTTAGAATTTTATTATATTATATATACAGGTGAGTTTTTCAAGTGGGCCTTCAGAGCCCAATTCTAAATCATGTTAAATAGCGAAAACCACTTTTGTATTATAATACCAAATCATAGTATAGCTTATAAGGATCCATCTCTCAAGGAATGATGAACGGCTAACCAAGGGAAAGGGTTGTTTTGCGCAAAATGTTCTATTTTCCATATATTAATTACATATCAAATTGCATAGTTTGACTGCACCACATTTAAACAAAAATAATTTTTACCTATTGACTGAGTTCATTATGATTATTAATTCATAGATTCCTATTGAAAATAAACAAAAACCATAATTTCCATATTGTGTAAAATGAGGTGAGGTTTAATTAATGTATGAAAATAGAACATTTTGTTCGAATACAACCTTGGTTTACCACCATTTGCCATACCTTCACAGAAATTAATCCCGAAAAGCTGCTTCCTGATTTGGTGTAAGAAACGGGTAGGTGTGTTTATTTTTTCAAATTCAGCTCTCTCGACTCTTGATAAGGGCAATTGGATTAAAAAAAAAACTAATGACACCACTTTAGTATTCGTCAAAATCGGCCTCCAGAGCCGGCCACTCCTTTGAGTGTTTTTTGCTATTTCTTATAGTTTGGGATTTGGCCCTGAAGGCCCTCTTGAAAAATTCACTCTATATGTGTCAAGCTGTGTTATCTTAATGGCCAAGTCAAACATCTCATTAAAATAATGTGCATTTCAGTTCAAAATTTGCAGTATTTCTGATATGTGCATATTGTTACATTTACCATGTGTTTGTGGAAAATAAAAATATCATGAGGAAATCCATGTGTATCTCTGTTGGGCCGGTCCCGGTAGCATTACTAGAGTATTATCCTTTTCAGCTGGAACTCTTCTGTGCTGTAAATATACTCCAGTTCATATTTTTGGCATTGAAATTGGATGATTTCATCAACTGGTCCTGGGAGGTCGTTTTTGTGCCTCTCTGGATACTCATGTGCCTCAGTCTCGTGGGTGAGTACATTATATTTTATTTGTTTCTCTATTAACTCATTTATTTATTTACTTCCATTTATATGTATGTTTTATTGGGATTTTTCTTGTGAAACTAAAATGTATAATAATCTTGTGTTCGGAATTAATTTCATGATGCCTTTTAAGAATGAATAAAGATATTTTACTTAATAAATAATGTTGTAGGGGTATTATACAGCATAATTTTTGCGGGCATCCTTTTGCGTACGCCAGATGTGAACATACAACAAAGACGAAACAGTTTCAATTCTGCTTTGGCATACACCTTCACTGTTATACCCATATTGGTGTTCCAGGTAAGTAAAATAATACTGTAATATATCACGAATTTAAAAGCATTCACTGTTATCTTGTCGATTACTTCATCCAGACTACTAAATTATAAACTACCTTCATTGAACAAAAAAAAACATTTTAGCAAAGAAAAAATAATTTGAAAATAGGCCAAATGTCTGCCAGTCCGAGAATAGTTAACTATAAAGACATAATGAATATTTGTTTTAGCCACTTAATTGAAATAAATTTAATCTCATGGGTAAGTTAGACTCTCATAGAACTGTAAAATCTTATTAGTATTATGTTTAGAATGCCGTCGTTACTCTTGCTCAGCAAGAAAGCTGTTTTCTTAAGATATTGCATCTAATTTTTCAAATTCAGTACTCAAAGGTTGCGCTTCGCAACCTTTGAAAGTATTCTATATTAGAAGTTTGTTCAATGTAAATATCTATACCGTCAATGAGGCCACCATGGAACCAGATACACTGGATACGTTGCGTGTGAAAAAGAAGGAAATCTTGCGAAGCTCTGATATTGATGAATAAATAATAGAGGTGACTAGTAATCATAATCAGCATTTAAGGCAAATCTTATCGTATTCTTAGTTGAGGATAAATAAATCATTGTTGTTTGAATAAATAAGAAAGAGTAATAAAATGTCATTAACTATAATAACAAATCACTTTGATGATTCCAGGTGTTATTCACAAACAAATTGGATGATGGATTGGCACTTACATACATAGTGGTTGTGAGCCCGCTTTTCGTTAGTTACGCGACACTTATTATTATGTCTTTCAGTTCTAAAGGAGGGAATAAATGTAAGTTCAGTTTTTTTTAAGGTATGGAAGAAATGTAGAATTTTTAAATTCGCGAATTAGATTAGGCTCTTATAAAGTAAATAGTAACCAAAGATATAACATAAAAATAGAGCAAATGAAAGGACATGTAAAAATTGTCCAACAACAGCTAAGCGATTCTTTGAATTTGCTGACGGAAATGTTGCAACGCCAGAATTACCCCTTATTTTAGATCAATACTAACGCACAAACCGTTATTTCAGATGATAATCCGCCTAAATTCAAAACTTGCATTCTGGCATCACAGATCGAAGTACTTAAGTAATTATTAATTTGAGTGGCTTATTATTATCTTAAGTTTCAGTTTAAAATTAAAATAAATCGAGTTCAAAAACTAAAAAGTATAAAAAAACTTATTTCTAAAGCAATTTTTAATTATAATATTGAGGAGGTGGTGATGATGAATGAGATGGTGATGATGGTTGATGCGGCCGTTGAGCGGTGTACGGAGAAATAAAAGATTGCTTGCGTCGTACACTTTTAATCACACACACACTCTCAATGTTACAATATTATAGTTCAGAAGGATTTTGATATGAAGGCAAGCAGCGAGCGCGAAAACTAACGTTTTATACACGGGCACGTATGTCGTGCAGTCGCGTTGAAGACGTGAGTCGGACTGTGCCGAGATGACCCGAAATAAATTCGGTTCTCGAGTGTTTCGCGGCAAGTGGATTGCCGCGAAAAATTGTGGGCGCGCACTTGTTATAAACGGCGCGATGTTTTGCTTGCCACAGATAAATATTGGTTCCGCGCTTGCGTGCTTGTTTTTATGTTGGCACTAATGTCGCCACAATATCTTATTTTTAATATATATTATCTAAAACATCTTAAAGTCGGTGCTTAGTAATTTTCCAAACAAGTAATTTTTATATTTTACTTTGCACCGACTTCAAGATGTTTTAGATAATATACATTAAAATTAAGATATTATAATTAAAAATAGCTTTAGAAATAAGTTATTTTATACTTTTTAGTTTTTGAAGTCAGTTTTTTTAAATGAAGTTTTTTTTATTTGTTATTTGTTACTTGTTAGTGTCTAGCTATGGGTAGGCCTACGAAAAGTGCCGCGCGCCTTAAAAAATGTAGGTCCCAAGAAACGGGAATGGAAAAAAAATCATAGAACAAAACTACTGGGCCTAACTATGTTATTTTTTTTAGGGGACCGAATGTCAGCTATTCTGCATCAAAATAAAGAATCGCGTAAATCGGATCATAAATCAGCGTAATCGGTGTACACTGTACAGACATGAAAAAACAAAAAAAAATAATCACATTGAGAACCTCCTCCATTTGAAAGTCGGTTAAAAACGACTAGTTTTTTAGAGATAGCTATGAATTATTTTTTCTTTCAGGGTGGTTTGGCATTCGGAAGGATTTCTGCCAATTCCTACTCTCGGTGTTTCCATTACTCCAAGAATATGCAAATATCGCATACAACAATAACATGAATAGTCGCGGTTCGAACGTCGTTCCCACAGAGCCGCCTGTCAATCAAGAACCTTACAGGGACGAAGACACGAACAAAAAAGTGAAGGATAGTAAAAAATCACAAAAAAATCAAAAGAAAAACGAAACGTTGAAGCCAGTTGTGCCTATAACTTGTATAGATATGCCGGATTAATGTGCTACCTATGGATTATCGTTGGTAAGTAATGTGTGTTCACTTGTTAGATATTCTTAGACTGAATTTTTTTCTTGTCATATGTCATGGTGCTTTGTGATTTTGTTTACTTCACCAGGAAAAGATTTTTAAAAGCTATATATGTGATTTTTTTAAATCTGGTAGGTGCTAAAATCTTACGCTCAACTATGTCTCTAATGTATCGATTTTAATTAAATTGTTTTATATATAATTTAATACAAATTCGTGCTAAGGGAATTAAACAGAAACTTGTAACAAATGTTCAAATAAATATACGAAAATTTTAGATCAATTAAATATGAATAAGCTGTGGGCTTTTAGTAATGATCTCACCATGTCAGCCCCAATTCTATATAATATAGAATAAATTATTATTTTATTAGACTATTTATGTATTTATGGGAAATGTTTTATTTATATGTGATCTACATTCATTAAAACAATTATAAAATTACATACTATTGAATACAATGTAAGAAAAATTATTTGTATTGTATTCTACCCATAGTCCCTCAAGACTATAAGTAGAATAATGAGCTCAGATCACCGTCTTCTATGGGTAAGGTGCCCAGAAGGTTGGCTACGTTCTCTACTACGTCTACATCTACATTCATTATATTTATATATTATCTACAATTTATATGTAGATTGTATTCTAACGTTATGAACTATATTATATGAACAAATAAATTACAAAGCAATGGAAAATTATTATGAACTAGAATTCAACCGCGGCTTCGTCCAAGTTCGGCAAGATTACAGTAGTTTTGTAATATTCAAAATCAAAAAGATATTTCCAACAGGGCAATAGATTTTTAGTATGAAAATACATTAATCCGGTAATTCCCATAATAACCCGGTGTAAATAATGTTACTAAAGGTATACACAACTACAACTGTTCTGCCAACTAATATTAAAAATGTCTAAAAAACATAAAAACCGTTGCAGTCAAAAAAATTCACTGGAATCAGATTTCTTTTTCACTTCTGCCACTTTGAACCATTCCTATAAAAATTCTCGCGGGATTCCCGGGATAAAAACTGCCGTAGATCTACAGTCTGACAATTTACTATCGATTAAGGAAAACCGCATCGTAATCGACCCAGGAGATGTTATGTGCATCCCGAACAAACAGACAAATACAAACAATCAAAAAACATCAGACAACAATTTTTATAATTTTATAATATTGTGTATTAAATTATGTCCTATGTAATACTCTACACCTAATGGTGTAGGTACATCGCCAGATTAATTTATAATATTCCTTAAGTTAGGTTGTCTGGAAGAGATTGCTTAAGCGATAAAGCCGGCCTATTATTTTACCATGGCAATATTGTAATCATACATTTTTTATTTTTTTTGCAATTCTGTAATTGTTGAGCAAAACATCTATATAATTATTAGGATATAGATAGATATTTACATAAATGACAATTTATTTTAACAGTTTGATTAAAAATTCAGATTTAAATGAAATAAATAATTCAACCATCATTATTTTAAATTATAGTTTGTCCGCGGCTACGCTGCGTGTCAAGCCCTCGGCAGTAGCTTTATTTAACTTAAATAGATACTTAATTCGGTTTTTGTCATATAATTACATACAATAATACCTAAGTTCATATAGTCTATGAAACTACTCTCAAAAACATAGAGGTGAGTCGAATCCTACCTGATTTAAAGTATTACAATAAACGACATGTTGTTTATAACAACGTACGTATTTTTTAGTGAATTGAAAAACGCAATTGCAGCGCCCTCTGTTTTGTTAATCCGTCCATTCTTAGGAAATTAATAACTTGTTAAGCAATTGTTTACAATTTAAGAGGCGTTTATACGTAAAGACAGTATTATATCATTTAATTTTAGCAACTTTCCATCAATATTTTGATATCTTTCAAAAATATATATATACCAAGGAAAGTCTTAAAGCACTATGATATAAGCAATACAGAAATTCTAGTTGTTTCTTATGTAAATAAACGGGCTTCTAAATTTGCAACTGAGCAATATTAAACAATTTGTTAAGTTTGGTATTAGCGCTAAGCTATAAAGTTCATTGTAAGTTATTGTAAGAAAGATATTATTATTATGAACTTATTTTTTACTGTTATTCGCGAGTGCAGAGTAATTGATATGTTCTTGTGTACACAAGGTTATTAATTGCAATGTATACAATGTTGGATATTTTAACACAATAATTAATTGTCTTACTGATTATTTTGAATTTTTGAAAGAATGTAATCGAAAATCGAATATGTTTATTTATTTTATAGTTTCTCATGTACAGTCAAAAATGTAAAAAGAAATGTATGTACCAATATGTAAAGGTTAGAAACATATATGTTGTTTCTTTATTAGACAATCTTCAGTAGCATAAATGTGTAAGCTGTCAATGATATTTAATGAAGTAAAATATTTCAACTATAGCAATAATTTCGAGTGTCTTTAAATATCCATCCACGTCGTCACATCCATTGCTGGACGTAGATCCTCCAAGTAAAATATATTACAGCATATATTTCTAAAAACATTGACTGTACCAGGAGGAAAATTGTCTAATTTTGTGCTATACTTAATGATGCGTCATAATACATTGGGTAGACAACGAATCGTGTCTTGGTTCAACTAATATCCCGTCTATTTTATTCAAAGCAAGCTCCATAAGAAAACGTTGTTTAAAGTTTATATATACATAGGTATATATAAATTAAATCTAATTCCTACTTTATAGATTTATTTTTATATTGTTACATGCCGACAAAGTGAATGCACACCCGGTTTATTACCTTTTCAGCTTTGGACTTCTTTTGTTTACTTTGTGTTTAAAATTTGCAATTAGACAATAGGCTATTGTTAGATTACGGCTTCTCGGAAACTTCAGTCCATGGAGTCGATTGTTGTATGTAGATTGTATAAAACGATGCCCGATCTCAGTCAAGCGATGGTTACGATATGAGCAAGACGTGTGTAGTACATTCGATAAGCGATATAGTGACGGACTTTGCGCGTGTTATTGGATCGTGCAGTTTATGCTGGTTGTGTCTAGTTATATTTGTACCTGGGTTATACGTGTTTGTATAGTTCTATTAAATTTTATAGTAATTCCAATTCCAACGTCATTTTAATTCGAGTCCTGTAGCTCGTAACAATATATTAATAAAACTATTTCTTTTCCAAGAATTAATCATAGTTAATGGAGTAAAAAATGATCATAAAAAAAATAATATCAAAATATGGGTTATGTAAGCGACGACACTTTACCTTCGATCGGTTATCATGCGTGACTCATTGTCCGCCAAAGTAATGTGACTCACCATTGCTTGTCCATTTTTTTCTTGCCATTTAAATTGTGCTTAGGTACAGCACTAAAATAAATTTAAAAAGGCTCAAATTTATACTTCAAAATGCTGCGTAAAATGAAAAATAATCATATCGGGTGCTAATGGATTTAACATTTTTAATCTGTAATGCTTTTAGACAATGTTAGGTGATAAATTGTAGTCATATCAATTAAAGCAATTGTGTGAATTAGTGGATCAATATCTTTCTTCGCTGAAATTAGCTAAAAAGTACTGTATATATTTATTTTATTTTAGGCAAATGCATATAAAATATAGTAACAACAAAATAAAGAAAATGCTGTTAAAAGCCTCCACTTAGTGGTATACAACATATAAATGTAATGATCAAGTTATAATGAACTAACATGTTTTTGTTTATTATCACATCAAAAAACCTAATATTAAACAAGGCCTACATCAAAAAATCTATAAGATACTTGTATGCTTTTTATGTCACTTTTTTGGGGGCACGCTTATTCTCGAAAGTTATAAGTCTATAATTTTTTGTTTGTAGCTCCACTCCAAAAAACATTTTTTGTGAAGGTTCGTAAAATGTTCAGTTTTTATAAAAAAAATCGATTCTCAACATTCGCTTTAAGGGCACTGTCTGCCCCCACAAAAAGCCTTGCTTGTATGTGTAAGTCTTACTCTGTCTAAAGAGACGATAACTATCCATAATAAACATCTGTTGCGAAATTCGAGGGCATTGAAAAGTAATGTATTACTCACGCTCCACAGTTTTAAAACAATGTAAATTTTGTTATAAGTGGACAATAGATTGGGGTATTCATACTTTTATAAAACACAAAAGTTGTCGCTTGGCCTTATTACAAAACCTAGTTTAGCTGAGATAGGAATGATGAGTTATATGTGTTATAATTGCCTATTTAAATTAAATATTTGACACTGTTCGACAAACAGTACAGTCATTTTGAAAAATAGAATTAACTAATGAAATGTTTTTAGTATCTCATCTCAAATATGTTGCATCCTTGTTCCGTTTAGATGTGATAAAAGTTTATATAAATAGATATTTAGTAAGTAATTAATTGGATCATTTCCGTATCTTACTACTATGGATGAATTCTTTACAATAAATTGTATATGTATACCGAAGGCGGCTAATTGCTATTCATAAGATTAAACAAGAATCAATACTATATTAGAAATGTATACATTTTTCTTTAATTAATATTTCAAAAGAATCTAAACAGCTAACTGGGTACCTAAAAAGTATTTTTATAAAGTATTATTGTCTAGACATTATTTTTGGTTGGTGAAAGTTAAATTGGAAATCGATCTCAGATATTTATTTATTTGCCTTAATTACTGACTGGTGAAGTTAATCTAAATTATATTTTCGCTGACTTATAATTTCAAAATACCTATCTTTCCTCTTCCAAAGTTTTCCAGTCTCCTGCTAATTCCCTGACGTCATCTCACCTTGCCTATTGCCTTTTCCTCTTATCATCCATGCGTTGCTATTTTGTCAGTATTTTCGTCCATTATTCGTCTTTGATCTCAAAATTTTAAAAAAAATACACATTTATTTCAATTATTTGGTTACAAAAAAATAAATATTTAAAAAATGAAGGATTTTAGTACTGTTTACCCCTTAGCTTTATCTTAACATAAATTGCAAATACAGCTACCAAAGCCAATATTATCATTAAAATTGTAGTAACTTCAACTAATCTTGACAATAGAAATATATTATCCATTATATTAATATTAACAATATAGTATGTTGTGTAAATTAACTTACAGGGCGTAAATAGATTTTGATTTCTGTGATATTTTCTTCCTAACATGTCGCAGTGCTGTATGTAAATGTTCAAACAATTATTACCTGATTATTTTGTTAACGATTGTGTTTATAGTTGTTATGTGGAAATATAACTTACAATTATAAAATATGTGCTTTATTTAATATCTTATATATTTTATTTTGGCACTAATGGCTATAATTAATGGTAATTAATTACAAAGGTAAGTAAATATTATTCGAAGTTTAAAAGAAATATAAATATAACATGACCATATACAAATAATTAATTTAAAAAAATAGATGTTACCATGTTTGCATTTGCTAATATTCGATTATATGTGTATAACTCGTTCTCAATGTGATCTAAATTAATTTTTAAATTCATTGACTGCCATTAGTAAAAAAACCTATCAATTTAAACGCACTTTAGATGTTTCTGATTGCTAAGTAAATACCACAAACTACTATGTAACACTAAGATTTTGGTATTGCTATGCTATATAATAATTATCCAGATTTCATATTAAAAGCATGACACCAATTTTGATGCAAATGATGCTTGACACGACGAGCAACTGTTCGTGTAAATGCAAGTAACCCTGTTTACACTACACTATGTATCTGAACTTTAATCCTGTTCAATTTAAGTTATCATTAAGCTCGATTAGTCTGATTAAAAATTTCTGAAGGTTATTTAAATGCTGTAATATTGAAATGATATTTTCTAAAAGCTTTAGTTTATGTAATGAAAGAGTTAAACTTTTATTTACCTGCGATTACACAAGGCTAACAACTCAATACAAAGCTTTAGGAACTACCGCATAAAATTCTGCAATGTTATGTAAATGAAGAAGCCTACTGTCAGTTACATAATTTGCGGTATTGCTCGGAAGTCAGGGCTAATATTTATTTGATCACTACCTTGACCCGGCTTTATTGCACGGCATTGAAATCGCGTTTTCTCGTCAGCAAAATTATACAATCGTCTTGCTACAGTTTCAAAACAAACTTACAAGATTCAAGAAAGTGCTGATATTTTCTTCGTAATTTTTTTACATGCACTCTTAAACTTTCTAAGATTTATATAGTATTTTATTTCTATGTTACTAAGTACTATAATGGAGGATGATACACATTACAGCAGATCGAAACCTAGTTAGGTATACCTTATTTTTTCTAAAATCTAAAATTTTCTGTTTATGAACGTGGTTATTATAAATTATTTTTTAATTTCATACCCAACTTTAATTGTCCCTTAAGATAAGTAATAAATAATTAATTACAAAAATCTTTTGGATTATGTATTCAAATTATTTTCTAATGAATCAATATAGATAAATAGCTGTCCCGGCAGACGTCGTCCTGCCTGGAAAAGTTTCAATCGATATGCGATAGCATTAAATTTATAATTAACAAATAAAAAATAAGGGTTGACCGTAGAGGATTGAAAAATTATGGTTGTATGTATTTTTAATGCTGTATCATAAAAAATAAAAAAATATCTAGATAAAAAAAATTAGGGGTGGACTACCCGTAACATTTAGGGGGATGAAAAATAGATGATGTCCGATTCTGGGACCTACCCAATATGCACACAAAATTTCATGAGAATCGGTCAAACCGTTCGGAGGAGTTTAACTACAAAAACTGCGACACGAGAATTTTATATCTTAGATAAGTAGTAGACATTCTATGTAATTTTGAAGGTTGCTTATGTATCATGCGAGTTTCGTGCTTTATGCAATAACTATTTTTCATAATAGTATCAATTTGAATAGTAATAAATTCTCCTCTGAACAGCCATAAAAAAGTTTAACGATAGCAATAATGAGCAAGTTGTCCTACAACCTTAGAGACGCGAAGTTTGGAAAGCGGTCTGGTACCATGGCACGGACGTCTCTTACACATCGATTTTTTTGCTTACAAAGCACGGTATATTACACTCCACTTGTTACCATGATTCCTATTAGATAGCACAACAAAAAGTAACAAAATTTATTTTTTATCATATTTATTTTTATAAAAAAAAATGATTTCGAACAAAGTGGTTGGTAAAAAATGGATCAGCGAAGAGAGTTGGAAGAAGAAGAATTGTTTAGTCATTGTAGAGAAATGGAAATGGTTTGTTATGCCATTACCAAAGTTGTTTTAGATGCCGACAACAAATGGAAGGGTTCCGTTGGAAAAACTACTAATTATTCTCTTTCCAATCGAAGTTATATTATGGAATTAGTCAATTTACAGGTAATTTTAATATTTATTTAAAATAATAAAAACAGCTGTTTTGCGCATACAAATCTTATAGAAATATAACTGAATAAAAACAAAATTTGTAATCAGAGAATGTATAAGTATATTGTAATTTTGGTACAGTATTTCGCCATGTTTAATTTTAATATGATATTGCAGTAATAAAGGCACTTGTATTTCGCTGATTACGATTACATTTTTTCTTTCTCAGATATTAGACCAAATAATAGAGTATTTATCAAAAGTAGTAAAATCTTTTTACAAATTAAACCCAAAATTAGCAAGGCTAAAAAAAGACAATGGCCTGGTGCAAAGTAAACATGACCACATGTTTGATAAACTATGTAGCATTAGATTTATTATGTTGCAAGCTATACATGGTTTGATTGAGACGATACTAAACACTTGTCTGCTTCGAGAGGATTCGAGAAAGATGATCGAGTCGTGTTTGAGGTAAGATTAATGTCCATTAACTAAGCCAGCCAAATCGACTCAACCCCTAACTCCGCATCCTCCTCCTCCTTAAGTCGTAATCCTCATTCCTGAAGGTTACCCTTCCTCACTAGTTTTTCTTGTACTATTTTTCGCCTTTGGAGACGATCAGCAGTAATATACAGTGCGTAGTACAAGGAGTCGTTGAGTGTGGTGCGAATCTGTTCTAACCATCGCATCCGTACTACGCCTTCCAGATTTTTTCCTTCTATTTTGCAAATGACGATTAGTTTTTCTAAATTGTCACCTTGTTTACTGCGCATACATTGTTTTTATTATACAAGTAAATTAGCTTCGAGACGTTTTTGTGTTTGTAATAGTGTACGGTCAGCACGTAAAATAAATAAACGAATGCTTTTATATATTTTTATAGGAAGGTACTAAATATGAAATTAGTAACATTAAACGATATTTAAATAATAAAAATATATTAAACAAATTTTTAATACTAAATTGGTGATTCCTGTTCTGAAGAATTACATTTATTTTCTGATAGCACCTTTCCGATGGAAGTCAATGTCCGGTTGGTGTAGCAACTAATTGAGCGGGAGTCTTAATACTGTTCGGATTGCTATTGCACTCATTGTCGAAATATTTGTGCAAAATTCTTTAGTTTGGGAAGTCAAAAGGTTACCTCGACCACGTTTCAACATTGAACTACTTTTAATTAATAAATTTAATATCCAATAACAACAACTAGCAACAAATAATAACACTGAACAATAAATAACAAGAATGAACCACAAATAAAATCAATTAATTCATTAATTATCATACTAAAACCTCACAACAAATAGCAATGTTATTTACATTGCTATTTAATTATTGCATTATTATTTATTTGACTTTCACCATTGACCATAGAGTATATTGAATATATGGCCATTGACGTTTTATTGTAAATATATATTCTTCTTCAAAATGTAACGAACTCTTTTGCTGATTGTACTAACAATTTGAAATTTTAAGTTTGAAATTTTAATTTCTGTAAATATACAAATGCCACTACCAGAAACGCAAAAACTTCTCGAAGCTAATTTACCTATATAAGATATTTGTATAAATAATATCATTTGAAGCTTGAACTTTGAGCTTTAACGCAATGTCATAATAATGTCCATTGATTTTTTAAAATTAATGATGTCTCGACTTAAATTTATAAGAAAAATACGAATTTGCGAAAACGTGTCGTAGTTAGTAGTAATTATTTTACGAATTGAACAAAAACTGTTGAAAAATCATAATAAAATTTATGAAGTCAATACTTGTCTTAATTACCCTCTCTAGCCCTAATTACAGTAGGTTCTTCACCGAAATACATCCAGGAAAATATCAGTGATACCGTCTGGAGTCAGGCCGCCTCTACGGCCTCCACAAAATGAGCTCGAATTTTTCGGCCAAAGATATATCACCTTACATCGTGCAGATATATGTTATTATTTTAAAATTATGGTATACCATTGCTTAGCTGGTCAAATAACAATAACATCTTCCTTCTTTGTCTCTAGATCATACCAAAAAATTTCAACTATGTAATTATAATATCTAGCAGTCTATCTAAAGGAAGCCAAAAATTGTTTCAGTTTAGTTGCAAACACAACTATCTAATCGGGTTGAGTTACAAAAAGTTTGTCGCGAAATTCAATATTGGAAGCAATACGTACCCTAATACTATTACCAAAACAAAAACGATTACTTTAACGAAGATTGTACAAGTAAGTGAGGTTAATAATATTCTAGTTTAATTTAGTATTAATTTCTAGTGGACTCTCCCTGTAGTTTTATTGCCAAATTTTAAAAATTAGTTCACAGCTAAAGCTGGTAAGTGCGAGTTAACCCAAACACAGTAAGGCGTTGTATAGATACAAATACATTGTTTTCGATATTTATCTTATCAACGGAACTTGTTGCTAATCTACCAATTTTCGTTAAAGTATATTTAAGCTGTGCTTTGACATTTTTTAGAATTTTTGAAGCGAATATAGCTTGCCACTTATTTTAAGCAAGTATATCATTAAGGAAGATTATTATTTTAAAATATTTTTAACGATACCACTTGTCTGTGTATTCTATTCAAACTTCATCCCAAAGATATTAACTATGGCGACTTTACTATTTCACGATTTTCCTTCACTATTGTGTAATTTAGTATAACAGCAATAAAATACACCTGGTTGAATCCCATTGACGTGACTTTTTGAGTAAAATGGCATATACTGATATGACGATTGTATAAGTGTTCCGTTTTTGCCAAAATCGCTATGGAACCCTCAAATCACTATCAAGATTATACAGTAAGAAACGATAAATAGCAACAATTTATAACGTACATTTAGTATCTGAAAGACAATCTTAAAAAATCGTTGCCTTTATTGGGTATAGTCACGAAAGTAAACAAGTAGAGGGACAAAGTAGAGTATATAACATAACATAAAGCAATAAATCCATGAGTATACATATTGCTGAACTATATCATATATATTTATGGTGGTAATATTCATACAAGATATTGCTTTTTTGCTAAGATTTAGTATTTATGAATAACACTCAGAATGAGAATTCTAGTATAATACGGCCGGCGTCACTTGACGAATGTGAACATAGGCTCTGCGAACTTTAGCGCATGTAAACTCGTGAAGAAAATACAGTGACCAACTAGTACAAAGCAATGAAAAAATACAGGGATGAAGGGCGACCAATTGTATTCACTGACGAGTCGTATGCCCACTCATCACACGAGTACATGCTCTAAGTCGCAGAGCGTATATTCACATTTGCCAAGTTACGCCGGCTGTATTATACTGTTAGTATTGGTTTGATAATTCCACTTTGTAGCATAGAATTACACAGAATCTTAAAACAATGTTAAAATTATATACTTATATTTTTAGATTCTATCGAAAAGTCGTGCAGATATCAATAGCCAGCGCCTAATTAACTGCCTTGTGAAAGTATATAAACCAGAGACTAACTCGGACAATGATTCAGGCTCTAGTACTGCCGACAGTTTGGAAATTTACCAGTAGGTTTATATAGTTTTAACATTCTCCAATTCTTCGAAAGCATCTAATTAGAAGACTAGGAATGACAAAAGCCCATTAATTTTTTTACTGAAAATCTCTAAAACTACGTTTAAGATGAGTAATGACAATCCATATCAGTTTCGACATGCGTGGCGAGTTTACAGTCCATAACAGGGCCCAAGACCAGCAGTTGGCCGTTTATTTACTGATATTATCGATTAAAACCTAAAAAGAATAATAATCCACATTTCCTCAGGATGTCCCTATTTTTTCAGCTTCCAATTAATTGAGGAAAAGACCTCTTATACCGAACAAAGTTCTTTCCTTCTATAAGCTATTCTAGCATATGTCCTCTGTCACATCACAAATCATCATGTCATCCTTCACGTAATCCATCCATTTCTCTTTTGGTCTATCTTTGCATTTGTACCCATCTTCTAATTTAACATTCTTTTTGTCATTAATTATCATCCCTCATTTCTCTGCCGGTCAATAAGTATTAATTCTAATAAGGGTCGTTTTTGTAATCATCGTATAAAGTTATCAGTGGAATAAATTATAACCGGACTGAATTCAAACGTAAAACAGTTGAAGTGTTTTCTTCATTCAAGTCTCATTTCAATTTTCCCATGTTGTATTTTCTCTAGTCTATGAATATTTTTTATCTGGTGATGAAAAGTCGGCCCTAATTTTGACTTCTCAATTTATTTGCTTAATTCATAAGTTAAAGAAAGGTAACAATTTTTACAGTACATTAACAAGGCATATAACACCACCAGCGTCGAGTGCTTCCAGAGATATCGAAATCAATAAACGTCGGGAGGCGTTTATAGAGAATAAAAAGACTAAAATGAAGCAAGCCCAAAGTTTAGTAGAAATGAAGAACGAACAAAACAAAAGGCTCAATGAATCGGTGAATGGAAACAATTCTGACGGAGATTTGCCATACACCTCTTTGTTGACTAAAGAGAACGCATTAGAAAATATCTTTAATAATGAGGGTAGGGAATTTGTATAAGATATATCCCGTAATTTTCTTTGAATATCTTAAGGTAGGACCTGTATTTAAATGAATCTAAAACTGAATATGAACTGCGTGCGCCTCTCAATATTTTTTTAAATTAATTTTTAATCAAAAATGCAAACACCAATGGCGATTGTCACTAATACAGAATGCACGTATTACTGCAAACACCCAGGGATCCTCAATGATGTATATTTTTTATTTTAGCTATAGTAAATATCTAAATATCTAGCCAAAATCAAGTCGCCTGAGACACTTTTTACAATCTTGCAATACACAGAAGCCTTTTAGATTATGTACGAGTATGACTTGCTAAATCATATCTTTAACAAATCAAATAGCATATTAATTAATGTTAAGCAGTAATTGAATATTATTATGTTCTTTATACAACATGTACCAGATATTAGAACATCTTTGGTTATGACTGTTAACTATAATGATTCTAATAATATGCATTTCAGATAACGTAAACAGTATACTGCAAAGTGAGGAGATATACATTGAAATTCTTTTGGACACTGTTGCAAATTTAGCCCCACAATTACTTGGAAATAATGGAGTGAAAAAGCTTAAAACTGGTAGATATTCAAAACATTAAGAAATCTTAGTTTTTTTAATTTTATTTTGTAGTCATATAATGATACTGATAATATTTTGTATGAGTTACGTAAGATTAACCTTTAATTAATTAAAATAGGATAAACTATACGTTTCTTAGCACCCCACCCAATGATTAGCACCCAGTCAATGTATGCAATATTTTAAATAAATCGTAATAGTTTTCGTTATGTAACCATATAATAATATTAATATTTTCTTAAGTTTCGCGACTTGTATACATAATAAAACTACGTTTTAAGGGTTTGAAGCGCGGTAATTTATTTGATTTGGTTTATCCGACGTTTTGGCCGCTTTCCTGTGGCCGTGGTCACGGACGACCAAGATGACATTTGTCCAACGAGTATTGTTAAAGTTTTATTTAGCCTACAGCCAACTTGTTTATTTTAATTATATAGTTTTAATCTTGTTTATGGTATTATTTACTCTATGGGAGCATAATCTAATTTACCACCGCGTCACAACATGTTGTGGCTTGAAGAGAAGAAGCGGCGCAAGAAACTCTTCAGCAAACATACCTAGTTCTAAAATTTTTATATAATATTAAAATGGGTGGGTAGAAGGAAAAAACTAAATAATTATGTTTAAACATTAATAAATGAACAAGTTGGCTGTAGGCTAAATAAAACTTTAACAATACTCGTTGGACAAATGTCACCTTTGTCGTCCGTGACGACGGCCACTGAAAAGCGGCCGAAACGACGGATAAACCAAAATCAAATAAATTACCGCGCTTAAATCCGTTAAAACGTAGTTTTATTATATATAAAAATATTGTTATTATAATAGTATGCTAGAAAAAAATATAGATTTCTTAATGTTTTGAATTAAATAATAAGGTGCCAAATATTGTACTGGAGTCCAAACAATAGTATAATTTACCCTATTACAGCAATTATACCATATTCAACTTAACATGAGACAAACTGTAAACAAAGAAAATAGTGTTTTTCAAACTATTTTTATTTAATTAAAGATATGGTGCGTTTCATTTATTTGTTATATAAGAAAAATAAAACAAATTAACAAAAGTAACAAGGTCGGAACGAGAAATAAACGAAATTAATCCTACATAAAAATAAAAAATTATAATATGGTCAAAGAAATATACCTACATATATAAGTAAATTTGTAGGTCGTTCCCAAGCAAGTAAAAAGGCGGCGCATAAGGTGACTGAATATTACCAAAATATACTATGGGCTGATGTGGGCAGTTGCCTGGAACATATTGTTTTATGGTGGTCTTCATTTCCTTTGGCAATGAGGTATGGTAATGAACAATAAACCAAATATTTAAATTCCTTTATTAATTAATTCCTTGGTAGATAAGCTGATGTTAAAATCAATACATTATCAGTATTAAATTAATCTAAAAGTTCTAGTCCCTGTAAATATTACCCTGTTCTTGTTCAAGTATAGATTCAGGTTAAAGTTAGAAGTTATAGTAATTATCAAGTCATCAGTCTCCACCAACAAAAATCTTCAAAGTTTTTTCCTTAAACATCTAGAGATAAAAAAAATCGTCTTATAAATATAAAATATAATAAATCCAAAAACAGTCACAAACATTGGAAGTGAGTAAGTTTGTCACCCGTTGACTTAAATTTGAAAAAAATCGACGTGGTAGAGCCACGCTGGAATCTTAACTACAGTTCCCGGGGCCGGCTCGATTGGTTATTAACATCTTCTCACAGAATACTGGCGTGAAACGGATAGCCTTGAGCTAATCGTATTTTTTTTCCGCCTTCTCCTCCATCATAGGTTAAGATGGAGGTTCTTTTATTCTTTTCTTATTTATTTATCTTAAAGGTAAGGGTTCTTTATTTTGTTTCATATTTTTTGTTTCTTTTTAATTATTTTCTTCTTCTTTCCAAAAACTTATAATTTATTACATTTCTTACTTATGCTAATTTACACTTGCTTGTTATTTATATTATATTATATATTCTTAATATCTATTCGTATTTCGTACGTTGAGTGAGAGTTCCGATGGACCACTTAACCAACCCTTTATCCCATTCCTCCTATTTCATCCAAACTGCTGGCAACGCGTGAGCTTCGTCGCTGGTTTTTCCTATATATATAGTCGTTTATTAAATTACAATATTCATAACTTTTATTAGGTTAGAACGATCTTTTAGTTATAGAAACATTTAACAAATCAAATAAAATAGAATTAAGAATTTTAAAAGTAGTTAAAATGTAAACAAATAATATTGTGCGTTATAAATCCAATCAACAATTATCCGATTTATATCTTCCCTCCGACATATATATATATATATATTCGCCTCGTCGGGGCGGCACTAGGACTCCCGCAAGGATGCTATTGGAACACCCCGATTGGAGATACCCACTAAAACCCCTGGCTGATTCTCGTGGCATCCCGTGTCCGGGCTGTAGGCTCGCTCGCACATTCACAACTAGCCTGGACGGACTACTTCGACTAACTAGGGTGTGAGTTCGGTTTTTATGTGCGAGGGATCCCGTTCCCCGCAGGTCACCCGCACATCCGTAGCCTATGACGACTAGAGGTCGTCATTCACTACCCTCAGGGAGTGGGCTGGTCTGATCCCTCTTCCGCTCCGGTGCTACCTTTTCACTGACACAGACATTATGGTCTCGCAGAAGGAGACACCCGCGTCCCACGCTTCGGCGCTCCCGACTGCAACAAAGGTCTATAGGCGACTTTATATACTTTAAATCTTCGCAATATATTTTTTCAGATCCCCAAACACAAGTCAAAATTTAAGGGAATGGCTTTTTGCAACATTCAACGTAAATAGTAAGTATATCAATGTATTTTTATAAAGTGGAAAAGGAATAATACAGTGTATCAACCTGTAAATTTGTTTGGAAGCTCACGGTATATAAGCATATTATGATAAACAATGGAAAAATAAACCAAAAATAAATGAATGGGTCAGCAAGGTTTTCGTGAAATTTGATAAATATGTAGGTATGTACTAGATACAAAATAGAAGAAGATAATAATTTATTACTCACCAAATAAACAAGTAGGTACAAAAATAGAATATTTTGATTTGGAAAAATTGTATCTGCTTATAATTTTACGTGGAAAGCCCTGCTATACTTATGCTGCTCATAAACATCTGGCACTAATGTTGAGCGTTTTCAAATAAAATATTTGCAAGAATATGGACCTTTTACATAGTACAATGGATCCATCCATATGGATACTTACACTGTAAGTAAAAGGGGAAAGATAGTAATTTAAATTGAAGGTAAATACGTAAAAGTCTTTGTAAACGAAGCATCCATTGTTTAAAATATTTTACTAATGGTATCTCAATCTTTTTTAAGACTAATATGGACTATGGAATTTATTATATATGTGTACTATGGAATAGTACACATATATAATAAATATATGTGTACTATTCCATAATGGATGACATGCGACATTGATTTATTGTGACATTATTCATTTCAGATACACCTGAATTAATTTTATCTGCCCTAAGAATATTAGCAGACGCTTTGGGCTGCCATGTTACTTCGACTTCATGGGACAAGCATTTTGGGTATTTATTTCAACCGTATTTATATAAATTGCCTTATCGACGCCTTCAAGATTACGATGGATCTAAGAAAGTTAGGCGACCCTTCGCAGCCATGGTTCATGTGTGCCTTTTAATTCCAGAGCCACACTCGTAACGTGCCTCACGCCAACATCTTTGAAACTATATCCAGACTTATCCATTTACATATCTGAAGTAAGTATATATATTGGGTGATTCACATAATACTCATTCGTAGTGTACGCGGTTGAAACTAATTGTATATTCCAATTAAATCATAGTGCTTAAGAGCTAGCTTTTGGCAGTCATACTGTTTGGCACTAACTACAACAATCATAAGCTACCATTGTTTCTTACCATTTTAGTGACAGGATATCATTTTCTACACAAAGTCAACATCATATATAACTAAATATAATACATATATAAAGGAAGGGATAAAGTGTGCCAGTCTAGATTCATAATATTATGTAGTACACGCGTAAGTATATTTAATTGTACAATAGCCTTGGTCCACCTGCCGCTTACCTGCGTTAGTATTGTTGACAGTGACTAAATGCGCCTTACTTATAGCGTTAAAATAACGCTTCAATGGTAGCTACATTAGTACAGTATGCACATAATTTATCTGTCAATGTTTAACGTCATTAATAATGTCGCATCACAAGTAATCGGTTAGATTTAAACCCGTGACGTCCCACCCATCTGTGTGATACAGTCGGTAACATAAAGTATATCTATACATATAAGTAATAAAACTGTAGAGGTTGAATTTCTGTACAATGAAAAAAATTGCTAAAAACGGAGTCAGGGGGATGTAAGAAGTGAAATAGAACTAATTTAGATTTTTTTTAAATGTTTGTTTCTCTGTTTGTACGGGCTAATCTCCGAAACGACTGGACCGATTTAAATGAAACTTTGTATGGTGGTAGCTTATATCCCTGGTCAACATAT
Organism: Dendrolimus punctatus; assembly: GCA_012273795.1. Classification (NCBI taxonomy): domain Eukaryota; kingdom Metazoa; phylum Arthropoda; class Insecta; order Lepidoptera; family Lasiocampidae; genus Dendrolimus; species Dendrolimus punctatus. Next base: position 9,438,976 of record CM022542.1, on the reverse strand, counting down.
AGGATAGTTTTGATCTCAACAAATGAAAGAGTTCAATGGGATAATCAAAAAATCTTGCCACGCGGACGAAGTCACGGGCAGAAGCTGGAAATAAAACACGTCGCAATCAATACACGATGACTTCGCCAACCACTATGGTTATTTTCAGGAACCACAAGTAATGCGCAGCTTAAGTTGAGAACCACTACTATAGTCGTTAAAATTATTGATTGTTTTCTAGACCACGGTGTCGGGAGCAAACTTCGCAATAATGCTTCAAGAACTTGTAACTCTCAATAATCAGTGCGAAGTAACGTGGGACTACATTCTTGGCGCACCCATTGAGGACCTGCCCATTGTCGAACAAATACCTATTTTACACAGATTAGGTGAGCAGGTGGTTCTTTCGAGTTACCAAGCCAAAAAAAATCACTATTAAAGAATTATATTTTGAATCTGTCTGTATAGATACACTGGTAGAAGTAAGATTTTAAATATGAGTCAAGACTCATATTTAAAATTTTACTTATAAAACAGCGTGATTGCAACAATTAGAGAAAATAGGTATCAAAGTATGTCCATATATTGAAGATTCTTATATAATAATGTTTTCTTCTATGATAAGGTAGTGTAATCTTGTACAATAAGAATTTTATTTCTGACTACAGTTTGCCCCGCAGCTAGCAGTTGACAAAGCTACTGCTTTATTATATTTACACGAAAACTTAATTCGATTTTTTACGTTTAATAATAATAAATAAATTAAGTCCACATACTCTAGACTCTAGACAACTGCCCAGCAAAACATAGATGTGAGTTGAAGCCAACCTCATTTGAAATCATACAATGAATGACATTAATATGTTGCTTATGACAACGTCGGTATTTGTTAGTGAATTGAAAAAAACGCGATTGTGGCGCCATCTATTTAGCTCAGCCGTCTACTCCATGGAAACCGCATCATTTATCGGGATAAAAAGTATCCTAAATGTAGATTTGGGATGTAAGCCAACTCTGTGTCGCGTTTCATTCATATACGTTCAGTGGTTTTCAGAAAAGATGAAGATATCCCGCGGAAAAGATCTCAGTTATCGGGATACAAAATATGCTAAGTTACGCCCCGGGATATGAGCTTGTTATCTGTCTGGTTTCATTAATATTAGTTTCGTAGTTTTCACGTGATGATCTGACACAGACAAAAATTCTAAAAATTATATCTTGGAATCTGCTGGTTCGAATTAGCTCCCCTCATTTTTTTTGCACCTTATTAAACAAACTCGAACCCTTTACAGATTTATTATAGTATAGATTTTTGCTTTTATAGTGTTCCGTAGACGAATGGCCAAGACGCAACTCTTAGGTTTTATCATATCTTGCTTGTCTGTCAATATGAGTACATAATGTAAAAAATAAAAAGGTATCCGGACCTAATTTGAATTATGGTATAGCTAATCCTACTTTCAGCAAAAAAATACAACAAGGTCGTTGATTAGTTTGCCATTTTGTAGTGTTTACGCTTAAACTTTTCCATTTTGTATTGCGTAAAATGGCGAATTTTCCGTTGTTTTACTACGGAAAATTCGCACTACTACGGTTTTGTGCACTAACACGAACTTGGCCGATTCTAGATCATTCGATACACACTTACCGGCTGTGGTGTTTGTCGGTGACTCGTCGCTTGGCCAACAGGTGGGAGATGGACGACTACTTTAGGGTGGCCCACAACGACTTGCAAGCCGCCATGGAACAGCTCCTTAACCTTCGATTCGCGGATCACAGCGCCACTATTGAATCAGGTTACCTTCGATCATTGTGCCTGCAATGTTCTTAACTTTTTGTTCTTATGCCTCTGTCATCTGCGTTATTGTAAGTAGCTGTCATCAAATACGACAAATAACGCGTTAACGATTGGCTGCATTTATGTATATACATGAGTTATCTGTCAATGTGACGTCATTAACAACGTCGCATCTCAAATCTGTGTGACACAGTTACAAACACTAACATTATATCAGATATAGCAAAGGCATTACGATTATTTGAATTATTGTTTAAACAATCATTTTAGCCTTATTTAAATCTTTTTACTTGTGCAATGATATTACGTCATAAATTTGTTCAAACTTATGATGGACCAAGTGTGTACGCTCGTAAATATCTATTGAGGCTGCGACGCTATGGAAAATGATAAAAAAGTGCATCAGTGGATTTGATTATCCTACCATATTCTATCCAAAGAATTGGACTTTTGCTTTTCTTGATACACAAAGAAAGATCTGCGAAGTATTTTTCGGGTCTACTGAGTCGAAAAATCGGGCCTGTCCTCAATAATAAACTTTTTTGTATTTTACAGCTGATTATTTCATTAACTAATAAATCTAGAAATATACAATTTTGATTTGAAATACAAAAGGAGCTTTGAACTATTTTAATGAATTCACCAATATCTTTATGTTTTAGGAAAGATTGGTGTACATGAAAATGTATGCGCAAAAATGCGAGAAAAACTTGTTTCCGAAGTGAAAGTCAACATTCAAAAATTAAAGGTATTTTTTTTTCACATTATCTTGAGTCTAGTCAGCGAAAAAGTGACAGCGATACGGTGGAATTGTCGTATCGTGTACACGCGTGCTTAGGCGATATATTATTGGAGGTATCCACCACGTAAAGTAGAAAATTATTAACTTGTATGTAGTTTTTGTACTTTCGAGCCGGTGTGAACGCGCAACACCAACATTTAGAAACACTTGTCTACGACCTGCCGCCTAAATTTGATCTACTACGGAATGCAAACCGAAGATTGTAGTATTTATATATGTTACGATAACTTAACATGCAGGTTCATTCGCATAATATCACGTTGTAGAGATTATTACAAAACGTGAAATATTCTTAATTTCTGTTGAAATTTTCTAGTAATTATCGCGATATTATATGGTTTTGACTCTAGCTTTAGGTGTTCATATTTTTGATTCATGGTAAGCTATCGCGGCAATTTATCGTGTATGGGTAAATAACTATTTTTTAATAGTTATTATTTAAATTATAGGTCCTTAACATTTCGAGCAAAAGGTGCTTCTTCGTAGACTTTTTACGCTTCAGGAGTTAATAATCGTGATTGACATTAGGAGGCGTCCGAGGAGATAACGTGCGTGATGTCGTCCGTGTGCGCGACCACGAGCCTCGCGCACCTCACCATGATATTCCCGCGTAGCGCGCAGTGGAGGCGCGTCGCGCAGCCCCCGGACCCCGCGCACTCGGCTTACGTACACCACTTTATGGGTAACAATTACTATAATTTTTTTTTTTAATAAAAATTAAAGATTTTTAATATTCGAGATATATACATACCTTGTTAATATTTATTGTGTTAGTTAATAGTGTAGGGCGCTGTAGCGCACGAGTAATTATGTATTATTAATAATGTGGTGTCTGAGGGTAGAATTGTCAAGCAGCGTAAATCAGTTTTAGAACTTTTAGAAAAAACTAGAACATTCTGGAAGAAAAAGACAGGACGGATAGATTTAGTCAGGGATAGAACGATGAATGAAAGAAAGAGATAGATGTTAGAAAGGGATAATGTATAAACGAAAGTGTCCGAACAGAGGGTTCCGGAAGGAAGAGACAGAGATAGATAGATGGGTTCTAGAAAATTCTTCCGGGTATATAAACTACGTAAGGCGCGCCTACCGGGCAGTTTAGAGTTGAGTTCAGTTCAAGACGGTGAAGCGACAAGAGCGATACGGAAGCGTTGGAAGAGAGGTTTAATAGAAGACGGTGACGAGTAAAATGGTGAACTTAGTGACAAGTTTAGTGGACAGTTACGTGACGGAGGTATATAGTGTAGTTCGAGAGAGGAACCAGAAGCGAGCTAGCTACACGCGGTAATATCGAAGGTGGTCTACGCAATATCGGCGACGGTATTGTGAGTGTGACAACTTATCGTCGGGATTGTGTATCGTTGGTCGTGCGTATGGGGGCAACCCTACAGAGAGGTATTACGTGCGGCTGTGTAAGTTAATAAAAGCTTTTAAATTAAAAAATGGTGTTTTCTTCCAATCCAAATAAGTACGTACCCGCGCGCATGTAAAAATAATTTTATAAATGATTATTTGTTATGTTGTAATTAATAATGTATTATTAATAAATTGTAGTATTATTTGTTGTGTAGGTACATAGGTGTATATATTTTTATAGTATTATTACCCTCTTCATATATTAATGTATGTTATGTCATGTTATTATCATTAGTAATACCTGCATACCAATAAATTATGTTTTTGTACTTTTACTATGTTCATGTACTATATGAAACTCCACCAACCTTGTGTTCCGCCCCCTGATAGACCTGTTCAGGGTGCTCATTATTCTTATGAGCACACTGCACTAAATTCCACTTCAGAGCCTATACACGCTCACCTCATATAGAAAGAGGGTAGACAGCAAAATGGAGGAGCGACGCCCTACCTACATAATAGATAAGACTAGACAAGGCCGGAATATAAAGAAAACCAAAAATTACGTTTTTTATATATTATAAATAACATTTATATTACAAATAAATGACTACATTTATTAAAGCTATATAAATAATATTTTACAGATAAAATGTTATTGCCAGTGATAAAGGCAACGCAGGATTCGACATCATTAAACATGGTGCTAAGAATTATGTGCGAGTCGTGGCTACACCATATTTACGTTGCTAAAGTGAAGTTTAGGTAGGTAAATATAGATTGTTTTTTTCTTATAATTTGCTAACATTTCTGAGCCAGTAATTTTTGGTAATACTTGCATACATTAGGTATTAACTCTATATACCATTATTATACCTATTATGTTATACTTTCATAGAAAGGTCAACAAACTCATCAGTTTGACAATTTACTCTATGATATTGCACATTATAAATTTTAATTGTCTGTTTCAGACCACTTGTTTAATATAAAAATCCCAAAATACGTTAGGAATATAAAAACTCTGTGCTAAATTTCATAGTCATAATAAATCTTGTGATAATCCGTTGATAGATACTAAATTGAGATATTTTTTTCAACAGTCTGGTATTCATTATAGTATTATAACCTTACGTATAAAGAGTTTAGATGAAAATAACGATTATAAAAATCATCAGCGTGTGTGTAATTTTTTCAGTAAAGACGCTGCAATGCAGCTGTTGGCCGATTTCAACGAAGTCCGAAACTGGTTGAACGAATGCAAAATACTTGCGACAGCCGCCAAGAAACAAATGCTCCACAACGAAGTTTTAAGGTGAGTATGGACGCTGAGTGATGGTGAGTATGCTGCTCTCTAAACCAGGAATGGAACTTGGCCACTAATGCCGGCCATTTTTTTTTGTTATCTGGCCATTTTAAATAATTCCCAGAACAATTCCCGGGATAAAAAGTAGCACAGATTTGAAGTCTAAGAATTTGTTGTCCATTAGCGAAAACCGCATCGAAATCGGCCCAGTAGTTTTTACGTGAAACCAGAACAAACACATAAACGGACAAAGAAATATATAAAAAAAATCCGACGAATTGCGAACCTATTCCTTTTTTGAAGTCGGTTAAAAATTTATCGGTTATATAGTCTATTCTAGTTGGGTTTTTTTAAATAGCTTCAATGTACAGACACGGCATGTTTTATAAATTTTATAATATTATAGATTAAGTAGTAATGAAGCTAATAACTTGTTTCAGAGGTGCGAAGGTGTGGGGAGACTGTTGTTGCACGCTCCAGGCGATTTGATCTCTATGCAAGACTCCACCATGCAATCGGCACAACATCTACGTAAAGATGGTGATAGCTTTTTTATTATTCTTGTACATTTTGAATTTTACTTAAGACATTTAATAAATAATCAGCTAAGTCTGTTTGTCAATGTTAGTTCAGTGAGAGATTCTTAGAACTAGTATTGAGTAGAACATTATTATAAAATAAGTTTGTAAGAGTATTATAAAATTTTGTATAGTACCAGTACAATGTACCACTTTAAATGATGCGAAGAGCGCCATTTCCTCATTTGCCCCTTACAAAACTTTTAGTTCGGAGATGTTCGTTAATAATCGGATGTGATCGGCTTCGGTCGCCTCGTCTTACTAGCAGTCGTACTACGACATGTTATGTTGTCTCTCTTTGTCATGTGTGTATCCCTTGAGGCGTGAGTAGTAAGCACCATTTTCGAATTTAAAGCCGTATACATTTGTACTGATATGGCTTGTTGTAAATAGTGACTTACAACTATTATAGTTTAAGAATTGTCATTTGGCTTTAATTTAACCTAAGAGCTTTATATCTCGCGAAAACTATCTAATTTTCTAAGATAATAAATCATCGATTCTCGGTATTGAGACTACATTTATACCAAATTTCAGCAAAATTGGTAACACAGCTTTAGGTAATGGCGTAACAGACGGTTGCTTTCGTATCTATATATAGTAAATTTTTGAAGTTTTTGATTTTTACAGAAAACGATACGCCCGATCAACTAATGCCTGCGGAGATGTACGTGCCAAACCAAAAGCAATGGCTGACCTTAAGGGCGAACAACTTGAAGGGTCCGCTGGTCTTCACACTCTGCTGCCTCGTACTCAGTTGATTCCTGTCATATAAATTCAATAAAAGATCTAATCATGACAAAAGTGTTTTAATGGTCATATATATTTTAACAAACTATGAGGAAAATTAAGTATTATTTGCTTAACATGTATCTAAAAAACGATCCACTGATATCTATGATTTTTTCTACAAATGCATGAATGTTGAATAATCTTTGATTTATAGCTATACAATCGAAGTATATAATAAATTAAAAGTAGCAGTTCATTGATTACACTTATGATTAACAAATAATTATTTTCTTAAGTAATTCATGGAATTCTTAGCACCTAACCATAGAGACCATCAAGGTCGCAACCATATTAATTCAATTTAGTTTAACCTGCTAATTAAGTTTTAACTAATAAGACTATTTTTAGCCATTCAAGAAGCATGGTTCATTTCATTCCGTTCATTGAACATCCATCCCATCAAGAGTCCAGAAAGCCCAATTTCGCTATTCTATATCTTGGCGTGGCGAAGATATTCAAAATACGATTCCATTGCAATAGTGTTCGCATTCTACTAAATGCACAATAGATATCTCGATATCCGCGCTGCAGAATAATAGTAGTAAAAATTGGCATTACCATAAGCAGAAACGACTAGTCGAAATGAATATTGGAAAGTTGCCAAAAATTACAAACATACTTCGCGAATTTTGCTCAAAAATATTTATAGTGGCGTGCCAGGTGACATGCCTTAGGAATTAACACAATACCGAAATCAGGTGAAGGAGATTATGATAGTTAGTAATAGAAAAATTGGGTGACTGGAGACAGTGAAATAGATTGAAGAATTTTATTGCTGGTATGACTTATTACTCTTTATATTTCACTTCAAGTGCAGGATATACGAAATAACAGTAATATACAATAGTCAGTATTTTAATAAAACAAATAGCAAATAAAATCAGCGTCATTCCAACTCTCGTCGAGCTTGAAATTTAGTAAATTTTATCCTTACATTTAATTTTAAACTGTACACATGTTACATTATCAAAACTACTCAGATAATAATAAATTAACTTTGCCATGCCGTCTTTTTATAATTTTCTCCTAAAGTATCTACAAATGATACAGCTTACCAAAAATAAAAAATACAACCTCAGAACACAAACCTACTCAAAGAACGTTTTAGTTAGGTAATAGCTGTATGTTGTTAAGTTATCCAGATTGACTATTATTTCTAAATCAAGCTTATAATAGATAATGCTATAAGTAAAGTTTTATGGTTGTGTCGTCGCAATAGAAAAAAAAATGTGGGAAATATTTAAACTTGCATTGAAATTCAGATATACCTTATTCTTCATCAGAATTAGACTGTCTACTCTTCTCCTTCAACTTGTCGTACTCATTTCTTCTAATTAAATCTTCTTTTACTTTCTCCATGTCACTCAACAGACTGCTCATTTGGATGTTTTCCAACTTCTCAGTCCCAATGGATTCCGTATCACTATCCAATCCGGAATCGTCGGATTTATCTGGATCCGAGTGTATCTCTTCTTCGGAAACCTCTTGTATAATGCTCTCATCGGAACTTTCCGATGGTTTATTACTGCGGTAAGCTTTGGGAACTTTATCATCGAAATGTTTCTGGTTTATCTCTATTTTGGGACTGTCTCTGCCAGTGGCTTTGCGGTTCTTCTTTTTGCGCATGCTCTTTGCAACTATGCGCTTCTGATGATCCAGTTGTGGGAATAGTTCTGGGGAGAAACGAAAATCAAACTGACGATTGAAACTCATTTAAATGTTAATAATGCGCTTTGTACCATAGTGATGAATATTAAAATTGTGAAAGACCTTTATGCTCCGTATCAAATTTTCATTAAAAATTTGTTCTTCTGAATTTCTAAACTTGAGATTAAAATTGCCTTGTACTAGAAGAAGAAAATATATTCGTATTTACAAAGTCAATGGTGAAAGTCAAATAAATAATTATTATTTACGTTGCTAATAGTTTCGATGTTGAAATGTGGTCAAGGTAAGCCTTTGCTTCCCAAACTACAGAAGTTTGGTATAATTTAATATCACATATTACAGAAAAGTCAAATAAAAAATAATAATTGCCAATTAATAAAGATTTTATCTAACGTTACATTTCAACTTGTTCTGGACATTATGACAGAAATTATATAGAATTAAAATTACGAGAACAGTACAATGTGGACAGGTTAAATTATTCCATAAGTTAGGTTGCTTAGAAGAGATTGCTTTCAGCGATAAAGCCGCCTATTGTTTCTACCACGACAATATTGTAATTGTGTATTTTTGAAATTGTATATTTGGCGACCAATAAAATATTATCAATCTATCTACATACACATACATAACTTCACGCCAGGTCCTTGCGGGGTAGCACGAACAACAGAGCGCCATACAGGCTTATTCTGACACACCTCACTTGCTTCTTGGATATTCATAGCTCTTGTCATGCACGCTCGTCTTTTCTTAAGGCTCCTGACATCACCTTCTGCTAGTACATGATCAATTTGATCATGGAAGGTATGTCGTGGCCTTCCGCGACTTCTGCATCCATCCACTTTTGCATTGTATATCTGTTTAGTCATTCTTCCATCATACATTCTTTCCACATGCCCGAACCACCGGAGCATTCCTTTCCTTACCCCGACACTCCGAAATGTGAACTGTATAGTCAAATGTGGCCTTTTGAGTTCTCACAAGAACTCCGTCGAATGGCACTAGCTGATTATCTACAGTTCCGCTTTGCTACACATAGGCTTAAGAAAATGAAGAAATTTTATTGTAAACTAAGATCTGGCTTAAAGGCCTAGCAGCCAAGCCATAAACCTAAATAAATAATAAATAAAATGCATATAGATGTATGTAATAATTGGGAGTGCGTTACCGTGCGCGGAGTTGAGCGCCTCCTCGGCGGCGTTCATCTCGGCATCCTGGATGGAGTGGCCGCCGGCGGCCGCCAGCCGCCGCCCGCGGAAGTACACGCCCACCGTGTACACGCGCGTGTTCGTCGGCCCGCGGCACTCGATCACCCTATTATAAAACTAGTTTTAAAAAAATCCCAACGGAACCAACCATACCCAACGTAGTAATGGTAAGTAGTATAAATCATTATATTTAATAATTAATAAATATTGTTACAAGTTAAATCTCGAATCAAAATGCCGTTGAATTACTGTAGAATTTACTAGAACTATACAAACACGTATAACACAGGTACAAATATTACTGGACACAACCGGTACAAACTGCACGATTCAATAACACGCGCAAAGTCCGTCACTATATAGTAATCGTCGCTTACGTGCCCAACCGTTCAGACATCATTTCATACTAAACTATACAATATGTCTCGACACAAAACTCGACCGCGTAAACATTAGTTTCTGAGAACCACACCTGGCTAATCACTACTATAAAATATTACAATACACAATAGGCTGTTTTCTAATTACAAATTTTAAACACAAAGGAAAACAAAAGAAGTCCAAATGCCGAAAAAAGTAATAAACTGCAGGTGTGAATTGTTCTTTGTTGATTGTAACAATATTATAAACGCTAATGTTTATAAGAATGGATGTATATTTGTTACTCTTTCACGTAAAAACTACTAAACGGATTTTGATTTAACTTTACAATAATACACATCAGAATAACATATAGTCACATAGGCTATAATTTATAAAGATATTGTGTGAATTATCCAAAATATAACGATTTTCCACCACCACGCGGGTGAAACCGCTGACGTAGCTAGTATTGTATAACTTATCATAACAGACCCTGTAATAAAAAGTTAAGACTTTTTTTCTGTAAGTTTTTCTGTGTAAATAAAAAGTATTTATCACACGGGCAATCGTGTTCGTCTGGACTAAAATTGAAAAATAAAAGCTACGTTTTAATGATTTTAAACGCGATATGTTATTTGATTTATATTATTACGAAAATTAAAACTAAATAATTAAAGTGAACAAGTTGGCGGTAGGCTAACTAAAAATTTAACACTTCATGGCTACTGAAAAGTAATGAAAACGTGGGAACAATAAAATATTACACTTATTGCAATAAAATCAGTTCAAATAAGTCCCACTGCTAGGTTCTTGCCTTTATACAATACGAGTACATATAATTCAGTCAATTTAAATAAACTGTATACCTGTAATATATTGTCAAAAAAGTTATAAGCTACATTATCGTAAGCGATACACCATCTGTTTGCAGAAAAAAAACTTCTTGATATAATTTTCCGTAATTACTAACTTATTATTTGCAAGCGGATTATAGATTGTATGTGTGAAAAGAAACTCACTTATATAGAGGTATGTCTGGTTCACCGCCCTCCATAGATCTCAAGGTGAGACAACATTGCTGCAATTTCGATTTGGGATCATTCCAGTCTTGGTTCATTATGAACTCTTGCAGACGGGGGAAGAAACAGGCATTACAAAACACTTGGCAGTACTCCAAATTCTAGAAACATTCAACCATATTAGGTTTCTTTTATATAATAAATAAAAACCAGAAAGTTCTATAAATTATTAGTCCCGTTCTTTTTGGTCGGGTAAACGAGACCTGTATTTTAATGACACAAGAACTGCGTGTTACAGATATGAATACCGCAGCAACCTTCACGTTTATGATATAATAGATAAATTACAATAGTGAATGGCCGATCACAGACATCTATCCAATCCCAAAGGCTACCACTCCTGGTCTAGAGTATGCCGCCATAGCAACCTTGAGTTGAGTTGATTTTTTATTTATTGCAGAAGTTCAGCAGACAGGCAGGCAGGCGGCCTACTTGATGGTAAGCGGTTACCATGCCTATGGACATTTGCAACACCAAAGGTGCTACAAATGCGCTGTTGCTCTCTTAAGGGAGACTGGAACCTGGTCACTAATGCCGGAACACAACTCAAGATTGTTATGGCGACATACTTAGACCAGGGGTGGTAGTCATCTAGTCGGGCAAAAGCCCTGCCACCTGGATGTGGGTTGTTTTGTCGCCTCTTACAACAGGCCGGCCGTAGGAAATTGTATTCTTTCTCCGTTCCTGCCGGATGAGTTCCGGTAATAGTGGGCAGGTTCCAGCCTATTACGAGTACGGTAGCATCTTTAGTGTTATAAATGTTTATAGGCGACGGTAACACTTTCCTTTACAGTTGGCCGTCAGCCTGTCTGCTGCATTCCAGCAATAAAAAAAACTACACCAGAACAAATAACGGAAAGTTCACTTGAAAATTTATATTAGCGAGAATTGAATTCATAACATTTGCATTTCCTTCTGTTAGGCTACTTTGGTACTATGCAACCAAGCCGGTTCGATTCTATAAATTTAAGTATTTTCTTTTTTTTTTTATGATTTTTTATTATAACATATTGTTATTTAATTATTTTTTGTTGATTTTATTATTTTATTCAGTAGACTAGACCAACCAACGCTTCGACTTCTACAATATAAGATTCTATGCAGATATATAACATTGAAGCGTTTGTTACAGATTTCAAATTAAATACTGAAAAAAATGAAAACTGCTATTTATAAAATAAATTCGCTGTTTTTAGAAATTATATTTGGCAATTCGCCTGAATTTTTTCTCGGATAGGCTTCGAAAAGGCTTATTTCAATTTTTTTTAAATAAGATTATTTTATATATGTATATTATATAGAAACTTCCTTTTATTTTTTTATGTATTTCGACATGTTGAAGTATTCATCTATATGGGTTTATGACGTTTGTAATCTCTGGATTTTTAAAATTCTTTCACCAGTGGAAAGCTACTTTATTCCTGAGTGACTGTGTGTGTGTTTGAGTGTGATTAATAATAAGTATTTTTATTTTTTTCTGATACCCAGCGAAGTGGTCGCGGGCAGCAATATTTGAAAATAAATCAGCGAACAATGTCGCGGGCATTACTAATAGTAATAAAGACAAATGTATGCAAATGAATGTATGCATTTCAAAATGTAATCTTACAGATTAATTACTAAAGGTCAAGACTTTCTACCACTGCTTCCAAAGCAATTTTAGTTACGGTTAAAGGAGAAGTAAAATACCTTATCGATATATAGCGCTCCTAAAAAGGCTTCAAGCAAGTCGGCCTTGTGCTTCTTAGTTGTGGGTTTTGCCTTTGGATTGTTGTATATTGCGTATGCGGACATGTTCAAGTCATCGCAAACCATCGCTTGCGTTCTGTTGTTCACTAACGACGACCTGAGCAGCTGAAATATTAGATAGGTGACACGTGTAAAAAAAATATTAAAATACGATAAAAAACTAATTACAATGGAGAAAACCTAATCTATACTATAATAAACGGTAAATGGTTCGAGTTTGTGCAATGCATTCAAAAATGTGAAAAAACAGGAGGGATATTTCGGACCAGAAGTTACCGAAAATGGAATTTTTAGAATTTTGGTCCGTCTGCTAGAGCATCAGATGTATAGGTTATATAGCGAATCAACACTTAGGATACTTTTGATCCGGATAAATGATGTCGTTTCTATAGAATAGGCGGATTAGCTAAATAGATGGCGCTACAATCGTGTTTCTTATATACCAATAAATAACTACGCAGTCATAAACAACTTGTCATTCGTTGTATGACTTCAAATTAGGTCAACTTCGAGTCGCCTCTATGCTTTGCTGGGTCTAGACTATATGGACTTAGTGTCTTTGTTATTATTATATGCAGAAAAAACAGAAACAAGTTTTTGTGTAAGTAAAATAAAGGTACTACTGCCCAGGGTTTGACATGCGAAGCAAACTCTATTAATAATAATTATTATGTATTCATATTATATTATTTTCTTTACTTGCTCTCACTTTTCTTGCACCTTCTACCAATTACTTGGGATTGACACAATACATCTTGTACTTCCATGCAACTCTTTTGAGACATTCGTCTTCTGCCACACCACAAATCATCATTTCATCTTTCACACAATCCTCCATCTCTTTTTCTTGTAGTTTACCATTCTTTATAAAATGTAACTCTCATCCTTCTTCATTACTTGCTCATAGCACTTATTGTCTAATTGTAAGTTGGTATACAAGGAAAATAAACACATTGATTTCAAAATCGAAACTTACAGATTACTTATTGAAAGTCATGATTCTAACATAGAAGTTAAAGGATATGAAAATTAATTATAGAGTATTGCTACTTACAGATAAATGGCCCTCGTGATGTTCAGGGAAATGTCTGTACAATCTATCTGAAACCACCAATTGCAACACAGTGTCCCCGAGAAACTCCAGCCTCTGATTGGAGCCCAAAGTCAGATGTGTGAAACCGACCGACCGATCCGTGAACGCACGGGCCAACAGACGAATATGTTTGAATTGTATACCTGGAATTTGTAACGTGAATACGTCATTACCTGTTTTCATAAAAAAAAAATATGTATGGTGAAAAAAATTAAGTAATTCCAACTCACCAATAGAATTCTCGAATTCCGTTATCTTCTGTAGAAACTCAAAATTCTTTATGTATTTTCTGTCTCCGAGTGGTTCTTGTTCTTGCAATGGATGCAGCCTCTCCTTAGTCCACACTTCTAACAGCTCGGGCTGGTCGTGCCACAGTGCTAAAGAGAAAACTTTATCGGCTACCTGCGTAGTCGAAATAATGTCGCTATATATTATAATTTCTGTAATCTTATCTCTCTCTCTCTGTATATCTATATTCCAGTTGTTTTTTATAACTTGCACGGCATGTTTAGATTTTATAATATTATAGATTTTATTTTAGGAAGGCTTACATTCCAATATATACAAGTAACAATAAGAACAGTATTTGAAAGTAATATACATATATATATATATACAACTCACTGCACCTGCACACACTTCATCCTTTTATGATAACTCTTTTACAGTGCAGGCTGTCAAACTTTGGAATGCGCTGCCTCTTACTGTAAGAGAGGCCAAAACATCGCCTACATTTAAGAACGCACTCAGAAAACACTACTTTTCCTTAAATAATTATGCCTAATTCTTATATCATAGACTATTTAATATATATGTATGTATGTGTATTTTATTTATAAATATGTAGTTTAAGTATGTTTATTTATGATATTTGATATTTAATGATCTGCACCACTTACATCGTCAGATTAGATTAAATTATTCCTTAAGTTAGGTTGCCTGGAAGAGATTTGCTTTCAGCGATAAGGCCGCCTTTTGTTTCTACCTTGACAATATTGTAATTGTATATTTGGTGTAAAGTGTTATCTATCTATCTATCTATACACACACACACATATATATATATATATATATATATATATATATATATATATATATATATATATATATATATATATATATATATATATATATATATATCTCTGTTTTATCTTATCTGATCCAACTTGAAAGATAGGATACTTTTTATACCGTTGGAACTGGTAGGTGGCGCTGAGATCGGGTTCTAGAATCCTCCTAACACCGGGAGCGATTTTGGTGATTTTGTTTTTGTGTCATGAAACTCATCACGATATCTCGGGAACTAACTAATAACTATAGACTTAAAATTTGGCATGGACCTTCTTTTCGCCAAGTACAGGTCAGCTAAGAACGGATTTTACTACACGCGAAGCGGGTGGGTATCAGCTAGTTTACGTATATACATTAAACGGCCCCATCATTATATTATATTATAATGATAGTAACACGAAATCTCTATTAATATTATAAATGCGAAAATAAGTCTTGTCTGTCTGTTATGCTTTCACGGTAAAAACTATTGGACCGATTTGGTTGATATTCGGTATATATGGAAGTTCAATATCCAGGATGGATATAAGATTATTCTCATCCCGGAAAAAGGGATAGATTTATGTAAAGGTTATCGCGGAAAGTAGGATAGGTTTTGTGGTTTTGTCATTTGTGTTTGTCATTTATGTAGTTTACAGATAAAAGGAGATGCGATAGAAAAATGAAGTGAATCTTCCGAAAGTAAATAACACTAAGATAAAAAATTAATACAATGTAACTTATATTAACGTTTGCTCTTTGAACAATAGGTACGCACCGACCCGCGGCGCAGCCACAGGGTAAACACTAGTATTAATAAATAATATTTGATGCATAAAATTACTATATAAGCCGGAACTTCGCATGGTGCCCGAACACTATTCTAAAATTGAAAAAAATATTCGACACTGGCCAAATTGATGAACATACAAACTCTTGATGTACTTGTTAAATTTGAATTTAATATTTTGGAATGCGTGGCTGTCTTTCAAGTTGTTTGTGCCACTGATGAAGTTGCACTTGAAAATATATCTTGTAACAACGAAATCTCTCGTATTCATTAATCACGTCTTCTTAGCCCCTAACACAAATCTTCAAACAACGAGAAACATAATGAAATTGCAACTATTACTAGTTGTTACCTCGAGGCCGGCATCGAGAAAGAGCGCCCCCATGAGCGCCTCGAAGCAATTCGCCATCGCGTGCCTCATTACCACTTCGCGGCACAAATCCGAGCCGTGCGTGTAAAGCATGAACTTCTCCAAGTCAATGTTCTAAAATACCAAAAAGTAACATAAACAAAACCGACTTCAGTCTAAAAAGCAAAAAAAAAATTGGTTGTCTGTAAAGTCGGTTTACTGACGATAGTGGATCGCGACAACGTCATAAGAAAATACTGATGGAATGGTTTCATTTTGCCTCTTTGTCGCTCGTTCCGCGCTCTCGCTTGCACTTCAAGCCTTAAATGGAACGCCTCAGAGCGAGATAACGCCGCATGAGTCATGTTTTTTCGTACGTGCAGCCGGCTCCATCGAATTATAAGACGTTGTCACGTCAAAAAAATATTTTCTATACCTTAAAAATCTTGGTAAATAAAATCTTGGTGCGAAGTAAAAAAAGGAAAAAGCAACAACTTTACAAAATATAGCAATTTCTATGTTTTACTTCAAGATGTAGAAAAAAAATAATTTTCGCTTTTAGTTTGAAGTCGGTTTTAATTTACGAGTCATTCGAATAATTTTTTTTAATCTGTCATCAATTGACGGAGAAATCGCGTAACATACTAAAAAAGAAAGTCGAATTGAGAACCTCCTTCATTTGAAAGTAGGTTAAAAACACCACAATCTACAAGGATGCGCAGAATAAACTGCATCAAAGTACAGAATATATATTTAAGTACTCTTAAAATTTAATTGAACATCAAATCTATCATCTTATGCTCCTCATGCGGTTATCGTTACACATTAAAACATTAAAAATTAAACTTAAACGTCTAAGAAGGAACCACCACAATATTGTGGTCGAACTGTCAAATACAGATAATTGAAAGGAACGTCGAACTCATGCTTTCTCCCTCTAACTACATACAATTTGTATTAGAGTAAAAGAGACGATAGAATTCTCTTGGTTTTGGCGCGGCAATTTTGATGTCAGTTTGCCAATTATGGACAAAAAAATATTCTCTTTTGCGAATAGAAATCATCAATTTTCTTTTGATTTGCAATACCTTGGCTAATTGCGCCAAATGTTGGTTCTGCACAATCGACGCCCTGTAGGTGGCGAGGCCTCCTTCGGCCAATCCGGGGAACATCCGGAACAAATGTATAGAGGACAGGAATTCGACGACCGCATCGCCGAGGAACTCCAAACGCTCGTTGTGTTTAATTTCAGATTCTGTTTCACTGTGTTTGCCGAATCGGGACATGATATTGATCAGTGTAACGATACCTGAAATTTATTAAAATACTTATTTGTTTAAGGTATCGCATAGGAGAACGCCGTCCGTTTTCAATCTTATACAAATATATAAAGCTGAAAAGTTTATTTGCTTGAATGCGCTAATCACAGGAACTACTGGTCGGATTTGAAAAATTATTTCAGTGTTAGATAGCTTATTTATCGAGGAAGGCTTAGGGTATATATATATATCATCAAGCTAAGATCAATAGAAACGAAACGCCAATGAAGAATGTTTCAAAATCGGGTTTTATTTCCTTTTGAGAGCTTCCGCTGCGTGCGCTGCGTAAACGGTTAAAGAGCAGAATATGCGTTTTATTAGTGATAGTTCATTGATTACGAATTTTCCAGAAAATTATTTGTAATGCCGTCACGCTGATAAAATATTTTAATCTATTTTACTATTACCACGCACAGGTAGGATTGCCAACCATACCTTATAATAAAGTATCCTACTTTATTTTTGGTCAATATACTTTACACTTTTGCATAAAAATAAAGTATGTAAAAATACTCAATTTCCAATATTTATACTCTGATGCGTAAAATGAGACACTTATATCGATAATTAATGAACTATTATCCATCCAGCTTTCACTGAACAGGACATCTATAAATTTATAAAAAATGAAATGTTTGTTTATTTAAATTGGAAATGCAAAATTTAAGGATAATGGAAAGTAGTTAGTGTGTGCTAGAAGCACAAAGAAATAGTGTCTCCAAGAGAACAAATACATAGAATTTTGAAAAATACTTTTTTCTTCCAAATACTTTATTTTATCTGTACTTAAAAAATTGTAATACGTTATTTTTCTCAAAAATAGTACAGATGGTATTCTCGCTGAATTCCGAATGTTGTGCTGATAAACAAGGAATGGAACGGGAAAAGGATTCGGAACGATAATCTTATTACGAGTAAGGATGCGTTTTTCAGTATCAATGAATTACTTACGATTCCTATTTAATACATCTATGCCTGTTTATAAGTGGTGTAAATAAAGAATGTGAGATTTATAGGTATGTAAATCCACACAGTACGACACAACAACCTGATTCCTATTACCTTTCTTCCTTGTGTAATGTATCCTTCTATCCCCATACTCAGGCTGTCGTATACCACAATTAGTCAAACTGTTCCTAGCGTGGTCGGGGTTTGTTCCGAAGTTTTCTCTATACGATGGATGTGTCAAAGCAGTTTGGAGTAAAGCACGTTGTTGGAACACGTAACCTATTTTACTCTCCAATTTATCTAAAGACTTATGGAAACGTAGATGTCGTACTAACACTGGAATTAGCATGGCATGCTGAAAATTTTAAAATAACACATTGAGAGCATTCAGTTTTTTCTTTAAAGGTAACCGGGATAATAGAGATAAAAAATACAGTCAGACCAAAAAAATTGTAAAATCGACACTCCTCACTACTGAATCTGTGGAGACATTGTTAGTGTTAATATTCTTTATGTAATAAATGAACAAAATATCTGTTTAAAATGATTACTTAAAAACTGGTATCCCTTAAGTCTTTATACTGGCAACCTTCTTTTTCTTTCTCTTATTCCGTGCTCTCTGTAAATGATAATGATGTTTGTGTTCGTGATTTTGTAATCTATAATTTTTCGCTCATAAGCCTTCACATAGTGTAAACTATAGTATTTTTGGCACCCTATTCATTTATTCAAAAAATAAGAATGGTTGTTATTTTGATATATAAATTTTAAGATTTCTTAGTATCTCGAATAAATTTTCAAGATGCCAATTAGTTAATTGGTACCGACGATGGTAGTTTCCCTTTGTAGTAATTACAATAACTGTTACACAAGAATTACAAAGTTGAATTGTTTTCGCTCTTTATATTATTTAATTTAATAATGGCCCCGAAGACATTGTTCTGCCCTAAAAAATAAAATTTAGAACCTGATTTGGTGAACCTGGTACCATTGTGAATCTAAGCCATGTCGGGATCCACACGAACACATACAAAAAAAAATGGTTTACCTATCTTCTGCTAACACAAATAGATTTGATTCCCACACATCAGACGAGCGTGCATGACAAGAACTATGAATGTCAAAGAAGCAAGTGAGGTGTGTAAGAATAAGCCTAAATGGCGCTCTGTTGTTCGTGCCTACCCCGCAAGGGACCTGGCGTGAAGTTATGTATGTGTATGTATGTACATCAGCAGGTAACATGTGGTAGACCTAAACTATCCTATCTTTTAAGTCGTACTAAGTTACATATAGTTACATTGCATCAAGACTTGGTAGTTTCGAAGTTTAGCCCGTACATAAACTGTGACACGAGATTTTTATATATATAAAATATTAGCTGTCCCGGCAGACGTCGTCCTGCTCGGAAAAGGCTTCAATCGATATGCCTACAGCAGCGCCACCTACTGGGTCCAATTGTGAACCAACTCAGAAACCTCTGGCTCATGCACAACAATTTTGCTATACATCATCACATGATCAAATGTATAGTTTACAATTCTTTAAAGGACATACAGACAAACATTCATTTTTATATATAAAAAGAAGATTTCACGAATTAAATCATAATTAACAATTAAAATCTTATATATAAAATTCTTGTGTCACAATGTTAGTTACCATACTCCTCTGAAACGGCTTGACCGATTCTCATGAAACTTTGTGTGCATATTGGGTAGGTCTGAGAATCGGACAACATCTATTTTTCATCCCCCTAAACGTTAAGGGTAGTCCACCCTAATTTTTTTTTAATTTTTAGATATTTTTTTAAAACTTATGATACTGCATTAAAAATACATACTGCCCTAAATTTTCAACTCTCTACGATCAACCCTATTTTTTATTTGTTAAATATCGATTAAAGCTTTTCCGGGCAGGACGACGTCTGCGGGGACAGCTAGTAGTAGAGCTAAAGAGTATATCTTTGTAAGTTGAAGAAGAAGATTACACGAATTAAATCATAATTAACAATTAAAATAGTTATGTATACTATTTGTAAGTTGTTTAACGAATTACCTGTACAACGTCACACATCAGCCCTGTTGTATGAAAACCTTCGGAGCTTATCGCGACAGTGACATCTCTCTTCATTTTACTCTGAGTGCGCATTTCTTGTAAGTTCGCCTCTTTCGCGGCTAGTTTTTGACGCTCATTGTACGAAGGTTTAGCCATATTCGCAATAAGATATCTGTATTTTACGTAATGGCGCCAAGCCTTTTGATATCTATGGTCAATGGAAATATTTTAATATTAAAACACTGTATCCCCAAGTTAAGCAAATAACGACTGAGTTATGGGTAATATACAGTGGGCAACTCTGGGAGCGATCCCAGACACCCATAATAAATAACGGAAAGTTCGTTTACGAAATTTACCATATCAGAAATCGAACCCGAAGCCTCTGCGCTGGAATGAGGTAAGCCGGGAAAGGCTTAACCCACTCATCTAGAGGACGTCGAAATATCAAAGAATTATTTGTAACCTTAGAAATTCGAAGAGAAATTTGAATTATTGTTTAACACAGAACTTGAACTGAATTAGTTTTGCTGTACAGTTTTATTTTCAAAAACCGTATATATTAAAATATTGGTAAAAAAATTAATAATGAAGAATTGTATGTTTAATATCTAACTGTTTTCTGTAATGTGCTTTTTCAAACTATCACAAGACCTCCTTCATAGATAGACCACTTTATTGCACACCAAAACATACAATTACAAAAACAGACCACATTTACAATATTTTCTATGCAATACAACAGGCGGCCTTATCTGTCTCTTCCAGGCAACATAAATAAAAACAAATTTGAATCAGGCCTTCATTTAGAATACTAAAACTTCAATTGTTATTAATACTCGAGTTTAGCTGGATAGATATTTCATTGAGAACCATATTTAAAACATAAAACTAACTTATATTCAACTGTAAAGGATAGTTGAATTAATTTCACTCGAACGAAATAGTACAGCAGACTGCAGAAAATAATAGTAAATTGAACTAACTCTGGGTTGCCAGCGTAGCTCAACTGCGGCGGTCTTATCCCAAAGTGAACTATTTCGGGATAAAACTTTTTGAGTTCTTCGGGGTTTTTAACTTCATCGGCACTTACTGGCGGACTGCGATCCAATTGGTCAACGCGTACCGAGCAAGGCTTTTTTCCGGGATAAGTTACTATCATACCTACAAAACGGATAAAACATTTACGACACTGAAGTTAATGAAACAGCCAGACAGAAGTAAATTATGCACATTTTAGTTCAGTATACAATCACATTAATTTCCGTTCACGTGATTTTCGCTGACTAGTTTCTGTGCTAGTCCGATTCTAGATAACCGGCCAGAGCCAAAACTAAAGATCAGAAATATAATTAAGTACTATATTGAAATGATTTCAGTAATAAATATTAAGATTACCTACTTACTGAATAATCCAGTAACAGTATATATCTAGATAATATAAAAACTTATTATGTGTGTAAGAATAAGCCTAAATGGCACTCTGTTGTTCGTGCCCACCCCGCAAGGGACATGGCTTGAAGTTATGTATGTATGTATAAAAACTTATTTTGAGCCAAATAAGGGCCTATTTTTCGATCATCAGATAAAGGTTCTCAATGGAATAAATTATAACCTCGCTGCATTTAATAGTGAACCAATATAACTACTTCACTCGTAACTTGGTAGTTTCGGTAGTTTTGGTAATTTATGTAGTTTACAGATATAAAACTAGAATGGGTAGAAATAGGGGATGAAAGTTTGTATGGGAGATCAATCATTTCTGAAGTTTATAGATATAAAAATTCATAATCTATAAAAAAATGCGATAGTAACTTAATCTGTCTATCTAAACACCGGCAAATGGACATATATAATTTACATCCCGGGAGATGGGATAGTTTGCGATATAAAATGAAGTGAACCTTCCGGGGGCAAATTGCACCAACATTAAAATTTAATACAATGTATCTGTATTAACACGCCTGCTCTTTAAACAAGAGTTTGACCCGCGGGGAAAACTCTAGTAGAATATATGTGTATTCAAACCGATTGATTCAAAGGTTGAATTTAATAACAAACTACCTTTAATTCTGTCAACAAACTTATGCCACGTGTAGTGATCCATGTCGTGTACTCTCTCCAATTCTTCCGGTGGAATTAAAAGACCACTCTCATCTATGAGATATTTAAGTACTTCGCACATAGACAGAACCTGAAACATTTATTTTCTTCAAGTCATTAATACTTAAGAAAAACATGAAATACTCATTTCGTCACAACACGAAATTCATATTAATTTCGAATAACAAGCTCTTTCAGAATTATACAAGAAAAACAGTTTTGTCAAACCATTTTATATATATTGGCTAGAATTCGAAAGCCGCTTCGTCCATGTTAGAACTAAACAAATTTTACGTGTCCTAACAACTTAGAACCGCCCCCGGGAAAAATCCCGCGAGAATCCCTGAATATATCACAGATTTTATGACACAGAGTTTGTTATTGATTAGTGAAAATATTACATCGCAATGTGATTTTTTTTCAACCGGGTCATTTTAAACGGCTCCCAAAAAGACTCCCATGGGATTCTTGGGATATTACAAAGTACCACAGATTTTAAGTCCAGGAATCCGCTATCGCTCAGTAAAAACCGCTTCGAAATCAACCCAGTAGTTTTTACATGAATCCAAACAACAAACACATAAAAAACAAAATACTACACTTTTAAATTTTTATAATATTATATATTAAAGGTACATTAAATACTGAAGTAAGAGTAAAGCCGTGATGGTAGCTTAGTGATTCGCGCACTCGAAACTCAAGAGGCGCGCGTTCGAATCCGGCCCGAAAGCATAAATGAATAATAAAATAAATCGGCAAACAAACATACACATTATATGTATGTAATCTATCAAATTGCCACTTTTCCAGAATGGAAATTTGATAGATTACATTATTTATATATTTTACATATTATACCTCACATCCGCCTTCAGTTAAATATCTAACAAAACGCGGCATAAAATGGAATTGTGAACAGGTCGTGTCCGTGGCCTTGCCTAAGTCCAAATCGACGAGTTCCAAAAGTTCAGTGAATAGGAAGTCCTCTGCAACAAAAACATATGTTTTAGAAACGTTTAATTTTTTTTTAAATTTGTATTAATCAAATGTAAATTTATTTACTACAAACCATCGATCAATTTTATACCTTTCAATACAAATTACTTACCAAATAAATCGAGCTCCCTTATGGTGAAGTTTTGTGGCGGAGGTTCCTCTACATATAGTATGGTGTATTCTATATTAAATCTTATCACCTTGCAAGTTGGCAGTTTGGCCAGTTTATAATGGGAAAACAACGAAAAGCCAGAAAACAGAAACTCGTGTTCGTCATGCGCTATAATTGTGGGTGATTTTATAAGAAAATTCGTTGGCGGAGACACTGTTATTCTGAAATATAAATTAATTTTTAATATACTAGTTAATTTATAATAAACTGCCTTGAATATCATCCGCCCGGAATTTGAAATTTATATAGGGTAAACTATACCATTGCTGGCACCCTATTAATATTGTTACGAGTTTAGCTCGACTCGAATTAAAATGCCGTTAGAATTACTATAGAGTTTATTAGAATAAGCAAACACGTATAACACAGGTGCAAATATAACCGAACACAACAAACCAAACGTAATTCAATAACACGCGCAAAGTCCGTCACTATTAGATTCTCGTTATGTACACACGTTACGACCGTATCGTAATCTTCGCTTGACTGCCGTCTCACTCACAAATGCAAAATAATCCGCAACATCTGGCTAATGATGCTAATGAGCGAATACAACGGGACAATAGGCTATTCTACAAAATAATTAGAACCATATGCCAATAAATAAGTGAACAAAAGAAGACGACCACAAAAGGATTACAATTGGTTCAAATGCTGGCAGGTAATAGAAATGTGCTTTTACAAGCTGTATGTGGAATTTGTCTTTGTCGGCGCCTAGGTTGTAACAATATTATAAATGCAAAAGTAACTCTTTTTCCTTCTTCTTCAATTTGGCTGAAACTTAGTATATACATTCAATGCCAAGAATGAACATAATCTATTTGTATCCTGAAAAATGAGATAGTTTAGTAAAAATATATTTGTCTCTCTGTTTGTTATAACTTTTATGGTAAAACTATTGGACCGATTTCACTGAAATTTGGTATATATGTAATTTTAATATCTGTGGACAAGCGATACTTTTCTTCATTCAATTATTATTAAGGTAATCAACACTGTTGCTTGTTGCCAATGCTAAAAAAATATCAAAATCTCTTAATATCATGAATAAATGGACAGGCAAAACATTGCGAGTTCCAACAATGGTATTACTTTACCCTATACAAATATGTATATGTCACGGCTAATAGCCGAAGTGCGGCTACACCTAGTTCTAGCCGGCTAAAAGTAGCTAGGTGTAGCCGTACTTCGGTTTTTAAACCTACGTGTAAAAGTTTTGTTCACGACTAATATTAGGTGTAGCCGAGGCGTCTTGGCATTCTGTAAAAGGCCAGAACGCAAGGGTATGCAACTAATCACGTATAGATTGGAAATAAGTTTTTTACGAAGTTCTTCCAATCCATACAAGAGCAGTACGCAAATACTGCCAGTACACAGAGGGATTTATCGTGTATGTTTCGGAAAAATATTTTTAGGTGGTTATAAAAAAATAACCACGAAGGCTTAGCCTTCTAACCTATATTAAGAATGAAAACATGTCACTACAGACCAACAGACTCCACGTAGGATTGGCTACATCTAGTTGTAGCCAGCATACAGAAGGCTATACCTAGGTTTAACCAAATGAACTCGGCTACACCTAATATTAGCCGTGAACAAATCTTTTACACGTAGGTTTAAAAACCGAAGTGCGGCTACACCTAGTTCTAGCCGGCTAGAACTAGGTGTAGCCGCTCTTCGGCTATTAGCCGTGACATATATATGCTTAAAATAGTAATATAATCACCGGTAGTGATACAGCTTGTCGATGTTGTTCTGCGTGGGCATGCACTTAGGGAAGGACTCCTCGCCGGCGTAGACGCCGTGGCGCATGCCCTGGCGGCGCGCGCGCGCGCTGCACCGGCACAGCGGGCCGCCGTTCATCTCGCCCGTGTTGTTGAACCTAGCGGAAATCATTTCAATATCTTCTTGAAGCGAACCTTCTATATAGACGGGGTCTTACGGTTTTCGCACACGAAAAAACTAAAATGTATAAAATAACTTATTTCTAAAGCTATTATTGTTAATACATATTATCTAAAACATCTTAAGTCGGTGCTTAGTACTTTTCAAAATGTAGTAATTTTTATGTTTTACTTTGCACCGACTTCAAGATATTTAAGATAATATATATTAATAATAATAACTTTAGAAAAAGTTATTTTATACATTTTAGTTTTTTAGTCTTTGAAGTCGGTTTTTTTAAACGAAGTTTTTACTTTTATTTGATACTTTTTAGTGTCTAGCTATGTATGGGTGGACCTACGAATGATGCCACGCTTCTTAAAAAATATAGGTCCCAAGAAATCGGAACAAAAGAATGTTCGTAAAATAAAAACTACTGAGCCAAACTATGTCCAATTTTTAGGAGACCACATGACTGCTATTCCGCGTCGAACAAAAAAAGAATCACATAAATCGAATCATAAATCTCAGAGTAATCGGTGTACATATGGAACAAAAGGAAATATTTTCATAAAAAATGATCATAAAATGAAAACTACTGGTCCAAACTATGTAATATTTTTAGGGGACCAATGGGAAGCTATTCCGCGTCGAACAAAAAAGAAGCACGTAAATCGGATCATAAATCACGGAGTAATCGGCGAATATACATAAAAAAAGGAAAAAAAAAGATCCCGACGAATTGAGAACCTCCTCCTTTTTTTGAAGTCGGTTAAAAAGCATCACGGTCACGTGGTCTAAGTCTTACATTTTTAAACTCGTGATATCTTTCGAATGGAATGTCCGAATTGAATAATTCAAAAAGTTATATAAAGGTATTGAAGCAGTCTTGAATATGAAGTAATTTATTTTGATAAGGATTAATACCAAAATACAAATAAAGAGCCTTTGCTAGCGGCGGCATTTAAATTAAATTATTAAAATAAAATAACACTTATTTTGGTGTGGTGTAACTTGAAGTTTTACGGGCAGGTTTGAATTGGACAAGTATATTAACAATCTGCCCGTAACACTTCAAGCTAAAATTTTGTTGTTTCATTTTGTCACTTAGTTGAAGTTTTTCTACTTGTATGTTGCGATTCATTATTCAACTTGTCCGTTGAAGTTTCACTTCTAATGTGTGTCCCAGCACACATTTCGATTTTTTTTATTTTACGAGTTCAGCAGACAGGCAGACGGCCTACCTGATGGGAAGCGGTTACCGTCGCCTATGGACATTTGTTACATCAAAGGTGCTGTGGCATGGCATGGTCACTAATGCCGGCCGGGGAGACAAGTGAAGATTATTTTTTTTTATGTTGTTATGACAGCATACTAAAGACCAGAGGTGGTGAGTTTTTGACGGGAACTGAAAGATGTTGTGCTGTGCAGTTTTATTTTCTAAAAATGTATAAAATGTCTCTAAAATGACCATAGTTGTAGGAGTTGAACGTTGTGAAAATTTTAAACAATACTAATTGCTAATAAGACACCTCAATCCTTATCCAATATCTTAAAGTGAAATGTGATGGAACAAACCATAATTCAGGATGCAGTCTCCTTGGGTGGCTTTGCTTCCTTTGCAACTCCATCATAATTCTGTCCTTGTAGCCTTGTTTACCTTCCTCTTCAAAGCAATCCTCACTCTCTGAAGAAGATGACGATGAACTTTCTTCTTCCACTGAAAAACAGTAAACAAACATGATATTTTTTTAATCAAATGACTAACATCTTATTTTAACATTTAGATACACATAATCTCTGTAAAATTATATTTAGAAATATAACAACAATTAAGAAAGTGCATTAAATGACCTAAGATAACTTTGTTCATCATCAAAGTAAAGAATATGCAGCATTATGTTTAAAGTGATGTTTTGCAGGCAACCTAACTTAATTTATCTGTGCAAGAACGGAGAAAGAATACAATTTCCTGCGGCCGGACGGCCTGTCCTAAGAGGCGACAAGGCGACCCACAGCTAGGTGGTAGGAAATTTGCCTATCTGGACGGCTACCACCCCTGGTCTAGAGTATGCCGCCATAACAACCTTGAGTTGTGTTCCGGCATTATTTCCAATCTCCCTTTGGAGAGTGGCAGCACATTGGTAGCACCTTCGGTGTTACAAAAGTTTATAGGCGATGGTAACCGCTTTACATCAGGTGGGCCGTCGGGCTGTCTGCTGAACTTATGCAATAAAAAAACTTACAAAACAAATATGGAGCAGACAGACATATTGATTGAGATACTATTTACAGCCTCATAGATTTTGTTATGCACATACCTACTTATGACGTCATAAATAGGTAGAAAAAAAGGAGTCACATAGCACATTAACTTTTATATGTAAAGCAATTTAAGTTATTTCTATCAATGTTGAAAGTTAGGTGATAAATGTTATGCCTTTGCTTTTACATGTAAATCTATTAGAATTTGTTGTAACATGTGTCGGCATCCCTATTCTTAGCTAATCACTAGCTTCTACCCGCGACTTCGTCCGCGTGTTGCGGTTTTTTAACTATCCCAGGGGAACTCTTAATTTTTCCGGATCAAAAATATCCTATATGTTGACCAGGGATATAAGCTACCATCATACAAAATTTCATTTAAATCGGTTCAGTCGTTTGGGAGATACGGTTGCGGTACAAACAGACAAACCGACAAACAGAGAAACAAAAAAAAACAAAAAATCTAAATTAGTTCTATTTCACTTCTGACATGCCTGAAATGTTGTGTGTTTGAATTGCAGTTCAGGAATGCATATTTATTTGGTAAAAATACCGATTAATATTTTACAATAGAGCACACATTTAGCTGCTAAACAAAATATAATATTTAATAATATAATACGCGCACTCGAGAGTTGACATGTGTCGCGGTGAGGTGAGGCGAGGTATGCGCGGAGGGAAACACGGGGGGCCCGACAGGGGCAGCGCGCTACGCGTTTACGGACGTCTGCGGCTACACCCTTGACTCCGTTTTTAGCATTTTTTTCAATGTACAGAAATTCGACCTCTACAGTTTTATTATATGTATAGATATCAGTGATATACTAAAATGTTATTTTGTCACTGCATTATAAACAGTTAAGTAACTTAATTGGTAAATTACCAAGATCATGTAGTAAGACAGAAGCAACCAAACCCAAATATTTAATATATTTTAATACACATTTAAATACTTATCAGTATAACTTTAGCTTATTGCGGATTATAACTTACCTTTATTATGCTTGCACATTTTAGCTTTAGGTGCTCTTAGTGGGGGCAACTCATCAACCTCTGGCCTGGCATTACGTCCCCGAGCAATAAGCGTTTGGAAGACTGTATCACATAATTTCTGCAATTTCTTTGTTTGTTGTAGACCTGTTCCACCTTCAACGGCCTTATAGTAAAGCTCAGCTGGGGAACTTCTGTACCATATACTGGGTGACTGAAAGCAGAATACTACTGTGATAATTTGGTAGTTGTCAATTTTTGAGAAACAGGTTTATTTTGAGACTTATGGTCTATTTTAGCCAAATATTAATATTTCAGCAAAAAACAACATTAACATATTTAATTTAGCAATTTTACAAATATTTTGACATTTCGTCACAAAAACGCGTCAAGCAGTCATGGCCTCTCGCATGACGTCATAGTGTACAAACATCTGTTTCATTGAAGTGTCATCTGAGAAGTCATTGATAACTTCTTGTGTTTTGCACACGGCGTCACGCGCTCTGATCAGCGTTCATTCAGTTCAGTACCGAATTACCAGTGGCTCGGTGATTGAGGCACTTTTGCTTCATTTCAACATGAGTTTGAATCCTATATATTTCCAGAGAGCATGCATTGCTCTCGTTTGCTAAAAACTGTTAGCACTTCATTATTACTAGCACCTTCATTTGTAAGAATGTTACAAGTGCAGTGAGTTGTCTTATAAGAAATATTGATTTGGTATTATGTATGCTTAAAAAGTAAATTTAGTTCAAGAGTATGGTACAAGTAGTCATTGTTTCTATAGTTCTTAATAGACTTATTTTTACCTGCAATATCAACTTTCCAAAGAGCTAAAATTCTCACCTCTTCTTCATCGGAGTTATGTTCCTTGGACCACTGTTCCATCTTTTCCATTAAATCTTCTGAAGTTTTACAGTAATTTTTCCTAAAAAGATTTACAAGCTTGTACTTAAATAGAAAGTAATGGCGTTGATAGCTAAGGCAATTCAATACGCTGTTTTTATAACGAGCATTTATTTTATACTAGTTTGAATTGTGCGTTGCTTGAGTAAGCTTTAATCCATATAAACTTTAAAAACTCTTACATCTTTCTGGATAAAAATATATATCATCTCTAGAATGCTAGTCTTTAATACAACATTTAATCAAAATCAGTTCTTCTCCAGGAATGTAGAAAGTCACTTTTACATTTATATATTAACCATAGTTTACCCCGCACCTGCACCATGGGTAAAACTACTGCATACCTCTTGATTTAAGTGTAGGCGTTAATACAGTTTACATTGTATTAAATTTTTAAGTTAGTGCTCAGATTCATTTAATTTTATATCACAACTCCATATAGGTCGAGTACTATCACATTTTTTATAGATGAATTTTTTTATATCTACAAACTTGAGAAATTATTGGTCTCCCATATAAATTTCCATTCTCTATTTCAACCCATTCTTGTTCTTTTTATCTTTCCCCAATCTATTTTTTAAACTACATAAATGACAGAAATTATAAATGATCAAAATATTAAAAAATACTCAAATGACCAATGTGGCAAATCACAAAGAAAAACAAAACCTATTCTACTTTCTGGGATAACCTTTACATAAATCTATCCCATTATCCAGGATGAAAAGTATCCCTTGGTATTAAAATTACATATATACTGATTTTTAAGCCAAATTGGTCCAATAGTCTGTAAAAGTTTAACAAAAAGAGAGACAGATATATTTTATCCTGGAAATTATTCCATTTTTGAGGATAAAAAATATTCTATATACATCCTTGGCATCAAATATATTTACATATATATCTCAGTTTCAGACAAACCACCCAGTAGTTTTCTCATGGAAGTGTAACAGATAAGCAGTTACTTTCACACTTATAATATTAATAGGGATTAGTTGTAACATGGAAAAACATTTACTATGGCAGCTTTTTTATTAGGAAATTGGCAAACAGGCACGCTGCCCATATTCTGTGTTTACAGTCACCTATAGGTGTTTGCAACACCAGGTGCAAAGCCAATGTGTTGCCAGTCTTTAGGAAGGAATAGAGGGACTGGGATACCAGGATAAGAGAACTGGACAGCAAAAATGGAATATGGAATAGATAGTGGCAAAGGGAAGATGCCCACTGAAACTCTCACTCATTGCATGGAACATGATGAGCTCCGCCGGGCTAGCCTTTTCACATCATTATTCTGTGAATGTTACATCCATCTAATTGAGCCAGTCCAAAGAGTTGAAATCATGGTAATAATTTCAGCACGGCTCTAGCTCTACCACATTCAAATGGTTATATTTGTATTGTGACAAAAACCTGCTATCTGTATTTTTCTATGATATCAATATATGACAATTTATCAATTTGCATCTCGTAATTGACCTAGTAAGGGTGGAAGTTAAAACATCCCAAATATATATCATATGGCTTCTAACTATATAAATGAATATACATACACATTTCTACAACTAAAATGTCAAAATCTACTCTAGTGCTACTACTAGAGTGGAATCTCCAAAAACCTGTTTTGTTAGCTTCCCAGAATTATATACACCAACTTTTATATGCCCAACCAAAATAAAAGGACTTACTTACTTTATACCCATTAGGTGGCAGTTTTAAAACAAGAAATCTATGTCTATCTATCCTCTCCTATTGTTAATAATCTTCATTACAACTTTTATCAAAATTGGCGCACTTGTTTTGCTGTGAAAATGTAACCTTTCAAAAGATGAGCAAACACATTCTTCTGTATAGTTGATGTTTGCCACCTTTTTGTTAAAGCTGGTAATTTTCAGACCATATTAGTATATATGGAAATATACATTTATCATTACAAATTAAGTAGTTGTTATATCTTACTATTTATTCAGTTACCATTTGTGTAAATTTGACACAACTGGTACGGAACTTATGTCAAATTATAATTGATAGTAAGGCAAATGAACTGTTAATAAGATATAGGCAAAGGCCATAAGTTAAGGTATACCTAGAACAGTGAACAGTGTTATTGTTATCAAAAATAAAATAGATAAATCTTTTCCTTACCTATACTCATTTAAAATTTTTTCTCTATCAGTCAAAGGTTTGTTTGTCACAGATTCCCTTGGATTATGTGACATTCCCGAGTCCCTGCGAGACTCTCTACTTGGTGAATGCTTTTTACTAGAAGACCTACAGTAATACTTATCATAATGAGAGTCACGATATTTATCATGACTCCTATAGTCTCTGGAACTGCGATGTCGTTCATATTCCTGTCTGTCTTCATATTTGTCCCTATAATATCTGTCATCTCTGCTTGACCTTGAAGGACTCCTCCTATGGCTGTGCCATGAAGGACTACGATGGCTGCGCCATGAAGGACTCCTACGACTGTACCTTGAAGGACTCCTACGACTGTGCCTTGAAG
Organism: Dendrolimus punctatus; assembly: GCA_012273795.1. Lineage (NCBI taxonomy): Eukaryota > Metazoa > Arthropoda > Insecta > Lepidoptera > Lasiocampidae > Dendrolimus > Dendrolimus punctatus. The sequence goes on along the minus strand of CM022542.1, from coordinate 9,406,869 downwards.
GACTCCTACGACTGTGCCTTGAAGGACTATGATGACTGTGCCTTGAAGGACTCCTACGACTGTGCCTTGAAGGACTACGATGACTGTGCCTTGAAGGACTATGATGACTATATCTTGAAGAACTTCTATGACGGTGCTGTGATGGACTTGGACTGCGCCTGTAATTTGGACTGCGACTTCTATCACGATACAGTTTTTCAGGTCCCCTGTCTCTTTCTCTCCTCTCTCTCTGATGGCTTTCTGATCTTTCACTCCGATTCCTATAATCTCTATGTGGTGAGTATCGGTATCTTGACGGAGATTCTCTTAATATGTATATTTAGATTTATCATCATTATAATAGTGTGGTTTTTCACTATTTGATCCAGACCCATCTCTGAAGTAGGCTTTTATTCTTTCATTGAAAGGTTCTGCAAAATAACTTTTTGGTGAAGGAGGTGGTGGATATTGAGGATTTATTGGTGTAGGAGTATATGAATTAATGGAGGGTGGTGGATGGTATAATGGTGGGAAACTATTGTACGATAGAGAGTTGTCTATCGCAGTAGGTAGCGGCACAGAATATGAACTAGGGTTTATTGGAGGGGTTGCATGAATAGAAAAAGGGATGTTTCATATATAGGAGTGGGAAATTGTGTAGGTAAATGTGATGGAGGACCCGGCGGCGGCATGTCCAAAATTGGCGGAGGTATGTTGTAATTCACCGGTGGCACCGACATGTTTTGTAAATCTAAATTATTTCTCCTTTTATAATATTTGCTGTTACGCAAAATGTAGAAAGAATTTAACAATTCACAAATACAACAATATTATTTTTAACGTAAACGTCAGGTGTCAAATCCGTTCTGTTGCTGTTTTTCAAATTTGCCACAAAGGCAGGAAAAGGACTTAGTCTATACAGCCTAACAAATCCGTTCTCTGCCTATATCTATTTTTTTGCAATTGTATAGCTTGGTAACAATACCTTGTAGCCAAGTTTTCTTGTTTTGAATCCTAGGATTCATTTTACACTTTTTTTCTAAATAACAGCTTCTAATATTTACAAATCTGTACAATATATGTACTATTTAACTATATCGCACGGAATAAAATAATGTTTAACAAATAAGAACATAGAATAATCAAATAGGAACAACCTAAATCTATTGCACTCTACTTACGACCCGCCCAGCGAGCAGTTCTCACGTTTAAATCTAAATTCTAAAGAGTAGCCCCTGACATGAATGAGACCCCTGTAAAAAAATTCTGAGCATAGATTCGGCAGAGAACACTTTGACCAAATGAATATCCTCGGTTGCTCCAGTCAACGAGTACATCAACCCATGACGCTTCTTGCTGTGACTCAGGTGGGTTGCTCCCTTTACTATAGATAAAATCAACACAAATGCGGGAAAATTAAAAATTGTATATTTTGAAAAAAAAACAAATATTTAATTAAATAACAAAATCAAGTACATCAACAAGGCTTTTATATCAATATATCAAGTTGTGAACAATATTATTAATTTTAGCACTACCAAGACATTCTTCATTATTATACAGAACACCATACTGTCCCTCTGTTATAGCTCTTAAAGTCTTATTCAGAATAATTGTAAGACCTCGTGAATTATTCACAATCCTACAAGGTGTTAAAGGTTTTGTATGTTGAAATCTGAAGTAACATTTCAATACACCACTGTCAGTTAGTTCTGGTGGTTCATAGTTTATCCAGTGTGGGGGATCTGTAAAACATATATGGTTCCATAAAGCAGAATGCTTTGTTCCAGCCACCTGTAACACAACATTTTAATTGTTAAATTATGTTTCATTTTTATAAAATTAAACTATAGACAGCAACAAAATAACAATATAAATCTGTAAAGTTCATATTTAATGCACACCAAAGTGTTCTGTGGCTATGAAGATCTACTGTTTTTTGTTAATTTGATATGGATACCAACATAACTTGCCCAAAACCCTATATCGCAAATAGTACTCAATGTTTAAATTATTCAAACTATTTTCGTTTTTAAGTTTTATATTTTTTTTACCAATTTCCATTTCTCGTAGAAACATTATATGCAAACACATGCACAGACTTTTTTAACTTTAATATTACATATTTTAAGAGCGACTTCAATAAAATGAATCAGTAAATAAAGAGATTTTTCGAGATATGTCTATTATTTTTTTGTCTTATATTTATTGTAAATTTTGTTAAATCAGAGCATAGTGGCATAGAAAACAGCAAGAGGTTTTTAAGAAAATGGTGGCATTAGACAAAATATGGACATACTGAAACTCTAAAAAGCATATTATAATAAGAACCACTCACCACATAAATATTATTTGTGTTTAAATCCTTTTTGTAAATGAAATATGCATCTTTAAAACTACACAAGCAACACCTCTGGCCGACAGTCCATTTATGCAAACCAGTATGTCTGCCCACAGTTAGTCCTGTGTCTATATCTATGAAGAGACCTTCTTTTGTATCAATGTACTGAAATAAAACAGTATGATTTAATATTCCATACAAAAGCTTGTGTAACTAAACCACAACATCAGTTATACCGGTGTTTGGCGCTTGGACGACAAATTTTTTTTGGGGATTGGGTGGATCAAGAGCTATCTTTAAGCCATAGATCCATATGTCTTATGTGTCACTGTAATCAAGATACAAGATTTTTTGTTTGTTTTTGAAAATTATGTGGTTAATTGTCTTTAAAATGACATATTTTTGTAGTTTGTAATTGAACCAAATAACTTTTATTGCAGTCTTTAATTAAACATTATGCCTGTATATTCTACCTATAGTTCACAACAATAAAATTATAACACTGAGCCTAGATTAATTTGTTCTAGGGGTAAGGCAACTTTATAATAATTGGATCACATAAATGAACTTTACTTATGGAATGTTAACTTGTGAGATAACACATCAGTGTAACTTACTTCATCAATGAAGTTTTGAAATCTCTTTTTCCCAATAAAACATATGCCTGTACTGTCCTTTTTGTTAGCAACATTTAAAAGTCCTTCTTTTCGGGCAATCTCCCTCACTTCACTCTTTAAATAATTTGCAATTGGAAACATACATTTTCTTAATGAAAATTGCTTTACTTGTGAAAGAAAAAATGTCTGATCTTTGAACTTATCTTTGGGTTGTAGTAATCTTGCACCTGGAAAATTAATTTGAAAAGATTAGGTCACTTGATTATTGACATATAATAAGATTTCAATAACACAACAGATAATGAATGCTTACAATATCCTTTGACCTGCATCTACAAGATTAACATTTTTTTAAAATATTTTGCTTAGAAAAGGCCCTTAAGTTATATGGTACCCATTGTTTTGGTGAGTATTATATTTTTGTAAATATTCATTTTGTGAGCAATATAGTGTTTTATCTATATATAGTTAATTCAATCAATTTAAAATATTACCTTCTTTCTCATTATACTGTTCTAAAAACGGCCCAAAGGAAGTATTTGCATAATGGCCAGTGGCTATAGCATCAAATCCTAAATTGTTCCTGCAATGTTCGAAAAATCTATCAAACTTTATATATCTATTGCATAATATATCAGGATTTGGTGTAAGTCCATTCTCATATTCATTCAATAATGCAATAAAGACTTCGTTCCAATATTCTTTAATAAAATGAACTCTGTGTAACGGAATATTTAGCTTACGGCAAACGAACGTAGCATCTTCAAAATCACTTTCATCTGAACAAAAGCCCACTTCATAATTACTATCCCAATTTCGCATAAAAACACCTTCCACTTGAAATCCTGTTTAAACATTATAATAAATAAGAAAATAACAATAAAATAATATATTTTATGTTTACTCTAGGTCTTATTACCTGCCTGTTTTAAAAGGAATGCGGAAACTGCACTATCAACTCCACCTGATATACCTAACGCAACTTTTCGAAACATTATATATCAATACGCAAAAAAATGCTCTTAAGAAGTTAATTTATTAAACAAAAACATCGAAACATTATATTAGAATAAATTCATAATAGTTCAGTGAGCAGTCAAACATAACCTACAATATTATTTTTATTTATTTAGGTTAGGTTCTCCATATATTCAATATACTCTTTGATTAAGTTTATGGCTTGGCAGGTAGGCCTTTAAGCCAGTAACCTCCAATATAAACCACAGACTAGTTAGAGATGATTGTACAAGCACAAATTACTATGGAATAAACAACTTGCCACGTTTATTTTATTTTATAGCTTGGTTTTTAGACCTTTCTTTTGATAACGCATGAAGATTACATCTCGTACCATACTGGGTCCAGTACCAACCGCGGCGTTAAGCACCGCACAGCGTGTGCAAGGACTCTCGTAAAGACGTTCCTAATTTATTAAGTGCTTATAAAATTCTTTAAAACACACAAATGACGAGGCTGTATGACCTAGGATTTTTGCCTGTTCTTCAAGTATGAATAAAAATACTACTACTACTCAACATTAGTCTGTGGTAAGTGATGCCAACTTGGGGGTTTTCTCCCTAAATTTAGTGCGAAAAAATCTCGTTAGGGAGTTTTTTAGGGAAATAATTTTTTGGGGGTATTTTTAGGGATAAAATTTTAATTGATTTTTACTTCTATTCTATCAAAGTTTATAAAAAAAATTGAATGGATCAAATGACACTACTGTCATTGATGGTTACCAGATGGTGCTGATGCATATGTCTAAATACTAGTCGTAACAGCTGGCAGCTAAATTTATAATTATTATTGTTAGTTTAAAATAATTGTTTGTTTTAAATAATGTAAACCTTAAACCAATAAAACTATACTCGTTGATTGATTGATAGTTCTACGTATAATTAAAATGCCAAAGGGAGAAAAAATTTCAGGTTATTCTCAAAAATATACCACTAAATGGGAAAGAGATGATGAGCTTAAAGGTATGTATGAGTAAACGTTTCTGTAATTACAACATACTTACCCTAATGAGTAATTGCCTATCTCTTTAAAATAATGAAAATTAATATAATTTCAGAATAAAATATATTTCTAATTTGTTTTGACATTTTTTCGACACAATAAAGAGAAAGGCAATCTTGAGGTTAAGAATTTAAATTAAATATATTTCTATAATAAAAAACTTCAATTGTCCAGGATTTTCGACATGGCTCAAAGGAAAGCTGTACCGAAATTATTTCGTAAATATCAATTTAGGTAATTTATATGTCATATGTACAATGCATTAAAAGTTTTAAGCATGAAATAAAAAGGGTGTCGGTTTGTTGATAATCTTACAATTTATCATTCTTTTCTTTCAAATATACACTATTCTGTCGATAGGGATTTATTTCTTTTCATACGACATAAAGATACATTACAGCTATTATATGTATTCTTAGAAAATCATCTAGATTTTATAAGTTAATTTTTTTAAGTTGCAAAGTTTTTTGTTTGTCATTTAATGATAAAGACTAAAAAAATGTAAACTAAATTAAATATTTTTTTCTACAGACTGGATTGGGCCGGATCCTTCTGGACTCAAGTGGAATGGCTATTTATCGCACCTATTGATTGACACGGGTCGTTGTGAGCGCCCCGTGAGGGAAAATGATGACGTCATTAGTGACGTTTTCGCTACGATGGTTTTGCTTTTTTCTCTCTCCTTTAAAATAAGTAAAAACTATTTTGGGGTTTTTTTCTCAAAAAGCTTATTTTTGGGGGTTTTGAAAAAAAATTGGGGGTTAATTGACATGGTCATCTGGCAACGCTGCTGTGGTTCAAATTTGTCTGTTTTTTTGGCGGGAAGTCGATCTTGGCGCGCGCTTTAAAATTTCTTTTAACATTTAAATTAATTTTATCCCTTATTTATTACGAAAAGCCCCTATTTTCATCTAATATTACAATTTACGGTCCCCCGTCATAATGGGGGCCCAGAGTGACGGGGCAGATGAACTTTCAGACAGAAAGCGAAAATACAAGAAGATCTCTGGCGTCTCTGATGAAGATAAGTATAAAATTTATTTCAAGAGTGGTTACACTAGACTGTTTTTGGAAAACTCGTCTAATGACTACACAGTTTACGTTGAATCTAAAGAAAAGGAAAAACTAGGCAATAAAAACCCCATTAAATTCACACAACTTTTAACTGAGAATGTTAAGGGCATTTCAAGTGTGTCCAGACTAAACGCTTTCAAATTTGGAGTACATTTTAATAAAGCTGCAGAGGCGAACAGCTTCTTGAAATTGGAAAACTTTCTGAACAAAAATAAGTTGCGAGCGTTCATCCCTGCTCATTTAGTAGAGAAGGTCGGCATCATCCGACATGTTCCTCACGAGTTGTCCAATGAAGAGATATACAAAAATATTTCATGTGATGCGGATGTTATATCAGTAAAAAGATTTATGAAAAAAGACGATGATAAGAAACTAGTACCATTGACTACCGTAGTAATTACTTTTTCATCTGCTACACTACCAAGTATGGTTTTCCTGAATAAATATCGATGTCCTGTATATAATTATATTCCTCCTGTCATCCAGTGCTTTAAATGCTTCAAATTTAATCACTCAGCCAAAGTGTGCAGAGGTACACAAATGTGCTCATCATGTGCTGGCGAACACCTTTACAAGGAATGTACTTCCGATATTATAGTATGCATCAACTGTGGCGGAGGTCATCTTGCCATTTCTCGGGAATGTCCAATTAAAAAACAAAAAATTGATCAGAAACGTTCACAAATAGTTAACCAAAGTAATACATTTGCCTCTATAGCAAAGACTGATAAGAATTTTCCTAGTTTAAAACCTAAGATAAATAACAGCTCTTCTGTAAATAACCCTGTAAATATTAATGTACCTAAAGCTAGTGTTTCATCTAGCAAAAAAGATTTTGTGTCGACACTAACCAACTTAGATGTAAAGCAAATTGCTAACAATGATATTATACTAAATGCTATTATTAAGTCCTTAGTAAAGTTAGGCAATACAAGTAATAATGATGATCCAATAACACACAAGAAAATAAAAGAAATATTTTTGTCAAATTTGATTTAATGGACACATATTTAAATTTATTACAGTACAATATACAAAGTTTACAGAGCAAAAAAAGCCTATTACAAAATCTATTAATTGAAAAAAATATAGATGTTTGCCTTCTTAATGAGACCTGGCTTAAACCTAATTCTATAGTTCCACATTTTCCAACTTATAATTTATTATATAAAAATTCAAAAAATTCCCATAATGGTGTTGCCATTTTGGTGAATCATCGTTTAAAGTATAAATTAATTAACACAATTTTCTCCGAGTCCATACAAAACATATGCATCACTGTAGAAACACAATTAGGACAAATAGCAATACTTTGTGTTTACAGCCCACCAAGTAACAGATTTGATTCCTCAAAGCTAAGAGATCTAATCAACAGCATACCAAAGCCATGTTTAATAATGGGTGATTTTAATGCTCATAATATAGCTTTTGGATGCCATAATGATAACAATAGAGGTAGATGTTTGTATAGCATTATTGATGAATTTGACTTGTGTGTTTTAAATGATGGTTCGCCAACAACTGTCCCATACCCCAATAGACAAGCTTCAGCAATAGATCTTGCTCTTGTTAGTCCGTCACTTGCTCATTTATGCAATTGGTATGTTCATGATGATCCCATGGGTAGTTATCACCTTCCAACATTACTTGAGATAAACATTCAACCTTCTATGTATGATCTGTCACCTGCTGTGAATCAAGAAAAATATATTTATAGTCGGGCAGATTGGGATATGTATTATAATTTATCAGAAAATCACTTTTCACAAATAGATTTGATAAATGATCCACCCATCACCTCTTACAATAATTTTGTAAATGCACTGTATTCATTGAGAGATAAAACCATTCCTAAATATAAGACAAGTTCTAATACACTTGTCAGAAAGCCAGTACCATGGTGGAACAAAAACTGTAATAAAGCTGTTCGTGACTCAAAAAATGCATTAAAGTATTACTTTTCTAAACCCACAATAGAAAACTGGATGAAATATAAAAAATTAGATGCAATTAAAAAAAGAGTATTAAAAGAAGAAAGAAATCTATCTTGGCAAAATTTATGTAGTAGCTTTAATAGATTAACACCAGTCTCTCGAATATGGGGTTACATTAAAAAATTTAAAAAGATAGGTACTAATAGAAATAGACATCATAATGATGAGTGGGTTTTAAGTTTCCTCAATAATTTAGCTGATACGACTGCAGTTGACAGGACTAGGCTTGATTATTTGTTTGCAAATTCTGCTGAAAATGACATGAATATATTTCTTAAGAACCAATTCACTATAGAAGAATTAAAAATATCCATTAAAAGTAGAAGGGATACCACACCGGGATTGGATGACATACCATACATGTTGATTAAAAAATTACATTTAAATGCATTGTTAATATTACTTAATATTTATAACAGATTATGGGAAGAGTTGATAGTGCCAGAGTCATGGAAAACACAATGTGTTATACCCATTTTAAAACCTAATAAGCCTGAAAATAATGCTTCTTCTTATAGGCCCATTTCTTTATCATCTTGTTTAGGTAAACTTTTTGAAAATATGTTGAAAATAAGATTAGATTACTTCATTGAATCCCACAGCTTGATTCCTGATATACAGTTCGGCTTTAGAAAAGGCAGAAGTTGTGCTGAAAGCTTTGTACATTTACTATCAGATTTGAGGCAGGTTAAATTAAGTCATTCTCATGCTGTATGTGTCTTTTTAGATGTGAAAGGTGCTTTTGACAATGTAAATTTAGAGGAACTTATTCAAGTATGTCATGATGCTGGCTTACCAACACACATCCTAATGTGGCTTTATTCCTTTTTAAATAATAGAACAGTTTTTGTAAAGTATAACAACAAAATACATGGGCCTAAATCTGTGAATAAAGGCACAATGCAGGGGGCAACCTTATCTCCTTTACTTTATAACTTGTATGTTTCTCAGATATTAACTTATGTAGAAGCAACAGATGTACATATTTTACAATTTGCTGATGACTTACTTTTATATAGCATAAACCAAAACATAGAAAGAGCAACAGCTAGTATTAATAATGCTTTAACGCAACTATACAACTATTATCATCATAAGCTTAAATTAGATGTAAGTCCAGAAAAGAGTTCAGTTTTAATTGTAAGTAAAAATTCAAATGTTATAAAGGATGTTAAGATTTTTTATGACAATGCAGAAATACCAATAGTTCATCAACATAAATTCCTTGGAGTTATTATTGATGATAAATTAAAATTTGATAAACATGTCAAACACATAAGTAAAAAGGCTCTAAATGGAATCAACATATTGAGATATTTAGCAGGAACTTACTGGGGCTCTGATCCCATAGTTTTGAGTATGTTATATAAAAGTATAGTTAGAAGCCATTTCGATTACAGCAGTTTAGCTTACATGCATGTTAACAGCACCTTACTGAAAAAATTAGATGTAATTCAAAATATGGGACTAAGACTTATTTGTGGAGCTATGCGTTCCACACCAATTAATTCTCTAGAAATTGAAACATGTATACCCCCATTGATTCTTCGTAGGTTGATGTTGGCTGAGCGGTTTTTCTTGAAAGTTCTAGCATCAACTAACAGTCCTTTGCATAAGAAATTAATAATACACCCTCAAATCACTCTTACAATTTCTCCAAATAATTTAACTGCTGCCTCTTTGATTAATGGAACTTTACCAGAAATACCAATATTATTTAAACATGTTAAAGATAATTCTAAAAACTTAAACCAACATGATATTTGGCCTGTCTATAAAATTCCTTTTAATAGTCTTATCAATAGTTCTACTAACATCCATTTAGATACAGTGCACAATAAATTTGATTTTTTGCAATTTAAGGATGATAGACCAACACATTATACTATATATACAGATGGGTCTAAAACAAATCAATATGTAAAAGCAGCATATTATGATCCACAAACTAGTTACACCAAGTGCATTAAAATAAACATAAATTGCAGTATTTTTACTGCCGAATGCTATGCTGTATATTGTGCATTAGAATATGTAAATAATTATGTGAATAATGTACATAGTATCCTGATAGTTACAGATTCTAGGAGTGTTCTAAGCGCAATAGAAAATGTAAATATATCTTTTAAACTAAATTATATATTGTATGATATTAGAAATTGTATAAAAGAGCTGTATAGTAAGAATATACATGTAGAATTTGTGTGGGTACCTTCACATAGTGGCATTCCTGGGAATGAATTAGTTGATACTGCAACAAGGTCAGAGCATGACGAAGACAAGTCTGAACTTTTAAAGGTTCCATTTACTGATTACCACAGGCATTTCAAAGAACTTAACCGGCACTTGTGGAAAGATCACTGGAGGATAACCCTAGAAAACAAAGGCAAATGGTATGCTGAGATACAGAAAGACATACCGGTAAAACCATGGCATTATAACTTCAAAGACATAAGCAGAAGATTTACTAGCATAATAACACGCATGCGGCTAGGGCACTGTTTGACCCCAGCTCATTTGAACCGAATTAATATATTTGATAGTAGCCGTTGCCCTAACTGTAACTCCAGAGATGCTGATTTGGACCATATTATTTTTAAATGTTCAAGTTTTAATATGCAAAGATTGATTTTAGTAGCTGAAATTTGTGATTGTGACATTTCTGATGCAGACAATGATAGCCTCAACTTATTCAGTGACAGTGAAAGTCCACAAAGTGTTCCCCGCCGTGTACAGGATCTATTAAAACACAAACGTTACTATAGATCATTGTACGACTATATTTGTAACACAATAGGAAAAATTTAATTTGTTTTGTGTTTACAGTGTAAATAAGTTTTTTTTTGTTTGTTTTTAGAATGTATTGTACTTACTTGATTACTTGATAAGGGTTATATAATATGTAAATAATTATGTAATAAGTAGATAAGTTATATTAGTTAATATTTTTTCTTGTATTAGTGTAAATTCTTTTTAACATGTTTCCGACTGAAAGACTTTGTATCTATGGTCATGAATAAATTAAAAAAAAAAAAAAAAAAATCAAATTTGTCTATGACAGTGATTTGACAAGTTTATCGAGTTGAGAAGCCGATTTTTACTGTATATTCTTGCATATTCCTCATCGTTTTCTGTGTTAAAATGTCGAATATTAATTTACAATGCCTGTTAGGAATTCAATGTAATGACTTCGTTATGATAGCAGCCGATCAGAGCAATAGTCACAGTATAATGGTCATGAAAGACGGTGAGTTTGCGCTTTTGTGTCGTCTTGTAATGAATGCTAGGTAGCTATTATTTTAAATTGCATTTTATGTTACAGATGAGGAAAAAATCTATAAAATATCTGATAGGTTAGTGATGGGAGTCATTGGTGATTCCGGAGACACAACACAGTTTGCAGAATACATTGCAAAGAATATCCAGTTGTATAAGATGCGCAACGGTTATGAGCTTGGCCTACTGCTGCGGCCAATTTCACACGTCGTAATCTTGCAGAGTATTTAAGAAGCAGTGTAAGTAAATACTATAATTGTTAGTCATGAGCCTTAAATCATTTGACAATTGGAAATAGACAAACTAAGGTAAGGCTATAGATATTTCATACAAAAATTTTAAGAATCGCGTTGGTGGAGTGGGTACGAGGAGACATACTTACCCCTAAGACCACCCCAGGTTCTGAGATCTTGAAAAATTTTTTTTTAATTAATACTTTTAACATAACCTCCCTTATTATTCACTTATATTGCACTTATATCATAGGTCTTAAGTTGAAAAATGCTTTTGAAGTCCAAAGAAAACTGGTAATCAAAAAAAAGAACCAAAAATCAGTGTAAGTTGTCAAAAAATGAAGAAAAAACAAAACGGCACACATACATACATTGCAAGAGGAAACCACAAAAATATTAAAAATGGCGGCCAATGAGGATGAAATTATAAAAAATGTATTTAAAATGAATAGTAAATGGTTATCAGTCAGTTCTCGCACTAGCAGGCCTCTGCCATGGCAGGCACACTTTGCTCACTCGGCTTGTGAGCTTTGTTCTCAAACTAACCTAACCTAAATCTCTCTTCTCGTCACTGGTTGTGACTTTTCACCACCCCTCACAATAATATTATTGAAAAAAGTGGAACTTCAACAGACTAGTGGAAAAAGAATTGCAACAGACAAACAGAAAAATGAATGGCAATAGATAAGTGGAAAAACAAAAACAGATAAGTAGCAAAATGAATCTCAATGAAATTTTAACTTGAAGTTTTACAGGCAGATTGTTGTACAAGTGACAAGTACATTTGTCCAATTTGAAAACCTGCCCATAAAACTTCAAGTTAAAATGTTGTAGTGATTTGTTTTGTCACTTGTCTATTGCCATTCCTTTTTCCACTTGTCTGTTGCTATTTATTTTCCACTTATGCATTGCCAATCATTCTTCCATTTGTCTGTTGAAATTTCATTTCTAATATGTGTCCCAGCACACATCTCAATTTTTTGCAGTTTTATTGCAAATTATGATTTAGTTTAGTTAAGTATATTGTAATGAATGCATTTCCTATCAAAAATATATAAAAACATATAATTTTTAATTGGGGCTGTCTGGAAGAGATCCCTTTTTAGCAATAAGACTGCTCCTTGTACATAACTAGATATAATTTTAGTCTTTAATTTCAAGTTTGTATTGATGTACAATAAAGAGTTGTCTATCTATAATTTTCTCCTTCACTGTTTATGTATTATTAAACAAATTTTTATATGTATACACTACTCTGTTGTTACAGACACCATACTTCGTTAATTTACTAATGGGTGGGTATGACAAAGAGAATGGCCCAGAGTTGTATTTTATGGACTATCTGGCATCCAGCGTAAAGGTGCCATTTGCTGCTCATGGATTTGGTGGATACCTCAGTTTAAGCATAATGGATCGCTACCACAAGAAAGGTAACATCAAAACAAAAACACATCAGTTAACATTAAATTTATAGGTTAGGAATATTAAAGCATAGTCCACTTAAGATACCTCTCAACAAACTAAACACATTGAAGAAGGTTTCTCTATATAATACTTTGTCAATACTTCAAATATATTTGGATGCATGATACTGTTGTTGCTAAGACAGATGCGTTTTAAAGATAATATCTGAAAATATGGTGTGAAACTTGCATAGAAAGATTATGTGTGATGTGTGAACTACCAAAATATACAATCTAAATTTTATGTCTCATTTAAATTATGAGTTTAGTGGATATGACATGACACTTAGTGTTTTTTATGTATTTCAGATGCCACAGAAGAAGAAGCGTATGAGATCCTGAAAATGTGTGTCAAGGAGGTCCATAAACGCTTATTTGTTAGTCTGCCTAACTTCCAGGTGACTGTTGTAAATAGGGATGGCATCAAAGTGCTGCCTGTTATTATTCTGGTGCAAAGTGATTTCTATTATAATAATTTTATTATGTAAAGTGTTTCATTGAGGACTGTTACTGCCCATTTTCCATATTAATGGTATCATATGATGTTGAACCCCTTATTACTTTATCTTAATACTCTTCATATCCAAAGCTGTGGGGGGGGGGGGGCATAATAAAGAACGTTATTTACACTGAAAAATCACTTTAATACCTACTTTAGAGAGATATAACTGAACACCTGTGAATCTATTGGGGAATAAAGAGATTCTAGCTGAGTCATGCCCACTTTGCTGGGCGTCATTATAAACATACAGACACCCACACATGCATATCAAAGTATAATATTAAGCTTTGTAACTTTTAATTCATAAACGTAGAAAGAGCACTCAGTGGCTCGCACATGGTTCTTGCATGGAACATATTTGTCAAACGTTCCGGCATTGCTGGATATAAAACATTTTTTTTTTAATTTATTAATCACAATCAAATATAGCTTTGGTTTGGCGCTTGCGTGCTTGTTTTTATGTTGGCACTAATGTCGCCACAGTATCCTATGTTACTTTTAATACCTCCAAGAATATGTGTACAAAGTTTCATGATGGTCGGTTGAGTAGTTTTCGCGTGAAAGCATAACAAACTTACATTCACATTTATAATATTAGTTAGGATGTCACTCGGCAATAATGTAGCTTCCTACTGGTGAAAGAATTTTCAAAATCGGCGGTTCAGTAATACCTGAGATTACTCACAAACTTTACCTCTTTATAATAATAGATTGCACTTATTTAGAAAAATACTTTTTCTTTATACTTAAGACAGAATGTACACTACCGTGTACATTTTCAAGTATTTCATGTCACGTCATATGGCCATATTATTCGAAGGCCCTCTAATTAAGAACCACAAATAATTGTATTATTGTCACTTCATGTCTGAAGTTTGGTGAATTAAAGAATTCACAGTAAGCGAGTGAAAGTTAATCAGAAGGGCTTATTTAAAAAGAAAACAAACAAAAGCAAACAATATATATCCAAATCAATTTTATTGTCAGTAAGAAAATATGTTTTAGTAAATATACAATTATTCTAGTTTCATTAATTACAATTACTAATTATCCTCCAGATTTATTTCTATCTGGACTAGATGGTGTGTTGTTATCCTGGTTTTCAGCCTGTGAATTTGTATTTTCATTGTCTCCACCATTTTCACCTTCATTGTCAGATTCTGAAAAGGAATATTTTCAATTTAATATTTAGTGTATGTAGAATGAAGTTGCAAAGGACACAACATAGTGAGGAGGGAGGGGATGGATGAGCAGCAGCCTATTGATATAAGACCAGACAGACACAATTACGTGTTTTGTCAAGATATTTTGTCCTGAGTTTTGAGAATAATAAATTGAAAAAACTGTATTGTTCCGTGCAACTTCGTTCGCGTAATATACAGCCCACAATGGAAGAACTTGCAATTTCCAGAATGAGCAACAACTAGTTTTCATCCTTGGTCACAAACTTTCTCTATACCAAAACTTTTAATAGAATTGAAGAAGAAACTTATAAACAAATTATAACATCTAACAACTCCTCACGATTGTTACCTTTTTTGTCTGCAGGCATATCTTCTGTTCTATTTGCCACTTGGAAGTGATACTCTAATTCATCAAAATCAAAGACTTGGTCTGTGGGTAGTAGGCATGGCAAGTATGCAGGAAATGTTGGTTTACAAGCT
Source organism: Dendrolimus punctatus (assembly GCA_012273795.1). Lineage (NCBI taxonomy): Eukaryota > Metazoa > Arthropoda > Insecta > Lepidoptera > Lasiocampidae > Dendrolimus > Dendrolimus punctatus. Next base: position 9,391,707 of record CM022542.1, on the reverse strand, counting down.
ATCACTGCAAAAAAATATAAGAATATTGTAATTATTTAAAATCAATGTTTCAGGCAGATTTAGCAATGCATTAATATGCTGCTGGTTCCCACTGGAGATGGCCGGTAGTGTAAAAACCAGTTAAATACCTGTCATTCACCAAATGAACCATAGCAGTTTATTTCATCAATTCTCCAGTTGGCTATTTGTTGTCAAATAAAACCGGCAATGTTTCATTACCCAAATAGCCATTAACTAGTATTTTAGCCATCTATTGAATCACTATTAGCCAGATGGCTAAATGAAGTGTTTAAATTTCGATTGGTTACCCATCACTAGTTCCTGCTACTAGTCATTTATTTTCAGTGTTTAAATTCGACATAAACTTCATTCAGTAATGTCAATTTTGTACCAATGATAAGGTTATAAAGAATGCATAGTAAAATATACACAGAAATCTGGCTTTAATAGACATTTATCTTAAAATCCATTATGCTATCCCATCATTCTTACTCGGATAAGTATGGTAGGTAAATCACCTGTTTCTCTAAAATTGGAAGACTCAAGGTAAAAACAAACTGATCCCACGTACGCTACGTATGCGATGCAATGTGGGAGAGTTGCTGTGCACACTTGTCCCGCATACACAACGCAAATTGACGTCAGACTCACAAGTCATTCCTTCAGGTGCTGTTATGTACTATGTTTTCCGATTCTGAGAGTGAATTTGATGACGATTTATTACGTTTGTTATTTATAAATGAATACTAGCTGTCCCGGCAGACGTCGTCCTGCCAGGTAAAAATAGGGGTTTGTCGCAGAGGGTTAATAATTTAGGGTTGTATGTATTTTTGTATGTTGTATCATAAAAAAATAGAAATTAAAAATTTTGTCTAAAAAATAAAATAAAAAATTAGGGGTGGACTACCCCTAACATTTAGGGGGATGTAAAATAGATGTTGGCCGATTCTCATAGATACCGGATAAGCACAAAAAATTTCATCAAAATCGGTCAAGCCGTTTCGGAGGAGTGAACTGTTAACTTCGAAAACTGTGACACGAGAATTTTATATATTAGATTTAGGTATCGATTTAATGGTTCAATGCATTTAATATTATAAATGGCTTCATATCGCCTAACCAAATCAATCGATTTTTCATCTCCCATTTTCGAAAAGCGTACCAACCAACGTCTATCCAAGACTGACGTGCTGCGAACGTAAGTTCTAGAAACACACTGGTCTTACGCGTGGGATCGCTTATGGTTATCCCCTCCACCATCCCACGCCGATCTGGATTGATAGACCTAACGTTGCATGGGACGCGTGTGATAGCGTTGCGTATGACAAGTATGTTTCTAATTGAACGGTTTTCATACAAATTCAAGAGTCTAGATATCATAATGCGTGGCATACGTAGTGTACGTGGGCTCAGTATGTTCCTACCTTCACGCCCGCTCACTTTTAGCATATGTGTAGGGACGAAAATAAAACATCGATGTATCGATCATAAAAATCGATGTTTTAACATCGACGTTGAAACCAAAACATCGACGAACATCGTTTTTTAAGAACGATATTTTATGAACGATGTTTTATCTTACATAGTCATAACGCGGCATCTTGCACTCTGTCTGTGATCTACATGGATTTCCATTATATCATTCATTCATTTCAAAACATTCTTATTGCCAATAATAATTTATAATGTAAAAGTTGATTATTATACCTATTTCTTTCATTTCTATTAAAAATGTCTATTTTTCTTAGATTTAGTACATTTATTTGAAACGGTGATAAGGATAAGGATGTCTTAGTGTGTGCCCACGCTGTTAAATAGTAAGTATGGTAGTGAATGTTGGATAAGGCAAAATACATATTAATAGAATAAACATAGTATTTAGTAGGAATTAGAGCATTGAGAAGTGAGTGTGGTATTTTTTTGAAAGATGGACTGACAGTGATGTTAGTGAAAGCAAGAATTAAGAAAGGTTTGTTAAAGTGGTTTGGGCGTTACATCGATGTTAAAAAAAACGACGATTCATTTGGATCGGAGGAACAAGCGTCAAGTTTATGTAAACGGTGATAAAAAACATCGTTCATAAACGTCGATATTTTTAACATCGATGTTTCACTTTTGAAAACATCGATATCTTCTAACATCGATGTTTTTTATGAGCGATGTTGCATCCCTACATATTTGTCCGCGAGTCCGCGACGAGAGTGCAGGTCGCGTTTTGTGCACGTGATCGTTATTGTGTTATTGTTTCACTCTGTTTATATAGGAGTTGTGAGACGAGGTAGGGATAGTGTTAGTCTTGCGGCTTTTTGGTATACATCGATAAGTATATCGATAATTGTCTCAAAGGAGCGGGCGGGTTAAGCCCAATAGTGGAATGTTTAACGGTTAAAATTATTTTTCTTACATTAATTACTCTCCGAGTCTATATTTTACAATAAGGTATAAATGTCATTAAAATTGATTTTGTTTGGTCATATTTATATTTATTAATGGTTTTAAAATTAGTAAATATTTGTGAAATTTGGCATATAAGTACATTTATAAAATTACATGTATTTTTGATAACAGACATTTAGAAAACCTACATTTTCATTGTGCAGTTTTCAAGAAGCTAAATGTGACAAGGGTAAACTAGGAGCAGGGACTTACATGGAAATACTTGGTTGTCTTCTGTATTGAACAAATTATGCGTTTCACTAGTCTTCGCTAGGAATTTAGTTAATGCCCTTTCCATGTCTCTCTTTTGGGTCGCCGCCTTCTCCCTGATTGCTTCATACTCGGTCACTGGCTGTTTGTGGGTCTGTAAGGAATCGCCAAATAAAAATTATAAACGATGTTTGTAAGTGAAAAGACTTATGGAGAAAAGCATGTATTATATATTTACGGCCTTACTTATAATAATTTCGTTAAGAAACGATTAAGCATCTCTTAAGTAAGAGAACCAGAATGAGACCCTAATCAATGAATATCTTTTTTCACTTATAAACCTGTTGTTTACCTACGAGGAGCACAGATAAACGAAATTTGAATGATTAACGTAGGTTGTACCCAAAATATTCAACTAAAAAGAAGTTTATGAGTAAGATTTTCACTACTCAGTTGCTGAGCAGTTACATAAAATTTAACAAACGTTTATAAGTAAGGCCAATAGTGTATTATTTTAAATATTAATAGGTAAACCAAGACTTAGTGACAAAATCTATAGTTATTTGTTTAGCTTATTACATTTTATATAAAGTAAAATGCACATTGAAACCCTTTGAATACTCACAGGTGTTCTTATATAAGCATGTGGGTCGGGTAATGGGGGCAAGTGGAATGGTATATGTGGGGCAGGTTTAGCTTTTGAGCCCGCAGACAACATGGCTGGAGTCCGCGGAGCTGATGCTTGCTGCGGTGGCTGAATCACATGTCTGTTTGGTCTTGCTGCATACTGTTCTATACCTTGCATAGATATGCCTGAGAAAAAAAAGAATAATGACATTTAGCAAAGTAAAAAACAGTCTATTTTTATTGTTTAAAAAGTGTGTCGGAATACTTTCATGCAGCCAACAACTACAAAGCAGTTCCAGAAAAATTCACATGGGTTTCCTGGATAAAAACTGTCTCGAAATCGGCCCAGTAGTTTTTATGTGAAATCCAATCAAACAGACAAGAATTTTATACAATAGATGACATTCATGTTTCGTTGTCCTACTAAATCAATTTTTTTAAAGATAACTTGCTTTTTAAACTGAAAAATTAACGTATTTATTAAGTTTAAAATTGTCTACAAACAAATTGTGCAACCGTAAGCTACATATTTCATCGTAAAAACTTCTGAATTATTATTATACTTAAGAAAATAGTGGAGCTAAGAATAGCTTTAACAGAAATTGATTTAAAAAAGATTATTTTTGAATTTAAGAGTAGAAGTCCTTCATTTTTCGTGTGTGATTATTTGCAACAAGCAAAACAAACTGTAGTCATCTATATAAATAAAAATCAATGATGTATGTTTGTCCTCGATGCATTCTTAAAATATTGATCATATTGAGATGAAACTGTAGTAGGACCTCCTGAGGAGGCCGGAAAGGATTTCCAACTCAAAAAAAACTATATAAATAAAAATCAATGTTTGTATAATTGTCGAATATTGGATTGGACCGATTTTCATGAAATTTTATATGTGTGTCCAAGTGGGTCCGAGGTTGGTTTAGATTAAGAATTGTACCCGGTAGGTAGCGCCACTGAACTCCTAAACAGTGGGACCAATTTCGATGATTTTTTGTGTGTTGTGTTGATTCGAGAATGGTTTAGATTAATAATTGATACCGGTAGGTAACACCTCAATTGGGTTCCAGGGTTTTGACGTAACATTCTACGTTTCTTTGAGTGGGTCTCGAGACGGCTTGGATTCACAATTGAATGAGATAAGCGAAGCTGCAATTAAGTTCCAGGATTTAGGTTAAATTATTTGTGTACATTCAAGTACATTTCATATCCAACAGGCACGTTCGCGATTCCCGAGCTTACGAATGAGTGGTGAGATCAATATAACGATAACTTACGAAGGTGTGGGCCTCGGGATGGTTTAAATTCACAATTGGACCTGGTATATAGTGCTACAATCGGGTTCTAGATTTTTATTTTTTAAGGGCAGGACAATATCTGCCGGGTACAATAAATATAAGCAGTGTATTATTGAAGTGATAACTTCTTATAGGAGGGTAAACCGCTTTGTTGCGTAACGCGTTACGGCGTCCGTTTGTCTGGCTTCGGATTCTCTCACGCTAGTTATCACTTCTGTCGGGCATCCCGAGACAAACAGGTTTTTTTAATTATTTGACTTGGATATATTTTTAAACTAAAAATTATTTAGTTATGCATACCCATATTTATCAAGGCCACAACAACATCTCCTAATACTGGTTCCACTCTTCCTGCGAGTTCACAAAACCTATTAGCAGAGTTACCAACTTCTGTGAAAACTGGAAAAATAAAAAAACAGTATGATTACTATCTAATAGACAAAAAAGGTTCACTGTAATGGCTCCATCTGCATAACTGACAGATAGATAACTCTTTATTGTACACCAGTACAAACATGAACTTAAGACTAAAATTATATCTAGTAATGTACAAAGGGCGGTCTTATCACTAAAAAGTGATCTCTTCCAGACAGCCCCAAGTGTTTAGGATTTAGGCTGTGTGTGTTGGAATCTTCAACAAAAAGTATTTATTACTTTGGTGTGGCAAAGTACTGGCCACTAATACTAAATATTTGGATTTAGAACATAGATGTTTTTGTTTTTTATCTATATATTTTTCCCACCGCTGCTATATAAATCGTCATATATTACGCACATGTAGTTTTCTATTAAAACTTTACAAACAAATTACATGTGTAACTACACGATTAAAATATTTACAGTCTACAAACAAATTCATATTTATTTTATTATTTTTATTTAAATAAAAAATAAAATAAAAATATTTAAAGAAGTGTTTAACAGTGTCTTATTTAAAGCATTAAAAAATAATGTTGTTAATGCTTAGCCACAAGGCAGTACAGTGTTGTACAGTGTTATCGGTCCATATTTAACATTATCAACAATGTCAACCAAACCCATTCCCATATCTGCATGAGAAAGCCTAAATCTTTAACCTGTTATGCTATATACCTAATTACTAATACTTATGCTTGACCACCTTGATGTCAAAATTGCAGTGCTGTAAACTTTTAGCCTAGTTCAACTAAAATACAGATTTTTACAAACAACCCAAAAAATTTCTTCGATAAAAAATTAATTGATTCTGTCATAATCTATGCTTATACTCATATTGGTGTATTGTGTTGTTAAAGTTTGCCTATGCTTATATATAGTATATACAAATCTAACCAGACTATAATTTATATATTTCAAATTTTGTATGAAATACACACATTTTCATGTAGAGTGCCAAAAAAATTGTTCATATAACTTTCAAATAAACTTGATTAAAGATGATGTCCTTAACAGAGATACCTTAAGCAAAACAGAGGCATTTGGGTAAACAAAATAATATAATTAAAAACATATACCTAATGGATTATATCATAATGACATGTAGATTATAATGAAATTATTTTCTACCTTTTAAATGTGGATGCACATCTGTTTGTAAGTTCAGTTTTTGAAATACATAGTAAAACATTTTTTGATAAATATATAAAAAATCTTGATACTTAAATTTTAACTAGCGGTTGCGTGAGGAGGCATAGTTAACCTCACTACAATCCCTATGGTCCGGAGATCTTAATTTTTTTTAATAAACATATCCTCATTTATTTTTTCAGTAATTGTGTTTATAAACTTGAACGATCCTTTTAAAATCTAAAAGAAACCCAGTATTCAACAGAAAAAGAACCAAAAAAGACTGTTTTTTTAAGTCGTCAAAAAAATAACAGCACATTCACAGATACTATATGAGTAACCATGAAAATGGTGGCCAATAAAGATAAAAATATAAATCATGGGGCATGGGATAGATATACGGTGCATTTATTTATTACTTGAGATATAAAATTAATTTTGGGTGGTTATAAAAAAATAACCACAAAAGCTAAGGCGGGTGACACTCGCCGGCCATTAGTGTGGCTTTGGTCTTAAGCTAACCTATCCTAAATCGCTGGTCACGACCTTTCACCACCCATCACAATAATTTTAGGGAAAAGTCAGTGAGGTTGTGTTTATCAACAATAAATATTTCAAGAACTCCGGGCCCTATGGGTTGCAGAAAGACTAAGTATGCCTCCCTCCTCTTCCCCACTCCACCACCCTGGTACTTAAAATTCGTGTATCCAAACATATATAGATTTACCATTACATTTTTCAGTATAACAAGTATCTTACATTACTCTCTGGTTCCCACAATACATAATACCAAAGTTCAGGTAAGTGTCCATAGAGAGTAAACAAATTTATCACACTGTACTTACAGCATTGCAGTATTTCTGTGAGAGTTTCTAGTGATAATTTATCGGCAGCTTCGAATCCTGCTTCGAGAAGTACTGTAGAAACAGCAATATTTAATATCCGTCTACGCGAGTCTGCCCCTGTTTCCACTTTTTCTATAATTTCTGACATTTTAGAAAGCGTTCTTAGAAATATTTTGAATTCTTGATAGTCCCGAAAATTATTTCACTAAAATTAATAGAATTTTTGGAGTATTACAAAACAAACCAAGATTACAAGGTTTAGAAATGACTGTTGTGCAATGTGCTGTGTGCACAAACAAACTACAAAGCACAATGAATGACTATGATGGATACTACGTATGTTCAGTGAACTTCAGTGTCACTGTCAATTATTATAAGTGTATAGACATTAGACACTGATTACGACAATCGACAATAGCCAATTTTTTCTTTGATTTAGATATTAGGGTGGCCAGATTAAAGTTACCTTTACCTTTCTGTTATTTTGCGGTTTTTGGGCCAAAACTTCTTGGTGAATTGTTGAGTGCGCAAAATTTCAGCGCATTGTGGACAAATTTTATAGTTCTAAGCTTAGTAAAAATACCATGACATATTAGATATAGCATAAAATTGCAAATAAAAGTTAATTTTAAACATGTCTCTATGCAATAATTATAATGGTTTTTAATTCGTGATCAAATTATAATAACACATACATTTTCATTACCATTTTCAAACCCCTTTATTTTTTGAAGCCGGTTAAAATAACAAAATTACAAAATTCTTCATTGTGCATGGACCAACACGTACTTATTACTACTTATGAAAATTTCTCTTTCTATTTAAAGAAAACTTTTTGCTATAGAATCGTTTTGGGTTTTTTTGGCGGAATGGGGACTTTTCGTAATTTCAATCTGATCTGAAGAGCCTTTAAAGTTATTGCTTGTGCGTGTCAGAGATTTTTTTCTTAATTCTCTATTAATGAAATATACATTTAATTTTGCTTTTAAGCATAATTTATTGAAAAATTCAATAACAAGATACAGCTGGGTTTAGTAATAATGCTGTAAAAATACGAGCAGCATACATATTGGAGAAGTATTCAGGTAGCTTAACAACATTATGCTTTCACTTTCGAAACTACTACTATTACTACTGTTTCTTGTAAAATTTCAATATTTATAGTTTAATTACCATGTTAACTATAACGTGTTTCTGTTTCAGTTCAAACTAGCAGAAAACTAGCACTAAGTTGATTTTCAAAATGGTCAAAGTATATGCAATTGCAGTGCTCTACAAAGGCATGAATAGTGCTACTATACTTAAATCTGCGTATGAATTGCAGAGCTTCAGTTATTTCCAGCGTAAGTCAGTGCAAGAATTCATGACATTTGTTAGCAAAACTATAGTTGAGAGAACCCAGGTTGCTTCACGACAGTCGGTAAAAGAAGGAGAATACATGTGCCAAGTTTATGTGAGGGCAGATAAACTTGCTGGTGTTCTTATAACAGATCATGAATACCCTAATAGAGTTGCTCACACATTGATCACTAAGACCCTTGATGAATTCTCTGCAGTTGTGCCAGCAAGTTCTTGGGCAACTGCAGAGGAATCCACCGTTGATTTTCCAATGCTGCCTCAACATTTAGCTAAGTACCAGAATCCTAAAGAGGCTGATGCTTTAACAAAGATACAGAGTGAGCTGGATGAAACAAAAATCATCCTCCATGATACAATCAAAGCGGTTTTGGAAAGAGGAGAGAAACTGGATGACCTGGTTGAGAAATCTGATAGTTTAACAATGCATAGCAAATTGTTTTATAAGACTGCGCGGAAAACTAACAGTTGCTGTAACTTTTGAGGGATTTTTTATTCTGCCTTGGCCATAACTGTTATAATCTAAAAAATATATTATTCATCATTATAAAAAATGTATTCAAGCTTGTAAAGCATTGGAAATGTATTTGTGATTGCTGAATGTTTTTATTTTACTACATTATTATATTGGGGGGTGAAAGGCTATTTGGTTCTGGTGCCATTTTTTAAATTCTGGTTTTTGTGGTTTATTATCCACATGGATATGTTCAATCCCTAGTGACATTTTATGAAAGATTTAATACTTTTTCATCCCAATACCCCAACTTAAAGAATTATAAAGAGCCTGGTTTCCAATTATAATCTATAGATATTCTTCATTTTCAAATATGATACATATTTAAATGATTAGCTATTTTTTTTGAGTCATTTGAAACTCTTCAGAATTATTTTCAAAATGTTACTTGAAACAAATAGCCTTTTGCCTTCTAATATTATTAGTGATATTTTTTTATTTTTTTTTTTATTGCAGGAGATCAGCAGACAGGCAGATGGCCCACTTGATGGACAGCGGTTACCATCGCCTATGGACATTTGCAACACCAAGGGTGCTACGAATGCGCTGCTGCTCTCTTTAGGGAGCCTGGAACCTGGTCACTAATGCCGGAACAACACAAGGTTGTTATGGCGACATACTCTAGACCAGGGGTGGTAGCCATCCAGTCGGACAAATGCCCTACCACCTGGCTGTGGGTTGTTTTGTCGCCTCTTACGACAGGCCGCTGGGCCGCAGGAAATTGTATTCTTTCTCCGTTCCTGCACGGATAGATTAGTTAATTTCCTACATTCTTATATTATTTATGGAATATTCCACAAAGTTAGTCAAAGTAAGTTCTTTTACAGTTAATATGTAATGTGAGAGTCTACAAATAGTTATATGAGTATACTAAGTGTTTTAGCTAGGTTCAGACCACCAAATACAACAAACCTCTGGGATTTACTCATAGACAATTGTTTCCTTTTCTATAATACAAATATTTGGAGGCATGTTGCAAAAGTCAAATTCGTACCCTAGAGGGCATCACCTTTGCTATGGCACTGTTCTTGTTTATTCTACTCTTGCATATGTGTGTCATGAAATATGATGTATATTTTCCTCCAAGAACAAAAATTAAATAGTTTTATTCTGATACTATAAGATGTGTAAAGGGCACAATCACACACATAAAAGGAGGAATCATCTGTTTAATAGTATATAATAATACTACCTGACTAGATAAGCTAGATAGGTCTTCATTAAAGCAGACATTTTTGTTGTGTTGTCAACTGTTTTTTTATTCTCTAATAATAAATTTTGAAATTGTAATCTAAAATAATGTATGATACTATATACCTGAGCATCATTGCATACACTCTGAATGCAACTGGGATTTAAAACTTGTATGAAGTTGATGAAGAGTATATAATATTGTAATCTAAATTCAATGATCCAGTGTTTATACATCACTAAAATTGAATTGTTTTTTTTTAGTTGATTAAGGGCCTAGACCAGTGTTTTTCAACCTGTGGGTGTGACCTCTAAGGGGTTGACGGCAAAAGGGAAAAAGCTATTTAAATCTATACCACATACTTAGTTACTTTCTATGCTGAGCAGCTTTTTTTAGAGTTATAGGTCCTAATAATGATTATAGGTAACAAAATAGTGAATAACATAAACATAGTCTTTTAAATTACCAACTTTTTATCTGTCTATGACCCAAGGGGGTCGCCAAAACTTATCAACCTGGTCGCGTATTCAAAAAGATTGAAAACCACTGACCTAGACTAACACAAATAAATTATTAACTTTTGGGATGCTGAGCAAAATGATTCCTCAAAATCTCTTTAACAGCCACACTTAGGCAGTTTAAGGGATAATTATGTTAAAGAGCATTTAAAATTCATATGAATACATTTACATGTTGTGTTGATAAGTCTAATGTTTCATTCTGGCTTATGTGAAATGCAGCCTCATTGAAATCAAGTATTTAACAATAATGGCCACTCATCTATTACTCTGAATGTGGTCGTAAAAGTTAACTCGAGAATGTTTATTAAGGAATTGAGTAATAGTATTTCTAAAAGGACTATTTGCAAATATTCCACTAATACAGTTATTGAAATGCTATTTTTAATACTCTTCGGCCACAAATGTTTTCAATAAAGAAAAGTTAATTGAGATTAAATATAATTGGGCATATTAAGGATGTGTTCAGTGATGTCAGTTTAATAAGTATTTGTTAGTGTATTTTAAACAAGAAATATTAAGTGTATGTAGTATAGAATTTTAGACCGATGTTGATTATACATGTTGGAAGATATGATTATTATTGAAATATATTTACTGTTCTACTGACAGCAATAAATAGGTGATAAGGTGTTGTCAGTTGTTTTATTGGCTGATACTTTTCGTCATCTGTTTGTCACATTTTGCTCCAGTATAAATCAGTTAACGCTACTATGGAGAGATGGCGATCATCTGTGAGTAGGCATTTGAGGTATTAAGTTTGTTCAGTATTTCTTGAATGACATCTGAATACAAAACCTAATATGTAGTGAAATTTAACAGATTAAAAAAAAATGAAATAGTTTTTTTAGCAAAATATGGATATGGATTATTTGTTTAATATTGGAAGTGCCGAAAAATATAAAAGCTAGAAGATTAATTAGGCGCTTCCAAAGTAAAAAAAAAAAACAAAAATAGGTGTTGAGGCATTTTGTCAGTCCAATGCTGGATGTAGGCCTCTGCAAGTCGTCGCCACTCATCTCTGTCAACCGACTTCCTTATCCAGGGCCTATCGGCAACCTTATGTACGCCGTCATTCCATCAGGCCGGAGCAGTTGTGACCGGCCATCTTCCACTTCAAACTACTAATTTTGCAAGTTATATTACTTACCTTGGTTCTCTTACGCTGTTTATGCATACAGTTGGTCGATTATTTTATTTTAACACCGGTTAAATGTCGGTGAACATCAGCCTAAGTAACTCAAAATGAATGTATTAAAGAAAAATTAAAAAAAAATCTTTTGGTGGCAACTTTTGAAGACACAAAATACTATTGTGGGTATCGTGCTCCTAAAAATATTAAAAAGACAATTCGAGTTTACCGTTCATCGGTGTTATTGCAAGTAGGTAATTTCATTCACAATTCATGAATTACCTTTGTATGATATCAGTTTGTTCTAGATTGAGTTTCCTTTACAACATGATTATGTATAGACGGGGTAACTTTCACTTTTTGTATTTTCATGAGATTTTATAGACATGGACGGATTGAGATGATGATTTGTAGTTTGACAGTGGACGTATGCCAGAATAGAGGAGTATGTAAGGAAAATACATTGTGAGGATATCAAATTATTGAGGATTAGGTGAAAGAAAGAGATTTTATAAATATAATATTAAATAGTAGTCATTTTATGAATCCCGGCTACATTCTGTACATTCATCACAAATCTCTAGGCATACCGCCCACCGATCCTGGTAAAGGATAGGTGCAAAAAATATTGGCTTGATGTTATAAGCGGTGATACGTATGCCAATAATTTAATAAAAAGGGATGCCCAAAACAGATAGCTTCGACTTTCTTATTTTCTATTCTCTAAATATTTGGACGTTTTGGAAATTTATATAAAAATTCAACTGTTTACTTGATAATTCCATTTTTTTAAATCTGCGTGCGTGTTTTAAACTTGGCAAGTTAGGTTTGTATCCTAAGTAATATAAAACCTACAACTTTGGGGCCTACTACTCCAGACACTAAAACCATGGTAAAGAGCGGAAACTAGGTTTACGAAATTAACCGTAGCAGGGGAATCGAATCCGTGGTCTTTGCGTTCCAATGAGCTTTTTTTTTTTTTTTTTTTTTTTTTTTTTTTTTTTTTTTTTTTTTTTTTTTTTTTTTTTTTTTTTTTTTTTACATGGGAAATGCGTTGCCGCACCGTCAGCCGCGCGGGGATCATGCGCGGCCGGTGTGTGGGGCTCCCCGACGCCGGTTCAATACGACCGGCTGCCGGTATACCCACTAAAACCCATGGGAGCCTTCCTTCCGCCTAGCGCCGGGGTCGCGGTACATGCGTGAGCTTAACCCGCAACCCCGGCAGCGGCCGGCCGCCTCGTAAACAGAGGCGGCCTCTCCTGTGTGCGGGCCGGGGAGATGGTGGTCCCCGGCCCTGAGAGGGACGCGCGGCTACCTCTCGCGCCCTCTCGCGGCATTAGTGCGGGCGGAGGTCTATGTTGATCCCCAGACCTCGACGCCCGCTGCCGCCGGGAGGGGGAGGCTGCAAGGAATACTCCTGCGCCATCACCCCTCCCTCTCCTTCCTCCTCCCCCCGCCGCCTCGCGCACTTAGCAGCGTCAGCGGCGGGGGGGAGTGTCTTCGCGATGTGGGGGGGAGGGGGAGGCTGTGGAGGATTTCTCCTGCGCCATCACCCCTCCCTCTCCTTTCTCCCCCTCCGCCGCCTCGCGCTCGTAGCAGCGTCAGCGGCGGGGGGGGGGCTTCGCGGCGGGGGGAGGGGGAGGCTGCGAAGGATTGCTCCTGCGCCAACACCCCTCCCCCCTCTTCTTCCACCCCGCCCCCCCACCGCCTCGCGCAATCGACAGCGTCAGCGGCGGGGGGGCTTCGCGATGGGGGGAGGGGGAGGCTGCGAAGGATTGCTCCTGCGCCAACACCCCTCCCCCCTCTCCTTCCTCCCCTTTTCCCGTCGCCTCGCGCACACAGCAGCGTTGGCAGACGGGGTCGGGGAGGATAGGTCGCCTGTCAGGAGGCGGTGGTGGGGTGGACATCACCACCGCCCTCCTTGACCATCGGAAAGGAGGGCGTTGGGAGGAGGTTGGTAAGGAAGGGCAGGCATTGGGATTTGGAGGCGGAAAGGTGGGACACCACTGTCACGGAGCGAAGAGGGAATGTGACAGTGGCCGCTCGGGCCCGGGACGCATCCCTTGTACCGCTACCTGGTCGGAGAAGAGACCAGGGCGGCACCCCTGGGGAGCGTTCCAATGAGCTGGGCAGGCAAACACGTAGGCAAGTTAATCCCAGTAGCTCGACTATTGATAAATAGGGCATCCGAATAAAACTACAATATGAAATAAAAATACATATATTAATTACATCAATTTTAAATTACAGCCAACATAACTTACGTAGGTTATGATAATAAAAATATACCTATATAATTTTCATTGAAACAAAATAAATAATTAAAAAAACAAGGTATTTTTGTCTCTTATTAGTAAAAGTACCTAGATCTAAAATCATTGACTATAAGAAGGTTGCAACAGCAGAGTACAGGTAACGTTAAAAACAATCCACCTACAAGCAAGGGAGAGCTCACTTATAGTGTGACAATATGGAATTTACTCTTTAATTCCAAAATTAACTAATGATGTACTAATGACGGTGGAATTGTACTGCAACTATTCATTTAAAATCATCATAATCGTCTCGATGAGACTAGAGAACTCTACAATCACACTATACTAGTGTTATGACAAACGTGCCGATCGAATGCCTTTACAATCCATTTATATATTGTAGTGTAATTATGGATCGAAATAAAATATATAGTTTTTATATGGAAGGAATACTGCTCTCTGCTAAGAGATTTAACAGGAAAATAATGATCTTTTGCCCTTCTACGTTATGAGTGTATCCAGCAGTCGCCATTGGTTTCCAACCTAATTTTATATTTTTCATATGCTCAAGTTATACCAGTCCATAAAAATGTTAAGTTTTCTTGTCCACAAGATAAACATGTTAAGAGATCTAATAATTACATTTAATTATAACAAATTAATACCAAGTGCATTTCTTGCAGTTTCTTGCAGGTAAAAAATATGTTTATTTTTAAACGTTTTGACCGTTGGATCCTGAAACCATTAGCCTCAATAAAGTTCTATCAAAACGACTCGTTGACTTTCGAGTGATTAGAGGGCTTGGTTCTACCTAGGACTCAGTATGGCGATCTAGCGAGGTAACGTAGCCAGCCTTCTGGGAACCATTTGACTTCGATAACCTAGGCTCATAATTCTACTTGTAGTCTTAAAGGATTTCGGATAGAATATAATTAGAATAGAATGTAAGTTAAATTTCCTTCATTGTTCTAGTTTGTGACAAATATGAAACTAAAATATGTTCTTAAACTTCTTTTAAGTATGTGACACAACGGTAATGGAAAAAATGGCCAAGTGTGATACGTGTAATTAATCTAGGTATAATAATAATATTATAAAATTCTGAATATGCCGTATTAGTACAAAAAGGTATTGAAAATAAAACTGGAATATACTTTATAAACGATGGAGAACATGATGCACGTTTTTATATTTCTTGTGTTTGTTAGGGATTCACGTAAAAACTACTGGGCCGATTATTATGACCGACAGCAAATATTTAGACTATAAATCCGCGTTACTGTGTCATCCTGGTCATCCCGCGGGAATTTTTCTGAGAATTATTACAAATGGCCAGATGAAAAAATGTGGGTCCAATGTGAATTTTCACTGATCGATATCAAAATTTATATATATAGGTATAATAAAATGTGTATAATAGGTATAATAAAATGTGGATATTTTTGTTTCGGTTATCCCGCTGGAAAATTTCCGGGAATGGTTTGAAGTTGTTCGGGTGCGTATAAGTTAGCTTATTCCGACACAGTTTTCACTAAAACTATAGCTGCGGTACTTTTTGTCCCGAGAATCCCGCGGAAATTTTAAGTTAAGAGTGGATGAGGTCGCGGGCATATCCTAGTGTAAACATATTATTGTTGCTCTAAGCTGAATCTTAAATGCGACGAACTCTGTAGCCAAGTTGATAGGCTTTATATAAGTTTATGGTAAGCATGTAAGTTGCGAGTGTATAATGTAATTATTACAATACTCGTTATAAAATAATTCGGTTTGGAGTCATGAATTCAACAGTAAGTTTTGACTCAAAGTATTCATTCCACCGCCATCCGTAAAAGAAGAGATTGTTACACCATTACAGAACAAGAAATTTGTAGCAAAATTTTTGGCATTAAGCAATGAAACAGAAAGTTAACGAAAGCTTTGGAATAGACCCAGTGAGATTTTTCCTAATTAGATAATATCTAATATTAAAATGTTTCCACTTTCGGAGAATATCTTTATTATTAGGTATAAAAGTAATAAGATATAACTTTTCAGTGTGTAACACTATACAATAACACAATATATTTAAAATTACTCATATTCGTTCACGAATTTTTAGTTCTCGGTTTATCATTGTGAAGGCTGCTATTATATATTTAGTAATACATTTTAAATATAAAATAAAATAATGGATTTTTGTTTACTTCATTTATATAATAAAACAAAACAATATAGACTAATAATTTTTTTAATGTGGTTTTGCAAGGTGTGTGTATCTATCCAAATTCCTGAAAATTAAGTAGTTATCCGGATAAGCTTGAAAGAAACAGACACTAGGCAATAACCAAACTCCGAACCAGCTGCAGCCAAATTCGCAAGGTTTTGACTGACGCCAAATAACAGTATTCTTGAAGCAACTCGAAAAGGCATCCGTACTTGCTGTCAATTCAATAATGATCGTTTATATAATTATGTTAATGTATCATTACCAAATATTTTAATGAAATAGATTGTTTCTCGATATATTAGTGACAATAGTCTCGATACGTTAATTTATAAAAAAAATAGCGGTTAATTCAATTGGCACTTCATTTTATTAGTCGATTAACATTGACTTGTATAATAACATCGATCTAGCTTCAATTGCACTTGTCAATATCACAAGTATTAGATAGATAGACTCCTACACATGTTTCAATAATTCAATGCCTGCACATTAGATTTTCTCCTTAGAAAAATCGTATTGGAACAAACCTATTTCTAATTGAAATTAATTGTGTCTTGGCATCATAAATATGTCTGCCCAAAATATCCAACTATTACTATTAAATCTCACTGGAAAGACAACAAAATACTAAGACTTAAAAGTAAAATAGAGTACAACGTAAAGATAAACAGGTAAAACCGAAGGATAGCTAAAGTAACCCAGAGAAACATTGTAGGAAATAGTGAAGAGAGAATGCGAAATAGTACACAAATTGCAAACGTATAAATGCCCTTTACAATCATCCACTAGGGAATTATAACGTTATATATACTGTTTATTTATTATTCCACACTACTTATAATTTATGTATCTAATGATAAAGAGATTTCACTATAATAGTCTTACAATATATCTCTTTTTTCATCCAACACTCACGTGTTATTGTTTAATTCTACGCACTAGTATTACATTTAAAATATGTTACAATGTTCCCACTTGTTATTCTTTTTGCCCAATTGTAAACTATTGGATGTCTTGTCATGTTTCTGAAACTTATATTAATTAATCAATATAACATTGGTCACAAAGGAAATTATTTCGGAATAAATTAAAGTTTTATAATCGAAATTATTTTTACACATTATAATTTATATATAATTAAAACTAGGTATTAACGCTTTTGAGCGACATTTTAATCGCATTACACTGACATTACGAGTTCAGTGTTGTAACGGTAGTTATAGAATGACAGAAGTCAAGCATCAATAAGTAATTACAAAGTTATTTTTCGTCTACCGTCTACAGTCAAACCGTTTCATATAAAAAAATCGGAAGGAAAGTCGAATTTAATTAAATTAAATTAAAATCTCGCTCAAAACCGTTCAAACGTAGTTATAAAGATTAATGGTATGAAATTGTAAATTAAATATGTTTTAATTTCGTAAAATCAGTCTTTCTGTAAAGTACTGATGGTACAGTCCTTTGAAAATAAATGACACTGCCTCATTGGAAATTCAAAGGTCAAATGCAATATCGAAATCAATTCCTTAGAAGGCAGAGCGACAGTTTATTATCTCCATATAGTATACATATTGAATATTGTAAAGATTCTCATAATCTACCAATCTTAATAGACATCTCTCCATGATTTGTATTTAATTTAAATGGAGGCAAAACGCACGCGAAACTAACATGTAATATTAAAAACATAATTTAAAGATCAAATAATACACTTAAATCTCATTAAAATTAAAGAAATTGTGATGTTAAGTTTTACTTAATTAATGCAATATAAAAATGATTCTTTTAGAACCACTGGTATTATTTATAAACTTAATAAGAAGAAAATAATTGATAATTGCTTGTATGTTGTAATAATGATAACGTACGTGTTGTCGGTACAATGCGACACGTGATTAAAGAGATCCACCCGATAAGTGTCCTTAAATAAAGAATAATTTAATATAGACTCTACTTTGACAACAATTTAACAATTAGTTAATTAAAAGTAATCGTATTTTAATTATAAATGCCTTTTGTGTTTCACGCAGCCAAACTAAAGTTAAGTGGAACATAGTTGTCGAGGCAGCAGCTACGGAAGGGAGCACTACGACGCCCGCTCGTCTCACACGCAAGCCAAAGGAAAATATCACATACAGTTTGCGCCATATTTTATGGCGCCATTGTATTAGTCGCAGGGCTGCGCAATAACCGATTTACTCATGAAAATAGTCTATTGTGTAGCCGTCTGTAGTTAGCTATAAGAGGTCATAAGATTTGGCGCAAGCTATATACATGGTGTTAGTCTACCTACAAATATACCGTAGGAGTCTCAAAGTTGTTATTTAGTATTCACTTTCATACAACAGTCCTTAGTTAGCAAAGAGGGCTAGCATATAAATTATTTCTCATACCAGATCAATTGCGGCGCAACTTTCTATAGTTAACTAGGGAATGGAATTTGACGCGATCTATAAACACCATATCCTTCTTGGTAAAGCTTTTCATTGACTCCAAAATATCTTTCATAAGTGGACTAACATCGAGCACATTTAACTATAATTATGCATCACTGAACATGATTCTCTTACAACTACTTACACATTATAAAAGGCATCCTTGATTCACCACAAAATCAATCGACTACAGCAAAACACTGTTAAAATGTTTATACGAGACATAAAAATAATCACTACTATCCACGACACAAGCAACGGAACGGCCGATAACTAACACACAGTTATTCCAAGCGGCCACAGGTCACTATGAAACACGGAAGCGTGTTTCTTTGTACTAATTGGATTGGGGAGCCACTACTAATAGAGAAATGGCCGAGTTTTCTATCACAAGAAACCATCTTCAGCTCACTCGGCCCATAGTACTGCCGATCTTCGGCTCACTCGGCCTATAACACTGCCGATGTTCGGCTCACTCGGCCTATAACACTGTCGATCTTCGGCTCACTCGGCCTATAACACTGCCGATCTTCGGCTCACTTGGCCTATAACACTGCCGATTTTCGGCTCACTCACTCATTGCCGACACAAGTCTAACTTTGGTGTTCACTCCTTTAGCCGTTAATACTAATGTAACTTTGTCACCCTAACCCTGCAAACGACTGGATCGACCGAAAGATTCCAACCAATCGATAGATCTCGATTGATCGATACCGACCGACCGAAGATCGATTCCGACCTCTCGAATAATAACCATATTTGTGTATTAACAGTTCATTTATTGGGAACGTGTATTTTCTTCGATCTAAAGTCATATATCTTGCGGCAAAAGAGAACGAGCTCCGGTGACACGGATGGTGGTAGTTTGGAGTCGTTTGGCGCAACTGCCGAGGTGATCTCGCTGGCTGGAAGTGGCGGCACTATTGAGGGTGTTATTTTTATGCCCTCTTCAACGGCCTTTAACCTTTTGCGGTAGCTGGAAATAAAGGTTATTTTAGAAAAGTTTACACCTCAAAATAATTCATTAATGGGGTAACACTTTGAGTTTTGTTACGTATTAGTGACCAGGTTCCAGTCCCCCTTTAGAGAGCGGCTGCATGTTGGTCGCACTTTTGGTGTAACAGATCTCCATAAGCGATGGTAACCGCTTTCCATCAGGTAGCCCATCTGCCTCTCTGCTGAGCTCATGCAATAAAAAAGTTTCTTAATTTAATTTGATAGTAAAGCGAAGTCACGACTGATGTCTTTCGGCGGTCGGTCATCTATTTTAATAAATTGATTCGAATCAATCTGAAAACATCTCGATAGTTCAGTCTAATAGCGAATATAACTTTGAATAAACTGCGATTTAAAAATCTTGAAATCGCCCAAATCTAAATGATATCACAGATGTCATCTCTCTATAAGTTGGTTAAGGTTTAATATAAACTTCATCAAGTAACGTCAATTGTCTGATTTTTAATTACCTAGACTAAGATAATGCTGTGATCGTCATTTTTTATGTTGCAAGCTTGGAGTCTAGTTTTTTATTGGCTTGTGTTTAAACGCCTACCAGAAATGCACCTATTTTACTACCAATAAATTCGAAATACCTACCAGAATGGATAAATGCTCACCAAATTGTGTTTCCAGAAGTATTGTAGAAATGAAGCTATTTTCCTTTTAATGCTATGCCATAAAAATATATAAACGCCTTTAAAGCTAATTTCAGACCAAATATTTTACATTATCGCTAAGTCGATATTACCAATATTTTGTTTCTCCACTTCCAATTTAGTAATTTTTGCTGAGGCAAAAAAGCAAATGGTCGAACGTACAATTATTTTTAATACCAAATATAATATTGCGTTATTTTTCACTAATATTTCAATTATATATAAGATAAATAGTGAATGGTTACAGTCGGTTCTGGCACTCGCCGGCCGCTGCCGCGGCACGCTCGCTTCGCTCGCTCGGCTCCTGCGCTTTGGTCTATACATAACCTAACCTAACCGACTGTTTAAAACTTCACATATTTAAATTTTCAGATACATACAGTCTCCTATCTAAATAAATCCCGTCAAAAAACGTAAAAAACGTTCGGCGACAAAATTACCAGATCATTGTCGTGAATTTCAAACTTCGATAATTAATTGAATATGTATTTTTACCACTCTTGGATTCAGGTTGGATAATTTGATTACACTTAAACTATTTAGAATTGTAATTTTCGGTTTTAATGTTAGTGTTTTAGTAAAACAATATTTGATGGTCATTTATCCATTTTGATAAGCAAAAAGAATTTAAATACAAAACGTACAATTATTCTGATGAGTGTATATTTATTTTGGAACGTGAAACGTTGTTTTTTAGGCACTCGGTTTAGAGTGGATTAAATTTATATGAAGTAATATATTTTATTTGGTCCTTAGTCTAACGGACAAAAAATTTTTTGGTGAGCATTTAAATTGTACCCTTTTTTATTTTACCGTTACGGGCACCGGTAACCGTCGCCTATAAACATTTCCCTATACGAAATTAAGGACCCCACCACTTGTCACGTTAACGTGTGACGTGATTATGGATGCCTCTAAAGATTGTTGATTCTTCACTGGTGGCCTAGGGCTGGCATCTCACCGGCAATATTCGTTGAACGTGAGCACGTAGCACTTGTCCTCGATGCAGGCGACCGAGTTGGCGTCGCGGTGTCGCGACGCGAACACCTCGTCGGGCGCGTCGCCCGCCTGCCGCCCGCGCTCCGTGTGCTCCGGCCGGTAGTACCACACCAGCGAGACCATCATCTCACCTGCCGAACACCACTCTCTTATCAGCTTAAATGCACAATACATCGAAAGACCATTAATGTATAGACGGAGCCTACGTAAACGAAACAAGCGAAGCATTTTTTATTAACTTTTGTAGCTGGTCTGCGGTCTCGTAACGCACTGCAGCGCGATCGGCGTTCTATTCCAAAATATGCATCCTTTAGCCGGCTTCAAGTACAATATAAGCAACTGGCAAGTGAATAATAGTGCTTTACTTTACATTAGGGCCCATTATTACTACCCATATTAGTTTTTAACTATGTATGTATATCAGAGTAAGTTCAGTTCCCAAAATTAAAAATATCATTTTTTTCAAATATTCAAACCGAATTTCATGTAAATACTTGCAAAATAATTAATAAACGTGTACATAAAAATGCTCATACACTAACTAACGCATAGTATAAGCTAATACAACAGAGACAGCGACATTCGTCTGCTTAATACAAGAAATTAGTAACATTTATAATATTCGTTTGCGCAGATAAGGCAGTTCTAAGAGCAAAATGCCATGCTGCTTACTGTACACTATAGTTGTCTATTAAAATTACTATAGGTACATCGAGAGGAATTATTAATTGTGTAAACCTGTAATAATTGTGTATAAAAACTTTAATTATGCAAGGAAAATATATAAAAAACATTGTGTGTGTGCAGTTCACACAGAGTAGAATTGAAACTTCAGAGAATATACCTCACAGGTACATATAATTCCTTTAGCCTAAATCCGTCAACATATTATAATTCAAAATAAACTTAAGTATCACTAAATTTTACCATTTAGGTGTAAAAAGTAGTATTATCAGTTTTATTTCAGTCCAAATTGGACCTATCTTTAATCATCGGTCTTATCGACGCTCTAATTTGTGCTGCATAATGTAAACCACGTATCTAATCTCTCGCAGCCTTAGTCCTAAAGATTTTTTAAATTTATTTTTAGTACCAATTTTCGTTTCATCGAGTGTCAAATCACACCAATTCTAAAGAAGTTACACTTAAAAAAAACATAAGCCATATAAAAAAATATGGCTATAGTTGAAATTATATCCAACTGTAAATTAGCCTGTATTTATCTAATGTCAATCGCATACCATCGTCTGGGTTCTCCCATAGGCTGGCGACTCGCGCGACGAAGGGCTGGGCCCGCGCAAGTGAGGCGCGCAGCAGCACGCAGTCGCCGCGCGCCACCCGGTCCCCGCTCGCGTGGCTCATCCGCGACCAGCATCGCGCCATGCGGTCCAGCCGCGAGTCGTTCTACCAATAAATAATTTAGGGGTTTCAGAAGATAACTAAACACACGTAAGTAACTAAACATAATAAAGTGCTCGAATAAATTAACAGACGAGTGTTTGCACGAAGTCAAAATGAACTCGCATAATTAGAACATTCGTATAGGATTAGAAAGACTCTTGGGTAAATATTTGAGGAGATTTCTGCTTGAT
This sequence comes from Dendrolimus punctatus, assembly GCA_012273795.1. Classification (NCBI taxonomy): domain Eukaryota; kingdom Metazoa; phylum Arthropoda; class Insecta; order Lepidoptera; family Lasiocampidae; genus Dendrolimus; species Dendrolimus punctatus. Next base: position 9,368,892 of record CM022542.1, on the reverse strand, counting down.
GGACAACAGAGGGCAGGCGTCTGGTCGATAATGATTGTCGTTGCGTATGGTCCTTTGAAACAACTGAGGTGTATCATGTTAATCTATATTATAAAATACTAAATATGACGTGTCTGTACATTGAATCTAATAAAAAAACGACTGGAATAGAATGTTTGTTCGGGATTCGGTTAAAAACTACTGAGCCAATTTCGATGCGATTTCCGCTGATCGACAGCTAATTCTTTAGCTTAAATCTCTGTGCTACTTTTTATCCTGGATATCCTGCGGGTTTTTTTTCGGAAGCTGCTTGCTTATAGAATACTAAGCTAATATTATATTCTTTTCAAATGCTGCGATATTTTTTGTCCCAGGAATCCCACAGGAATTTCAAGTCAAGCGTGGTCATAGTCGCGGACAAACCCTAGTTTTTCTATATAGAATTAGTTTATTTTTTGAGGACGAAATATTATAAGTGATGGCTCTACAAATAAAGTATATTAGAAATGTTTATCATCATCAATAAAAACAGTCCTAACAACCATTTGAGATTGTTATCTATTAAACAAATCGACTATAAGATATAGAAACTGGATGTTATCTAATAGGCTCTGAATACCTCAATTACTCTATACTTTTTAAATGTGAAACGAGTATTTAGATAAATCTTGTTGCAGTTTCTTGGTGTTGTTACATTAAAATTATAAATTTAAAATTAAAACAAAAATGTGTGTTTGCAGTCACAGGCAGTAAAAGTGACACAAAGTGTGACAAGGGGTAGGAGGGTTTCTAAATGTCGTGACGTCCATATAATTTATTATTATATATTTAATTTAGCTTTAAAACAGGACGTTTGAAATAATAACGAAAAAATGCAAAACATTTCTAACTAACTCTATCTGTATAAACATAGTGTTTCAATTATTATTAAATGTTTATTCTATCGCATTGTCTTGCAGACTTGAGTCATATAGATTTATGCATTTATCTCTTTTTTGTGTAGCGTTTTCGTTTCATCGAGTTTCAATTCAGAGAGCTTCTAAAGTAGTTTCATTTCGAAAATAAATACTTACATTGAGATAGACCTTAGAGAGGTAGTGTTCGCCGTCCCAGTTCCAGCCGTTGCTCCACCGGGGCGGCGGGCGAGGCTGCAGGGCGAGGGGCACGGGGGGCGACCGCGGCCGCCTGCCCCTCCTCCCCGCGAACCCTCTCCGCCTTGCCCTCCTGCCGCACCCAATCGGCGTCGGCGAAGCGCACGCCTCTTCAACCACTAAAGTAGCCTCGTCCGTCTTTATCGCCGGCCGCTTCGACACCAACAACTTGACCACTTTCTCCACATTCTTCGCTTTTAACTCTCCATTGGCCAGTTTACATCGCTTCACTGTGTTTCGCTTTACTTCCACTCTATCGCATTCCTTCTCTGATATTCTCTGCGTAGCTTCATCTTTATCACATTCTTTTGCTTCAGCTTCCACAGTTTCGTTGATAACTGTTTTTTGTTTATCCTCAATGGGTTTCTCTGAGTTTGGTTTGGTTGGTGATTTAGAAACTTCAACTTGAGCCGTAATTACATTTTGTGTTTCAGGTTTCATGACACTTTCTAATAATCCGTTTAAAACATTTTTTGACTCTTCACTCTTGATTTCTGGAGTTTTTATGGAGTCTTTTTTAATAATTAAACCTGGATCTGATAGAAACTTATCATTTGATTCACATTTTATAGGACTTTTTTGTTCTTCTTTTAAGCTGGCTTTCACGGTGGGCGTTTTTAATACTGATAATGAATTGGTCACTTTGGAGTCCACTTTTTCCATCTTGCACGCATTCTTGTATGCAAGTTTCTTTCCTATAAGTTCGCTTACTGCCGCTAAAGTATTAGGCCGAACCCCATTAACGGTTTTTATTACATTGTTATTTATATTAAGCCCTTTCTTATTGCAATTCTGCATGACAGTTTCATTGGGAGGTAAGAATAGTTCAGCAGGATTAAGTTCTGCATCTGATGCATAGCCTTTAGCATCAGCTCTATCCACACTATTTTTTCTTATTAAGTTATCCAGTAGCAAAGCGCTTTTTGTTTTCGGTTTTGTCGTCAAAGGTTCTTCGATGACAGCTACTACGTTTTTAAGCCGTAATACTTCTTCGCTAGGGGATTCTAAGCAGAGTTTTTTGGGTTTCGGCACAGTAGTATCCGATTTTCTCTTAACAGTTTTCTTTTCTGTTGTTGGAGTTTTCGGTGGCCTTTTAGTTTGTGATTTCTTTTTTGGCTCCTTTGTTATAGTCTCTATCCGTGGCGTATCTGTTTGATCACTTGAAACTTTTCTACGTTTCTGTAACTTAACATGTTCCCCGATTCCGTTGGTCTTGCATCCTTCCTCCAATTGTGTATCCAACATATCTATTTCTAATTTGGGTTTAGAATATCTCCGCTTCACAGCTTTATTAACTTCTGTTACTGTTGTCAAGTCTGATACTGTCGTACTGTTGTGTTCCCTGAGCGCCTGTGCGTCTGTCTTTCTGGATGCCGCATACGTAGGCCCTTCATTTTCTTTTTTCACGTCAACCAGAGGTGTGGATCTTTCGTCCGAGGATGATAAATCAATCGGAGCGCAGATGGGTGGTGAGATTGCTAGAACATCATCATCGGCGTCGCTGTGATGTGGTAAGGTGTGGTGAGATTGTGGTGCGGTTATAAGAAGACCAGTATCGTCCCCGGCAAGGGATCGCCTGGCCATGGCTTTGCCCAGACGGGCCCTGCGAGGGGCGCCAGGTGGGGGCTGAGGGGCACACACCCCCGCGGATCCCCGTGCTGGGGAGGGGGGTCCGAGCGCCTCCACTGGCCCCGGTATTCGCAAGTTATCCCGAACATCGTACAACTCGCGTTTCGGTGACGCACCGCCGATGGCCGGCAACGGGCAAGGATGTGGAGCGTCCGCCGCTGCCGGCGGCTCCGGTTCTAATGGCGGGTCCTATAGGAGGAACACTATAGATTATTTTAATGTAAATCTTGTATTTTACAATTCGTACACGTGATTTAGAACTAAAAATGTTATGGGAACTGGAACCACTACCTAATTACCTACATCTGCGTCATTAATTGCACACTACTTCATTTTAATTATTTTTTTAGTACATGTGACACGAAGTAGGATAACTAAGATTTTACTGCATGCAGAGGATCGCTTGGTGAAGATAAACGCGAAATGTGTAGTAAGAGTTGTTAGTGTCATTAGATTATCGCTTAATACAAAACTATTGTTTTATTTGATGTCGACGATGACCTCTCCCTGCAATATTTATTTCTCGAGGGTAAACTCTTATTGTTTTCTGGCATCAGCATGAGAATGGCTTTTATACAACCGTAGTATCCTAAGAAACGTCGTATGGTGTTACATGTACAGGAGGGACTTGGATCGCGTTCTGCGGATGTGGCTTCTATCGTCAGGGTGTTTAGTACGAATGGTTTCATATCCCTGACCAAGTGAGTGAGTGAGTGCGGTACTCGCCTTGCCGCTGCCGTGCGTGTCGTGCGTGGCGTCGAGCGCGCACTGCCTCGCCTTCGTGCGGAAGGCGGCCCCGGGGTGCGCGGGGGAGGGAACGTCCGCTGGGCCCCCACCAGCTGGGGCTTTACCAGTAGCGGGCCCAATAAGGACGTTTTTTGGACACGCGTTTAATGGGCACGGGCATCCGCGGTATTCTGAAAAATGGAAAAAACTTTTTTTTAGTCTATTAGGGATACTAAACTATAATTTCTCTTATGAACAAAATCCGACTTGATTCTATCGATAACAGAATCACCGTAAATGAGGAAGCTCGTAATATATCCGTCACGTTTATCGCAGGACGGAAGTCTGATAGACGAGTTCCAGAATAGGAACTGCCTCTCTGAAAAAGTTCAGACTGAACAACCGATGATCTACATAAAGTCGCCAATAGTTGGATCAGGAAGCCAGAGGATCATGTATGGCGCAAATATGAAGACAAGTGGATTGCAATATGGTGAAAATAGAGGACCCATTCGTTCGGTTCGGATTTTCAGATTTTTTAAATCATTAAATGATCTATGACTTCTACCGGTTTTTGACCCAGCCAGTGCTAATTATTCACAAAATGAACACATGTATATCAGTCTGAATTAGGAGATTTGTTCTGTTAACATTACTAACCTACGTATGGTATCCTCTGTGGTGAATGTTGGTAACACGGCGGCGTGCCGTAGTACTGTGGAGGAGGATACGGCTCACTACCCACGCCCACTATCTGTAATAATCAGAAAAATATAGGTCATTATTTTTTTTATTAAATGTGGAAGAGTTTATGAAAGGTTTCGCGCTACTTGCAGCAAGTAAATAACAACTCACCTAAAAAGAGGTTCCAATAAATTGTAATTACTTGGGGATTGTAACCTATCATTCCGTAGTTATTTTGGAAAAAAATTGCCCTCACATAATTGTCATGTTCTTGTTAGCTTATTTATATTTATTAAAGTTTCTGGGTTCACATATAGGCTGCAATGCAAATGAATGAGAAGGGCCCATTTCGAATAAAGTAAAGAGGACCAGAAAAGAGAGAAGATGCTTTGTAAATCACCAAAAGATATCCTAATATGTATAGTTTATACAGCTACTTTCCACGTCGCTGCAGCGGACATCATCCAATCATGGGCAGCCAATAGGCAGCGCGTCTTCGCATAATTAATTTCTCTACGCTTTAGTGGAACTCAGGCCCAATTGTCATATCGTATCGATACCAAAAGAAAAAATAGTATTGTCAAAGGTACCTGTGCGTCGGGTTGTGGCGGTGGCATGTGGTAGGGTCCCGGTGGCCTGTAATACCGGCCATAGCATAGCTCCGGGTAATAAGGTCCATACTGTGGTAATACCTGGAATATATAACAAATGCTAAGTTAACAGGACACAGATTTTTTTATCGTTTCGTGTCGATCGAAAACACCTTTTCTACAAAGGATTTGCTTGTTTTTTTCTAAAACTTGAATATTCATGTCAATATAGTCATATTCAAACTGGCTATCTATAAACAAATTGTACAAATGTTTAAGAATGTAAAAAAATATCTATCTGTATAATGTATACATATATATATATATATATATCTTTGTACGCTTATCAAAGGTAGAATACTGTATTTTATTGTACCATAAAAAAATCATTTGCAAAATTCCACGTTTGACTTTTGACTTTGAGTGGATTCTCGACAATATAATGATTATTATAGAATTTGACATCCTGCCTATGTACTATGCCACTGCTATACCTGGGACAATGTTAGTGTTAATAACTGTGTCACGCAGACGTAGTCGAGGGTTTAATGCTTTATTTGACATGCGACATTATTAATGTCGTTAAATTTTGACAGATACACCTACATGTATATACACTAATGTAACAAAATCGTTAACGCGTTACTATTAAACACTATAAGTAAGTAGAACTTGGGCACAGTCACTGTCGTATTGACGTAGACCTCCACAAGTCAGCGCCACTCATCACGGTCTCTGCCTTCCCGGTCCAGCGCCTACCGGTGACCTTGCGCAGGTCGTTAGTCCATCAGCCTGGAGGGCGTCCGTCACAGTGTTACTGACACTAACATTGTCCCAAGTGTAGCATTAGCAGAAGCATTAGAATTTTACACGAACGAAGCTGAATGAACTGATAGATCTTCCGTCTAAAATTGACTCCACCATTGCTCTTAAGTGGTAGAGCCATTCTGAAATCCATTATCTTGGTTACAGTTCTGAGGGCCTCGATGGTTATGACGTCACATTTGGCTTAAAACGGTTAGCCTCAAGCTAATCGTGTTTCGGACAATCAGTGAAAGTACGATGTCCCACTTCCCCCCCCCCCTCTTATTTTCCCATTTGTTCTGTTTGATCCCTTGTATCTCATACTCTTTATCCTATCCCATCCCACCCTAAATGCTGGCTACGCGTTGAAAAGGTCTACAGGCGACGATTACCAATTTCCATCAGCTGGGCCTATAACCCTATAAATCGCATTCAGTTGATTAATGTCTACACTTACAGTCGGATGCGGTGCGTGGTAGTGTGGTTGGGCGTGGAATCTACCGAGGGATCTCTCTGCTTCTGCGCTCGTTTCCTTTATCAGGGCCCTGCCGGCTGGTAATATCCTGGAACAACAAGAAACACAATGTTAATTAAACCTGTGGCAATGTGCGAATCGCACTTGCGCATGTAGATATCCTCTATATTCTATAAAATATAATACGTATGCATATTAAAAGTCTCCTAAAACTTTTATAAACTTAACTTAGTTGACATGCCCGCGACTTCAACCACGTTTGACATGAAATTCCCGCGGGATTCCTGGGATACAAAATCACAAATTTTATTACATAATATTTGCTATCGATAGCTTTTACGTGAATCCCGAACAAACAGACAAACCGACAAACAGAGAAGAAATAAAAAAAATGCATTGTGTTCTCCATCGTTTATATAGTTTATTCCACTTCTTTTTTAAATAGCTTCAGTGTACAGACACGGCATGTTTAGAATTTTATAATATTATAGATAGATTTTGTTACAAATTTTCAAGTTAGGACGATTAATACGATATCAAATGGTTATGCCCTTCAAGTCGTAAAAAGTGTTTCCCATGCCTTTATAACTACAGCTAGTATGCCCATTTTTTGGTAATTCGAAAACGCACCTTTCAATAAACAGATAAAATCTTCAACGAAAACACCGAATTTTATTTAAAAGCACACGCTAAATATTCTTCTACGATTATTCAATTTGAACAAATAATATTAGTTTTAAAAATAGAATTGCACAGCAAAACGTCACTCGATTTGAATTTTTTATGGTATTGTGAATAACGGTGAATTCACACGAACCGGCACTGTGTTCTCGTCGATAAAGTTTGCGGTTTTACCCACTTCCTGTTGCGTAAAACGTCGACAATTTCAACCCGTACCTATTATATTTAACAATAATATAGCAACTCAATTGTGTACGATGTTTGCCACGAGGAAGACCTTCGATGTTTAGAAATTATTTTGAGTAGAGGTTAGGTATTGTTTATTTCAGACTTTAATTGAATTAGGCCTAATGTACCTCCTTCATCTGGTATAATGTTAGTGACCGTTTCGTACAGACGTAGCGATGGATTTAATGCGATATTGTTATTATTTGTGAATGACGTTATATATGGTTATTATAACACTAACGTTATACTAGATGGAGTAGGGATATAAGTATAACAGTAATAGTTCGAAGTTACTGTAGTTGTATGGTGTTAACATTGGCCTGCTTATTTCGATTCCTAGTAGACTGTCCATTTACTTATTGTGGTCTGAAAAGTCTGGGATCGACTCCAAAATTGCCCGTTATATAATATACATAACACATATGTATCTAGCTCTGTGTTTATTCGATTCATATTTTTTTTTGTTAAAACCATATATAAACATACATAATATACCTGTTCGCTATAAATAAATACATAAAAAAGCTAATTTACGTAAAATTATAAGTTTAAGTTCTAAGGAAGCTTCAAGTAGTTTATGAATTAAATAAAAATGAAATTCGATCAATGTTTGGATATTAGTATTTTTTTATTCGTTTCTTTTTGGCTTTGCAAGTGAACGAATTCTTATGCAGTTTGATATAAAAGTACCTACTTGACATAAAGGGTATATGAGTATAGGATACTTTTCATCCCAACTAGCAGAAAACTTTCTGCGATATAAATAATAATAATTTATTCTTAAAAGTCAGATACAGTGACGTACAAACTTTTAAAATTAATTTACATAGATGTATTTTAAAATGGATAATGTCATTTCCCTACCCCCAAATTAGGTTTGCACCTGTGTCTTGGTGGATAGTTCTAGCTTCTTATGGATGTTTATTGCAAAATGTTAGCAGGTTTAAGTTATGACCAAATAAGTGTTCAATAAAGATTCAATTTATTCATCATGCAATTTATTATAAGTTAAATGTTCAGCAAATTTCTTTTTAATTTTAAATGAAGTGAGATAGTAAATAGATACTTTTTTATGTATTTTATTATATAAAAGAGAAATTAAGGAGAAATAATGCCAGCTGGTGGTTGTAAGTGTAACAGGTACATTACATACTGGGTGACTATGGGCGCTTAAGAAAAACATTTGCGTCTAGACGGAGGTCTGAGTGGCGTCGCATAATTGCATGGAGTACGTGCAATTGCTAATGTTCAAAGTTCATCCGTTTCACAGTAAAGTTGATGCAAATTATGACTATGAAAGGCTTTATTATGATGTCTCTTGGGGTATATTCTGATTTTTAATTACCTGGACTAAAATGACAGCTGCGATCGACTTTTTAAAATTCAAAGTGAGTTGCGGGAGTCGGATCAATAACTCACCACTGTGAGTAGAATCTTACAGAATTTCCTTTGAAATTCTATAGCAATCAAGAACAGTGATGATCTCCTCAAAGGATGCAACATAAAAAAAAGTCGATCGCTGCTGTCATTTTAGTCCAGGTAATTAAAAATCACAGGTTTAGGTATGGTTAATTTAATAATAAATCAAAAATATTTTTTCTTTTTAATTCGTTAAATTAAACTCTAATTAGGTACATGGAATATTTATTCCTGTTACTATTTAAAATTATTTATTTAGAATTATGTTCATTTTTTTCTATTTATGTAATTATATATATATATATATATAATTAGTAATTACATAAATAGAAATATAGCTATAGCGTCCTATTTATTTGCAACAGATTTTGCAAACTGATTTTTATAAAGTAAATTCAAGTAAAACAACAATCCAAAAAACGATTAAATTAAAAAACGAATTTCATTATGAAAGTAACCGATTTAGTTTCAACAATTATCGCTCGCAGCGCTAGTGTGCCTGAATACCGTTACAGCAAACCGTAATCGGTTCTCACTTGCGGGGGCGAAGGCGGCATTACTTAGACAACCAAGTATTGCCGCCTTTAGTAGCGTAATAAACGCATTTTGACCAGAGTGTAGGAGGTATAGGAGTTTTAGGACTTTTACGAAGTTTTTTCTCAGTTTTTATTAAAAGATTATCATTCCGAGTATACTTCTTCTACGGTTATAAGATTAAATTGGAAGATATTTACGTTTTTTCGAATTCTTGTGTTTTTAATCATCATCATTCGAGCGTTAAATCCCGGTTGCGTTCGGAGCGATCACTTCGACGCCCAGGGTCCGCTAATGTTTTTAATATATATTTAAAAACATTACACACAATTGTAATGTACTATATATTACCATATTGTTTTTAATATGCATTTTAATGCATAATAATAAAAAAAACTTTTTCTCTAAATAAACTACTAGCTGTCCCGGCAGACGTCGTCCTGCCCGGAAAAGCTTCAATCCACATGCCGACAGCAGCGCCACCTACCGGATCCAATTGTGAACCAACTCAGAAACCTTCTCTGGCTCGTGCACAACAACTTTGCTAAAGATCATCACATGATCAAATGTATAGTTTACGATTCTATAAAGGACATACAGACAAACATTCATTGTTATATATAATAAGATGTAATGTTAATGCTTCGTTTTCATAAACCAGACTCGAAGTTAATACGAGTAAAACAGCGGGCGTAAAGCTACTAGTAAATAACACTTCAAGGAGATTTTCTTGTCATAAACTTTAAACATGTCCATATTTCCAAGAGAAGCATTTTAGGAATTGCCTGTAGGTATTTTGTCGTGTGGCACTTGACTCAAGTTTTTATAACAGATACCTACTTGCTAGGCGTAGTTAGACATTTCAGTACTGCGTCATTCGATCGATCCTTGCGTTGGTTTAACGTTATTTGGGTTAGCGGAGGGAAATAAGTATATTACCTATACTTTATTACTAGTAGTACTATTTTTAATCTTCAATATATTAAGAACAGGCAAAGATCTTAGACCATACCGCATCGTCATTTGTATTTGTTTTTCCTGTAGATTTCATGTTAGTAAATGAAACAGTGTACTTTATTACTCTTTGCCGCTTCTTCTTAAATATGACGAAACGTGCAGACGTTTTGAAATCTTGACAGAGACAAAGAAAAATGAAACAGGACACCTTTAATCCTAAAGAATTAGGGTAAATTATACCGTTATTTTAATTTATGAATGAATTTTTACTATTTAATTTATTAATGAATTACTATTATTGGTACCCTATCAAAAATTGGCAACCAACCAATTTTTATTTTGTAACCATACAACACTATCATTGTATAGCTACAAAATAAAAATAATATTAAGATTTCTTAATATTTTGAATAAAGCATGTTATAGTGTTATGAATACTTAAATGACAAAATTGTAATATAGATTTTTATGAATAATCTATAGGTATACAAGATATTATGAACCTTATGAACTCTGTTACTATTTATTTTCATTGACATCGATGAAATTTAAAACAATAATTTAATAATTTTTTATTGACATTTTATAAAGGTATTTAATTAATTAGATAAAATTAAATATATTTTACTATACAGATTTAAGCAGGCTGGTAGGTATGTGTATTGTATATGCATGTCGAGAGGCGGAATTTAAAGAACTGAACTATATAAAAAACAGATGTATAGACTTGACCCATTTTCGCATGAATTAAATTGAATTGAATTGAAATAAATAGGGTGCCAATCATTGATAGTGTATGGTTGCAAATAATGGTATAGTTTTCGCTAGATAAGGTTTATAGGACACCGACCTGAAATTTTTGCCATGAAAGCTTGTAGATATGGAAAGCCTTCGTATAGTACAAATTGTATTATAATAATATTTAAAAAAGTATAGGTAGATAGGTAGTATAGATAAATAATACTTAACCACCAGATAGTCATAATATTGATACATTAAATTACGCGGGAGATATAAAAGCATCGGACAGGCGTCCATTAATTCATTCAGATCACAATCACGCCTTTAATAAGGCATGCTATAAAAATAAACATGCGATATTGTAGAAAGAGACAGCATAGATGACATTTCATGAGCGAGAGAGAGATGTAAGTAGGCCATAGGATATAGAGCAGGTGCGTTCCAAAGGAAAAAGGTTGTCTGGTATCCTTGCGGCGTAAAATAAGTATAAATTAATATCAAGTTATTTACGTATTTAAAATTCACATTATATTTCAATCATACTTTTTGATCAATTTTAAAATGCCTTTAGTTCTTTTACTACGTTTTAGTTTATTTACCCATATCGTATCGCAGCCTAAGATTAAAGTGTATATTGTATTAAAACGTAGGTACATAACGTAACTGCTACATCTGGGAAAATGTTTAACTGACTGTGACCAAAAGCAAGAGTTAAAAAATAACGGGTTAACGATTAGCTACATTAGTGTATAGGTACTTTCTATACACTTTTGATGACTTTGATGATTGAAAAATCGCCCTTTAGACTAATAACCAAGGTGAACCATTTTGGTTGAAGGGCACAGAACTGAAAGGACATATTCATAGACAACGAGCGATTCAAGTTTATGTTTATATCACTTTGGTTGATTCAAACATATTGAAAGATAGTAGTGAACCGTCTAATATTGACTTATGGTAAAATACTAAATAATTAAATATAGAATCCCGGCCTACACTGATCGCTTTATCACTTTGTAACTTTGTAATATGTCCTATACTAATATTATAAAGAGGAAAGATTTATCTTTTTGTATGTTTGTAACGAATAAACTCAAAAAGTACTGGACCGATTTCAACGATTCTTTCACCATTAGTATGCTACTTTCCTTCAACAACATTGGCTATATTTATTACAATTAAAAATTAAAGATTCCTACTGAAACTTCAATAACCTAACCCAAAGTGTAAAAAAATAGACAAAATGTTTTTCATCGCATTCGTTGCGAAATTTATTGGTGAAACAACAAAACAATGTTCTACAAAGTTAAAGCACATATCAATATCTTTTTTTTTTTTTACAAAAATCTTGTTATCTCGCTATAACTACTTTTTAAAATTTTAAAAGTTGATAGAAATGCCGACCAAAATCAGACTACTTTATCTGTACCTTTGTATTAATCCTTATCCAAATAAATCTCGTATTTAAGACTGTTTCAATATCTGTAGATTACTTTTGAATGATTCAAATCGGACATTACTTTCAAAAGATATTACGAATTCAAAAACGTCAATTTAAACAAAAAAAATTACGCTGGAATCGGGTTGTAGGTTTTTTTTTCACGGCTGGACAACGTCTGTTGGGACCACTAGTAGTTAATAAATCTGTACACAGTAATTTAGATCATTCTAGTATTTCAAAATCAGGCTATGTTTTCGGGCACGTGGAAAAAATGTACGATGAAAGAATGACTAAAGAGATATACAATGCAAAAGTGGATGGATGCAGAGTCGCGAAGGCCACGACACACATTCCATGATCAGATTGATCGTGTATTAGCAGAAGGTGATGTCAGGAGCCTTAAGAACAGACGAGCGTGCATGATAAGAGCTATGAATGTCAAAGAAGCAAGTGAGGTGTGTAAGAATAAGCCTGAATGGCGCTCTGTTGTTCGTGCCTACATGTAAGTAAAATGTAGCGAGTCTGTCATGATCGAAGTAAATACTCTATTCTATAGTAAAAATGATGAGTAGAGCAACAAGTGACATTAAAGTTCAAAAGCAAAATTGCAATAAAAATGCACTGTGAAAAGTTATTTCCGTATTTAAAACGTTGGAGAACCTACTACCTCTATACGTAGGTGCATTTTTCAGTTCGTTTGCGAACAAAAGTTTAGCTTCCTGACTGAAAATCCGAATTTGAATGCGGAAGGGTTGAATAATATTCATATTTCAAGGGTTTTCAAGTTCAGTAATTATATTTTACTTTTGTTTTTTAAAACTATAGTGTAGTTATAGGTTGTCAAGATATCTGTGTAGTGTACGATACGAACATCATTCTTCTCTTTAAATATGGCACTGTACGATTCAGGTCTCAAACCAATGTTATGTGTTCATGAATATTCAAGTTCTAGAATAATCTTCAAACAAGAGCCTCGGCCAATTTGCAAGTCTTTGTGTTGTAATACTGGTTTATAATATTTGTTCTTTTATATTTAAATATTTTTCATAGTATCATAGCAACCTTTGTTACCTGTCCCTTTACAAAATAACTCTTCAATAAAACATATATGAAGAAGACTATTTTTAATTTCAACATTTAATTTCAACACTTTGACTGACGCCAAACGGAGTACTTATTGTGGCAGCTCGAAAAAGTACATTTCAACAAAACAGTTTAGATTTTCAACACAAACACATACTTAGTTGAAAAAAAACAATATCCTGCAAGTATTGTCTATTATTAACCAGTACATTGTAAAATTAAATACAATTTGTACAATCCCAATCCCAATCTACAAACAAACTAAAAATCAAGTTTACATCTTATTTTTTGTAACAAACACGACTTGGCAACGTGTTATCGCTGATAAAAGAGAATAAGTGTCAAAAAAACTTCAACAACAAAAAATACATAAAATAAAACTGCACAGCAAAACTGTCTACTTAAGTACGAAAAAACTATATAATTACTATTAAATGTATACTGATTTTTAGTCTTAAGTTGTATTACCTTATTACTTTTTAAGATAAGGTAGCCATTGAAATAAATTATAATAATTATTAAAACATCACTCTATCTATAAGTTCCCGCCAGAAACTTTTCAAATCAAGGTCATTTAAAGTTTGATTGACGCGCATTTTAATTTTGAAACACCTACAAAGCATATCGACCAATGGCCGATATCTTACCGACTGTTCATATGCCTTTTATCAATTAAAATTTGACATAAGCTCTATAGATGTTATTTTAAAATTCGAACGGTGCTAAGGCTAGTGACTCGATTGTAAGATATAGGAACCAGCCTTAAATGAAGTTAAACTATTGTTCAGAAGTAGCGTTAAATAAAATAACACGCTGGTATTGTTAGCTCTAGCCACTTATAAAAAAAAGAAATCTCAATTACGTTGCAAAACACGGCCTAAAAGAAGCGGCTTGCCTTGAGCCGGTACTGGCAACTGCAGTATAAGGGGGTCTATTTCTGAAACGATTTTTTGTACTTATTTATCTACCGGTCTGATTGTAGTGTTACAGGACATGGTTGCTGAGCGAAATCTTAAATGGCTACTCTATTTATGTACTGTACGAGTTTTGATAGTGAAATATCGAACTGTATTTATTAACATGTATGTAGCTGGTTCTTACTTCTTGGTGCGTTTTGTTATTTTATAAGGCGAAATGGTGAAAATAATTTGTAAATGAAACAACGCTATCTAAAGTAAAAATGGAAGAAAGCTTTTTGTTTTTCATAACACTTAAGTTATTATACTTTGACATTGATAACATGTAAAGTAACAGGTAGACTCTCGCGTAAAGAAGGCGCCCGATGTTTGATATTCTAACTATGTAGCTGTTAGGTTTTTATTGTTTTATTATTTGTTAACTTCAAAATGGAATAAAGTAACGACATTGAAAAGATGATGTTCCATATTATTCTTAAGTGCATTTGTAGATAGAAATTACATTAATAGACTAGTTATCCAGTTACAGCAGTGTTAAATGTGGCTTTCATCGGAAGCAATTAAATCCATCGTTATTATAATTGTCCCGAAACTAAAGGAAATGATATTTAATTTAAAAGTTTCTTTAGACATCAATTTCTGATTCAACACTGTTTTAAAGGTCAGACAATGTTATGATAGTGATTTCATTTCGATATTAAATAGCCACTTTAAAGTTTAAAAAATAAAATACACAAAAAATTAAGCCCTTAATGATTTGTATGACTCTTATGCTTATAATTAGATGGATCAATCAAATTCAATCAATTCGGTTGAAAGGCACAGAATATGGTATTCAATGGCATTGAATGATTCAAGTTTATGTTTAAGTGGATCGCTTTGGTTGATTCACCCGAATTGGAAGACTCAAATACATCTAACATCGGCTTTAGATATACAATTAGAATTAATATATACTTTTAAAGGCAAAAACCCAGCCACTGGAAGTCGTCATGCATTTTAAGTTTTCAAAGAAATTTAAAATCACTTGAAATAAGAAACTGACTTATGAAGCCTGCTTGTAAAATAAATTTATATTCCCAAGGCAGAAATTGCGACGGAAAAGATTACACAACCATGCATGTCTCGGAAAATGCTTTCGGGTAGTAAATTGTTCAACATATCAGCTGAAATAGTTTTAGCGCCATTTTGAATTTTGCTGGCAACTTTCTCATCCATATGCAATAATATAAAACGCTATCTGCATACCCGTCAAACCAGTTACCGTTTTCATGTGAGTAATAAAGGCGTACGTATCGAGCCATGTCTGTCAACAATGAATGACAGACGATAATTGATTTTCATTGGCTACTCTTCATTACCTTTTAGATATATTATATACTAGGATATGCCTGCCACGTCATCCACGCATGACTTGAAATTCCAACGGAATTCCCGGGACGTAATACTATCGCAGCATTTAAAAATAATAATTTAAGCAATCGTTTTAGTGTGAACTGTGTCGGATAAGATATTTTTTATTCATCCAAATCACTTTAAACCGCTCCCAGGAAAATTCTCGCGGGATTCCCACGATATAAAAGTAGCGAAGAGTTTAAGTCTAAAAAATAACTGTTGATCTTCAAAAAACCGATCAAAATAGGCCAACACAAATAACAGACAAGAAATAAAAAAAAATGCACTGTGTTCTCCGTCGTTTATATATAGTATATTTCAGTTGTTTTTTTATAGCTTTAATGTACACGTACGTACGTACGACACAGCATGTGCCAATCAACGATTATAGTTATCAAAAATTGAATACATTCTGACTGCTTAGAGTCTAAATATCAGAATATGATACATTATTACCTTGTAAAAAACAGTCCAAGGTGTATTCTCTGATCCCACACAACGAAAACGTAATTTAGGTCTAGTTTCTAGATGAATTTATTTTCACAAAAAAATAGAAAGTGAAATAAAACTTACTTTCAATAATTAGAAAGTCCTAAAGAAATACAATAAAGAAAATATTAACTTTTAAAAAGCGATATTTCTAATAAGTCTAAATATCTTTATTGTATTTTAATAGAGGAATCCATAATATGCAAGTTTAATTCAGACATAGGGGCCACTTGTTTTATTAAATAAAAACGTACGAAATAATCGCAAACATTCGTATAAAAAAACCATAATATCGCATTAGTGACGAAAAATCTTTCAACAAGTCATTTATTTGCGTCATTTATGCAATAAATCGTGCTCGCGAGAAAATTTTCATTCTCTTTGTTTTAATACGAAGCGAATATAGCGTCAACAACGAGATCATGTAGATTTTACAACATGTCAAAGGATTCAAGAAAAATGTCGTGTTTTACATGTAAATTTGTTCACGTTCATCATAATCGCATGGAAATCTTACGAGTTCCTTTTAGCATTATGCTTACAATAAGGTACCAGACAATTTTATAGTATGCGCAAAAAAGCAGGTTTGAGTTTATTGTGAACAATTAAGAGTTTTCATTCATTCTTAATCGCCACACAAATAAAGTTGATTTTCTACCAAGGTAAAAAATAATGAATGTTAAGAAGATAATTAGCAAACTTAAGTGGCGTATGATTTAAATCTATCTCTTTGGAATGAGACCTGATTGTCCTCATCCTTTACAGGCATTACGATATGAGGCTCTCTGCCTTTGGAACTCTGAGAATGATGAGATGAGATGTCAGAAAAGCTAAATCACTTGCCATATTTAAAAATCTGTCAAAAACCATTATTACTTAGTTTATAAGAAAATACATATTTTTCTATTCTTTTTAACATTTACTGTCCACATAGTATTGTTCTTTGTTTTTTATTTTACTACTTATTAATTTCATTATACCTAGAAATAGTTTTTAAAAGTTTTCTTAGTCTGATTGCCTGGAAGAGATCGATTTAAGCGATAAGGCCGCCTTTTGTTTTGCCGCTAAATTGTTGTAATTTATTTATTCTGTAATTGTTTATTTGGTGAACAATAAAGTGTTTTCTATTATTTTCTATACTATACGATAATGATGTATTTTATTGGGGAGTTTTCAATTAAAATTGTGGCGCCATTGTAAAACTATATTATTATATATGTTTCATTCCTTTATACTTATGATAGTTTAAGAACACTATCCGTGCCAAGATGTTAAGACAATAATGGAGCTTTTATAGCGTTTAGCTCATAAACACGAGAAATATCGTGTCCGTTTCTCAGTTGACGTATGAACTGCGAACAGTTTATACAAAGAACGTTTATAGTTGCGCCATTTTATTTTTATAAATAATCTTTAAGAAAGATATTTAGGCGGAATATCGAGGATTATTGTATACATTATATACATATTAAATCTTGTATCCTTTAGCTTACGCTACCTGTTATTTATTTATGGTTTGGTTTCACACAAATAATAGCATGATTTTGACATTTGCATATTACAGTTGCTGTTCTAGACTTGTATTAAATGCTCACACCTGTATCAATTGATTATTTGCAAGGATACGACTTACGGTCCGTTTCATGATATAACGGAATGATAATCGGATCGACTTATATCAGGTTTCTATAACATAGTATCCATTATTTTACTTTGTCAGTGGTAAAAAATTGATAATACTTTTATGGGGTTCATGTCTATTTATATTCATAAAGCCACGCATGATTTCGAATCGTTCTCCATCTTAGGGCTGACCAATCACTTATTAATATCAATAAATTGCAGATTTGCCGAGAGTTTCCTCGTGATAGGATATACAGACGTAGACGAGGGCTTGTTTGTATAATTAGTCATAGGTATGTAGTAAAAAAATAATTGTACTGATAAATAACCTTGACAATTTACGTTTGTGAATGGAAAGGGATGTTAGGTGCAAGGTCGTCAGTAAAGACCAGCATGCTAATTAAGGGTTTCGCTAAGCGTCCGGTGTTTGCCGGCATTACCTTTGCTTGGAATATCTTTAATTGATTAATCAATAATATTTTAAGTTTTCGTGACTTGTATACATAATAAAACTACGTTTTAACGGTTTTAAGCGTGGTAATTTATTGATTAATGTATGGGATTAGATACGTAAAATAAAAACAAACATTAAAATAATTTACAGTGAACTTCACTCATAACGACCCTATAATTGTCAGAGATATAAACATACTAATAGATAAATACAGCACTGTATTTTAAAAGTTTTGGGATGATTATTATTCATCCGGTTAGTGGTCGACTAGACACTTCGTTCATAATATCTTGCTATATTGGCGGTCGCTGAACCTCTGTCGGTATATTCACTGTAAACGTAACCTTATATGTAAACTACACCTTTTAAGGCTAATTAAAGCGGGCCCCAAAAGTTCAATTCCGGGAATTGAAGCTACCGAATGTTAAGGATGGGCCTAAACAATTATTTACAATTAGATAAACACTTTCAAGTGAATTAATAGATTTTTATATAGGGACTGTATAAGTATTTTCTATATATTGAGGGCTTCATATTATATACGCAAAAATACCATGTTTTTGTTGTTTATTAAAAACTATGCATGTTTCAATTTAGAAAGTCTTTTTTCTATTCAAATTTTGTCCCTTATGTAAAACTGCACTTTTGTCTGTACGCCCATTTATTATGAAGCCCTCTATATATTTAATAATTGTAATAACAGCTGAATAAAGAAGTAATTTTAATAAGTCAACAAAGAAATATTTAATGTCAACTTATGCGACATTGTTGGTGACGTTAAATATTGATGAGATGTTGTTTTTTAACGCTTTAAACAAGACGCATTCGGCCACTGCCTAACGTTCTTAATCATATTGACTAAAATCCTTAAAAAAAGCCTACAAACATTCTAACTTAAATGAATACACCATAAATATTTAACACTAACGTAGTTGAAGCCCCAGCATAAAGCTGTCGACATGAAATAGTGTAAAACTAAATCAAATTCAATAAGCCGATTAATCGTTTTATAAATGCCGGCTATGTATGGCTACTGGCCGGTTGCGGGCAACTGTTCAATTAGCGACAACCGGGCAATTACGCTCGCCTAACACTACACCACAAAAAGAGTATTGGGGGCACACAACGGCTGCCTTCCACTTACGGCTAAACTAGAACATATAAGTTTAGCAAGGTATAGTCTTAACAACTAATTAGCCGAAGGGTACGTGTAGACTGAGAAAATGTGTGGCGTATACCGAGGCCAGAGAGACGGATGCATTAAAGTTCGAAGCTCGGGATTGATTGCGGAGGCAGCCAGCCTCGAATTCAGAATTTCAGAACAACTCGCAGCTTAGGAGGTATTCTGTTTGTTATTGAGTTTATTTCCTTTCCTATAAATTTTACATGATAGCGTTTTGAGCTAGAATTTAACTGTTTTGAAACTTGATAAAATCTAATAAACAAGACTAATTGTTTAATAAACATCAGCTAGCCGAGCGCTACTGGCTGTTCATGGGTAACTGTTCAATTAGGGACAGCTGGGCAATTAGGGCTGCCTCACAGTACACCTCAAAAAACATTAAGCCGATAACCATGAATTGAGCAACGTGTTGGTAAGAATTTACTACCGTACTCAAACACGGATAGAAATCCATTACATTTCGTTACAATAAAACCATTTATTTTCACGGATAAGTCCACATTGCAAACCAATTAGAAGCAAAAAAAATTAGAGGCACATGTTTCCGAACAAATGAAACAATACGATATATTACACAATAAAAATATAAAACTCATCTCGGTAAGCAAGCTAGTATAGGAGAGATGAACATTAAAATACAGATTAACACAAATTATTTTATGTAACAAAAACGGATTTGTTTCATTTGTTCGTTCTAATACAGGTATGGTTTAAAAGAAAATAAATAAATAAAGCTTTTGAGTTAACGCTTGAGTAACCTCACTCCTCACAAAATTTTCATACGAGGGACTTACATTAAAATAGATTCTTAAATAGTTTACTATTTATTTTTTTACTTTTTTTTGAGTTTATTCCAAATAAAAACTTAAACAACAAGTGTAAAACGAGGACGACGATGCAGATTAATTTCTCGATTGAGTTTTTTGTACTTATTTTGAAACAGAAAACAATTCACAATGAACACTGAAAATCTATTAAACATATGGTCATACAAATTATTCAGCATGAAATTTTATCTATATTGAACGACTTCTATAGAAACTAAATGCCAATATATTTTGTGTTGCCACGTAATTGGACAACATATTTAAAAAAACAATTGGAATAGAATATATAAACGACGCATTTTTTTTAGATTTATTATTTATTTGTTCGGGATTCACGTAAGAACTACAGGGGGGCCAATTTCAATATGATTTTCACTGATCGACAGCTAATTCTTAGATGTATACTCAGCGCTAATTTTCATCCTGGGAATTATTTATATATTCAAATGACTAGATTAACAAAAAACGAATTCCAATATGATTACCGATCGATAGTAAAATTAATGTAATAAAATGTGTGATATTTTGTACCGTTACCAGGAGCGGTTTTCATTAAAACGATATCTTAAATTAGTTTTGAAATGCTGGGGTATTTTGTGCCCGGGAATCACGCGGGAATTTCGAGCCAAGCGTGGTCGAAGACGCGGGCAAGTCCTAGTTTACAATATAGATCTACGTATCCATCTATAAGTTTACGTTATAATCTTGCTCAAGCACTTGTGGAGTTTCATGTTACCCCAAATATTTAGGCGAATAACTTAGTTGGCTGAGATCCTTGGAATTGTTGCTCTATCCGTGAGACGGTAAACAAAGTTTTAACGACCGACACGCCAAGTGCAGCTCAAAAATTCCGTAGAAAACGATCAAAGAGTACCGCACCGTACTCGTTGATTTGAAATAGAACACGCAAAGCTGTGATCTCCGGGAATTCACATTAATATATTAGCGAAAAACAAGAAGATTGCGTAGACATAAATCTTAGATGAAAAATAGTGACTCCAACGTCATAACTTTATGAGAAAGCCGGGCAAGATGTGAAAATAAAACGAACGCGCATTTTGATATTTCTTTAGTTAGTTTTTCGTTAAAATAAGAAAGTATAGGGAATATGAACACGTATTTTCATAAGTTTTCACGAATAGTTTACATGATAAAACTACGTTTTAACGGTTTTAAGCACGGTATATTATTTGATTTTTATTCTGACGTTTAATTTAAATAATATTATTAAAGTAAGGCATGTTTCCGAAGAGTTCCTTCCGCCGCCATTTCTCTTCAAGCCACAACATGATGCGGTAAAGTCGATTAGGCTCTAATAAGTTGGTGGTAGACTAAATAAAAAGATTTACATTAGTCATTGACACTTGACCTTTTTGTCTTCTGTGATTACGGCTACTGAAAAGAGGCAGAAACATCAAACAAAATACCGCGCTTAAAACCGTTAAAACGTAGTTTTATTATTTTGCGTATCTTGTTACCCGTTTTTTTATGTTACCACTATTAGAAAATTGACATTACTTGTGCGATGTTTAGTTTTATTTTAACCAGTATAAGGTACCAGAGTTACTCCTTTAAGCATACAAACTCGGTATGAATCATATAAGCATTTTCGTAATTTTTTCAATACGGCTTCTCAAGATTTATGGATGTAGTCATTCCATATTCCTGGATAATTGAGTTTTGTAATAAAATTTAAATTTGCTATAATTCTAGTTTAAAAACGTACAAATGTGAGTTAACCGAAAGTATAAGAAATGTATCTTTTTCGGACTTGAACTTAGGAGCTCTGCGTTCAATTGAACTAGTTAGATTAGCGCTAATACATCTAAACCTTAGTAGTCTTCTTTGTTCGTTGTCCGTATGTTTGTAACAACCCTACTACAGAAGACTATATATAGGCATAAACCTTAGTCCAAGGAATTATCTTTTGAAAGCATAAAGAGAATACATAATCTACGCATTACTAGTGCACTGTATAATATTTATAATTTTTGAAATATGAAACAGTTATTTGAGAAATGCAGATAATCCACTTCTGGGGGTGGTCTGCATTTCTCATCTCATCATCCAAATACTACTGCAAATTTAAGATTAATTGAATCACTACAATTTATATAGTCTGTCCCAAATGTCATTGGACATGCAGAAGAAGCGGAAAACGATGTAATCAAGATTTAAGAATGATCCTTAATTTGCCTGAATAATATTTTAATTCTATTCGCATAGCGAGATAAAGACAATCGGTAATTTTCCTTCAAGTTACGCAAAGTTCTACGGTCTTATTCATACAGAGTGAGAGTAAGTTTGAACGCTTCTCTAGGAACCATAAAGCAGTGTTCATACCTACTCTAACTGTATGAATAAGATCGCTAATCTATATATAATATATTATATTAAAGTAAAATAAGTTTCGGTGGACTTTAAAAAAAAACAAAACTCACAATCTGATTAATGATTTAAATTTTGGCGTATTTAATATTAATTTATTTTATTTTACCAAGACTTGCAGTCTAATACAGACAAATTATATTAAAATTAATAATATATATTAATAAATAATTATATATATATATATATATATATATATATATATATATATATACTAGTACCTAACAAGCGTCCACCTATTGGACAAATAAAAATATTAGCAAAATAGCGTGCTCCATCTTTGATGCATTTTATACTGACATCAGGTGCAACGTGGGTTAAACGCGAACCTTTACATCATAAAAAAGTATAAATACACGATACAAAATGGTATTAAATATAATAAAATTATAGTTAAACCTGTTAGTACTTTAAAAAATTCTTGAGTCACAATGTGCGCTTAACATTATTTTTTTAACCTGTATTCATATCAAGATTTAAGTTTACTACCACTTACTTCAATAAAATAAGAAGAAAAATATGTGATATGTCAAACTAATGATCTATAACGGAAGAGCGGACAGTAAAATCAACTGATATACTTTTTTACAAACTTACAGAAAGTCAGCCTCATAGATATTGTAGTAGCGTAGGTACATACTTAAAATTATAATTATAGTTTGAAAAGTAATGAAAAATATTGTACCATAATATTTTAAAAGTTGATAAGATGATATTTTAACGACTGGTCTTTTTTATATATTTTTAGTTTTTGATATCTGAACGCTGACTTTTATGAATGTTATGTATAGAATGAATTATTTATTAATGTTATATATTTTTTTTTTTTTTTTTTTTTTTATTTTTTTATAAAATAAAAATAAAAATAAAATAATAAAAAAATAATTATGTAAAAGTAATAGAATTTATTGTAACATGTGTCCGCATCCCTATTAGTTATAAAATCGATAAATAAAACTTCGATAGTATTATATCGATACCAAAGAAAACTAATTCAGCAGAGAAAATGCCGGTTAACATTCGAATAGGCAGCCCGTTCGATATTATTTGAATTTAGAACCGTACCGCAAGTTTATTCACACCGAGCAGATTGACCGTGAAATGAAAACAATTCAGCTATACTTACAGCCAATATTTTGACGCGGTCTCCAAAATATTTTATGTAAAATATTATAATAATATTTATCTTTTATACATACAATAAAATTGTTGAGGTCTAATTTCTGTACAATGGAAAAAAATGCTAAAAACCGAGTCAGGGGATGTAAGAAGTGAAATAGAACAAATTTAGACTTTTAAAAAAAATTGTTTCTCTGTATGTCTGTCTGTTTGTACCGACTAATCTCCAAACAACTGGACCGATTTACATCAAATTTTGTATGGCGGTAGCTTATATCCTGATCAACGTATAGGATACTTTTGATCCCGAAATATTAAAGAGTTCTCGTGGGATAGTTAAAAAACCGCACCACCCGGACGAAGTCGCTGGCATCAGATAGTGTGTAAATAAAATAATTCCCATAAATATTTTCGGTAATTGCGGTATATTGTATTGTATATTATTTCAAAAGAAGTGTTAAACCATTCGCCGCGCTTTAACACTAAATTTTCGATTTGTATACTCGTATCTCAGGAAATGTTGTATTTTTTGAGCAATTTTTTTTGCTCTAGTAGTCGCCTTTCCTCGCGTAAGGTTATTATTCATATTCTGCGGGACTGGCCCATTTATTATAATGCTTGATGGCTGAAGTGCATTGTATGAAGCGACTTCATAGCCACTTTCACATTAATAGGTATCATCTGTGTGGATATAACTATGATATTATTAACGTGACATCTAATAGCACACCAAAATCGTTCTACTATCGGACTCAAAGCTCCCCATTTTATGGAAACGCATTATGCACTGTTGCATCTTGCAAGCTGCCAAAAGTTGATTGGTGGATTTCGAACATCGCTAATCATTATGTCCACGTTTCTTTGAAATGTTACCCTTCACCGTCAGCACGGTGTAATTGTAACTAAATTAACTAAAGTAAGTAAATTAAGTCAGAAATTTGAGCACCATGTCTGGTTCGGACAGGATTCAAATTCACGTCATTGGATACATGTCTAGAATCTCAATGATTTCCTAATTAAGGTAAAAATGATTGATTTACTACTCAATCTGTTCACTTGGAGGCCAATTTTAACTTATATTTTACAAAACTAAATAGTTATTTTGACAAACTTACGTACTCCGAGATTGCTATACACCTAAAATACAAAAGCTCCATATTATATTAATTAAAGTGATTATAGACATGAATAAACCTATAAACAATTTTCTCAATTGACTTGTCCAATGCAAGGCTTTTTGTTCAATAGATGTATGAATGTGGCGAAGTCGACTTTTATGTTCGATAATTGGTTTTTTCTAACGAGTGCCTTTGGCAAAGGGAGTCTGTTCCCACGAGACCTCCACCGAAACTATCGTATCATCCAGTCAGAGAATGTATAATAGTAGTATTGAAAAGAAACTCCTAATTTCATGTGAGGATTTTTTGAGGTTCTTCCTGGTTGCATTGAATTTATCTACACGTTGTTTTTCTTTCGATCATTTTCATACATAGCACACAGGCTTTTTAAATTATTTAAATTAAACTATTTGATGATATTTAAATATCTAAGACAACTTGAGCCACATTTAAAGTTAGACATTACAGTAGCAAAGGTTTTATATTAATCATTTAATAAGTAAAATTTTACCAAAACCTCATCGTGTATGAAAAAACAAGGTATACGCAGTTCCGCGTAATTCCAGATAGGACGGTATGGGCGAAACTACAGAAATAAAGAGATAAATATATTTCATATAATTAAAATGACTATTTATTTCCTAGGCAATTTTACGATAACGTTACAAGTTACGATGGATATGTCAGCCATAGCCTACAAGTCCCGCCTGTAGGCTATTCAATTTTTGCCGCCAATAACGCGCCCTGTACATATCGATACCCTAGTTCATAATCCTATTAATTAAATTTTTTGTCAATGTAATTTACCTTTATGATTAGTTGTGC